>OZ023295.1:5317184-5969435 GCA_964007245.1 Hypomecis atomaria | reverse complement strand
TAGGATACTGCGCTCCATGGCTCGCTGGCAAATCCCGAGTCTGGAATTCTGATGTTTGGTCAAAGACCAAGTCTGTGCACCGTAGGTGAGGATGGGGAGAATGCACATGTCCATGATTTTCTTCTTAAGGGTGAGTGGTAGATTGCCCTTCATTAGGTCTTTCATGGACCAATAGCTTCTCCAGGCATTTTCGGTGCGTCTTCTAGATCTTGTCGTGCTTGGAAAGAAACTAATTGGCCCAAGTATAAATATTCATGAACATATTCAATCTCCATCCCGTCGATTTTCAAACTATGTTCCGTTGTATTGGTCATTAACTTGGTCTTGGACATGTTCATCTTTAGTCCAACCATGAGGCTTGCCGTGTTGAGTTCGTTGATCATGGTGCCTAGTTCGTCTGCTGAAGAAGCAAAAAGGACAATGTCGTCAGCAAATCGAACGTTTGTTAGCCTTAGACCCGCCACAACAATGCCCTTCCCCTCCCAGTGGGCCGCTAAAGTTCTGAAAATCTCTTCCAGTGTGGCAGTGAAGATTTTCGGAGATAATGGGTCTCCCTGTTTGACTCCTTTTTGGATTAAAAATGATGTTCCGGTTTTATGCAGTCTTATAGATGCTGTGCTATTATTATAGATGCGCTGTAGTAGTACGCTGTAGAGTACCGCCTCCCCCTCTATTTAGCTTTTATAGACTATTCTAAAGCCTTTGACAGTCTCTATCATAACTCTATATTTAAAGCACTTGAAAATCAGGATATCCATAAAACCTATATCACACTACTAATTATACTTAATAGTAATTTGGTTTTAAAAGTTTCATGTCATTCAAATCTGGTGGACGCGACAAATCTGGTTGACAATTCGCAAAAAATTGGCTTCTCCATACATTTTGCCGCGGTTTGACGAACTTTTTGTATGAAAAAGCTGATTTTTTCTTCGGGATTTTCCAAAAGCCCTAGAACAAAAGTTGTTTGCCTAGATGTACTCGACCTGCCCTTGAAATGTTTTGCATTTAATACATATGACCCTGTAGGTATAGGTATATCTTTATTTAACATACATGGAGTTATAAAGTTTGTGCTGCCATGTTAGCAGCAGCCGATAAATCGATATAATTGCAATTGTCACGTCAAAATTGACGATTGATCAATAACGATGGCGCTTATGCTAGTCCTGCAGGGAACTCTAATGTTATTATTTTATGATCTAAGGAATCCTTCGGTCAGACCCCTCCGACGCCTTCATTCTGGAGCAGCCAGCCGCTCTCTAGCCAGCTGCCTCGAGCAGGGAGGAATGTGGTCAAAAAGTCGGCTTGCCGCGTCCCGGGGCTGAGGAAGACTGCCTCACTACCTACTAACCAACCTACCTTGCTTAGCAAGTTTGGCTTCCAGAAGAAGTAAGTTTTAAGTTGAACCTTCCTAACCCTCTCTCAGGACGAGAGCAACACGGAGCGGTGCCTCCTACGACACGACTACGCTAAAGCTCTCGTCACACAGAGGCGGGACCGATAGCGATCCGGGACGGGAATTTTTCGTAATATTCGAATTTGTATGCAACCTGACACATAAAAAGCGGGCGCGATCCTTTATACTGCACCGCTATCGGATCGATTTCTCGCGGCTCCCGCCTCTGTGTGACCCGGCTTTTGGCCTCGTGTGCGGACTTGTTTGAACATGTACGCGCTCGTATTGCTCTCGTCCTAGCGCGTATACGATATACTTACGATACGACATACTTACGATACAACATACTTACGATACAACATACTTACGATACGACATACTTACGATACGACATACTTACGATACAACTACGTTACACTTACGTGTGCGAAGAGCCTAAGTGTATTTAGTTTATAGAAGAAGTAAGTAATAATGTAACTAAACGTGTACACATATTATAACGTGTTTACGGCTTATTCTTTTTGACGAGTAATTGTGAGTAATTGTAACTCGTGTGTGTTTCGGATCTCGGGGTACATCAATTTGGATCAATGTTTGGTACATGGTAGGAATTGTGTGGAGGATTTTTCGCACTGAGGGATTTCAATTACCTACCTGTGTGTAGTATGTAATATTGTACCGTGTACTAACACGTGTTATTCTACTAACTAACTATCTAAACGCTTAACTTAGTACTCGCCTGCGTGGTACAGGGGCGCCGGAGAGACAGAGACAGGACAAGTTAAGCGGTAGGATTATAATCCTACCGCTGTATAAATACATGTTAACATTAACTTAACAATAATCGGCCAAGTATGAGTCGAAATCGCGCACGGAGGGTTCCGTACTGTATGGGAGCCCCCCTTAATTATTTATTTTATTCTGTTTTTAGCCGTTCATTTTTCATCATTATTTGTTGTTATAGCGGCAACAGAAATACATCATCTGTGAAAATTTCAGCTTTCTAGCTATAGCGGTTTATGAGATACATTCCGGAGACAGACGGACAGCGGAGTCTTAGTAATAGGGTCCCGTTTTTACCCTTTGGGTACGGAACCCTAAAAAGGCAACTATTTACCAATTATAGTTATAAAAAAAATCAAAACAAAGACTATTTAATTTTAAGATGTACCAAAAAAGAATCCGAGGAATCACACAAACGCGCAAACAGCCCATATGCCCAGCAGTGGATGTCTTACAACTAAGCCAATGATCTCAATGATCACTTTCATCATCATCATCATTATCAGTCGTAGACTTCCACTGCTGGACATAAGCCTCCATTATGGATCTCCAATAAGCCTGATTGGGAGCAGCCTGCATCCAGCGCGCCACTTTGTTCGATGCTAATTCTAATTTTTATTTACAGACCTGCGCTGAAAAGATGATCAAGAAACCACCTTCCTATGTAACGTAACGTACGCTTTTAAAAATCAATGTTGACTGCACAGAACTAGAACATTGTAATAGAATGTGAGATATGTATATTCATTGTATTACAACATGCTACTGCCACGGTTAAAGCAGCTAAACCAATTCGAGACTTAGATGTCGATAGATTCGATTTTATATTCAGATTGTCTTATTATTGTTTTTTCTTTCTTCAGTCAGTATCTACCTTTGTGCCATTGAAAACGTGCGTGTCGTCGTCTATACAAATGCCTCCACTGATATTTACTATTGAAACATACGAAATATTGGTTGCCAATAGACATACTCGGCTTAGGCCGAATCAAACGCAAACCTATACAGAATAAAATAATCGGCCAAGTACGAGTCGGTCTCGCGCACGGAGGGTTCCGTACTGTATGGGAGCCCCCCTTAATTATTTATTTTGTTTTAATTTTACTATTTATTATTGAAGAGAATACAAAACTAAATATTCTGTGAAAATTTCAAGCATCTACCTGTTCCCATTATTAATATAGAGCGAAAAACGTCTAAAAAATCAAGTTTGTTGTATGGGAGCCCCCCTTAAATATTTATTTTATTCTATTTTTAGTATTTGTTGTTATAGCGGCAACAGAAATACATCATCTGTGAAAATTTCAGCTGCCTAGCTATCATGGTTCATGAGATACAGCCCGGTGACAGACGGACATCGATGTCTTAGTAATAGGGTCCCGTTTTTCCCTTTGGGTACGGAAACCTAAAAAAAGACTTATTGGCTGTGATGTTAGGCTACAAGCTACGCAATACCCAATCCTGACTGAAGCTCACATTCAGCACAAGGATTGGGTTCCGCGCAACTTGTAGCTGACTTCACAGTCGGCAAGATATTTGATCGCCTATACTAGGATTAAATTCAGAACGAAAGCAAAGATTGCGAACCAATACCCGCCGAACACGATATTTAAACCCCCCCCACTTTGACACATTTTGCTGGTCATTTTTTAACACAAATAATGAATATGGATATGTGACTACATATCCTTATTTATTATTTGTTTGTAGACCTCAAATTATATTTCCTACTGGCCGCTTTTTTTAGCGTTGGCGGTTCTAACTAGCTACACGCTCTTTTAATTTAAGACCAACTTTTAAAGACAATATGATAAATTTTATAGGGTTTTGATAGCTCTAAATACACGTATACATTATTTTAAAGTATTATTCTCCTTGTCTAATAGATCGTAATGAGCCCAATACCTCACTAAGTATAGAAGTTGTTTATAAGCATTTTGGTTGCATTTAAGTTTTATTATTTTGTTTTTAATTATGTGGACGGATTGCCAGAGGCAAGTCATTGTTAATTGTGATTATGTTGATATGTGATTACAGATTATGATTCTTAAAACGTGTTTTATGTTTTACCCTACACAATGCTACTAAAACTTGGTATAACCAAAAAAATTTGGCAAGAAGTATTTGCAACAAAAATCATTCTTTAGAAAAGCCATAACAAACGTTTTTACAAACGTTACATAAGCCGACATCAATATGTATAAATTATACATACATTAAACATACAGTATAATGTTGTTGGCATCGACGCTTACTTGTCGCAAAATAAGAAACGCGTGAAAACGAGATAAAATATAATCTAGGTGTAAGAAGTTTGCATAAGAATGAGAAAGATCATAATTATGTTGATAAAAGTAATATAAACACATAGCTACCTGCTTACACACTTGTCAATTGTTGAGTAAGGCGCCATCGTAATTTTATTAACAATGTAAAATACTCGTATTGCTGTTTTTTTTCACTATATGCATGAATGAGAGAACAATATTATAAATTGCTATTAAAATTACGATGGCGCCTTTAAAATCACTACATACTCGTAGTATAAAACAAAGTCGCTTCCCGCTGTCTGTCCCCATGTATGCTTATATCTTTAAAACTAAGCAACGGATTTTGTTGCGGTTTTTTTATTAGATAGAGTGATTTAAGAGGAAGGTTTATATGCATAATGCACCTGTGCGAAGCCGGGGCGGGTCGCTAGTTAGTTATAAATTATAATTATGTAGAAGCAAATACGCAATGAAAAGTCTATTGATAATTAAAATGCTTTGATATTAATTAATTACCCTCTATATCTATGTGTATATGCAATATTTATTTTTGTTGCTTACTGTAGTTACTGCGTTTGCACAGAGACACCACAGTTAAAGCTTAGACAAATCAAATCCAGAAATGTAAGAGACACCTCGGAAATAAGAAAAATTCGCAACCGATCTTGGAAAGTAGCTAGAAAATAAAACTAATCTAAAACTCCGGGCCACACGGAAAAAGTCTCAAGTTGATTTCCACATTTCCGAGTCTCCAATCTTCGCGCGGAGAGCATTCGCAACTTCAAACAAATGCGGAATATCTGCGATAGGCCCCGTTCAATTTCATTTACATATGACGTAAGGGCGCTTTCACATGACTCAGCGAAGACGTAAACACCACAGTAGTATTTTATTAGTCATTCGTCATAAAATTCAGAGTGAAACATCACTACAGGGTTCTCCAGAACTGGTGCACTAAGACGAAAGGAGCTGATTCAGACCTTCACGCCATCACGGGACCACGGTAATGATATTTAACAGTATGTGACTCGGCCCTTGAAATATATATAGCTACAGCGCCACGTGGCCACGCAGAACGTCTCACGCGCTAGGGACGGTATTTTAATTTGATTTACTTACTCTTTACCTAGATACTTGAGTTTCTTTCTAGTTTTGAATCATATTGTACCTACCTATTATTTATTTATTTGACTTTTCTTAAGGCTATGTACAGAAAAAGGTACAGTTATACAGTTTTACAGTATACATAATAACTAGTAGTTAGACTTATTATGCTACATACATTGAGTCCGTGGAATGTACATACTTGTAGGTGAACCCTAGATCCCACACTAGGAAAATTCCTGTGTCGCGGGATTTAGTGCCTTCCGTATTAATTTTGATTAAAAATAATGGTGACGTTTAGTCTAAATTAACCACCTACGTTTCGTAAATAAGTTAATGTAAGCGAAGAAAACACAAAAAAAAAACGAATTTACTTATTAAATTTACATCGAGGGTAGGCAAGATATATAATATTGTAGTCAATTATGCAGTGATCCCAGGCTTAGTCCAATAATAATTGCGAACTATGAATAAAAGGTTTATTACCAGTGTTACTACCAAAATTGCTACCAGTAGTAAGAACGGTAAATGGATTACCGTTGTTACTACTGCAGTCGAAAGTTGTTAGAACAGCAATAGAATACATGTGTGTATAAAAATGTACATATATAGATAACTAGCTTTTACCCGCGGCTTCGCCCGCGTTATATTTTGATTTTGGCTAATGTTTATGTCGGCTGCGAAACCTAACCTAAGCGACAAACATCAAAATACCTTAGAAGAATGCTTTTGTTGGTTGTTACGGTTGGAGTGTATATACAACCCCCCTGTGTATTCCCGCCTTGTCGTGGCGGGGGAGGTCTAAGGCAGCTGAAAAGGCGGCGCTCAAAGTCTCCCTCTTCTTTGGGTCTTTCCCCCAAGGCAGCTTAGAGGCCGGCACTCGTAGTGCAGCCGCTTTTAACTAAAGCAGCTGAGAGGATGGCCGGTAGGTTGCCTGCCTTATGAGGAGTGCTGCTTCTGAGGCGGGCTGCTTCTGAGGCGGGCTGCAGTGCCGCTCTTGCGACGCTGCAACCGAGGAATAGGGGCTGCGGTGGGATGGAACTGGTTGTGTGGGTGCCGCCACCTACCCTACCTTCCGCTAGGCCGTCAACCTGTTGGAAGACACAGTGGGGCTGCAGGGGAAGAGAAGTGTCGGTATCGCGATGGCCGTTCTCACTGCCCTCTGCAGTTGAAGAGGCTGGGCTACTATGACTGACCCGTTGCACTGGGATCAGGACGTTGGAATGCTGTCCGACGCTCAGTGCTGGTTACTCCCGAGTGTTGAATGACGATGTGTCTTGTGCTCCGAAACACACCGTCATTATGGCGGGAGCGCAAGCTCCGTTATGGAACCCGAGTCTGGGCTAGCGCTGTTGAGTGCCGCGAAGGAGTGCGAAAAATGTAGGAACGTCCTAAACTTGAAATGACAGGTTATTTCTGGCGCTTAGACGGCTGCTACCGCGGCCCGCTCGCTTACTTTTCATCCTATCCTACGGGAACTGTTAAAGTTTTTGGGATAAAAAGTGTCTTTTGTCACTTTTCGTCTTTCAAACTATATTCATGCAATAAGTCAAGGCAATCCGTTGCTGAGAAAAAGTTATTGTCTTATCCTACGGGAACCGCAATTTTTTCGGAAAGGAAAGTATCCTATGTCACTTTCCGTCTTCCAAACTATGTCCACCCCAAAAATCAAGTCAATCCGTTGCTCCATTGCTGAGAACAGTTATTGTCCTATCCCATGGGAATCACGAATTTTCTCGGGATACAAAAGTATCCTGTTATCACTTTCTATTTAGAAAATTATTTAGAAAATTTACAAATATTTTTAATGTCAGACAAAATGACGGCCTGTTTTTAAACGTCATAGTAACATGTAGCATGCAGAGGGAATAAAACATTTTATCCAATTTTAATGTCAGTTGTCATTTTCAATCCATACTTTATTTCCTCTTCAAGGGGATATAATGGTGGAAAAACAATTTGTCCCCTTGCCATGCTACTTGTGATTTATAAAAGTCTGCAGACAATGTCACCTGTCATCTAATTACGTTTCGCTGTGACGTATCGTTAAGTGTCATAGAGGAATTAATCACTTAGCGTCTTTGTGATAGTGGCGACAGTTTTGCTTTCGATAGTTTTCGTCCTGTCCTACAGGAACTATGCAATTTTTTGCTAAACGTCCAATGCTTAGCATCTAAAATTCGACGCGCTTGGTTTTGCTCTTGAGTCTCAGCAGTTCTTTGCGCTGCGTGATGCTCGGCATCTAAAAGTCGCTGCGCTTGACTTTCTCCTTAAGTCTCAGCAGCTCCCTGAGCTGCGTGACGCTCAGCATCTAAAATTCGACGTGCTTGGTTTTTTGCTCTTGAGTCTCAGCAGTTCTTTGCGCTGCGTGATGCTCAGCATCTAAAAGTCGCCGCGCTTGACTTTCAACTTCAGTCTCAGCAACTCTCTGAGCTGCGTGACGCTCAGCATCTAAAATTCGACGCGCTTGGTTTCGCTCTTGAGTCTCAGCATCTAATGTCAAACGCATTTAAGAGTGCTCTTCAGACTCTTGGCTTCTAGCAATTTTCTTTACGCGAGCTCCGCTAGATTCGATTTGCGTTTTGTAGGCATACTATTATTAGAATGAAAACTACGTAATTAAACTGAAAAAATACATGTAACCTTCTCTAAATTTTACAGGAAAAGATTGATTGACTTTGACATTTGCAACTCGAGCAGCCTTGAATGGGCATTGGGCATAGAGAATGTAATTTGGAAAGTCAAGATGCAAATTACCATTTGTCATGGTAGAAAATAAGTTTTTTCTTCTAAGATTCTAGCCAATGCGTTTTCTTCCCTCGTTTTCAACCCTTTAAAACTATTTTTTCGAATCAAAAAGTAGCCTATGTCCTTTCTCAGGCTCTAGACTATCTGTGTACCAAATTTCATTCAAATCGGTTCAGTAGTTTTAGCGTGAAAGCGCGACAGACAGACAGACAGACAGAGTTACTTTCGCATTTATAATATTAAAAATAAATTAAATAAATAATTAATATAGAAAAAATATAGATAATGCAAATGAATAATCTAATGAGTCATATATTATGATGTAATAATTTAAGTATATTTATTACAAAAAAGAATTCCGTTGTTAATTAAAAAGGCAGTGTTCAATAAAAATACATATTATTGCGTTTTTGATGTTTTTATGGTTCCTTAGTAAAACGAAGAACCATAAAAACGTAAATCGCACGCTTACTAGTTGCAAACCCACACGTTCGTTCATCACTACGATGCGCTGCGACTGACTAGCATACCAAGAGCATACCCCGCTCCGAGGCGAAATACTGTTAGATACTACGATTATCATTTATAGTGACGGGGCGCTGGTTATCTGCTTGCCTAAGAAGAACTAAGCCGAAAGAGAATTCCAACCATCATGATGGAGTCGAGAGAGAAATTTCCAACTATCATTATGATCAACTTTTACTATGGGGCCAACCCAGAATTCGAGAAAAAATATTTGTTGTTTCATACTTTTTGTCGATTTAGAGGAATTTGGTATGGAACAGCCGATATTTTTTTATGGCTGTTTGGCCCAATAGTAAAAGTTGTTCATAATGATGGTCGAAATCACCCTTTTTCGGCTTAGTATAGGCCAACCAGATAACCCTGTATAGCGTTCAATAAGCTTAGGAATCATAACCGTACTACGTGATACTTTTTTTACGACTTTTGAGCTCTCAAGATGCAAAAAAGTGCAAAAAATTACTGATAGTGGTATTTTGAAGAGCCCTCTCTATGGATCAAGTCTATTCATGTAGCAGTCGCCTGACATGGTTAAGCAGTAAAACCATAGAATTAGAACTAAAGTAATAGAAAACGCTAAAATAGCAAGATATATTCATCATTTCGTCCCACTTTAAATATGAAATTTAAAAAGTGTTAGAAAAAGATGCACATACACCCGAACTTACGTAAATTCGAAGGGTTTCACAAACTATAGTCTGACCGTTTAACTGAGTCCTCGCCTGCGCGGGTACAGAGGCGTGGGGGTAGACGACAAAGGGGGACTGAGACAGGTGCGGGCGGTGGGGACCCGCCGCCCGCACCTGTCTCAGTCCCCCTTTGTCGTCTACCCCCGCGCCCCTGTACCCGCGCAGGCGAGGACTCAGTTAAACGGTCAGACTATAGCATTGAGCTATCTTAGCTGTCCAAATTTAAGAAGGTAAAAACTGGGAAGGTTAAATGATCAGAGATTTGAACCTTCTTACTGGAACTATAGGGTTCAAATTTCCGATCATATCGCAAAAGATTAAGTGGAACGACTTTTAACCATTTTGACATTCTAACTTGTGATTTTGACGTATGCCGACAGACAATGCGTTTTTCTGGTTCCACTCACTCTCGCGTATGCTGTATAACCAGATACGAATAAGACAGCTGTAACGTAGTTTTTATTTGAGCATTAAGTATTCTATTACTTTACTTCTTATTCTATGGTTAGATAAAACCTCCTGGCGTCAGCACCATGGGTAGCCACCAGATATTTAAGGACTTTACTGATAAGCAGAATTTCTCAGTGGCTTTATTCATCATCATCTTCTCAGTTTTCTCATCATCATTATTATCTCTATGCATAATACTTTTTCAGAACATTTATCGCAGTTTTGGAATTGATAACTACAATTCCGTTTAGTGGAAATGCACCTTAAGAGGGCATGGGTAAATTAATTTCGCGCACAGTATGGGCTCATGTTACTTTTAAAGCTTATTGGCTGAATACCTTGGAAATACGAAGCCGGTGACGTAATCAGATTTATTCCATCATTCGTCCCGAGGGTTTGCGGTTGGAGATTTTATAAGTCTGGTTTTTTGAGTTTTTTTATAAATCAATTTTTATTTTATTCTTTCATCTACAAAAATCTTGTATTTAATGTATTCAAAAAATGACCTTGGATATCTGACTATTCTTAATACCACTTTAGAAGCGGAAGTAATCGTAATAAAATGGCACTTTACATAACATTAGAATTTGACTACAACGACAGCAACTACTAGAGTATACTGTACGTAGCGAAAACTATTTATGCTTGTAGACTGCTACGTTCGTAGCTCGTAGAGCATACGAGTAGCCTTTAGTATGCGAATATAAAGCCCGATTACAGAGGCGCCAGCGTAATTATAATAGCTAAATAGCATAGTTCTGTTTCTTTTTCACTTTAGGCATTCGATAGAGAGAACGCTTTTTACGTTGCTATTTAATTTACGCTGGCGCCTCTGTAATCGGGCTTATAAAACATTTGAAAGTGGTACGTAGCAAAAACTACATCAGTATCGGAGAGCTACATCTATAAATGTATGCTACGTAGTAAGTGTGTAGAGATAAATAAGTTCGTAGCGGATATCTACAACTAAGATGTGGGCTACAGGGTAAGTACGTAGCGAATACTAAGTTCGTAGCGGATAGCTACATCTAAACCACAGCCCGGACGCAGCTCCGCGATTTTTCATACAAAATCTGCTGTCTTACGCACACTACACAACTACTTACTCACAGATAACACACATACGCACGGTCGCTACACGTGCATTTGTGTGCGGAACGTCTATGGCTGTCAGCGATCACCACAACGTGACGACATGCCGCGTGAGTGAGACAGTTGCGTACTCAATTTGCAAAAATGAATACAAATCTAGTGCTTAAAAAGTATAACAATTACTTAATTTGGAAGCATTTTAACGAAAAGTAACCGATCTACTTCATTTTAAAGAAATTATCAAGAGGAAGTTACCAAATAATGTAAAATAAGTTCCTATTATTTATCCTTAGGGGAACATTAAAATTTCTTGTTTTGTTACGTATCATTGATATTCTACCATACAAAGTACAAGTCTTCCCTATTGTCACAGTCTAGGTAGTTTTTATTAGAAAATCCACCGGCTTGTGCAGCCCGCGCGCAGATAGCGAGTTCTGTCCATGTACGCGGGGTGGAAGTGAGGAAGACTCAAACGGGTGGGGGGTAACGAGTGGCCGTTCTATACGTAGTATTATTATATATTCTTTGTCTAAACTAAAATTTGGGCTACGTAGTAAGTACGTAGCGAATAGTATGTTCGTAGCGGATAGCTACATCTAAACTAAAATATGGGCTACGTAGTAAGTACGTAGCGAATGCTAAGTTCGTAGCGGATAGCTGCATCTAAAAATGTAGGCTACGTAGTAAGTTGCAGTGAAAATTACATAGGTTCGTAGCGTATAGCTACATCTAAAAAGTTTCCTACGTAGTAAACTTGTAGCGAAACTGCGAAAACTACACTTGTAGCGGGTAGATATGACTGTATGTATGGTAATGCTACGCGGTACTATTATGTAGCGCGAAAATGTTTCATTATGAATTTTCATGAGTACGCAAACCGAACGCCTGTGTTGCAAGTCAAGTCTTTACTGTATAAAAAACACGAAAAAAATATTCACTTTTCTTCCACTTTAAAATATTACTTGATCAGGATGCGAGGTAAATACCTAAGTATAAAATCTAATAACCGTTTGCTCCCTTATCACAAAACAAGGCATTTATCTACTCCCAGCTCTCTCCTTTAAATAGATGCCTGTCTGCCTAATTTTTAAACAAGAAAGGCAAACGATGTCACGCAAAATAAGACTTAATTTGGCCAAAGTAATGGATATTACTAGAGATGATGTGGGCGTCCGGCTATCCGACAGTACCCGGACGATTTGTTGACTGACGACAAGACAAAAAAGGGCAAATAGGGAAACATTTTCAATTTTATTTATTTTTATAATGTTTTCTGTCATGTTTTCAATAAATGGACTTTTTTCTATAAAGGTACAACAGCAATTGTCATTGGCGTAGTAACTGGTTTCGGGTTGACTGCCTACTTTTGTTTAACCTGCACAGTACCAGTGTGATGGATATAGTCTATAACTCTATATAGATAGATAGATATAGCACCCTTCGTAGATAGGCCTAGGATCAGCAGTGAACTGATTTTTAAAAAGATGAAGAATAAAAACCACTAGAATCCTAATGCGATTACATAATCATTAGGCGGTTGAGGGCTATTTTCATCACAAGATGTATGGAATTTTTGGCCTAAAACAAAAAAAAAAAAATAACAAAATTCAAAAATTACTAATATACTTGCCAACATATTATATTGCTAATATAGGTAAATGTATTGAAATTTGACATTACTAGACACAAAATCTGGCATACCCATCGAATCGGAATTACGTCTCTATCAAACTATTGCGGTTCAGTTTTTTTTTGCATCTTTTTCAAATAATCTTGATCGACCACATTAAATTGATTCCCATGCTCGGATGTCTAAGGAATTGTATGGAGACGGCTAGGACGTATACGAAACTTCAATGGTTCTCCATACAATTTGTCTAAATTCCGTACACGTCCTAGTCATAGTAAAGTAAAAATAATGCCCCTGGGGAGCATTTTTTGAACTTCGCACGGTTTAGTCGTATACGGAACTTGTATGGATTACTCGCAACTTCCATACACAACATTGAGTTTCTCCATACAATCTGTCAAAGTTACGTTCACGTCCAAACCGTGCAAAGTTAAAATAATCGGCTAAGTACGAGTCGGACTCGCGCACAGAGGGTTCCGTACTGTATGGTAGCCTCCCTTAAATATTTATTTTATTTTAATATGTATTATTTAAGTGCATATAAAATTAAATATTTTGTGAAAATTTCAAGCATCTACCTGTTCCCATTATTAATGTAGAGCAAAAAACGTCTAAAAATTCAGGTTTGTTGTATGGGAGCCCCCCTTAAATATTTATTTTATTTTCATTTTAGTATTTGTTGTTACAGCGGCAACAGAAATACATCATCTGTGAAAATTCCAGCTGCCTAGCTATCATGGTTTATGAGATATAGCCCGGTGACAGACAGACAGACGGACATCGAAGTCTTAGTAATAGGGTCCCGTTTCTCCCTTTAACCCTAAAAACGATCCCCTGGGATTTCTGTTTGTATCCGGCAACTTTCTCGCCCCACCTCTATTTATCGCCAGTACCTCTACAGTCAGTTTCCATTTCGTAAAATGTGAGATAAAAAATTCTTGTATTAAGTGGCTTAGGCGGTCGGGGTCGGCGGTAATTTTTACTCTTTTGGGGAATAATGGCGGCGGTCGTTTTTTTGGCGGGAATAGGGGATGGCAGTGGTGGCCTGGTGGGTGACGTTGAGGGTGTGTTTAATTTATGGCGTCACTCGATTAAAGTATAATATTTTTTTCACTAAGTAGGTGTAGCTACACTTTATTCCGTTTATGAGGTTAATATTAGCATTTAGTCAATTAGTACTTACCTATCCATCGTCATACGTACCTATGTGACTCTACCACGGAAATCCACCGACTCGCAATTGGGGGGCGTAGTATATATGGCTCAATCGCCCTTACGGTTCATTATAGTCATCAAGTGATGCCTGATTTGACATGTAATACAGTGTTACTTTGTAAAGTGTATCCAGAGTTGGATACAGGGTTATTCAGACAGGGTAGGTATCCTAAGCTGAAATAGGGTGATTAAGATCATTATTATGAACAACTTCGACTATGGAGCCAACCTGGAAATAGTGAATAAAAATCAGCTGTTCCATAAGTTAGTAGAAAAAGTTCATTCAAATTTGGTAATCTGTATGAGGAACAGTTGATTTTCAATTCGCGATTTCGAAGTTGGTTCCATAGTAAGTAAAATGGTTTATGATGACGAGTAGGTATATGTACACACTATAGGGTCGACCCGGAAATCGAGAACAAAAATCATCTGTTTCACACATTTTGTAGATGCCGACTTTCAATTGTGTATGGAACAGTTGTTATTTTTTCTTGAATTCCGGTTCGGCTCTATGGTAAAAGTTTTTCCTGATGATGGCCTTAATCACCCCTTTTGGCTTAGTACAGGGCAAGCAGATAACCCTGTATACAACGCAGGAAAACGGTTCAAAACAAAACCTCATTATTATCATTATCTGTCTATAGATACCCTTATCCCACATACTTACATGGGGCCGGTACAGTATGTAGGTACACTTCTTCCATTCAGCTCTATCACTTATACCTTTTTTACGAAGGGGAAATCTTCGTAAGATAACCAACTGCTTCGGGGTACAGCCGGGTTATGTGGGATTGCTTGCACCCACTAAAACCCCCTCGGTTGCTTGCCTTTGTGCTGTCTTAGAAGCTCCGGGATCTCCAGGGGAACGCACCGGAGCTCCCAGCAGTTTTCTATTTACGTCCTGCAATAAATATTTGACGCATGCAGTTATATACGACAATGTGGCCACCACTGTCGTCCTCCCCGGGCCCGTTTGAGTGGATGGCTAGAGCCCCATCTCCAACCACCCGCGAGTCCAGAAGCCCTCTTTTAGTAGGCTGTTACTACAGGCAGGGGATACCGTTGCCGTATTCTAGTGCCCCGGCATCAGGGCCATTCACTTGTACGAGTATAGGTACCTAATGAGTAAAATAGGTTTATTTTTGCCGGTCTAGTTTCGCAGCTCTGGGTTTCACCCTAAGCCTACACACTGAAAATGCCTACATTTTATTTGATGTGGTCATATTTCGTGAAGTTAGGTGTGTGGGTTTACCTCTATGTTAGAACTTTTTGGCTGCTGTACCTTTCGAATTCTGAATCTGATGCAAACTTTTTAAGTTTCTTTGTTAGCACAATATAATATACTACAATACCTTTACTTACAAATCTATGTATTGTATATTCAGAGGCTAAATTTAGGCTATATACATAGATATACCCGCAACTTCGCCCGCGTGATATTTAAGATTTTTGTACTATCCCACAAGAACCTTTTAATTTTTCGGTATAAAAAGTAGCCTATGTCACTTTCCGTCTTTCAAATCTCATGCCAAAAATCCTACTAATCCATGCCAAAAGTCAAGTCAATCCGTTGCTCCGTTGCTGCGTGAAAGAGGAACTAACACACTTTCGACTTTATAACATTGGTAAGGATTTTATGATTCATCTGCATAGAGAAATAATAAGCTAAATTAGTGTTCATTTGTTATCTCGCTTTCCTCTTTGCTTTTCAAAGCTGTGAACATGTATCGTATAATAACTTGTTATCCTAGGTGTACCGTGATTTAGAAGTTTTAGGCCACAGTAGGTCTATTCCGAGCTAACTACTGCACATAATAAGTACCTACAATATTTTTTAAAGAACCAATTATTCAATTCCAGTGCCGGATGAGGTGTAGAGGCTTCGGGGCAACAAAGAAATGGAGGCCCCTTGGTGACAAATAGGTTCTCCTCCACAGACATAATAAGTTCTCCTTCAAGATGGGTAGTAAATTCCAAGTAGGTATATGTGCATATATTATGAATACTTAAGAGGACGATTAACAATTTTGATATTTTACTGATTGCATGATTAGAGTAAACAAATATAGATTAATCGTTTTTGTCAATATCCTTATACATATATATATATAATATATATATATATATCCTTATATATATAATTCTACTGTACGTGTGTATGTCACTGAACTCCTCCTCGGCCTCGGCCTCCTCGGAAAACGGCTGGACCGATTTGAATGTTTTTTTTTTGTATGCGTTTGGATGGTTTAGATAAAGATAAAAGATAAAATACGTTTATTGCTTCGAACTGTGTACATAGAGGTGGTTCTATAAAATTTAAGACACAACAGTTTGTCCTAACAGACATGCAATTTTTTAATTTGAGACTTGACTAATCTCAAAATTTTGAAAAGTTGGAAATTGTTTGAAAAAAATTTGGATGGTATTCACAAATCAGCCCGGCAGATGACGCTGCAGGGGGGTCCGCTAGTAATAAATATAAAAATATTAAATTAATCATTTCTCTAAGTGCTGTGTAGGAAAAACTATAACAGCGAAAAAAAAACTAATGAAAAGTGGTTTGCTAATTTTTACTCGTGGGAATTTTAAAGT
The DNA here is from genome assembly GCA_964007245.1 of Hypomecis atomaria. Taxonomy (NCBI): domain Eukaryota; kingdom Metazoa; phylum Arthropoda; class Insecta; order Lepidoptera; family Geometridae; genus Hypomecis; species Hypomecis atomaria. The sequence continues at coordinate 5,952,941 of OZ023295.1, read as the reverse complement.
TTTTTGTTCAAGTTGCTTTTCAGCTGTTGTTTCAGTAACCGTCTCCAAAATCCGATACATTTAGCGTAAATAGATACTGTTCAAAGTTTAGTAGGTGCCCATTAGTGCGTTCGTTCGTTTCTGCCATAGGATGTCCACAGTAGCACATAGGCCTCCCCGGTAGATCTGTAATTAGACTGCCTGGAAACGGCTTGCATCAAGCATCGTTTCTGCGGACGTCCTTCGCTGCGCTTGCAGGTTTCCACTTTATAATTTTTCGAACACATCGGTTATCAGTCTTCCGTGTGCCTGACCCACTGCAATTTCAACTTGCTAATTTTAATAAACGAATACTTGGTAGAAATTATGCTTTAAATTCTTGATGTAAGAAACAACGGCGGTAGATAAGTTTCAAGATAATTTAGCAAACGAGCTACTTTAATAAGTAATTTTATTAAGCCAGAAAAATTGCATTGTTCATTAATTCAAGAAGGCTCATTTTAAAAAGGCGCGTGCCGTGTTAGAATTAAGAAAGCTATTTAAATTTTAAATTGTTCTGAAATTGGAATTTATAAGAAAGCTACTAAGTAGAGCGGTTTAGTTAACACTTAAGGAAATTCTTGGGTGTTTCTAAGTTAAATACTTAAGTCTCAAATAATGCTTTAGGTTAGAAGATAAATAACAGGTCAAAATCTTCATGAATTCTGATGGGAATGGAATTATATGTTCTTGTCTATTGTAACAGAATAATTAGTTTTACTTCATAATTAATTGGTTTTATTAGCCTGAATTAGTTGTAGGGAATAATTAGTGTTTCTAATTGCGGTAAAAGTAGCGTATGAGGCGTGTACTAGGAAAAAAATCTTTTGAGATGATCATAATGTAAGTTTCCATACAAAACTATTTTTTTTATTATTCTTTATAATTACAATTTTTTTATGTATATAACTGTTATTATAACTGTGTAATTCCTTATAAGGAAAAATAAAAATTATTATTATTATTATTTTGAGCCTGTATTGTCCCACTGCTGGGCAAAGGCCTCCCTCCCCTCCTTCCAGACTGCGCGATCTACTGCGTTGGTGGCCCAGTGTTTGTTGTGTGAGCTCAGTTCGTCTCGCCACCTGCGTCTGGGTCGACCCATAGGTCGTTTGGATTTTGGAATCCAGTCGGTGGTGACCTTTGCCCAGCGGTCGTCCGGCATGCGACAGACGTGTCCCGCCCAATCCCGTTTCAACTGTCCGGCTTTTTTTCTTTTTTTTTCATAAAAATAAAAATAGTTTAGTATTTAAACTTAAATGATTTTTTTTATTTATCACAAAAAATACATTTAAAAGCCCAATTGAATAAGTTTTATCTATACTTACCTTCTTAAAGTATCCTGGTAACTCAGCAGTCCTATTCCTTGCGTGGCGTAGCAATGTCATTTATTTAGTTGTGCGTTCGGAAAATATTTTAAAATAATATTCCTAGTGACGCAACTAGTTGTGCGAACTCACTTGGTCCACGAGGAACATCTCTTAGCTAGTGTAGCGTCCTAAGATTGAGATAATGACGGTGAGTTCAAATAATTAATTTTGTCAAAAAATGGCACAAACTACTTCAACCCTTGCAATCTATGAACTAAATTTGAATAAATTGTTCACTCGAAACGATGTACCTACCTATGCCACAACAGATTACGATAAAATTTAAATAGAAACTCTTACTTCCTCCTTCGCCTTTTACCTCTGAAATATGATCTACCAATAAACAAGTATTATATTTAAAAAAAACCTTTTTTTAAACAAGCTTTTACTGAACAAGTACTTACTCGCCAAGACGAATCAAACGAGCCGAAACTCGATAGGGTTGCGTCGTTTCATTATAGAGTTCCTATGACCACCTTCCAGCTCCAAACATCAGTCCCTAGTTACCATTGAAAGACAAACTACTCGCCAAGACCATTGAAATGAAACCAAACTCGATGAGGTTGTGTCATTGCTAAGCTCCTTTGGCCACCTTCCAGCTCCATCATCAGATCAGCACCATGTCATCATAATATTGTATTGTCACGCGATTTACACATGTATGCAAAATTCCAGCTCAATCGGTAACCGGGAATTGGATCAAATTTAACTTGCAAGATTTGATTACAGACCGACAGATAGACAACGGGACAGGTGAAACTAAATAAAAGCTTGTAATAAAATTAATCATCACAATCGGTTCTAGTTGAATTGAGAACTTCTTTTTTTGAAATCGGTTGAAAAGTGAAAGGTGGCTCGGTTTTTTTACGTATTTTAAAACAGTCTATAAACAACTTACAAAACGTTTTCTTTCGTACAATGGAAGACGCCATGGAATCCCGTGGCTATAATTATATCCATCTCCAAAGAGTATTCTAATTAAGCGTGTCACTTCTCTCCCCATCGCTCAAAACAAAATTTTAAATTAAACATTTTCGTTCTCGCAGCGCACTTATTATTTATGTACATATTTAAGAGATATCCGTTACCTTCTTTGAAAGGAGTTAATTTTCCACCTTCCCGTCCTGTGATAATAATTGTTGCTATTTATTATAAAGGAGGCAATTCATCTCTTTACATTCTCTTGAATGAATAGCGCCACTTAATAAAGATCACTTTTACCTACAGAGTTAAATAATAAATAAAGTTAAGTAAATGGTCGGTAAAGGTGTTTGTCCACTATAATTTGTCCACATATCGTGACCGTGATAGGAACGTATCATGCAAGCAATATTCTTTGTTAATCAACTGCCAAGAAGGAGGAGGTTCTATGTTTGCCTGATTGTATTTTTTTGTGTACGTTTTACCTTTGTAAGAATATTATGCATTATTTTTTTCATATTGATACTGTTTTCCTGTACACAATCCAAATGATATAACAATGATTAGCATGGTTCCAGCAAAAGTGATAATTTATTCCAAACAATTAATTTCTTCTTCTTTGTGTCGCACTGTCACGTGCTATGTCATGGAGCGTTTCGCCACCGGCAATTTCCGGCAAAATATTCTCGACGACGACTACTTATTGTTGACGTGCGTTGACAGTACGAATACGTTGAGTAGTGGGCATAATAGAGCGTACCGTGTTGTTTTCCGTGCCTGAAACGTTTCTAGCACGGTCATTATATGGTATGTTACAGTGGGTAGACACCTTTAAATAATAAATAAAGTTAACTAAATGTAGTCGGTGAATCGATTAAAATTAGTTAACTTGGCATTGAACAGCTGGTAAACGGGTTGAGGTTTTGAAGGTAATTTCGCGTCAAAATAACCAGACTTGATTTTAATTATTGTGGAGAGTTACCGACTTAAGTGCTTTTTATTTTCAGTATACCACTTAGTACGTGCCAAAGATTACCTACTAGAACCATAAGGTACCTAAGAATCGTATTAAGTAGGTGTAGCAAAGTGCAAAGTGCAGGGACTTTCAAAAGTGATATGCTACTTATAAGGAGATATAAATCTTAGGTTGTCTAGAGCTGAGCTATAGATGTAATTTTTGTACCTATGTAAACGCTGGTCGCCAAGGCTAGGAACCAGGCTAAGAAAATGACGAAAGCCATTAATAGCTAATCCCTCAAGGTAAAAAAAAAGATATTTAATCGTAGTACCAACTTATATTTTGTGGAATTACTTTCTAATCTTACTATACTACGCGTTATGAAAAAATGGTAGATATAGTACTACCTACATTTATGCTACGAAATTCATAGCATACCTATGGTACCTAGTTCGCGGCATATAAGTCTATCGCTGAGAAAAGTGTGGAGGGCGAGGTTGCGCATGTGTTTAGTATGGCGGTCAACATGCGCAGCAATCCCCTCCACAGTACCCTCAGCGCTAGACTTACGTGCAGCTACTTGTAGGTATGGTATGAATTTCGTACATGGTCGCCGCAACGCTATAATACTAAACACGGCTATTTTAAAAGGAAAGGTAAACTGCAAAACGTGAAAGCGCTAAATGAAACGTCAAAAGTCTTCGTATTTAATAAACCCGAAATTTTAAAATCGAAATACCTTTTTATCTCGATCAACGGTTTAATTTTTAACGTGGCCGAACAATCTGCACCGCGAAATGCTCATTGTTTTCTTTTCCAAACCATAGACAAATGTCAGTCAGTAATTTATGGGCGGCTTAGGCGCGGGAGCTGGCCGCGGCCAATATGGCGGCCTAACGGATTATCTCATGATTTAAATACATCGATGCGTTAAAACCCAAGCCGCAATTAGGTTTGAATTTATATGCTTCTAACAAATAATCAATTGATCGGAAATGATGGTGTTCTACCTGTTTGCACGTGTTAATATGATAATACTTAACAGTAATTAAATGTTGTATCGTATGGAACCCAAACAGAATTATATTCATCATGTCATGTTATAGACTCCCTTTTGGGTTTCCATCCAGATCAATTGGAAGTGATTTAGCTATATCAAATGATTCCCCACGATTTTGTTCAGATAATCGGTGCACCACGTTGGTAGATGTCATGCGCTACTGGTCGTATGGCGTTTTTATTCGAGACCTTTTCGGCCCGACCCGTTCTGAGAAGTATGTACCTGTCCATTGCTACTTCAACTTGCCAATACATTGGGCTATGTCGAAAGTTTGTCTACGGGTGACTTCAATCCTGAGCTCGGCTCTCAACATCGGACAAAGCATAGGTATTGCGTAGACTCATTGCAAACAAGTGTCCCTTTTAACCAACTCCCAGAAAGAAGAAGGTTCTATGTTCGTCTGTATGTATTTTTTTGTGTATGTTCATTGAGTGAACCAATTTATAGGTACAATTTTTTTTGGTCAGATCATATTTTAGAGATAGTCCCATTTAAATTTTATCGAAATCGGCTGAAGAAAAATCACCAACAATGTGAAAATTACCACATGGATGACTCGACATCGATTTGTGCAAACTGTACGCGGTTGAAGTCGATTTTTTTCGAAAAATAATTAAAAAGTTATTTAGCAGTTTAGCCACTTTAGTTTAGTTTCAGCAACTTTATCTTAATTATGATTAACTTATCTATCTACACTACTGTCGGGAAATTCTTGAAAATCTTATTCGAATAACTGATGCATTGAGACAATGATGTCATTGAGATATTTGTCTCATCTCAGGTGTGAGTAGCCATTCAAGACCAGTTGGATTCAGATCGTTTAGTCGTCACCGGATCATTCACCACGTTACTCTGTCTAATAACATCGAGGAGGTAAAAAAGGTGCAGAGAATCAATTTAAGAGTTATTAAGAGAGAATTAACTGAAGAGTAGTTATTTAATTTTTTGCCTCCTTTGCAAAGGCACACTTTATATGATGCTTGTTATTTTATTCCGTTAAAATTTTTGTTAATTTTTAAGACCCCGAAATTGCGTAAACCAAACGGCTTTGCATACTATCGAAAGCCAATGTACTGTTTACACAACTGATTTTGTTCGCGATTTAGTGATTTTAGTGGTAAAAATTATAACAATGATTACCATGATACTATTATAATTATAATAGAATTATGATTGTCACCTAGAGATACAACCCGTACCTACTCGTATATCGGCATTAATAGAACTAGGTAAGTAATCTTTTGCTCTGCGCAGGGTAAGCTAAGCTAAAATGAGTGTATCGATACGTAGTAAAGTGCTGCTTTTCTGCTCTTCAGTTCAGTAGCGTGGAGTAAGTTTCAACCACCCGGAGCGGAAAAAATATTCAGCAGCCTTTTATTTAGGTACTAGGTACTTAATGCAATTTAAAGATATTATTTTACGTACTTAGAATTATAACATAAATTCTAAATAACTTTTCAGCAAGATCAATCAAGCAAGGAAGATCATTTTTATTGTGTTTTGTACCTACAGGTTGTTGTATGACATGTTTAACATAATAATATTTACCTCGACCTCTGAAGGTGCTGTTTTGGACAGATCGCCCCTACTGCCACTATGCTACGCGACTGCTTCAGTTATATCTCTGTTTACTTCATACTCTGTGCAGATCCCAACACGTCATTGACATTAAACACCTCCATCACAATTCGTATTGGCTGTTCGACAGCGGTCGCATATTGATACAGAAGCCGCAGACTCAAAGGCTGCCGCAGCCGCACTCGGTATGCATCGGCACTGACAAAGGTATGGCATTCGAGCTGGACTGGTAAATGACTGCATGACTATTCGCGTATGCGTACAAATGCAGTATGCGTTACATGTGGTTACGTTGCAATACGTTAATGTGGATCTATTTTAGTAAAATTGCTTCACTACATAGTATAAAACAAAGTCCCCATGTATGCTTATATCTTTAAAACTACTCAACGGATTTTGATGCAGTTTTTTTTATTAGATAGAATGATTCAAGAGGAAGGTTTATATGTATAATACACCTGTGCGAAGCCGGGGCAGGTCGCTAGTCATTGTATAATCGACGATCAATGGGCCCGCAAAGTTCTTGAAAAGAATTCGGGAAAGTGCAACTTTAGACGTCCACAGGGCAAACAGGTCTGATTAGAATCGAAAAATTGCTCTGCTATTAGAAATCTAGTTACCTATATACTTAGTCATTACTTGACACAGGATTCTAAATTCTTATTGGTAATTCGATAGTGGTCGCATATTGATACAGAAGCCGCAGATTCAGAGGCTGCCGCAGATTCACTCGGTATGCATCGGCACTGACAATGGCATGATCGACCTTCGAGCTGGGGTGGTAACTAACTGGCTATTCATGTAGATTGTAGACAAATGCAGGATGCGTTGGAAATCTAATAGCTGCAAAACAAAACACTGCTACCTATTGACCCTGCCACATGACCTAATGACATCAGAGATAAAGACCACGAAACCAAATAATACATTGTATATTATATTATTTATTTACTTATAGCGTAGGTAATCAATCTTGATTTTATTTGTTTGTACATAAGTTTTAATCGGCTCTCGACAAAATATACGGAACAGCTGTATTTTTTCGGGCATGCGGGGTTGGCCCCATATTAAATGTTGTTGATAATGTTGAGTAGGTACATATATACACCTTTAATAGCATCTATGAACTGTGCAAAGCAGCTTCTATTGTTTGTAATTATTTTAATACGAGTATCAGATCAGTTGTAGGTTAGAATGTAGTTATTTTTTCTAGACTAACCTATTTTAGGTTTTAAGACAATATAATAAGTGTAATCTATTTGTAAAAGTTATTTAAGTAAATAAAAAAAGCATCAATTTTGTCACTCCTTCAACTAAGTGTACCTCTCACTTAGAAACTCATAGTTAGTCGACCACAAGTACACAATAGAGGACCAATCTCACGGGGCACGTCCTCAGATATTATAATTAACGCCCAGCAATACGTATTCATTGTGCCAATTTGGGTCCGACACAATATTTGGATAACAAGATTACTCTGGTAAAATTAGAGAGAAGACGCCGCCTGAATAAGAAATAGGTGGGAATGCTGTTCGTTTAGTTGTATCATGTTGTTACTTAATTAGGTGGTAAGAGACGAAACTAACAATCGGTTTAGGTGATAGGGCGAGTGTTTTGATTAGATACTTTTCAGAGAAAGGGTAGAACTCTACCGTCTTACTACAAAAGTTTTACTCACGCTTTAGAGAATGTTTAACAGTACGAATTGCACGGTTAAACCGTGTTTAAATTTTTTGTGGCAAGGCAGATAGACTTTATAGCAAGGTTGGAACATGATACGGATTTTAAAATAAAGAATCCACGGACCACGAATAGAAATAAAATCAGCCAAGTGCGATTTGGACTCGCACACGAAAGTTTCCTTGACGTATGGGCCCACTTGTTTTTATTTATGCTTGAAGTGAAAATTTCACCTGTACCGTCTCTAGCATGTGTTGCCGTTATTTAACTTATATCAAGCGAAAAGTAGCTTTGTTGTATGAGAGCCTCCTTTATATGTTTTTCACTTCGTTTATTCTATTTTTAGTATTTGTGTTATATCAGCAACAGAAATATAATATCATCTGTGAAAACTTCAACTGTCTAGCTATCACGGTTCATGAGATACAGCCTGGTGACAAACAGACAGACGGACAACGGACTCTTAGTAATAGGGTTTTTGTTTCTTTCCCATTTTTACCTTTTGGGTACGGAACCCTAAAAAAGATGTAAACTCTTTTTGAGAGTCTAATTTTAGTGTTCCAGAGAAGAAAAAAAATACCTACTCAAAGACGTTTATTAATTAACTAGCGACCCGCCCCAGCTTCGCACAGGTGTATTTTACATATAAACCTTCCTCTCGAATCCTTCTATCTATTAAAAAAAACCGCATCAAAATACGTTGAGTATGTTGGATATGGGCACATGTATGTGACACTAAATTATAATAAAAGTATTCTCATCAAATTTGAGATGTTGTATTTTAATTGTGTCATTTAGAGATTGAATATAATACTGTATGATTACACCTTTTAATGATTAAAAGGCTTTTCATATCAACGAAGTTTTGTGTGTCTTTGATCTGCACTTGCCACGTGCTACTGTGCATCCTCCTTTACTCTGCTGCTGCTTTACAACATATATCGAAACAGAGTAGTTTTAAAGATATAAGCATACTTGGGGACAGACAGCGGGAAGCGACTTTGTTTTATACTATGTAGTGACAAGTTTAGTTCTGCGCTGCCGAGCTAGATAGAGATCTTAAACGATAACATGACCCACCCCTCCAAAATTCAAAACGTTTGAATTTTGTTCAAATGTTTGAAACTATAATGTGGAGGCGCGGGCTATGTTATCGTAGAAGATCTCTTATTTCTTACTTAATGGCTACTTATTAGAATAGAAAAAAATGTTGCCTGTAAAGTCGGTATACGGGCGAAAGTTTTACGTGACAACGACTTTGAGACGAATGAGACGAATGAGAGCGAGTGAGAGGCACGTAAGTGCCTCATTGTGAGCGCATGAAGTGTGAGCGGAGCGTAACGCAGTTTCTTGAAGTGTCACCCGGCAAACCAATTTATAAGACGTCTTAATAATAATAATTCGTATTGCAGGCTAAAGTCGCCTTTTAAAAGTTACATCATAATAATAAATAAAAATAAAATAAATAATAATTTTATTTGTTCCATAACTTACTTAGGCTACTTAGGTGTTAGTAATCATTATTGACAATAACTGATTAAATCTTAAGTAGGGGGTAGTTCGAGAAAAGTGTGAGCGGAGCGTAACGCAGTTTCTTGAAGTGTCACCCGGCAAACCAATTTATAAGACGTTGTCACGTCAAAACAGCTGGAGATAACCAATCAATCTATCGTATTTTCAGGAGTTACAAAACTTACTGACGTTATTTGTAAGCTAACCAATGAGAGTTGATCCGTATTTACATCTCCTCTTCTTCAATAAGTAGCAGGATTTTTTCGATAGTAGGTAGTAGATGGAGTAGAACATCGTTCCTCCCTTGAAGTTCTAACCGCTAAACGCAGTCTGAAGTATACTTAGTCCGTATTTTGTCTTTTACAAATGAATTCAAATTGCCAAACAAAGAAAAAGACAAAAATTGAGTAACTACTCCGAAGTAACTCTGCGTAGCTTAACTTCACTCCGCCAACTTGTGTGGCGCGGCCTATACCTACTCTTGCAGCATTATTAGTATAGGCCGCGCCACACAAGTTGGCGAATGTGAAGTTGGCAACAAGCTGCGCTATAGCCAATCAACGCACAGCTTTATGTGAGCTTCAGTCAGGATTGGATATTGCGCAGCTTGTAGCTAACTTAATATCCGCCAACTTGTGTGGCGCGGCCTATACCTATTTATTGTAACAAGTTTGATGATGGAGACGATTAAAATAAAATTCATCGTAATGGTCTCACATAAATTTATTTCTTCATATACATATGTATAATTTTGCGAATCCACTGTGCCCGAGTCGCAGCGCGGGTAATTTTACAAAATAATTATAATATTTGTCTACAAACACCTACAATTACATTCACACTTCCCGCCATAACTGCGCTCGCCATTTTAATTGCACTAAATTAATTATCAATTAAAGCTACGGCGATTAAGTAATTTCCAATTTTTGTTAAAACACGCAAATTAAAATCGAAACGCTTAATGGCGAGTCCTTTTTTGATACATTTAATTTATTTTGTACATGATATATAAGCAAAAGATTGTTTATAACGGATTTCATTGCGAGCCAAGGAATTATTGACAAAACTAAGAGTTAATAATAATTGTCTAGATCAAATAGTACCAAGTTAAAATTACTTACCTATAATAGACAAGTTGTATAATTTCATGTTACCTAAATATTGTACAATAATTCCTCAGCTACTTAATACAGGCCTGAACTGGCCAGAAAAAAAAAAAAAAAAAACTATACAAGAATTCACACATTCAGTGTCATTCATTTACTGTCATTATAAACAATTAAGAATAAAAAAATGGTTAATGATAAAACGAATTTCAGGCACATACACAAACAAAATTGGAAACAATTAAGAACGCATTAGTAGTGGTAGTAAATCAGTCTTTCAAAAACATTTAACCGATGATTTTCATGGTACTTACTGATTTAAAGAAAAACACATGAATATGATTCGCTGAAAACATAATATAAATAACGGTTTGTACTTAACAATGGAATCAAGAGCACCTCGATATGGCATGGCGATTACATTTAACATTTATTGCAATAAAAATTGGCTATAAGAATTGGTAAAATACATATTATAGGCATAATACAGAACGTTCTAAGCCTATGCCATCATTAAAGACTGTACAAGAGATCGTTAGTGTGCGTATGGAAATAGAACGCGATTCATGTAATTATCAAACACACACATGAACATAAAAAGCGAGCTAAAGGAATGATAGTAAAGCTTACATCTTCACTGAAATTAATACCTTACAGTGGAAAGTCTCGTTATTTTTTTTTATAAAGCTGTCATTCAGCTCGAATAAAGCTGACGTACACTAGCGTGTAAATGTATCGAACCCGCTAAATAGGTACATGATTTATCAACGAGTATTAAATTTTTACTAGTATAACCTCAATTTAACAATAATCCTCATTAAACTCTACGTTTGTTTCATATTGTTTATTGTATTTAAATGAATCGATTGGCAGTTACGAAAAATTTCGATCGAATTATCGATATCGAAACGCTTCAGGGGCAACACTAGTCACGTCTGCTGCCAACATTTTAATATGCAAAATTATATCATATCGCGTTGTTTTAAGGTTTATTTCACATAATATTTAATGTTAGTAGTAACTTAACTAGGGTTGTCCTAGACCATAGAGTAAGTTTATTTTTGACGAATTAAGTTTAGTTACGTTCGCATTATCTACGATTAACGTATTGAAGACCGCGACTTTACTTACTAATTTACATACAAGCTCATTAACTTATACGTAATTAGATCGATACAATAGTAGATATAGTTGTATAAAACGAGTGAAAAACCTAAAGAAATCTTAGTTTTTACTAGGCGAAAGGGATTACTGTAAAATAGGTATTAAAATGTAACGAACTACACTTAAAGATAGCTTAAAGTAGTGTGATAGAGATGTGGCAGTCGGAATATTAAAAAGATTTTTTAAAATTATATCAACATATAAATTTCGAGTCACACCCAAGGTGGATCCAGATTTTAATTCCCAATGAGGTATTGTAATTTTTCGAATAAGTCATGTGAATTTCTTTCAACCTCATTTTTAATGAAAATCCACAAAACTTTATAAAACCTATCTCACAAAATAATAAAATATTTTTACATGAAGTAAATAATGCATGAATTTGAGTTTCGATAAAAAAAAACTTAACCAGGATCCAACCTTCACTCATACATTTAACACGTCAACTCCATACAATTTATTTGTATCGATACAAATCGAATAACGATTCGTCTTCGCCTAAATCCTTCAGATATAATTTCATGCACACAGACCAAACTTCTACCTAAAAAGATATGTAATCGATCACGATTATACTCTAAAAGCAAGCAGTGATTATAAAAAACCTAAACACTAACGTACTTACAAAATAAACATACAAAAGTCTTACAACTACGAAGTACCTACTAAAGACTTGTTTATAAAAATAAGGACTCGTTTACACGAGATAGTAGCAGATTTGAGACAGTCATTGTCTCAAGCGTCCCGCAGACAGCAGCCTAGCGTTCGACCAATAACAGCAGCTGCCATTTTAAATCAAGATCTGTGATTGGTTGATTATCTAGACTTGGTGTCTGAGCGACGCGTCAGCTCCGTGTTTACGAGATGTTTAAAACTGATTTGATCTTATTTGAGTCACTGTAGAATCGTATTGACGATATTGAGAAACTAACTGGGCAAGAACAAATGCGTAACTTAATAGTGGCAGAAAAATTAATCCGTAATACAACTAAGTATTTACACAAATTATGTACTACGCACACATATTAAGGACTGACACAAGAATTCACACGACACAGCCGATTCGTCTAAATAGTCCGATAATATTGCAATAATGAAGTTTACTTTACACTACTTAAACATATTAACACTCGATATGAAAAATAAACTTCTAATTACAGCAGTAATAACTATTTATACATTTTACAATATGTCTGTATATGTTACGATTAGAATCGATTAATTATATCGCATAAGTTTTAGTCTAAGCGCACTGTTTTCACTAAATTACTTTTATATTGATAGCAAATTATACATATACACGTGTATATTCGGCATAATTATACACTGATCGTTAATATATCGAAAATTTCATAAATGCATCTAAGTATCAACCGTTTATATGGACTTTTAATTTTTAGACTGTTCGATTTAGAGACAAAAATAGCGTGAACAGCTGCGTTAGGTCTATCATAAGTTTTTTTTTATAGGATAATATAATTACTTACCCTTTTCGACTCACAATCATGTTTTGAATGGTCACACTGTTAAATATATCATAAGTAGTGTTCGTAGGCACTCGTATGTTTAGCCTCTTAAAGAACAATCGAATTATGTGAGTTTATTCGTAGTCAGTCGATGTACCTATCGGGGTACATCACTAATCCAGCGATGGGGCCTGTCTAGGTCAGTCTAAGTGAAATTGTCACGGAATCGAGGAGCCAGGGGACGTGTTGAAATAGAGATTACTGTTAGAGTTATGTCTTGTTTACACTGAACCGTCGTAGCGTGACTACGCGAAGATAACGACCTTTGTGAATTTTAATTAAAACCAGTCACTTGAACGAACACTCGCTAAGTGTAAGCGAGGCATTGATTTTCTATTCGGGTTTGATAGTGACGGAAATACGAATTATTTTGCAGTCGAAGTTATTAATAGTATGATTTATAATAGTAATTTTATTGTCAACTGGCATGGTGTATATTTTTCGTAGTCGTGCTCCGAAATAATTAACTTTTTCTATAATTAATATTCAAAACTAAATTATCAAAATTTAAAATCATGAACGCTCGAATCGATACGATTACATATACTCAATTTTTCTAATAGAATCATTAAACTGATTACTAATAAATATTACGTCACTGGTTGAATGCAAATGAACAAAAAAAAAGAAAATAGTTAATAATTTCGGATCAACCACATATTACAAAAAGTGTTTTTAACGTCAAGGCCGTCCCTAGACCCCGAGACCATAGATTAAGTACATAAAGAGGCGTTAGACAGGGCCCCGCGCGCGCTCTACACGAGCCGGTCTCAGCGACAGTTGGTGTAGTGGTCGAACGAACCGAGGTACTCCAGTGCGGCGCGGTAGCAGAACTCATATTGATCCTGTGGACAAAATTGTATTTAAATACTCGGCTGATAGAACCGTAGTGGTAATGACACCCGTCAAGAAAGATTTTGAGGTCGTGGGTTCAAATCCCGGTCCCGTGCCAATCAATTCCTTGGAATTCACGTACGGAATTCCACACCACTGGCTTTTCGGTGAAGGAAAACATCCCGAGGCAACCTGCATACGTCCGTAGAAGAAATTCGATGGTGTATGTGAATCCACTAACTCACACTTCCTTTTTTCCCCACAACCTTCATGGGTAGGACTACGTCTTGAAGTCGACTAATAAAATGGCTGATATAGTACTCGGCTGCTGGTGGCAGACTGGCAGTCGAGATGGCACTTATTTTTAGAACGGGTAGCCGATAGGATGATCGTCAAATTATCTAATGGAGACCGCGTACCGGATGGTGCAATATAGGATGATCAACAAACAAGGTGGACTGACGATCAAGACCGCAGAATCACGCTAGATGCAAACCTATAGACTTTTAATAACATTAGATGGAAGTCAAGCGGAAATCCGTAGGAAAGGCTTATGCCCAGCAGTGGACGTTGTACGGCAGATATATTTGACGATAATTAGTGCGCTGCTACCTAAAAAGACAACTAAAGATACATTTTAGGGAAAGCAAAAATAGCTGCGTGCTGTGATCTTGTCCTTTACATGAATCCGTGTCCGCGTCGACAGGGTTATGAACACGAGGATATCAAGCAGAGATTGTCCTAGTAGAGACAGTACAAACCTCAGTCTGCACCATGGCGGGGCGCTGCGTGCGCAGCGTGCGCACGGTCTGGAACACATCCACCACGCCCTCGTACTGCATGCGCTCCAGCACCGTCGACAGGGTTATGAACACGCCAGTGCGGCCCACGCCCGCGCTGTTAATAAAATAACATAATAAAAGCATTTATTTTCGAGAACTTATCTCATAAGTAGATTTCAAGTTACACACAACCACGTGAACAAGACGAATAGACAACATGATTGTGTTCGCTGGAACTCGCAGGATGTAAGCTGTTCCAATTGATCTTAACAGTAAAATCCATTAGGGCCTGCGTATTTTTAAAGTGGACGTCCTGTAATTGAGATGACGATGTGCAAAGTGAGTTGTCTCTCAAAGTGATTATTTTCGAAGGTTTATCACATCAAAGCCGCGTGAACCGTGGTGATCTAGTGGCAGTAAGACGCACCTTACAATCGTGAGGTCGTGGGTTCGAATCCCGGTCCCGTACCAATGATTTTATGTATGGTTTTTCACACCACTGGATTTTCGGTGAAAGAAAACATCCTGAGAAAACCTGCATATGTCCGAAGAAGAAATTCGATGGCGTACATGAGTTCACCAACATGCACGGAGTCAGCGTGGTGGATATGGCCTAATCACCCTTCGTGGGTAGGCCTACGTCCTGCAGTGGACTATTAAAAAGGCTGGCTCAGTATAGTCACATAAAAAAATCAAATAAGGCTTAGAACGTGAAGTGGTTACGTACCTGCAATGCACAGTAATGGGTCCGTCTTGTCCGAACTGCTCCTTGGTCTTGTGCACCTGCCCGAGGAAGTCGATGAAGCCCTCGCCGCTCTTGGGCACGCCCTGCTCCGGCCAGTCCGTGAACTGGAACTGGCGCACCGTCCGAGACGCACCGTCG
The DNA here is from genome assembly GCA_964007245.1 of Hypomecis atomaria. Lineage (NCBI taxonomy): Eukaryota > Metazoa > Arthropoda > Insecta > Lepidoptera > Geometridae > Hypomecis > Hypomecis atomaria. The sequence continues at coordinate 5,937,549 of OZ023295.1, read as the reverse complement.
CGGGCGTCGGTCACCTGGACACAAACAATGTTGACTCATACTGGTCCAATAGGCATGATGACTGGGTAAACAAATAATTATTATAATTAGTCCGTGAGTTTGATTTTCCAAAAATATTGAACACGTATTTTTTATTTTGTCAATAAAACAAGAAATGGCAAAGATAAACCTTGTCAAAGTTTGAGAGTGGGGGTGGTGACGTCAGGTCTCTCACGAAAGTCTATATATTTGTATGACACCCGTGACGTCACGCGGAACTTTGACGGGCCATATCTTCAGCAATGTTTGTTTAATTGTTAAAATAAATAATACATGTCTAACATTTTTTTATAACCTATCTGACGGACTAATTAAATTTTTTTAGTCATCATGTCTAATGTCTCTTTTGGAATGTTGTTCCGGGCCTTTACCAATAAGTTTTTTAGAATTTACGTACGAATTTTAATAGCAGTGGTTTGCAATCGGCTTCATCTCAATTCGAATGTTAGCTGCCTAAACTGTATTTCGCCAATAATGAAACGATTATAATGATTCTTTTTTTTTAGGTAAATGTTAAATTATTTTAAATGACTCGCTTCGCTCAGTGTCTAATATGTCGCCCGTGACGTAAGACAAGACTTGGTTCTCTTGGTACCAAGGATTTTATATACTAACTTGGTACATAATCTACTATTGAACTGTTATAAAACGTATTTTTTTGATTTTATCGCAGCAAAATCAGAAGAGAATTGGCACTTCTTATCCTATGTATCGATTTGCTAATTTTGGAACCCATTTCGCTTTATGTTAATTCCGAAGCATGTCTACACAATTCAAAGTACCTACCTACCAACTTAATAAAAACGAAATGAGTAAATCAGGGAAACCGTCTACCCACATGAATAATTATAATGAGTACGCCTAAATAAACGTAGTCATTCATATTTTTCCTCGGATTCTCGAAACCATTCTAAAAATAACACTGTTTTTAATTTATTACTAACCTTGAATTCCCTCAAGATATACTGAGGCATATTATATTCCGCGATGGGGTCTACTACGAAGCATTGGTAGCGCACAGAACGGTCCGATGGCCAGTACTGGTGACATTTCTCCTACAAGAAAAAAAAACATATTAGTTGAGTAGGTAACTCACAATGAACAATTTACAAGTATGAGAAGGAAAACTTACTCGACCCATTTCTTTCAATTTTGTCAGCATTACAATGATAGTAGAGTTGTGCTCCCAAAGCATGCGCCAGAAGTCATCAGTAGTGTCTGACAACGGTCCCTGAGTAGCGATGTAGTTAGCTCTGTATCGGTAGCCGTCGACAAATGAAGCGTTGATGTAGTCGGAACCATCCCGAGGGGTTAGACATACTCGAGTGGACTCATAAGGCAAGATGTGGACCAGCCTGTTCTTATGCTTGTTGCAAGGGAGACTGGCTGACACGAAGCGACTCGAGTCCGCTTTCATGTTCGCCAACTTCTTGAATTCCAACTCCATGCCGGTGATGTTTTCGATTGTATCAATACGCATTAGCTTTTGAATGTGTGCGTGCAAGTTACGTGCCGGAACTTCGGTGTCTCCGCACACGACAGCTTCTAGCAACGCGTCGTGGATGAAGATGTACTGGTCCTCGGTTTGCACCATGTAGTTGCGTTGGGCTCGTAAACAAGTGACGTGGCCGTAAATGTCCACGGTACGCTCGTGGCGAGCTCGCTCCAGCATCGAATCGATGACGATAAAGCATCCCGTGCGGCCGACGCCGGCAGAACAGTGCACCACTAACGGGCCAGCATCAGGTGGATTCAGCGCACGAACGCGTCGCAGGAATTGCAAGAAAGGAGCAGGATGGTCCGGAACTCCGTGATCAGGCCAGGCAGTGAACTGCAGTTGTTTCACTTCACGTCTTTCGGCGCTCTCTTTCCTTGTCACTTGGAAAGTCCGGATGCAGTAAGTGGCCAGCTCCTGGACTTCGGCAATAGTTATAGTCATCGTACCATAAGTCTCACTTCCACGACTAGGCCAGTACTGATCGCATTTGATCCTTGTTCGCTCTTCCAGTTTAGTCATCATTACAATAGTAGAGGTCCGCAATTCCCAACACATCCGCCAAAAGTCAGCAAACGTTTCCTGTAAGGGTCCCTGGGTGGCCACATAAGCGTTATGTTTGCGGTAACCGTCGCAGTAATTGGCATTGATATAGTCGCTTCCGAGTATCCCGTCAATGGGCTGCAGGATTACGCGGCTGTGGTCGTAAGCTATAACATTAGCATAACGGTTCTTAGGCTTGTTTACATCCATATTAGAGTGGTCCCAAGTGAATTGTTGTCCGGGCTCAATACTTTCGTATTCCTGTGAAAATTTAAGGTTGTCGTTGGCTTTCAACCTGTCGATGTGCTCGGCTAGTTCCGAGATGGGAATAGGCGGATGGGAGATCATTGCAGGCGTTTGGAAGTTCAGTCGTCGCATTTCGACAGGATCGGATGGTGCGCCAAAACCTACGTCAGCTGACATCAAAGGTCGAGTCACTGCCGCTTGGTCCGGCGTTTTGCAAGGCTGCCTTCGTCTCTTCACGATAAACAACAAAACCAAAAGTAAGGAGAGCATCAGTGCGGCGATTATTGGGCCTATGACCCATATCATGCCAGCCTCTTTTCTGTTTTCTTCTATTCTAATCTCTGGGTCCCCGTTGATGTCTTTAGGGTCAGGTCTGCTGGGTTCTTCACCAGGTGGAGCTTCTCGCATATCCAACGATAAATATTCTGAGAATGGACTCGATGTATACAGATGTTTCTGTGGAGTATCTACGACTGCTCTCACAAATACTCGATATTGTTTACTCGGGTTTAATTTTCTATTCAAGAAACCTTCATACATTTCGTCGTTACCTAAATGGAATGTGTATAAAATATTTCTTTGTAAGAATTTGGCAGCGATATAAGGCGCATTTTCGTCGTCTGTTCTAGCGTTATTCTTTATTAAATCCTCTGTTAGGAACTGGTCGGGGTTATTGTGATTATGAGCTTTGTCGTCAGGTACCACGACTAAATAATAATGTGATATAGGTCCGTACTCCTCCGAAGCCTGTGGTAAGATGACTAGGATTTCGTTTTCGACAACGCCGTAAAAATCAGGTTTTACCATCGGTTTGGGTGCTGCCATTTGTGTGGTGACAGTGATTTTCGTCGGTGGCCTGTAGGAGTCGTCATTAGGAATAGCACTTACGTTTACATTGTATGTCGTGAATGGAGAGAGATCGTTAATAGAGAAAGAAGTTTTTTCGTGTTTCACTATAATTTCTCTTCTTGGAATTTCTTGCGTTTGTGTCATGCCAAGGGAATCAACAAACTCCTTAATTGCATTATATGAAATCTTATAGCTAACGGGGTTTAAGCGTAATGGAGGTGACCATGAAAGAGTCATAGAATGTGTGGACACGTCTTGAGCTCTTAAGTGTAAAGGCACTTCCTCTGGCTTGATTTTAACAGTAACTTTCTCTGACAATCTCCCGAGTCCATCGGCTGTTTTGGCAGCGACAGCAATAGCATACTCTGCGAACTTTTCTAAGTTCTCCAAATCAGCAGAATGTGTTACATGCACGTTCTTTTGTTGCCACTCATCTAAATCTTCAACTGGGGTCATAGTGTAAAATATAACGTAGCCAATGATCTTCTTTCTCGATCTAAAGGTCTCCCACCAGACTTCAACACCTGATTCAGAAGTGGCTACAGCTTTAACTGACATGGGTGCTCTACCGATATCCCTCACTGTATGAGCTGTCACATCTTTGCTGTAAGGCCCCGCTCCTTGGTCAGTATAGGCTCGGACTTTGAAAACGTAATGAGCATCTTCTTCTAAGCCAGTAAATACCGCTTTAGTAGTTTCAGTCGTCTTTTCAACCATCGATGATTGGTCACCTTGTTTGTAAAACTGCACGTCGTATTTCTTAATTTGACCACTGCGATCTGCTCTTACTGGGGGCTCCCATCTGACACTGATAATATCAGGGGTTTGGAAGTGATAGGTAACGTTTGTTGGGGGACCTTTGGGCGCACCTTCAGGGGTCAACCAGTACTTGATCGCCTCTTGACCGTAGCCAATGTGATTTTTGCCCGCTATCCTAAACTCGTACTGAACACCTCTTTCCAAGTCTTGGAGTTTGTATGAAGATTGTTTAATAGGGAACGTAAGCTCTTCTAGGGGTAGCTGATCCTTGTTGCCATATTTCAAGCGATATCCGAGTAGATCTCCGTAAGTTTGAGTGGGTTTTTGCCATTCTAATTCGATTGAAACAACTGGTTCGCGCTCCAAAACTCTGAAACAAGTAAGTCACATATAACATTTGTCTTTTAAGGATTTCCTTATTCAAATCACTGAGGTGTTTGTACATTGTACATGTAAAACTTACTTTAGGGTAACTATGGGTCTATTTGGCACTCCGCCAGGGGTCTTCACGGTGACTGGCGCACTGCGGTCGCCATCTCCTTTCCTCGTTAGGGCTGCCACTTGGACGTTGTATCGCGTGTCTGGTTGTAGACCGGTGACGTTTAACTCCAGCGTTGTTTCGTCCATGACGTTGAAACGCATCGGCTCATTGAGGAGACCTTTGCCCTGTGAGAATAAAAAATTAGAATCATCAAAAATGATACGAAAAACGAGTCGAGCCATACTCGTCCAGTTGATTAATGCAGCAGTGTAAAATTATTTTTTTGGATATATATATGGTTGAAGCTGTCAAAGATCAGAGTAGGTCAAGTTACCTCTTCTCTCAGTTCCTGTACGTGGACATGGTATCCTCGAATGATGCCGTTTTTCTCTTTCTCTTGCGGCGCCTTCCACGTCACATGGATGGAAGTGGAGTTGATGGCGTTGATCTTCACATCTTGGGGCTCTCCGGGCACTGTGAGCACACAAACACCATGTTAGATCTCCGAGCCGGACCTGTTTGCCTTTAACCTAAAATGCCCTATCAGCATCTACGGGAGCACTATAATATTCTACCTTAAAGCGAATTCATAGGGACTAAATTGGGATGAAGCTCTGCAAAGTTTTCGGGTAAGCGATTAGTGCGGTCGGTAGTCACCGTCGGCGATGCTGATAGAGTATTTTAGTCAGCGGCGACTTGCTCGCTGTCAGCATCTCGATCGGGCATTTGAATACCAACACACACTTAGACATATCATTTACGCCCTTTCATCACCATAAACCAATTAAAACCATTACCTTTCAATCCACATCGTTTAGAACTAAAATCGTCAAGCATTTACAGAGAGTCAAACATTTAGTTAGTCACTATAGGTTATCCAAAGCTGCATGTCTAAAACTAGAAACATCATTAATTCACACACTGCAAGGAACATGCTTCGGGACGTTAGACTTGGGAGCTCGATCGATTAACAAAACACCAAGTCTGTGAATTCGTTAAGGTTCGTCTACGAAGTCATGCCTCAGGGTACCTCTTGCAGTTTGCTCGAGAATAGTTGGAGTATCACTAGAAGACACTACATAAAGCTTAGGCACAAGCACAAACGCACACTGATACAAGCACTATAGTAATTTATACTCACTCCTTATGGCTGTACGGGTTACCAGCGGCCCATACAAAGTGACGAGAGAAAAAAAGAGAAAAACGCATTCAAATACATTTAAGACAAATTGTGCGAACATTGCAGGGCGAACGGAACTACTAAGTGAGAGATCACGAGTCGAACGCTTGTCGGTAAATCGGGGCTCTTATTTTCCTCGTGTATTTTGAGCTCTTTAGGAGGCGCATTCGGTTTAAGCCGCTCGGGACGTCGGTCTAGGCTCGCGTGCATCGCCCGTTTCTGTTCCCAGCGCAGCGGAAAAATACGGATTATTTTCTGAATAGACTCGAAATGCGTGGAACGTTTCGCCGGGAAGCTTTACGAGCGAAAACAGCTCACATAAACAATTGGGCGAGTCTGGGATTAGAGCAGAAAAAGGCGTGCGCGGCGTCTTCGTCCCACGTAGAAGTCACTCACACGCACATGTATTGATTAACGTGGCGCCAGTCTATGTGTGTGTGCTTCTGTGTCTGTGAGACCGTCGTCGCTGCAGTGTGTGTTCCCGTACCTTGTGTATCTTCTGTGATGTCAGTGTGTGTCAGTGTCCATTGGCTCTTCGAAATAGGTAACTTCGTGGTACTTAACAGGAGTGGGTGGTGCCGGTGTGTCCGTTTCGTTCTTTCCCGCTCGCAGGTTGGCAATAGCGAACGTTAGGCATTATAGTATATCTGTGACAATATCTAGTGTGCATGCACAGAGTCTGATAGAGTTACGGAAGAAAGAAGAGAGGCGAGACTGAAACTCCTACTGCCAAGAAGTCGTAGCGAGAGCAAGTGAGATAGACAGAGAGATAGAGAAAGATAGCGCGAAGTCTAGTCGAGCATTCGGGGAGTACAGGCGAAGATGGTCGCGGTTCACATCCCTCGGATCTCGGGCCAATGGAGGTAGGAAAAGAATAAGAGTTTAGATGATCCTCGGGATCGCTTCGGCCCGTTCCCGCTAATAGTAGAGTAGGTAGAGAGTACAGTGAGTAGAAGTCGTGAGTAGTATAGCATGCGCGCGTGTCGTGTGGATACGGTATTGGTATTCAAATGCGGCGCTCGGGCCAGGTGCGTGCGGCGGCGCGGGCGGCCGGCCCGCCCCGCGGCGGCTGCGGGCCCGCGCCGCCCGTGTGTCACGCACTCGCTCTCTCACCTCGTGTCGTCGCTAAATGTGCAGAGTGCGCCTAAAAGTGCAGCGCTTGCATTGCGTCGCCAAAACTGGCGGCGCGCCGCAAGCGCGGACCTAACCGGTGCGGTGAAATCAACCGAACGAAAAACGGTGCGGTGTTGAATAAAGCATGCAAAATCGTGTCCATCGCTAAATACTCAACAACTGTGCGCCAAAATCAATAATAACGGTGCTTTCGACACTATACCAGGTGCATAAGGTTTGCATTTCAGTGAGTGCCTCTTAGCGATATGACGAGTCGACGCGACGCGTCATATAATGAAATCATTACATGTGACAGTGAGTGGAATTATCATTCTATGCCGCTGAGAGAAGCGGTCAAAATACAGTGAAATCAAAACCTGTGATGATACATAATTCGGCAAGCATAAAAAATTTCGTTACGAGAATTAACCTCCTTGTTTAGAATCCTGCTATATGCTCACAAAAAAGGAACAAAAGAAAATAATGATTAGTATCTCGGTAATCAATTGCGCATTTAGGAAAATATGATACTTAATGGCCTTTACCGTTATGATAACATATAATGATTACGAGTATGTTTCAATTAACCCATCACCATTTAAATATATTGCACAATAATCAAAAACTGTCAAAATGGAAACAGGAATTTATGATGTTGTTTATCAAATGATTGAAGTATTTTCAGTTTATTAATATGTATTTATGAAAGGGAATTGTTTCCATCCTGACTGAATCAACCACCAAAAGTAAAATTATCCATATTATCGTACAATTGGAACTAAATTCATTTCCGTTAACAGAACATGGATAATTTTGATCGAATATTACCGATACCATCATCCCAATCCATGATATTAAATTGAAAATATTGCGAATTATTAGTTGCATTTCAGTTTGAATTTTGTTAATATTGGTATCATTTGCCTACAAATGTAATATCAAAGATTTAACAGCGTGATAATTATTTTAAATAATTATCCAAATTTGATAAAATAAACTTTATGATATATAAGTAGGTATTGCTAACAAATGGTAAAAAGATCAAATAAACCATATCTTTGATATTACGTTGCCAAAGAAAGTTAATATAGATGCAAGTTCATTTAATAGATTTGGAACAGTTTTACGTTAGTTTTGTTAAAAAAATATTTCTTTGGCTTTGTATCGCTCGATTTTATGATTTTTTAAACACAATTGGTTTTTGGAGGAAATATCAATCTTTTAACGAAAGTTTGGCTTACTGGCATTCTGTGTCAGCATAGAATAGAACGGTATATAGAAGAAGTAAAAGTAGTAATCCTACTACATAATAATATTATAAACGCGAAAGTTTGTATGATAGCCCGTTTGTTCCTCTTTCACGCAAAAACTAGGTACTGAACTTATTGCGATTAAACTTTGCTTATAAATCAGAATAACATAGGTATAGGCTATGATTTATAAAGGTATGAGTGAAACGAAGTTCGCCGGGTCAGCTTGTAATAATATAATGAATACTAACGAAATTAGATGGCTTTATACTTCAGCGTGACACATTGGAGTAATTTATGAATACTCGTTTACGTACATATTCTGCCACGGCAACATACTTTTGTTAATTTTTCTTTATTATAAAATTAAGTGACAAGCATTGATCGTCTCGTCCTTGAATTAACAAAAAAAATATTTTTTAAACGAGTAACTGAAATTGCAGCTTGTATGTAAATAATTACATTTGAATTGTAAAAACCTCTCTAAAAATTATTTTAGCTTTAAAACTTAGTAAAAATGATCTGTATTGATACTCATTTTATGCTATAGATACGCGTAAAAACAATAGAGAGTTTGTGTATCTATCAAAAAATCGAGCGACGAAATTCGAACGTGAATCGATCAGTATCCAACATTAGTGACACGTACCGTCTTCATGCGTGCGAATAGTGATGGGGTAGGAGGCGGGCCCGTCGCCCACGCTCGTGCCCGCGAGCACCCAGATGCGATACTCCGTCCACCGGCGCAGCTCGTCCAGGAGAAACGACGTTTGGTTCAGCTTGACGACAGTCGCTTCCGAATCCCCGCGGCCAGACTCCACGCAAAGCAGCTTGTAGTATGCGATCCTTCCGTTCGCCCTCTCGGCGGGCGGCGGTTGCCACGACACCCGAATAGCCGTAGGCGATACCGCAACCGCGGTCACATTCATCGGCGGAGCTCCCGGAACTACACAATCTCAACATTATGCCAAATTCCTGCAACTCAAACCCGTTATCCTACCCGATGCAATCACTGAATGCGATGTGTGCCCAGAAATGAAAAAAGTGTAAGCATGCATGTAGGATCCGCTCGCCCATACATCTCTATTTCTCATCCGTCACTCTTTTACCTGTTGGAAGAAATCTGTTACAAGTATTACTGCGCTCGCGACATGACCGATCGATTTAGCAGTTACACACAGTTTTATTGAATCGAATTATTAAAACTTAGCAAGGCACTCGCTTTTTTGGAGTCGATCATGTTACTAGCAATAAATAAATAGATAATATCTCGAGGCGTACACCTCTGACCTACGAACAACATAAAGCTTAACTACTAAGGTACAGTGTACGCTGTGTCATTTTTGAGTAGGACAACATTAAAAATGTGCGTACACTTTACCGTTTCGACATATTACGTTACAAAACACATATTGTGATTAAAAACTTGGTGCTCAGTGCTGGAATTACTGGCAGCGTGCCGGGCAGGTGCTCTTATGTAAAATATAGGGATGTTTACCTTGGTAACCCACACAGGTCATACACTCACACTTCACAAACATTGCTTGGGAACGAGCTTTTTGCTACTCGAATATAATTCTGGTTGTGTCAGGTGAATTATGATCGTTAAACAAGAATTTAACTTCATTTTGTTGCTTGTAAGTTGAATCTAGCAAAGATTATCTCTATAAGTGGTCCCCAAGTAACATAAGCTTCTATAACCAGGGCTTTTTATCACCAAACAGTAATATAGTAGACCTATAGTGGTAACCGTTATCACTGCTTGTACTATAAAGGTTTTCAACAGAGCGCTTTGGTTCTATAAGATAAAAGAGCATTTAAGTTCTATAAATTAGCTCTTAAAACGTCTACAGGACCATACAAAAGAATACTTAAAGTGTTGCTCTATAATGGGTGTAAAATATGCGATTATAGTGCTATTTAATACTGTAGACAACCTGAAGGACACTTTTATGTATCTATTTGGCACTAATAATGCGTCAAAGTTACTTTTATAGTATTAGTACTGTAGAAGTGTCAAAAACTCTATTACAAGACAAATTTGCACTGTAAAAGTACCTTGTACAACAATTTCGTAACGTTTTAGCGTTTTAAAAGCTCCCTAAATATGTCTATGGTGCTAGTTCTGTAAAAGCCATGAACATTTTTCTATAGTATTAAATAGTACCAAAAAGACTCCTGGCGCATCTTTTAAATAACTTATATTTAAATTGTTCTATAAGTGAGTTTGTGTTACTGCTACACAACTAAAACATACTATAAATGCACTAAAATCTACAATTAATGGACTAATTAGATCTATACTAGCTTTTTGGTATCTTTTAAATGACAAGTACTTCATAACTGGACTTTGTATTTAGATAACAAAACTAATAGCCCGGGAGGTAAGTGCAATAAATATAACTAGGTACTTTCTAAAGCTGAATTTTCGGTATGTTACGAGTATGATGGTGTACAAGAATACCCGAGAGTCAGTCAGCTAGAATACTTAGCGTTTGATGAGGATACCCGTTAGAATTATTAAAATAAAAAATAAGTATCTTGCAACTACTTCTAATAGGTTGGTGTACGGGTAGAAAAATAATTTAAAAAAGTTTAATTACCAAAAATTACCTGAAACTTTTAAAGCCTGCTTGACTTGACAGACCTTATTACTTACAATCTCTGTCAGTCAGGACTTAAAGTAGCGCCGCTTTAAATAAAGCCTAACTGACAGGCTCAGTTACATGTTTTTTTTTAATTAATTCATACAGTTTTTCCCTCCAACCGCTAAACGTCCCAGCTGACTGACTCCGTGGTATTTTAGTACACCACCTTGATAGCGTAATACCAAAAATTCAGCTTTTAGGAAGTAGTTGCATTTTTTCCGCTTACCTCCCGGGCTATAATTTGTGTTAGCTGAAAAAAATGGCTGACGTTTTTTGTCATGGTAGCTCATTAACAGCACGGCTGGAGCTAATAAGCACTATAGCAGCCATAGTCGGAAGAAGTTCTTATTTTAATAATTAAAAATTAATTAAAACAAGAAAATTATGAGGGCGCATTTTCAAATTTGAAATCAGTATAATGACTTTAGCGACACAATTATTTTCGCAAGTGCAAGTTACTGCAGATTTATAGTCCATGTATTGTAGTTATGTCCTTTTAATTACGTGTCACGTTTATCAACAATGGCTGTAGTGACATAAAACATAAACTTACCGATTTTTGTTTTCATGAAGAAAACTCACAAATTGCAAGCAATTGTAATAAAAAAGATCATTGGAATCGTTTTCGGTGCACAATAACACTTTAAATAGGTTTTTAGTTACTTTTATAGAGCAAATTTATGTCAAAAACGTTGCAAGTAGAGCTATTTTAGTACTAAAAAGCGTTTCTTATCATTTTTACATCTCAACTACAGAGCTGATTTATCACCGTGACAGCCTTTATGTAATGATTATAGAATAAATCAGTGATAATACTAGGGCCTATTCGGGGTTCTGTAAACGTTTACAAGACTATTATAGTGCCAATCATGAACACTAATTAGCACGCTCCAAAACGTTCTCAGGTCTTTTATAGTACCAGATTTTGTTACTTGGGTCATTTTGTATTTTCGAAAGTAACATATTTACGTAAAAATTTATAGAATAAATATAGAGGAGATGCTATGAAGGTATACGTAAAATTAATAAATACTACTCATAAGTACTCAATACGTCGGCATTTTCTAAATAAAATCTACATAGCTTATCCAACTAATTTAACGATTTAATATAATAGACTAGAAAATTAAAATGACGAACTGAGGTACTGCATTTAAATTTTATGAGTACGTAAATTACTGTGTGTTTTTAAAATAAAATTTTATTTGGTTGATTTTGCATCCTAAGTTAGTTTTTTTTTATTCCAAATAAGTTTGCGTTTGACTACATACTGCCTGATGTTGAGCAGATGTGCGGTCTAGGGTGTAGCACGCTTACCTAGAAGATACCTATTTACTTGGGATTCGAAGACACCCTCGTTGTACTTTAGCGGGAAGAAAAGCGTTCCACATTCTGGCTGTTCGTATGAGGAATGAGTTTTCGAAACGAAAACTCGAAATTTAAAAATTACTCTTTACTTTCCGTAAAATTTTAAAAACAATTCGCTTAGAATTCTACTAAAAGACGACCGTAGCTATATTCTAATAAATTAAACAACCCCCCAACCACATTAAACTCGAGTGAATGCGTAATTCTAATTCTATACAGTTAAGTATTCCCACAAAAAGTATCACTTGTTTTTACTACGGCACAAAATCACCTTCTGCTTTATACCTCAGCTGTTAAAAGCTTTACGCAGCTCTTTTGTAGTGATGGGGCCGGAGTGCTGCAGCTCAGAGCTGAAATGTACAGCTCATTAGACAGTACTGATGAGTAAAAGCTCAGGAATGAGAATAGTTTTATGTTCAGTGATCTCAGTCTGTTGGAGTGGAATTGTACTAGCTAAGTCATGTTTTGCGCTTAGCAAATTGAAACGAATGACAAGTTACTTTTAAACTAATGCGCTTCCAATTGATTTTGCGAATTGGTTACATATGAGATATCTTAGTACCTAAATTTGACTATATTAAAGTTTCACAACGTTTCTAACGGGCCTTCCATGCAAATAGAACTACAGATACCTAGTGAAATCTAAGTAATATATAACCTCTCCTTTCATAACCATATTGCTACTTTTCGTAAAACTATAATATGTATGTATCTATTTACAACACTCCTGCATGTCTTAGTTTTTATTATTCACACATCTTTCTGTTTGAATAATACTGCCTACAGATTTTTAGAGGAATACAGTGATTAATTTATTTGATATTTATGGCATTTGTTTTCCGAAAAAAAGTATGTACCTACTTTCCAATTATTCAAACACGTTTCTGCAATCTGTAGTTGTACTTGTATTGAAATGCACGATATTGTGCTGCAAGTACAGCTCTGGCTGCAACATATTCACAGCTCTTTTCCTATTTCAACTCCCTAACCACTACATTTAGCCAGTGTGACCAGTTTTGGTTTTACGATTATGCTAAATGCGCACCAACATTCTGGTAAATCTGCAGTTTTTTATAAAAAAATGCCAAAATTTTGCTAACAAATTACCTACCTATGTAATTCTATTAAAACCTGCTAATAACTGTGAATTATTTTAATCAGAATAGTAGAACACCTTTGAACAACTTTTATGTGCCAAATTGGGAGCAACAAAAAAGTAAAACACCCGCCTCACTACAAAAGATTTAAACACACTTTAAACACAGTTTCACCGTGAAATTTGTATTGTACTGTTAAATAATTGTCTAAAGCGTGCGTAAAAGTATTGTGGTAAAACGAAACGTGTTAAGCCTTCTAATCCTGTTAATTTTCTAAAATTTTGCCATAAACGGCTATATTTTACTAGCGATATAATATACTAGTTCTAGTGCTAGGTACCTACGATTTACTGTTGATATAACTATCATTATAATTTATAATACAACAAACAAATTTTTAAAAAGCCTCAATTGTCGCACACATTCTGCTATAATCACAGAATTCAGCCAAATCAGGTCACATTGCACTCGGCGTCTTTCTAAAACATCCTCGCGAAACATCTTCATAACTGTAAAATTCCGAGATAGGAGAACGCTAAACAATTTATGGGGAATGTCTTTCAACTTTTCGGGCTTTACGAGAATGATTTCGCGCATAGTTGCCGAGTTTTTGAAATGACGGCGCGGGTCGATATTGTAATTGTATCCTTGATATTGCACTCGTATGTGACTTATATCAATTTATGTGTGCTTTGTTTTTTTTTATTCAGTTATAATAATGGAATGTTATCAGTTCCACTAAAACTAACACAGGATAAGTAGGAGGACGCCACGTTACCACCCCTACACTGTCGATTTTCCTTCAATAATTACGTACGAAGCGGTTTGACTCAACATTTCTGATTCGTATCGCTAGGGAATGGAACAGTCTTCCTGCTTTATAATCTAAAGCTTTTCAAGGTCAGAGTGAATAGGTTTCTTCTAGGTCTGCGTGCTTCATCTTTGACCACAACGTCGCTTACCATCAGGCGAGTTGGTGGTAAAGCGCGGACGTATTCGCGATTTAAAAAAAAACTATTTTTATGTAAAATATTGTCAACGCTAGACTATAGCTCGGACTATCAAAAATATCTTGTATAGAGCCAAGCTTCTAACTCTACGCGCCCTTTCTCTACAATCTCTACATCTTAGTTCAAATAAGTGACGAAGCGCTTCAAGAAAAGGTAGGTAGTGCCCTTGTTTGGTTAGTTTTGGGGGGCACTATACTATCTCACACATTCCACTACACTCGCGTACTCGTGGCAAGACACATAGCCCATAAAGTACTAATTAATATACCATACAAATACATAGATACCACACCACTCGCTCACACGAAATAGCCTGCGTCTATACACATAGAAGCATCGCTGCGAAGTCATCTCACGCCATACACCCATTCAGAAAAATGCACACTCTATTTCTAACACACACACACCTTATCTAAATCTTCAAACATGTGAATTTACAATAGCTAAAAGGTATCAAATCAAAATGGAAGTAAAAAAAAAAAATTCTAATCGATGAGTAATCGACGTATTATTATTATAACTTCCACTAGAAGTAAATTTACATTATCAGTACGACCTATATTTACGTTTATAAAATGTGTTTTTTTAGTAATGAGGTGATTCTAATACGAAAAAAAATGTCTTTGTGTAAGTTAACTCCCCATTTTGGGAGAAGCATGGATCCCACGACAAAGGTTACCCTATTGTAGAATCCGAAGCAAGACGAATGTGTTAAGATTGTGTGTCAATAAACGCAATTTCAACTGGATTTAGATAGAAAAGCTCGTTCCCAGCGTGTGTATCTAGCTAGTCTCACCGAGGCGCGACATACCGTATTGTTTGGTTCGGACGGCGATGGGCGGCGTGGTAGCGCCCTCGCCGCGCTGAGAGCGCGCCGCCAGCCAGATGTAGTACAGAGTGTTGGGGTAGAGGCCGTTGAGGGTGTAGGTTTCTGTGATGGGGATCCGCCTAGAAGAAAACACGAGTTTGAAGAAATCCACGTCCATAATCGGAATCTTCTTGCGCATTTTCTATAGTTCCCGGGCGCAAGGGTATGCAATAGTGCAGATTTATGCATCAGAAATATGGGGCATTGTACTCACTAAAGGTCCTTCTTGTAGTGTCTTTGTGCTTGGCTTTGGATACCGAGATTTCTATAATAATCCCACCTTACTTTTTTATGGGCGAGAAATTTCGACACGCGAGCGGAAGAGAGTTTGGAAAAACTAGGCTATAGGTGGCTGCCTGCTGCTGAGATGCCCTTTTCAAACGTTTTTAGTGGCTTGTTTCTGCGATAGTTACAAATCTTGTTTTACATATACTTCTTGTTATGTACAAAAAATACCTATATCAAGAGAACGTCGCACGCCACTCGCATTTTTTGAAAAATTCAGATACTAAGTGTCAGGAGCCATTTTGTTTTTATGTTTATAAGTTCACCAATATTCCAAGGAAGGAAGGAAGGAATAAGTTCATACTTCCTCTAATGTTGCTTGGCGTACGTGTCGGTCCAGTACAGTTCGTAGGAAACAATATTGTCAGTGACGTCTCGCCACCTCTACTGCAACGAGGTTGGACGGTTGTGGCGGGACTACTATATCATTAGAACTTACTTTCTGTGATGTTGCTTGGCGTACGTGTCGTTCAAGTACAGTTTGTAGGAGACATTATTGTCAGTGACGCCTCGCTCGTCTCTACTGCTACGAGGTTGGACGGCTGTGACTCCTATAACATTAGAACTTACTTCCTGTGATGTTGTTTGGCGTACGTGTCGTTCCAGTACAGTTCGTAAGAGACAATATTTTCACTGACGTCTTGACCGTCTCTACTGCTACGACGTTGAACAGTTGTGACGGGTCTCCTGTAATATTAGAACTTACTTCCTGTGATGTTGCTTGGCGTACGTGTCGTTCCAGTACAGTTCGTAGGAGACAATATTGTCGCCGGCGTGCGCGGGTCGTCTCCAAGAAAGCGTAACCGACGTCTCGCCCGCTTCAACTGCTACGAGGTTGGACGGTTGTGACGGAACACCTGTAATATTAGAATTGACAGTATTACTGAAAAAAAAACATGTACTTTTTGTACTACAGAGGACATTAGAACTCAATTTTTCAGAGGATGAAAGTGTATGTCTTACGCAAAGTAGTTATAGGGGGGTAGAAAATGGCGTCAATGGTTTCGAGATTACGGTGGTACCGGTTGTGCTTTTTCTCGACTTAGCGGGGGCATCCCCGTAGCCCCAGATACCGCGATAGGGTTAATATATTGTACAAGAATTTATGCGTACGTATACGGATTTTCGAGGTCCTTTGTTGAGGTTGTTCTACGGATTTTAGATTAGATTATACCTACAGAAATAATGCTGACTCAATGCCGATCCTGTAACTACATTGACGTACCTTGCTGAGTTTTGACCTGTACGGGCGCGGAGATAGGGCCGGGCCCGACGGATGTGTACGCTTGGACGCGAATCGTGTACACGGTGTGAGGGGTCAACTCGCTGATGGTGGTCAAATGGCTATTGTCCATCTGGAAATATATTGCTATTTTAGAAGCAAAATTATGGTTTTATATTTCTTACGATGTAAATTTCTAAACACTTACAATTTACCCAAAATTCTGGCTACATTTCCAAACTAAATTCGTATCTAAATATCCAAGTTTATATGACTTTTTTAAATTTACTCGTATAGGCGGTATTTTTTCTCCAAGCTTGCTCGCTCTCTATTTATTAATAAATTTCGTTGGGTACAAAAGAGATGTACATAGATTTATTAGACTATATTCTTACCATTTGTGATAGCCACGACTGTAGAGGTTGGGATGGGTCCGTCGTATAGTATATTTTGTAGCCCTGCAAACAAAATCCAACATACATATCACGCAGAAAATAAAGTTTTTAAATACAAATATTGGAATGTACATTTATCTGTAAAAAGCTATCAACTTCAATTTTCACGAAACAGTGAACAAGTAAAAGCAGAGCTCATGCGTAGCTCATGGCGTTGTCTGACTTTTTTCGGGGTGTTACTAAGACAAATATGAAGCATCAGCCGACATGGACAGTCGTCGGATGTTACATTAAATCGTATGGGTAAGATTATTTTAACTTCTTTATCATTTCAGCCCCTGCCTCTTTATTTTTATAATTTTTGTAAATTTTTAATTGCCAATTGTGTTGTGAAATCGGAAATATAAGGCTTTTTATCAACCGACTTCCAAAAAGGAGGAGGTTCTATGTCCGAGTGTATGTTTTTTTTGGGTATGTTCATCGATAATTTCGCCACTTGTGAACCGAATCGAAAAATTATTTTTTAGTTTGAAAACCCTTTCATGTATGTATACTTTCAAAATGGGGCCACCTCGGAAGTATACCCATACTTCCGAGGTGGCCCCATTTAAATTTTACAGAAATCGGCTGAGCCGTTTTTGATAAATCAATAATAATGTATACAATTCGAGCGAAATATTCGAATTTTGTACACGATGGAAGACGGTTTTGCCACTTTTTTGCGAAAAATAATTACTTTATTTTATTTATTTTTACCATTTCAGCAGTTTTCAGTACATTTGTGCCATTTCAAGGCCAAAACCCGCTAGAGGTGACCCCGTAGCTAGGGCATGACTATACGGTGCCATGTTCACTTACAGTGACTTGTCCGTTGGGCGTCTCGGGTTCGTCCCACTGGATGACCATGGTGCTGGAGCTCAGAGGACGGACCTGCACGTTCCGCGGTGCTGAACCCGGTTCTGAGAAAGAAACAATATAATTAATAAATATTAGGGGACATCTTACACACGGTCTCTGATCCCTAACTGAGCAAAGCTTGTGATATGGCTGCCAGAGATTGACATACTACCAATACATATTTTAAATAAATACTTATATAGATAGTACCTAAATAACACCCAGACACAGAGCAAACACCTATGTTGATCACACAAATGTTTGCTCTGGGTGGGGATCGAACCCACGCCTCTTTGACCCAGAAGTCAGGGTCACTAACCACTGAGCCAATATTATTGTAATATTTTATTTTATTTCGTATAGGTTTGCGTTTGACTACATATCTACTGCTTGAAGTTGCAGATATGCGGTATTGGGTGTAGCACGCTTACCTAGAAGATACCTATATTTACTCAGGATTTGACAACACCCACTTACACGTACTTTAGCGGGAAGACCGATTCAGACAAAGCGTTCCACATTCTGGCTGTTCATATGAGAAATGTGGATTCGAAACGCTTGGTTCTAACGCGCGGAACGTTCATCAAAATAGAGCGGCGCTTTGGTCGCGTCTGTCTATTTTATTGATTTTAAGAATTATTTTAGTTACGATTAAGTATTTTTCCATTTGGAGTGATAGTACTGCCAGAATGCGGGACACGCTGCGTACTGTCAGTGGGCCTGAACAATTAGATTATCTCTGGACCTTCCGTGGAATGTGGATGATCTAATTGCTTTTTGTGTAGTAGCTATAGATTTATTTTATTTTTGTAGTTAATAAAGGCATGTGCCCAAAATAAAATTGGGTATTTTATACAGTTACTTTCCCGTAACTGACACTTTCCCGGTTATTCGTGCTTAACACACATTTTTTTGGTCCTTCGAGCCGGATTTGAACCAGCAACCTATGGAATCATCATCCACACATCGATCTTTTTTTAAAGTAAAATTTGAAGCGGGATTAAAAAAAAAAGTAACCATGCAAACAATAGATTAGATTTATGTTATTAGGCCCTGAAATATTAAATATCCTTTAATCCTCATCTTGCACAGATTATCACATATTTACAAAATTAGCACAATTAGGGATTTTTACTTGCTACTTACAATAAATATACCTACTTAAAGACAATAAACAGCCCCATTCACTTAATGCGTTCTAAGACATTAAGATGCGTATCTTACGTGATAATAGAACTAAGATAGTTTTAATGTGAACAGTCAACAATTTATGGTGTTTTTAACGTGAGACCTTTACAGATAAATTGGTAATTAAAAAAACAGTTTCGCGATTCACCACTGACTACAAAATAAAAATAAAATAAACTTAAATCTACTCGAATATCACTAATTTCTAATAACATGATTATTTATCACCATCAAGTTTGTGAATTAACAAACAATAAACTCGAAAGACAATTTAATACAAAACGCGGCTACGAAACCGTTAACACCATTTCACAAAGCCTTCCCAATTCCTTCCCACAAGTCAGTGAAAATCAAAAGCTTATAAAGCCCAGAAATTCCTTTAAATCCTTTAAACGCGCACCTATTATCATAAAAGTAATAATACGAAAACATGGCTACATCAAATAAAAGTAAACTCGGCGTCTCAATTACCAACAAAATGAAAATAAAAATAATAGGACAATGAGAGTCGCGGGGACAATACCCATCTTAATAGGATTTGTAATCGCAACTCCTAACACGATGAAAAAGGGGCGTCACTCAATGAAAAATCTCTCCTCTGTTCATAATACTCGGAAAAGGCGAAACAATAAAAGTTTTTCAGTAGACGTTGCAATATTAAAACGCTATAATCTTGTTCGGGGCAAAAATCCGGGACGCTCGTCCGCGTGCCGACCCGAACTTTCCCTTTATTAGAAACGTAAAGGAAGACATAAAAAACCTGTAGGCAATTTTATATAGCTACATTTTCATTACGTCGTCGCCACAGTTTTATTTTCGGTTATATAGCGATGTCACATCAGTAATTTGCGGTGAGACGAGATATCCGATGTCAAATTTAATAATATATTACGGTGAAAATTAGAGATGATAGCTCTTTGTGTCGGGGAATTTAAGGTAGTAGGGAAATGAAATTCTGACTTGAGAACTCGTTGATGTTATAATATCTAATTATGAAGGGTGAGACGTCTTGTACGTAGATTAATAAACGTTAGACACACATGCATGTCACTATAGCTTGGCGTGTAATAAATGGCCGTTGAATCAATTTGTACTAACTGTTGATTCGGGGGCGTGGAGCCGCCTAGACATGAGTTTACATCTAATTAATTGCGTGTGCTTGACTTGAAATTTTGATTATATGAATATTTAAGTAGTTAAATACTTTTGTAACCAATTTTATGAGTTTCATTGGATAGACCAGGTGTCGTATACTGAACAATGTTAGACACGAACACAATAAAATGCTCTCGATTTTGATACTTTCGATATGAACATCACATAATAACGGAATACTTATAAAAATATATACGAATTATACAAGAATTCATACAGATTCTATACATAAAAAGGAAAGTACTTTACAACAGCCTGTGTACACACAACAGTCAATGGTTTCTATTGAACGCAAATATTACCAACGGTTTTAAAAAACTTTACTCGGGAAGTCGTTTCAAACAAAAGCTTTTCGGTTCAGCTGCCCTTGAAATTATTTTTCAACGAATTAAATTTAATGTTTAAAGGTTCCAGGTTTTAGCCCAGGTTCTTTGTAGATTGCAAATTGTATTGTGTTAAACACATGATTACCTCTTAATGCATGCAAAGTTTAGACACCGAAATAAGTTACCCAGACACAACATTAAAATCCCTAATATTTATGTTTACTTACTTGCACCTCCATAAAGCGGATCCACTGCAGACGGGCGCAAAAACAAACACAACATTAGTCATATAATAGACGTTTCAAAACAACAAGTAGATCACACTAAAAGTGCACCAGAAAAACGTTGAATAACACGTGAGGTTTCCAATCTTAAAGTTACTGATCCTAACACTGATAAAAACGAAATGGTGCATGAAATAAAGAACAAAAATCACGCACTACACCTAGATACTACGAAACATGAAATCAACAGTGCAAATGAAATCAAAATTAATGTTAACAAGAAGCTAACTTACATGAAAGCGACGGCGGCCGTATGACGTAATATACGCGCAGGGCATGTAAAAACGATAAAAGGAAATACCTTAAAACTGAGAGTTTAGCGTTAACGAAAATCTATTTTACCGAAATCCAAAAGCAAGGAAAATCAATTTTATGATATTACGAAAAGAAAGCGAGGTAAATGAAAAGAAAACAAGCGTATGGATAAATGCGGAGGAATGATATTTCTTTAACTAGAAAGTATCATCGGGGGCATAACGCTTTTAATTTCTATTTTGGTGTAAGGAATGTTAGAATATAAAAAAGTTAGGGAGAGAACAAGGAGAATTAATTTGTAATATATCAGAGTTGAAATAATATAAGGTAATATCTACTACATTTTCGAATTAATCACCTAAATAACGTGTATATTCGTGTGTGAAATTCCATAATTCAAATTGCAGATCACAAATTTATTGAATTTTCGCCTTAATTACGAAATTTTCCAATACATATTTGTTGAACTTATTTATTTTTGCTGTAAGTTGACTTGTAAATCTTTCGAAGAAATGTTACAACAGAAAACAAGACTTTATGTTATAGTTAAGCTAAAGCAGATAGTATGTATTTTCTAAAATTACAATGTTAGTATTAAGTTCAGCAGGTTTCCACAGAATCATCAACAGGTAGATGCAAATTTTCAAACACAATCACGACATGTGTTGTCTTGACAACAACGTGTTACGCTCTAATGTGTTGTTTGTATAGTAAATAGTAGATACATTATAAGATCAGATGGTAACAATCATTTAGCAAAAACAGTAAGAATGTATGTAACGAGCACCCAATCTGGAGATTTATATTATGCCCAGAGAAGCTAAAAATATATTTTTGCTCATGTTTAAAAATGTCTAATGAAAATGTAAGGGTGTCCAACATACCAGTTTCTCCAGTGGTGATAACGGCGGGCGCAGACGGAGGACCTCTACCGATGTTGTTGACTGCAATCACGTACATTTCGTACTCCGTGTACGGAGACAGGTTAGTTACGGAATAATACTGGGTGATGACTCCAGAGATCTCGCTGAATGCCTGTAAGAAATGAAATTGATGAAGATGATGATAAAGACATAATGAAAAAAAACTACAGTATGCAAAGGCACTAAAGGTGTGATTGGAATTTCCATTTATAGATGTATAATATATCGTTTGTCCATCTGAGACGTAGAAAATGAGCAAACGCTCATAAATTAAATGCGAATCTAAATTAAGTCTTTATGAGCGTCTGGTGGACGCGACGCGTGACCAAAATGCTGGTGTTTATTTGACTCAACGCATAAGCATTGCTATTCAGCGTGGCAATAGGGTATTACACTCATTTTTGAAAAGTATCTCAGTCAGATTCTGTTGGTCTAATAAACCACTAAAAAAATACGAAAAAATAAAATTCAATCATTAAGTGCTTTGAAAATGCATTTTAATTTTACAGTTTCAAAATTTCGCGCGTAATTTACGAAAACCATGGATGTTTATATTTTACCCTGTGTTCGTGAATGACGTCACTAGGCTATGTAAACAATGCGCGTAAATATTTTTCACGATGGTGTTTTTGTGTGTAAGTTTGAGATTAAAGTTTAAAATGAGTTATTATAAATGGTTAATAATGAGTAAAGGCTGATTTACACAGGGTCAGTAACTGACTACAAATTCGAGGCAAGTCAGTGCTGACCCGAAAAAAACCCTGTGTAAACTGATTTGAAGTCAGTACAGTGGCTTGAAGTCAGCGCTGACTTGAATATTCGGACACGAATATTTTAAAGTCAGTTGGCGACCCCCGCCACCCGCGCACCCCCGCGCCAGCCAAATAAACCCCATGTAAACAGACAAGTCAGTGCGTGGTTAGTCACTGCCGCTGCGTTGTAGAGTGACCACGTTTTTTTCGCTGGCGATAAAAATGACGCGTAAGCTTAGCGAAGACGAAACCTTAAAATTGGTGCAATTATATGGCGAAAACGAGTGCCTTTGGGATATTAAATCCCTATATTACCGCAATAAAGAAATGCGGTCAACAGCGTTGCAAAATATGGCTCAACAAATGCAAATCGAAGGGCTCACTTCTACTGAAGTAAAAAATAAAATTAATACATAAGGGCTACATATTATTTAGAGCTCGACAAGATACAAAAATCCACAAGATCTGGCGCTGGTGGGAACGTATATGTCCCAAAAGTCAAGTGGTTTCAAGAACTGGACGGCTTTATAAAAAATGCTATTGTAAAAAGGAAAACAACGGTAAGTATTCATTGTAACTTATTTATTTTATTTCCATTCTAGGTACCTATACAAAATTAATGAATTCTATCCAATTGCCATGGCACACTTCCAGCAGTCATAAAGAAGTTCCTATATAGGTCTCTTTTTTCTTTAGCAGTCATGCAATGGTTGCCTCTTTGTTGTTCTGAAATGCTTGGTAGTGGATTTATTTCCGATCTCCATGTTCCTTCTATTATTTGTCCATCATTGTCCTCTCTGTCTACACAAGTAGATGTTATGTAGGAACTTGAACGCTTTCGCAACCAATTATGCAGGGCACAGGCTGCACAGACAATGGCATCAACTGTGTCCACATGGGTTGGAATTGCTTTTTCGAACACTCGGAATCTAGAAACCAGTATACCAAAAGCATTTTCACTTATGCGCCTTGCACGCGACAACCTGTAGTTAAAGACTTTTTCGGCAGTACTTAGCTGCGTACCTGGATAGGGTTTTAGTAAATAATTCTTCAGTGGAAATGCTGCATCACCAACTATTACTCCATTTGTAGGAAGCAATCCATCTTCCAACCGACGATATAATGAGGAATTTTTGAAAACACCTCCATCAGAGGCGTTTCCATTCGCTCCAACGTCTATATATGAAAAACAATAGTCGTGGTCTACAAGTGCTAACAATACTGTACTATTGGTTTTTTTATAATTATAAAATTCACTTCCACTATTTGGAGGAGCTTTAATTATAATATGTTTCCCATCGATTGCTCCATAACATGAAGGGAAATTCCACTTGGTATTGAAACCGTCTTCAATAATCTTCTATTGTTCCTCTCGTTCTGGAATCTGTAAACAAAAAAAAATTACAACCTAAATACGTATTATCATCAACTAATGATTTATTAAACATTACATTTTATTCTCATTAACAGAATAACTCAGGAACCAGCAACGATGACGCTGAGTTGGGTGAAGCTGAGGGTGTTGGTGACGGAGCTGAAAATGTATCAAGATCTACTGAAAATAATGATAATTCTACTGAAACGCCAACTCAAGCCATCCAGACGCCAGTTCGAAATTCTGTGACAGCTCCCAATCAATCTGGGCCTCCGCGATCAAAACGCTCCAAAATATCTCAGATGGCCGCCATGATAAAGGACTTAAAAAGTGTGTCAAATGATGTTAATATATCACCATCTGAAGAAGAGTCTGACGCTGATATTTTCGGTAAACATGTGGCGGCTCAACTAAAAAAACTGTCTGAAGAACAATCTGTTATTGCACAAGAAGAGATCCAAAAAATATTATCCAAAGCTAGATTGGCTGATATACAACAAAAGAAGTATACAGAAAATGCACACTCTTCATCCCCTAACTATTTTATCCCTAGTCCGGCAGCAACTACAACAAGCAGCACAAGTAGCGTGGGATTTTACTCCCTGGAGCCCAACCCAATGACTGCATCAAGCGACAACACCATAACATTTTACCCGCCAGAGGTTGCCGAGCCTGCCATTAGCAACAGCTCTTTAGGATTTCATCCTTCCGATCGATCAACGAACCCCACATTTGTAAACTCCAGGCAGGTTATTATTACACCCTCAGGTTTGAATTACAGCGCCACGATCAGCGAAGAAGCTGAAAGTGAAAATAACACTGCTGTTAACACGATTATGCGTGCCTATGAAAATTCTTAATACTATTTTGATGTTGTATTTCTTAATTTTCTAATAATTTATTAATAAAAATTTTCTTACCTTAATATGTGTTTTTAGTGCCGTATATATTGCCCAGCACACTTCTGGTATTAGTTGAGAAATTGCTGGTTTTGAGACACGATAAAAGTGACTAAGGAACCGATAGTTCATTCCTGAAGCCAAAAATGTCAGCGTTATTTCCAGTTTAATTTTGGCTGGTAAAGCATCTCTCATCAATGTATCATGTCGTTGAATAGAGCTCGATATCATTGACAGCAATTCGTCAAAATTCTGTGGTGACATCCTCATAGCCAGTTTGTACTCCGCAGGATCTTCAAATCGCAACTGCTTCAACTACTACTTACTTCATGTAAACAGTAAAGTCAGTCGCGGCGCCGATATTGGCGCTGCGACTGACTTGTCTACTGACCCTGTGTAAATCAGCCTTTATCGTTGGTGTGATGTTCCTGGAATACTACACCGGACAAACTATTCAATGTTTACATAGCCGTATGACGTCATAGCAAAGCGGCGACTATTTTATGCACAGATTAAAAAAACGGAATATTTTGTATTGATTTTTAAAATTCATTTTGTTATTTTACGATCTAAAACAAACATGTTCCGATTGCTTTTTGCCTAAGCTATCTCAAAAATACATTTACAGATATTTTCTCGGTCATAATAAAATACCCTATGCAGCCAGCATGCTGGGCACGCTGCCAACTGGCAGTGGGCTTGAGCATTTGGATTATCTTTTGACCTTCAAAGGTCTGTAGATGATCCAATGCTTTTTATGTAGTAGTAGGTAATGTAGTTTTGTTGTAGTAAATTAACAGTAGCCTAGCTAAAAATACTATCAATAATTTGCCAGAATTTTTTATTTTATTCTTTCTTTGTAAACACTCACATCTCGATAGACCGATAAAATAAACAGTTTGAAAATTTCAATTTCGTTCAATACTTGTTACAATATCGCAAATGCAAAATCACGACGGGAATCGTCAGATATATCTTTAATTTATCTGAAGATTTTTTTCATCAAACAAAATGACTTCTTTTAAGTCATTTTGTTTGATGAAAATAGCGAGAGGCTCACCTGGTTCGCGTATTTGGGTTTGTACTGTATAACGTAGTACTGGGGTTCCTCGGGACCGCTGTAGGTCCACGCCAGCCGGACGGTTGTAGCGGTGATTTCTGAAGGCCGGACTTCGGTCGGTGGTCCTGGGAGAGCTGTTGAAATAATAAACAATGATTACCTTTTTGAACAATGATTAGGTAAATGTAAATTTATATATTTGATTTATTTTCAGCGTGTATTGTCCTACAACTTATGAGCAAAGGCCTCTGTTTCCCCCTTCTAGATTGTAAGATCTGCTATTCTGCTTCAATCAATATACCTTATTTGAAGCAAAGAAATAAAATTTAGTAAATCAGTGAACTAACTTTCAATCAAATCAAATTCAATCGCAATGACATAATGAATTTCCCTAATCTTGCACCATTCACTTCATAGTGATTATTTATTAATAACACGCTTCATGCTCTCGTCCCAAGTTAATACCTTTTGGATACCTAAATATTTTATCCAAGATGCATAAAATATTTTATCTACACTAATGTTGTAACATTCTACTTATGTTTCCAATATTTGACTTATAATGAATAATGTATGAAAATAATGTATGATTATTGTTATTTGCATTACATTTTAAACTTTGACTTCCGATGTTTAAAGGAAAATTAGATTGTTTTTTTAATAGTAAGTAAATTATAACATTTTCCTTTTTTTTTCTCAATATGACGACGTCAATCAATTATTATTTAATGTAGAGCCAACTATATAAGGGGAGCACGGGTTTCCGAGACACAAGCTTAAAGCTTAGTTCGGCAATCCATAGCTCATGAATATTGTAGCTAATAAATAAGTTCATTTTAAGTTGTAAATTATGTTAAATTCTATACATTTAAAGTTTATTAGCAAAATTGTAATTAATTAATTTGTGTCAATAAATCATTATTATTAAAAAAAAAAAAAAATGACTACTGTTATAGAACAGACAACAAAACACTCAATTTAAGCAATTTCAAATGATGTTATAATATCCACATCGATATCGTAAAATCTCATTATAACATCGATAAAACGCGACCAATTAACCTGGCGAGCTTCAATATAGGTTTGCGTTTGACTACATACTGCCTGATGTTGAGCAGATATGCGGTCTAGGATGTAGCACGCTTACCTAGAAGATACCTATTTACTCGGGATTTGAAGACACCCACGTCGTACTTTAGCGGGAAGACAGACCCAGGCAAAGCGTTCCACATTCTGGCTGTTCGTATGAGGAATGAGGACTCGAAACGCTTGGTTCTAACGCGCGGAATGTCCACCATAAAAGGGTGGCGCTTTGGTCGCGTCTGTCTAGCCGTACGATAGAAGAAAGGGGCAGGTGGGACCAGATTGTGCAACTCCTGAGCGCACTCTCCGAAGTGTATCCGATAAAAGGCCGACAAACACGCCACCTTACGTCGATGCTCAAGACTTTGCAGCTGCGACTTAGTCAAGGTGTCGTTGTCAATCAGCCTCCTGGCTCGCCTCTCAATCGACTCCAGAGCCTCCAGTTGATATTTGGCAGAGCCATCCCAAAGGTGAGAGCAGTATTCCATACAAGACCTGACTTGTGCTTTATAAAGACTAAGCAGTTGCTCAGGTGTGAAATACCGTCTCACCTTAGCGAGAACACCAAGTTTTTTGGAGGCTAATTGAGCTTTTGACTCTATATAAGAGCCAAAGTTAAGAGTCGATGAGAGTGAAACGCCCAGTAGTTCCAAGCTGTCAGTTACCGGAACGGAGACACCGCGGAAAGCGGGAGACAATTGGAAGGGTCTCTTTTTGGCCGAGAACAAACAGCCTTGAGTCTTCGTGGCATTAAACTTGACCAGGTTAGCATCGCCCCAGTCAGATACCGCCTCCAGACTCAAGTTGAGCCGTTCAACCATAGCCTCTCTGTGTGACTCGATCTGTGGCCCGCTGGTTCTTGCATCGGATGTGTAGCTCTCCACGACTGTACTGTCGTCTGCGTACCCAAAGATCCCGGGCTTTAGCAGATCGTTGATATGCAGTAGGAAGAGGGTCGCAGAGAGTACTGATCCCTGAGGAACACCGGCATTGATAGCCATTTGGTCTGATGAGCAGCCATCTACAACCACTCGTATCGACCGATTCCTCAAGAAATCAGATATCCATGCGCAGAAATCAGCAGGCAGGCCGTAAGATGGGAGCTTGCCAATAAGGCTCTCGTGCCAGACCCTGTCAAAAGCTTTTGAGATGTCCAAGGAGACAGCCAGCGCCTCCCCGTGCTTTTCGATGACCTCACTCCAGATGTGTGTGGCGTACGCCAGAAGGTCCCCAGTAGACCGGTTTCGGCGAAAGCCGTACTGGCGGTCACTGAGTAGGTCATTCGCTTCTAGGTACGCCAGGAGCCTGTTGTTAAGAACACGTTCCATACTCTTACAGAGTATAGACGTGATCGAAATCGGTCTGTAGTTAGCAGGGTCGGCACGGCTGCCTTTCTTGGGAACAGGCTGCACGTTAGCAAGCTTCCAAGATTTGGGCACTTGACCTGTCTTTAGAGATAGGCGGAAGAGGCGAGTCAGCACAGGTGACAGCTCAGGCGCACAAGTCCTCAGTACAATGGCCGGAATACCATCAGGGCCACTGGCCTTGTTCACATCTAGACTGCGGAGAACTTTGGGAACCTCCTTTTGCCGGATATGTATTTCACTCATTACAGTGCCACAGTTTGGCAAAGTTGGAGGTCTCGCACTACCGGGGTCCAGACGCGAAGACTCAGCAAATTGAGATGCAAATAAATTTGCTTTCTCCACCGCTGTATGGGCCAGCGAACCATTGGGTTTCAGCAACGGAGGCAGAGAGGGGCGGCAGAAGTTCGCTTCAACCGATCTAGCTAGGGACCAGAATGCCTTACTACCCGCAGGGTAAGAAGCAAGCTTGTTCCCTATTCGACTAATGTGATCAAAGCGAGCCCTCCGCATAACCCTTTTGCAGGACTTAGCAGCCCTATTGTATGCCTTCTTCCTTAGACGAACGTCCCTCGACTTACGGTTTCGAGCATCGACCCAAGCCAGGTATGCTTGATGCTTTTGCGCTTCAGCGCGTCCACATTCAGGCCCAAACCAGGGCCTAGCTTTGCTAGACAGGGGCACGTCCGAAAATGGGATGAAGTATTCCATGGCGGTACGAAGCACATCTGTCACGGCATCCGCGCACGTAGAAGGATCATCGGAAGAGAAGCACACAGGCTGCCAAGGATAAGATGCAAAGAAACACCGCATCTCGTCCCAATCCGCTAACTTGTACCGCCACACCCGCCTTGACCCTTTGGGGCTGGGGTCTGATGGGGAGTAGACGGATACAGATTTCACCAGACAGTGATCAGATGTACCTAACGGTACATCTGATCACTGTCTGGGCCTTATGTCAAAATCCTCATACAAGTTGTATAAAATTTTGATATTAGGCTGGCTTTTGAAAACAGTTGGGTTATACGTGAAAACTTCGTCGAAACTACTAAACTTACATACACAAAACTCTTTGGTAAGATCTTGTGCCAATGAAATAAAAAAAGAACAGCACGCGCTCGCTCCTGATTGACCAATGAGAGCGCAGCTGCGCGCGCAGTCATTGGTTAGATTTTAATGGCGCCAAGTTCACTGTGACAATACACGTACGCGTGAATTTAATGTTTCGCAATATGTTTTTTTTTTTTTTTTATTAGTGAAGATAAAGTAGTGTATGCAACTGCATATAATACGGGTATTAAAACACTCCTTACTATTATGAAACTCGCTGCGCTCGTTTCATAAACTCACACTCGTGTTTTAATACCCTTCATTATATGACAGTTGCATAAACTACTATTAAATTCATGTCGATACTTTTGGTATCGTATTTGATTGTTTGTAAGTGGAAAATATATTATTATAATTGTACCGTTACTCTGTACGTAATATAGTGTAACAAGTAGATTTATATTTTATAAAGTGTAAGTGATAATAACATATGATTACGATACGATTACAATTTGTGATAGATAGATACACTTACAAATGTATCCAGTAATTTTTTGTATTAATTTTTCATAACGATGATTTAACACTTAACAACCCATTTGACTAAAATAAATTGATGTAGACATATCAAACTTTGTGTATAATTATCTAAAACGTGTAGAAAAAAACTGAATACAATTTCAAAAAAATAACAAACAACTGGTTGAATTCTTTATTGCTGATCTTCGATCTGGTATAAGATAAGATCTGTCAAAGTTACAACTCCAACTCGATAAAGGTAAACCAGGACCGTAATAAATGGCCCCCAAATAAAGCATTAGCAAAACTCATCAGAACATAACGATCGAAATTAAAAGAGCGATAACCAAGCTTAAAGTTCGTTACTGGAACACGGATACTTTAATCCCAATTAAATTGAGAAAACGTTGGTCGAAATAATAAATTAATCATTAATCAGTCTGACATTCGTTTGTCTCCCGGGGCCCGCGGAAAGTTTGCAACCCTTTCGATTATGAATTATAACACTAATTCATAATGGATGTCTCACGACTTGGCGCAATTTATCAAATTGATTTTCGTAAATCCCTCTTCCCACCTCGGAGAAGTTATTACCATAAATTTGCAACAGTTACCCCAAGAAATTATGAGTGTGATTCGATTCAGTTGAGTCTGCTGTGTGAAGAGAAATGAGAGAGAAATAGGACGGATTTATAAGACAATGACTATTTCTAGAGTAGGGTTGCCTGTTGTAAGAGTTAAAAATCTCTCTTGGCTAATTGGCTGGGTAATGTTTCTGACGTCTAATCAAAAATACGGCGTTCAATGATTCGTTAAATTTATTTTTTATACATTCACTTTTTGAATAGCTTTTGTTTATGTTTAATTTCCTGGTTCAAGGTCAGCGTTTTTTACATACAGCAAGGTCTGTTATAGGATAAAATAATGCTCTTGACTGCCTCTTTGGTCTTGTGTTTCCTTATCTCCTACATACTTGCAGTTGATTTTAAAACAACTAAATTAAACATAACATAATTTGTGCGCATATGCGTTTTTACGTGTATTTTGTGAACGTAGGACACAACGATATAACTAAGATCGCAGGAACGCGCTGGATGCAGGCCGCTTCTAACCGATTTCCATATTGGAAATCCATAGATGAGGCCTATGTCCAGCAGAGGACGTCCTACCGCTGATGCATGAATGGATGGATAATTTGTGTAAAATATTAGAAGACAGCAGATTTATTGTAATTTATTTCTGACTTACCAGATTTCCAATCATCTGGTAACCCTACCAAAAGCGACAAAGTTAATGGTTTCGAGAAATCAATTAGTTTTGTATAAGTTCTACAATCGCAAGATATACCAATAGAATATCGGTAGTACTTGTATTAAGTTGGGGTTTCGAATGACTATTACCTTCTCGGTCAACTTTGGCGAAGGAAATTAATTGAGCAATATTATCACAAGTTTGTAAGTATGCTTTTACTCACAGAACCGCAGAACTAGCTTTTACTAGGCTACTTTTCTTACTACTTCTGGTATTATGTTACGACTTCCTTTGTTTTTCATTTTATTTTTATTATGATTTTGGTTGTAGAGTGAGTTCTTCTTGGCTTTTTGGCTTTAGGCTTTCTTGAACCTGACTATGCATCGTCTTGAAGTTTACTTTAGGTTACCTTTCGTAAGGAATTTGGCTTTTGGCTTTAGGCTTTCTTGAACCTGACTATGCGTCGTCTTGAAGTTTACTTTAGGTTACCTTTCGTAAGGAATTTGGCTTTTGGCTTTAGGCTTTCTTGAACCTGACTATGCGTCGTCTTGAAGTTTACTTTAGGTTACCTTTCGTAAGGAATTTGGCTTTTGGCTTTAGGCTCTCTTGAACCTGACTATGCGTCGTCTTGAAGTTTACTTTAGGTTACCTTTCGTAATGAATTTGGCTTTTGGCTTTAAGCTTTCTTGAACCTGACTATGCGTCGTCTTGAAGTTTACTTTAGGTTACCTTTCGTAAGGAATTTGGCTTTTGGCTTTAGGCTTATCTTGAACCTGACTATGCGTCGTCTTGAAGTTTACTTTAGGTTACCTTTCGTAAGGAATTTGGCTTTTGGCTTTAGGCTTTCTTGAACCTGACTATGCGTCGTCTTGAAGTTTACTTTAGGTTACCTTTCGTAAGGAATTTGGCTTTTGGCTTTAGGCTTTCTTGAACCTGACTATGCGTTGTCTTGAAGTTTACTTTAGGTTACCTTTCGTAAGGAATTTATGTGAAATTACATCTTGATAGAATAAAAAAAACGCTAAAATTTCACAGATATTCTCTCGGTACGTGACGTAACTTAGAAGATATTAATTGTAATTGTTACATATTATAAATTAATTATTACGAAGTCTTGCTTAACGTCATCTTCGGATCAGTATTCTATTACAAAATCTGTTGCTTTGTACTTCTTTTTGATGGCTCTTTCGTGGGTTCGCCCCACAAGCTGTTCGGTCCGCGGGGCGAATCAACGAAGCCTCTTTTTGAATGCCCTCTTTCGCCCCGCTCCAAACAATGCGGGGCGAAAGAGGGCCTTCAAAAAGAGGCTTCGTTGATTCGCCCCGCGATTCACTTTTTTATCTGAACATTTAAGTAGAAAAGTAGTTAATGGAAAAAAAGACAATTGCATTATATCAAGGGCATCATTCTATGAGTCCTATGGGGGTGTATGAACAAAAATGCAATTGTTTATTGATGAAGAACCATAAAGAATTTATGGTAATGAATTTTTTTGTACAATGAAGTTTTTTTATTTTATTTATTATTTATTTATTTATTAAAGCGTCAGTTTTCTTCCTAAATAAGTATTTCAACTAAATATGAGGATGAAATTTATGCGGTACATTTAATAGATTAGTTATTTGCTCTCAAATTCTCAAATCACGTTTAGGTTATGAACGACGGTGGTAATGAATTTTTGGCAAGTTAATATATTTTAACAAATTTAATACTAAATTAATATAAAAAAATAAAGATGCAAAGTATACCTATAGTCCCATATACGTAACACACCATAAATATTTAGATTTCATTTAGCTGTTGATACATGTTATTTTTTCTTCGAACATGTGATTTGCTCGAAATGTTAGAACTACCCTTTAGTCCTAGCTAATACAATCACAAGAGATTTGGGAAAATAACCATATTATCTCGGAAGTGGTCCGATGTTGCTATTTCGCGACCGTGCAGTCAGTGCTGCAGTACGGAACGGTTCTAGCATAGGTTCTTTCAAAGCCCGCCTGAAACGCTGGCTTATCGAGGAAGCATTTCATGATTTCGATATGTTTAAATGTTTACAATTAGTGAAACATGTAATGGTTAAGAATTATTTCTATCAATTTGATTAATTTACAATGATGTAATGTTTTTGTTATTTTTGTATTTTTTTAAGACATGTTTTATTAATGTTTTCATTCATTACAATGACATACTTCATTGGTGTAATTTATTTTAATTGTATTTTTCTTGACATTTTAATTATAATATGTAGGTGTAAACATAATGATGTAGTAGGTAGTTAATGTGAATATTTATTTGTTATCAATGTACCTACTTTACAGCAATTTTTAATCTATTCATTGTGTAATGACGTGTAATATTTTTTTTATGAATTAAATGAATATCGAAAATGTTACATAGTTACCATGTCCCACACCTGTTAATTTTCTTACAATTTATAGTTTGCAAATGGGCCCCGCCTACTACCAAACAATATTCAATTTAACTTAAGCCATAATGTCTGTTATATCAATACAGTAAGTTTTTGGTAGTTTGTTTTTTTTGTTTAGTTTTTTATAGCGTTGCATATCTGTTGATTACTTGTAGTGGGATTTTTATTTTATCTCATGTAATTTTATGCGTGGCTGTACCATATGAAATACGTAATACTGATGCGGGAAATTGATCTTTATCAACGTGGACCGAAACAGCCTCTTCTTTTATCGTTCTCGGCGATTCGCCCCACGGGGCGAAAGAGGGCATTCAAAAAGAGGCTTCGTTGATTCGACCCGCGGGCCGAATAGCTTGTGGGGCGAATGCACGAAAGAGCCTTTTTGATTATGATTCTAGCCATAGAACTGTATGCCATTCCGCTTGCTTACTAGAGCAGCGGCAGAGAGTTGCTACGGCACTACCATTCAAGGCACTGACACTCGTGACCGCAGCAGTGACCATTCACAGGTATTGATTTAGCCATTTCGGTCCTTGTGTTTGTTTAAAAAAAAAAGATTAAAAAAAGATTTTGTCCTTGTTTGTTTCCTTTTGTTTCACACTAGATCGCGCCTCAGTGTGCGCGACTTTTAAAGCTATTCATAACGTTTGTTACTCGTACCGTGTGGAAAAGTCAATGTTGATAAAAGCCTTTTTAAGGTTCCGTACCCAAATGGTAAAAACGAAGTCAATGTTGATAAAAGTATTTTTAAGGTTCCGTACCCAAAGGGTAAAAACGAAGTCAATGTTGATAAAAGCCTTTTTAAGGTTCCGTACCCAAAGGGTAAAAACGAAGTCGATGTTGATAAAAGCCTTTTTAAGGTTCCGTACCCAAAGGGTAAAAACGAAGTCAATGTTGATAAAAACCTTTTTAAGGTTCCGTACCCAAAGGGTAAAAACGGGACCCTTATACTATAACTCCGCTGTCCGTCTGTCTGTCTGGCTCCAGGCTGTTTCTCATGAACCGCTATAGCTAGAAAGCTCAAATTTTCACACATGATGTATTTCTGTTGCCGCTATAACATCGAATACTAAAAATAAAATCAAATAAAATATTTAAGGGGGGCTCCAATACAACAAATCTAAATTCGAATAAAATTTTCGCTCGATATCAATAATGGTAACAGGTGGATGCATGAAATATTGACAGAATATTTAGTTGCATGCTTGCTTGAATAATAAATAATTAAATTAAAACAAAATAAATACTTAAGGGAGCCTCCCATACAGTACGGAACTCGTACTTGGCAGATTATTATTTCAAAAGATTAAATTAATGTAAATTAGTCGTGGCCAAGATAAGCATTGAACAGCTGATTCCTTTTAGGAAATTTCGGGGTTGATTCCATAGCAAAAGTTGTCCATAATGATGAGTTTAAATACCTCTGACAACTACTCAAAGCAAAGCAACAGCCTGTGTTCATAATCTGATCAAGCAACCTACACCATGAAAAAATCCCTAATTGTTTCCTTCAAGCCGCAACAAAGGCGCAACAAGTAGCGCTAAGAAGACGGCACATGTCCCGTATCACTACATCGGATATCAGCACTCGAGATAACGCGAGGGTGAGCAGCCGTGGCCAAGATAAGCATCCTTCCGCGGGACGAGACCTGTTGCGAGGCCCTGGGGATGGCTGTAAATAACCCCCATATCTCGCCCGATGACAACTAGAACAATTCGGTAGTGGACAACGAAAAGCTATATTTCAATAGGTGACTTGAAGTCCGTTGGATATAGCAGTTACGTTCGGGTAGGTATCAGATTTTTGAACCGTCTGAAGGCTTCTAGCCCGGCTAAAAGTTAAAACCACCGGAGCTTACTATTCAGTTACAATAAGCTTCACTTGCTGGATATTAAAATCACTTACCTATTTGTGATATTGTTGGCTAGCAGCTTTAACTTTCTGCACTAAAAAATATCCTAAAACTACAAAATACCGATACACTACCACAGATACTACCTACTAATATCTAGGTATATGTTTTTGTTCGTCTTCGCCAAGAGATTGGAACCACGTCTTGATAGTTACTGCAAATGGTTTAATTTAAATACTTTTTATTTAATCTATGCCCGTGTCTGTTGTGTCTGTACCCGGTGAAGCATAGTTTTGCCGGACTCACTTGTTTGTTCACAACATTCTGTCTTGATTTTTTTATTTGGTCTGAAGTGTTATGCTTAAAATTATTTGATAGAAAGTGTTCGAGGTGTGATTCAAGTGAAAGGTAGATAACTTACATTGCACTTTAACCTCGGCAGTGGTCTCGATGACGCCGAGCACGCTGGCAGCCTCGCACGTGTAGTTGGCCGACTCCCGGATATCTTCCAGCTTCAACGTGTTTAGGCCGAGAGGAGGGTTGTCTTCCGGGGTCAGCCATTTTGTCAAACCTAAGGGGAGAGGATAATTTTAAGGTTTTGGTAGTCGTTAGAATAAAAAAAATAATGCGTGGAGTCCCTCCGCGCGGAAGAAGTAAAACTTCGACGCAACAGTGCTTTCATACCCCCTCCATGGTAGCGTTAAACGTTTAACGCAACCTTGTTGGAAGTCGCATTAGAAGTTTCACTTAAATAACTAATTAATTGTTGTACGACAGTATAGCCAAAGATAATATTAAATTAAATAAACTTTTAGTAAAAAGACGCATTGACACGATCCGTGTCAGCTCGGACTGACTGGACTCGGATGCAACTCGTGTCGAGGCAACCCATAAACCAATCGCACACGGACGACGATTTGATGATTATGGGTTGATAGCTACAATACTAGTAAACAAATCTGTTTTAAATATTATAATTCCGCAAGCAATACCAACATGTGGTATAGGCCGCGCCACACAAGTAGGCGGATGAGAAGTTAGCTGTAGATGACACTTCGCTAATTATTGCGCATGTGTGCAAAATGCCGACGCCGCGTGGCGTAGTGTTGAGCACGGGCGTAGGGAGCGCGCGGGAGGCATGAGGTTGGCAGGCGGGTGTGCCCCGGCGTCTCATCTGTCTGGCTCCCGCGCATACCTATATTTCGGCTCTTGCGCAGCGTTCTGCGCATAACTTCCCATCCGTCGACTTGTGTGGCGCTTAGTATATAATAGATAAAGTTCCACTTAAAATCTAAACGTAATTTGTTTATTTTGGAAAGTACGTAGAATGTTCCAGAACTTCTCATTGCGCGAAAGAGGCAGGTGTACACCGCCCCGCAGAGGAGCGATAACGACCTCGTAAAAGTTGAATGGGCAATAAACACAATGATGGACAGTAGTAGGTACCTTTTCTCCACTTGACAGTAGGCATGGGTGATCCGAACGCGACGCATTTCAGGGTCAGGTTCCCTCCGAGCATCACCTCAGAGCGCGCTGGCGGCGGTATTGAGAACTGCGGTGCTACTCTTCTTACTGCGGACAAAGTTAATAATTATATTAATTAGTAGTTCTCCGAAAAGTAGATCTAGCGACACATTTCTTTAACTGAATCTTCATATAAGCCTATGTCTCGACTCGCTCTTGACCGATTTGGTTCATACTCGCCAATCTTATTAGGATTTAGATACCTACTACTAAAAAATCCTGTCAATCAAATCAATACAATAATATTATTTGTCAAAATGTTATAATCGACGTACAGAATTCAGATAGTTCGTAAGAATCGATGTGCCATCCATGTACAGGTATGAGGGTAGTGTGGAGGGGATGGCTGCGCATGGTGCCCGCCATACTAAACCCATCCCCTCCACACTTCGTTCGGCGCTACACTTATATGCCGCGACCTGTAGTAATTTATACATTATTGTTAATTTTTCAAAAATGGCTCAGCCGATTTCGTTAAAATATAAATAAGACCACTTACAACATAAAAAAAGATTTTATTAAATCGGTTCACAATTGGCGAAAATATCGATGAACATTTGCCGCTATAACAACAAATACTAAAAACAGAAAAAAATTAAGGGGGCTCCCATACAACGTACCTGAATTATAAGCCGTTTTTCGCTCGCTATTAATAACGGTGACAGGTAGATGCTTGAAATTTTCACAGAATATTAAGTTAAACATTTACTTTAAAAATAAATAATTAAAATAAAATAAATATTTAAGGGGGGCTCCCATACAAGAAACATATTTTTTGCTCGATATTAATGACTGCTACAGGAAGATGCTTGAAATACACAAAATATTAAGTTTTATATTCTCTTCAAATAAATTTAGTTAAAATAAAATAT
This sequence comes from Hypomecis atomaria, assembly GCA_964007245.1. Lineage (NCBI taxonomy): Eukaryota > Metazoa > Arthropoda > Insecta > Lepidoptera > Geometridae > Hypomecis > Hypomecis atomaria. The sequence continues at coordinate 5,899,640 of OZ023295.1, read as the reverse complement.
ATTAAGGGGGGCTACCTTACGGTACGGAACCTTCGTGCGCGAATCCGACTCGCACTTTGCCGATTATTTGAAGTCGGTATAAACTAGTTATACATAGATATGAAATATTTTGATGTTTTTAGAGTTTTTCTGAATATTTTTGCCCCGGCGAAAAGATAATTTTCAATGAATGAATAGGCAATTGATTTTTACTGAGCGGGAAATTCCTATTTAAATGTAGTTTTCAAAATATCGAGTAGAAAAGCAAAAATATAAAATAATTAATGCATTTTATGACGAAATTTAAAGTCATTTAAATTCGCAATTTCTGGGCTGGAATCATAAAAGTTATTTATAATTTTAATTACGGTATAATGAGTTTCTTTCAGCTTGTTAGCCGCACCGAGTAAAAATGTATGTATGTACCTGAATTGATATTAAAATTTTATGGAAATGCTAAAGTAATTACATTTTAAACAGACTTTGCAGTTATCACACAGTGATTAATTGGAGTTATGATGGCTTATAGTTATGGTAGTTCAAATAAAAAAAAACTTGTATAGGTAGGTATAGGCCGCTGCATACAAGTTGGCGGAAGTGAAGTTAGCTACAAGCTGCGCAATAGCTAATCAACGTGCGGCTTTATGTGAGCTTCTGTCAGGACTGGATATTGCGGAGCTTGTAGCTAACTTCACATCCGCCAACTTGTGTGCAGCGGCCTATAACTCTTTCCTGAAATCACTGAAAACAATTATAATTTAATGCCGTGTGTGATCAGAATACAATATGAATTTGCATGTGTAAATTGTGTATTACATATACGAGTAAGTAATAAGTACCTACCCAACTATGACTAAAATAAAACAACACAACACCGGTAACTTTTACTAGGAAGTTCAGTACACGTTCAATTTAGGTTAGTGTAACTCTGGCAACTCTAATGACCGTGTGCACTCTGCTCTATAGAACTCGATAGACGTATAGTAGAACCTCTTTGTCCTAGGGAGCACAGATCAGTAATCTGTAGAGGGAACACTGCGATAATGACTCTACTACTAGCTACCACTGAAGTCCGATAGATGGCGGTCCAATCGGTACCAGATACATTATTTAAAATTTGAAGAATCTACGTATAAGAGTCGACTTTGTCAAGAGTTTTTTTTATATTTCAGCTCTTTTTAGGGTTCCGTACTCAAGAGGGGTAAAAACGGGACCCTATGTCCGTCTGTCACCAGGCTGTATCTCAAGAACCGCGATAGCAAGAAAGCTGACATTTTCACAGATGATGTATTTCTGTTGCCGCCTTAATAACAAAAACTAATATCATAATAAATAAATATTTAAGGGGGGCTCCCATACAACAAAAATGATTATTTAGCCATTTTTCGCTCGATATTGATAACGGTGACAGGTAGATGCTTGAAATATTAACAGAATATTTAGTTAAATATTCACTTCAGAATTAAAAAATTTAATTAAAATGAAATAAATATTTGAAGGGGGCTCTCATACAAGAATCGTGTTTTTTTTGCTCGATATTAATAACGGTATCAAGTAGATGCTTAAAATATTCACAGAATGTTTAGTTGCCTGAAAAATAAATAGTTAAATTATAATAAAATCTACAAAAGGGTATCCTCAAGGGTATGTAAATCCCTTAGAGTACGGAACCCTTCGTACGCGAGTCCGACTCGCACTTGAACGATTTTTTTAAACTATTATTTTTCGTAAAAAATGGCACGTTCGTTTTAATGGCATATTTTGTGACATAATAATTCGTCCAAGTGCAAGGCTGAGAGCAAACCGCTAGTTTCATGAATAAAACGATCACGTCACACTTCTGTGCTATATTGTTCTGCGCATCCACCTGGGTCGATAGTACTAATGAAGCTGGCCATTCAGGTTTTTAATTACATTTTGTTGTAGGAACCTGGCAACACGGTTCGCGTCGTGAATAGCTGCTAGAGGTGCCACTCTAGCTAGTGTTGGTTGTTTTTAACCGACTTTCAAAAAGGAGGAGGTATTCTATGTTCGTTTCTATGTATTTTTTTTTCTTTTTTGTGTATGTTCATCGATACTTTCGCTAATTGTGAAATGATTTAAAAAATTTTTTTTGTTCGAATGGGTAGGTATACTCCCGAGGTGGTCCCATTATCATCAAGTCAGGATCTGATAATGGAATCTCAAGACAATCGCGGAAAAACTAACTAACTAACAATGTTATAAAATTTTAGAAGACCATTTTGACCCACTTCTCGGTTTCCGATTGAGCTGAAGTTTTGCATACTTATTTACGTTTAGTAACAATGTAATAATCTGGTACTATTGAGCTGATCTGATGATGAAGTCAGGAGGTGGTTAGGGGACTAAAAAAAAGCAAAAAAGATTTTTAATATAATTATTATAAGCGCTACCCACTCATCTATTTGAATTAATAAGCAAACTGTTACTTTATAATAACGCTTCACATTCGTAGTGTTTCTAGGATTCCGTGTGTGACGTGTGGGGGGTGTGACGGATAACATGTAAAGATAAGGGCAACTAACATCAACCAAATAATTATTGATATGTTTATCATATCGATATTATCGAAAGTGAAAACAAGGAGAATTTTACAGCTCACAGCTTGAGTTATTTTGAAAATATGTTTAGGTGAGTAAGTATTTGTATTATAATTTCGTATTAGTCCAAGTAGTTCGATCAGTTTTAGTGTTCCAAAAAATGTACTTATTTCACTATGGAAACTAGGGTGGTTTTCGCACATTTTAGTTAGGTAACGCACAGATATTACTCACGCTTAATTAATTAATTAAAAATGAAGCGCGAGAAACACCTGAGCGTTATTTAATTAAAATGTACTTATTTAGTGTGAATAAAATGTACCTATAGGCAACGCCAACAGTCAACAAATGTTATATCTAGGTATTTAAAATAACTACAAAATGAAAGGAAACGGCTCATTACTCCAGCAGGAGCAAATTATGTCACGGAAAACGCAGAGTTTCTCCACCAAGAATCATTATTTATTTTTTACTTCCTGCCAAGGATAGCGTTTTCATTTAATCTGCGAATGTACGCCTAAACACCGGACATCTTATTAAGGGTCACCTTCCAAGGTAGCTACCCTCTTTTAATTAAGGTAGGACGCAGACAGCACGGTTCCGGAGACGTTTGTGAGATCTGCGGTGGCCATTTCTCACTGACACGCTGAGTGAGTGGTGCAAATAAAGGCGGATAGCGGACGGATTTGTTTTAAAGATTTTTGGCTGTGAGGATTTTCGTTTGAGCATGTTCTGCTTTTAACAGATGACAGCGTTTCTGCGTGTGTAAAACATGTCAGTACTGAAACTCTTAAATCTTAGGATAGACTACTCTCTTTTAATTAAGGTAGGACGCAGACAGCACGGTTCCGGAGACGTTTGTGAGATCTGCGCTCACCATTTCTCACTGACACGCTGGGTGAGTGGTGCAAATAAAGCCGGATAGCGGACGGATTTGTTTATGACGATTTACGTTTAAGCATGTCCTGCTTTAAGCTGTTAACAGCGTTTCTGCGTGTGTAGAACACGTCATTGGTGAAAATCTCTTGAAACTTAGGATAGACTACCCTCTTTTAATTAAGGTAGGGTGCAGACAGCACGGTTCCGGAGACGTTTGTGAGATCTGCGGTGGCCATTTCTCACTGCACGCCAGCGTTTCAGTGAGAAATGGATGATGACGTAAATAGAAGCAGATAGCGGATGGATTTATTTACTTGAGAGGATTTACATTTTGGCATATCCTGCTTTAAACAAATGACATCGATCTTCTTGTTTAAAACATAAAAATAGGAGTAGACATCTAAAAAATGGATCTTATGATAATTTTCGGAATTTCAAAGGAAACGTTTGTTAGGTCTGCGGTGGTCATTTCTGATTGACGCGCTTGATGTATGGTGCAAACAAAAATGGGTCCACCAGTTATGGACAGACCTAGTAATTAATAGATTCTTAAAATGGTAAAACTAATTAAATTGGAAGGACCCACGTTGCCAGATGTTAAGATAGTAATTCAAGTTAAATTCATAAAATTAGAAAAAACTTAAATCCCAACACTGAAATTTTACAATAAATCAAAACGATAAATAAATAAAAAATTGTCTGTAAAGTCTGTTTAGGACCGATAATTTACGTGATAATGTCACAAGCCGAACGCATAGGCCGATCGTGCCTCCTTATCGCTTTTACCGCGCTCTCGCTTACACGCCCGGCTCAGGCGGAATGAGTCATGCTTTTGCACATGCGTGCAGTCGACGTTATCACATCAAAATGAACAACAAGCTTTACAGATTTATTTTATTTTCCTCATAAGCCGTTTGCACACGCTGCGATGTGACCCCATATCAGCATCAGCATATGCAGCAATGACAAAGGGATTAAACCATTTTATCCACTTTTAATATCAATCCTCACTTTGTTTTTTCTTTGAGGGAATAAATTGATAGAAACCCAATTTCTCTATTTGCTATTATAGGGGTCCAAGCTGATGGTTGGCCAGGTTGGTTTTAGGGTTTTAGGCGTCACATTCATCGTATCATCAAATAAATTACAAAATCGCTACCGCCCGTGCCACTGGACAGAGCACTTAGCTGCAAGGGAAATTATTATTCGTTTTTATTCAAAACGTTTCCGCCGCGCTCCCCACTTTGTTTTCGCGATTAATTAAAATTAGTTCTAAGAATTTATTCCATTGTTTTTTCAACTAATTGAAGTGGTGTAATGTACACATTTAAAATAATTTAATTGCAGCCAGGATAGTGTTCTTAATCATTTTCGTGTCTGAATTTGAACAGGTCTTCGCTAATGGTATAAAAATAGTTTTTTTTATTGTGGTCTCTGAGTGGAGAACTAAAACACATTTTTGCTCTTATTCTCAATATTTACTTTCTCTTTCACAGATACAGTGAAAGTCAGGTCAGACACAAGTCTGATAGTATTAATAAAATATGTTTTAACTTTGATGTAAGGACGTGCAAATTAATAGTCATATAGCTTACTAACACAACTTCTGACACATGTTATAAGTATTGTATTCTCATTTTTTTAAATTTTAACTTTGCAAAATAGATAATCCGCGTCTATTTTCAGCAGTGGACTTTTTAAGGCTGGTATTACACAATTAGTAGTCGTAACAGTAAGACTTAGGTATTGTCAGAACTCGAAAACAACGATGAATTTTGTCTACAACGATTAATATAGGAAATAGTTAATTACTAAAGTTTACGTATCGGAAATCATGCTATGAACTTTGGTCGGGTAAACGATTAAACTAACTAGTTCTCGAGATAATTCGATATTGTATCGGAAACGAACGATATAATCGATTTAGATATGGATATACTTCATGAAGTTATGGCCAGGTAATCATTTCTTTAATATCGAGTAATTTGAACTTTGTTGTTACAATGGAATCAAGAGCGACAGAAAAAAACGGTTGTCTGTAAAGCTGGTTTACGAACGATAATTTTAATTGATAACGTCAAATGGGTCACAAGTCGAACACATGGGTCAATCGTGCCTTTCTATCGATTATATTATTTATTTCGCACTATAGCTTGCACGCGCGGATCAGGCGGAACGTGACAATGAGTCATGTTTTCTTTGTGTTGTCAGCTGACTTTCATCGATTTATTAGACTTTATCACGTCCAAACGAGTCTTTAGATTTAAGTATGTTTTATCACAACTATCATCAAGACGGATCGCCGTGAACAGACAAGTGAGGCCGGTTTTTTATACATGTGTGAGTACGTCGGTGTTGCGCCGTCATAGTTCGACTGACGAGCTAAGGCATAGTTTCTTGTAAGTGTATATGTGTGTGTTGTGTCTGTACACGTCGAGGCATAGTTTTGCCGGCCTCACTTGTTTGTTCACAACATTCTGTCTTGATTTTTTATTTGGTCTGAGCTAAGACCTATAATAGAACAGATTTCAATTCATCTAAAGGGATCTCCTGTTTCGAAATATCGTACTCTCTACTAGGTTTTTGATCACATTGTCTCCAACTATCAGTAGGTATTTCTACGTCCACGGCAGTGCACCTCAACAAGTTGACTAAAAAGCACAGCCGTAAATACATTTCTCGAAGCAATGCAGATCAGTTTCAACCCCCCTGTAATTTCATTGAGGATAGATACTTTATTCTTAATCCTTAATGCAGGAATAAATAAAACAAAAATTAGGAATATTTTGCATTGAGCTTAATTAAATAATAATGTGTTTATTAATTTAAGTGACATAATAACATGGGCAGTTTTCTCAAATCAGTTCCAATCTATTTTGTTAAAACCTTTTTCATTTATGATTTCACAGTTGATCCCATAGTACAAGTTGGTCATAAACTCATAATGATAAGTACAATAAGTCCGTTGTTTAAAACACGTTGCACACGTACAATTTACCTCTATCTATTGTATATAATTATTTTTCACCAAAAATGGCGCATTCGACTGAAATGTACAGAATTCAAATAGTTCGCACGAATCGATGTATCGTCGACGTAGCAGTCTTTACATAATTGTTGATTTTTCAAAAATGACTCAGCTTATTTCCATAACATTTAAATGGGACCACCTCAGGACTACCCTTCTCTTTATTAACTTTAAAAAAAAAAATCGGTTCACAATTGCCGAAAATATCGATGAACATACACAAATGCAAGTAGAGTCCCTCCGTGCGGAAGAAGTGAAACTTCGACGCAACAATGCTTTCATACCCCCTTCATTGTAGCGTTAAACGTTTAACGAAACCTTGTTGGAAGTCGCATTAGCAGTTTCACTTTAAAAATACATACAGACGAACATAGAGCCTCCTCTTTTTTTGAAGTAGGTTAAAAAGTTAGCGATTCAGCACAGCACCGCGGCCGCGACGTTATCGCTCGAGATATATTGTGAATATTACCTACGTCCGTCCCGCAGCCTACATTCTCTGTAATGTGCTCTATATAGAACTAAACTATTTATGTGAGGGAAAATATGGGGGAAATGAGTGCTTTCGTGCGGCGAAGTCGCGTCACGCGTTACTGAATATTTTGCTGGGAGGCTTTGCGAAAATCCTGTTTGGTTATAGGCGTTTGCTGGTACTATATTACGTGTAAATTTTACCATGTTTGAACTTGACGTTCTGAGAAACTTTAGGGCGTTATTAAAGATATTTAATGTAAAACTAGCGACCCGCCCCGGCTTCACACAGGTGTATTATACATATTTACCTTCCTCTTGAATCATTCTATCTATTGAAAAAAACCGCATCAAAATCCGTTGCGTAATTTTAAAGACATAAGCATGCATGGGGACAGACAGCAGGAAGCGACTTTGTTTTATACTATGTAGTGATGGTTTCATACGAATATGACGGGATACATAGAATTCAAACAAACAAATCATTTATTACGACATTATAAAAGTTTTATAGTCATACTTGAGCTATAGGCTCTTGAACTAGTCAAAGACTGTGTCTCAGGAGCCAGTGGCTACACTATAATTAAGAACATTGACATTTCTGTTTTTTAGGGTTCCGTACTCAAAGGGTAAAAACGGGACCCTATTACTGAGACTCCGATGTCCGTCAGTCCGTCTGTCACCAGGCTGTATGTATCTCATGAAGCATGATAGCCAGACAGCTGAAATATTCACAGATGATGTATTTCTGTTGCCGCTATTACAACAAATAAAATAATAGATAAAAACCGAATTAAACAAATATTTAGTTTTAAAATAAATATTTTTAAATATTATTTTTTTATTTCCCATACAACAAACGTGATTTTTTAGGAGTTTTTTTGCTTTCTATTAATAATGGCAAAAGGAATGGTGCAAAGGAGGCTCCAACACGGTACGAAACACTTCGTGCGCGAGTCCGACTCGCACTTAGCCGACTTTTTTACACAATTATATGAATCGGTTTTTTTTCGAGATTTTTTAGATTATTAGGTTTATTGAAAAATACTTATAAGTGAGACACATCACGCTTTACAGCGTACGAATTTTAATTTTTGCTAAGTCTACTATTTGTACCATTGCTTGATAAATGGTTCTTAGCATGTAACCGTGTAGACCTAGATTGTCTTGGTGATACGTTAGCGCAGAATTACTAAGGTGTAATACGTACAGAGAGTGAAGTGTAGAAAGACATAAGATTGCCCTAGTTAGGTACGTTATTTAAATTAAAAAGAAATATTTTTCACATTTTATCCAATTTATCCAAATTTTGGCGGTGCTTTTTTTATATTTGAAGTCCGGAGCGACGCGATTATTAGTTGGAAAAACCGCGTTACTCTGAAAATCAAAATGACTTTATCTCATCCTACTATGTTTTATCATGCAGTTACAAGATTTCAATTTAAAATCTCACAAAAGTGGTACCTACATCATGTCCTAGCTGTCATAGAAAACAATTTCACTTAAAAGCGTCCAAACAAGACAATTTGACATTTGTTCAAAGCTGCTTCAAAGTCCATCCAACAAATTACGACACATTCAAGAGAAAACTCGAGCTGGTGACCAACTCTTATTGAATTAGTTTTCAACTTCTCGAAAAATGCTCTTTAAACGATTTTCTTTGCTCTCTAACTTTCTCTTACGTTTGCTGTTTATGTGTTTCGCAGAACGTTACGTTTTTTCTCATTATGTAGTGTTGTCAGTCAGTTTTGCGGAGTGTCTTTGTATGGTTCACGGTCTAATGTTTTATAAAAGTTTTTTTTTATTTAAACAAGTATTTTCATATTATATCCAGTAGTGTGTAAAAGTGTGCAGCCGTGGTGATAATGACACCCGCCTCACAATCGTGGAGTCGTGGGTTCAAATCCCGGTCCCGTACCAATGAATTCCTTGGAACTTATGTACGGAATCTAACACCACTTTTCGGCTTTTCGGTGAAGGAAAACATCGTGAGGCAACCTGCATACGTCCGGGGAAGAAATTCGATGGTGTATGTGAATCCACCAATCCGCACTAGGCCAGCGTGGAAGATATGGCCCAATCACCCTTCGTGAGTAGGCCTACGTTCTGCAGTGGACTATTAAAAATGCTGTTACAGTACAGTACAGAATGTTTAAAAAACATGTTTTTATGAAATAATTTATTTATACATGGATGATACGGCTATTAATATTGGAGACTTGTGAATTTATTTCGTTTCAATACAAATACAATCCAATTAGGATTCATGTACCTACCTACTAATTTAAATCAGAGCGTACATAAACAGACTTCTTCATTATGTTTAAATTCACCAAAATGACATCAATCAGTAATTTTATTTACCCAAACACAATTCTCGTCACAGTGATCACACCTTAGCTTGAAGCAGCCGATAAAGCATAGCTATAGCAGCCAAATAAAGCTATAGTTATAGCAGCCAAATCTGTCTTGGCTCAGCCGTTATCTGGCCGGCTGGCCGCCACCGATAACCGGCTATTTCGTTTGTCTTTGCTTCTGGTCTGTTATTTGAAAGGAACGCCCAAGTTATGGGATGTGGCGACTGGCGAGTAATTAACGCGTTTTACCTGATTGACAGAACTGACCAAATATACCGGCTCATTCTCTAGATGATGGACATATGGGTCAAAGAGACGTGGGTTCGATTTCCACGTAGGGCAAGCATTTTTGTGATGAACATACCTATAGATGTGTGTACCTTATAAGTATGTATTAAAATATGTTGTAGTATATTAGTCTCTGGCAACCATATCGCAAGCTTTGCTTAGTTAAGGGTCAGAGACCGTGTGTAAGATGTCCGCTGATATTTATTTATTGTAGTCATCATTATGACCAACTTTTATTACGCGGAACGACAGAGATCGCGAAAAAACGCCACTGTTCCAGGGTTTTCAGTGACCTGTAATGTTTTGTCCATGAAATTTGTTTTTTTTTTGTTAAGTAATTGTCTAATATAGTATCATTGATATCCATTTATCCGGGTTGCCTCACGATGATTTTCTTCACCAAAAAGCCGATGGTTTGAAAATGATAATATAAGCGACCGAAGCAAGCGTTCTGCCATACTTCTCTTGTTCGCTAGGGCACCACGGGGCTTTATTTAAAAACAGTCTGTTTTATTTCCAAATGATAGCGTTGGAAATCACCCCTCAGCATTCGTAAGCGACTCCAGCAATCTTGTTAACAATCCTACGTGCGCCGCGCCAGGCATCGCCCGCCAAATAAACTAACTACTCCTGATTACTGCCACATAAAACCAAGGTGCTTCACTATAATGAGACTTTCCCCTTACTTTTCGATCTTCTATCTTTTTCTTTCACCAACTTTTGAGTATTTTCTCTCTCTTTTGTTAATCGAGGTTGCGTGCGGAAGCGAATGGTAGATCATTAAGTAATTTTACCGCAAGGTCTGAGCTAACCTTTTCATGTGGAAGTTCGGAATGATGAGTGTATGTAATATGCATAGTGTGGGGCTAGAAGAACTTGGTTGAATCAAGATTAAAGAAGTTTAAGTAGTTGTTGGATCAAATAGTGAATTTAGTCTAGAAAAGATTCCAGCCTATAAAAATGTTTCCAATCCTCTTCAAATTTGGTCATACTTATCAACAGAAATAAATGTTTCGTCTATGCAGTCGACTAATTTTATTCTAAAAGTAAAGGTCATATTGTAACGTTAATTGTTTGGGGAAGGATTTGGCTTGACTGTATTGTAGCTGCCCAATCCCCATATAGAGACATAATTATACGTACAGTGACGATAACTCCAATTCAGTACGATCAAATAGAACCGGAAAGAAATGGATTTGCCAGAGTATCCGATCCAAACAAATCAATGACCAATCTGAATCAATCATCATTGAACAAAACAATGAATGGTTAACGTTGACCTTGTCACTCTATCAATACCCTTTCTTAACAGTCGGGTAAACAAGTATTTTATTTAAAAAAACCTTTTTTTTGAAACAAGCTTTTACTGAACAAGTACTTGCCAGGACGAATATAACGAGCCAAAACTCGATAGGGTTGCGTCGCTCCATTACAGAGTCCCTATGACCACCTTCCAGCTCCAACATCAGAACCTGGTTACCACTGAAAGACAAACAACTCGCCAAGACCATTCAAATGAACCCAAACTCGATAAGGTTGTGTACTTTAATTGCTAAGTTCCTTTGGCCACCTTCCAGCTCTATCATCAGATCAGCATCATGTCATCATAATATTGCATTGTCACGCGATTTACACATGTGCGCAAAATTTCAGGTCAATCGGTAACCACGAAGTGGATCAAATTTAACTTGCAAGATTTGATTACAGATCGACAGACAAACAACGTTACAGGTGAAACTAAATAAAAGCTTGTAATAATCGGCCAAGCACGAGTCTGACTCGCGCACGGAGGGTTCCGTACAGTATGGGAGCCCCCCTTAAATATTTATTTTATTTTAATTTTATTATTTATTATTGAAGTTAATATAAAATTAAATAATATTCTGTGAAAATTTTAAGCATCAACCTGTTACCATTATTAATATAGAGCGAAAAACGTCTAAAATTCAGGATTGTTGTATGAGAGCCTCCCTTAAATATTTATTTTATTCTCTAATTAGTATTTGCTGTTATAGCGGCAACAGAAATACATCATCTGTGAAAATTTCAGCCTAGCTATCATGGTTCATGAGATACAGCCCGGTGACAGACAGACAGACAGACGGACATCGAATTTTTAGTAATAGGGTCTCGTTTTTCCCTTTGGGTACGGAACCCTAAAAAGCAGCATCTTTACTCGATCTTGCAGTAGTACGGGTTCATTCGATATCCTTCTACATAGACAAAAGTCCTAAAGCAGTTATCCAAAGTCTCCAAGTGAAATGGATACGTACCTTTGACATAGAGAAGGGTGTGCTTTGAGAACTCCGTCCCGATCGAGTTTTCAGCGACGCACTCGAACTTCCCATGGTCATCCTCTTCGCTCTTCACTATTTGGAGGGTACCTGAAGCAAGAAGAAGAAACTTTAAGTATTTGTTTACAGGGATCATCGTAATCTGATACGATGTGAAAGGGTAGGTATAAACTATTCGATTAAGACATGTTCTCAACCGCATTTTGCCCACAACCCAGTTCAGAGTTTATTTCCATCTATCGAAAATCAGAAACCAATTCTCCTCAAATTCTCCTCCGTTTTTTCTCTTTTAAGATTACATTTTTAATATGCCCAAGAACCACCTATACCTACTATTTCAACATCTTCATGTCTAAAGGGGTATTTTATTTGAAATTAAACTTAAAAATCCTTCCAACGCTTACAGTAGGTCAAACATTTTGAGAAACTATGAGCTTATGTATGACACATAGGTCATTTATCGAAAATTATTTTTTGTGTGGGCTGTTCCATATTAACGAACATTATTAACGAGCAGTATTTTTTTATAACAATACTGGTGTTAGATAAGTAATCTAATATAAACTTGAACATAACATCAACATTGTCGTCACTTTTGGACTATCAGGTAAAAGTACCCGCTGCCGTAACACAATGTACGGTATTACAAAGAAATTGATAACAGCTTTAGAAAATTGAATTTTCCTAATCACATCATACGCTACAGGCCGCACCTGTGAATACATTGTCGCGTGTTATGCTCAGCAGGATTACCTGCCACCAAATTATATAACCTCCATAAAGTAAACGTGCTTACATAAAACGTAGGTTTAGGACACCTAAATCTTAAAATGTAACGTCTTCGTAAACTTAAAATACCTAGTAATAAAATATAACACGAGTTCCTTTAGGATTACGAGTCGTGACTCTTTGAATCAAGCTAAAATTGGTAAAGTGCATTTTTAGTAACAAGGCAAAAAGATGGATATTGTAACTATTAAGGAAATGAAAAAAAAAACATGTTCTTTGATTCATTTAACTAGCTTAAAACCCGCGGCTTCGCCCGCGTTGTCTAAGTAGACAGGTACTTGCTAATGAAAATAGCCTGCGGTTTGACCCGCGTTTGTCTTGGTACTGCTTAAAATTATAAAAGGCTGCCGGTTGGCCTGCGTTGTTTGGCACTTGCTTAAAATAATAGGTCGTGGTTTAGCCTAGCATTATCGTATAACGTATTACTTGCAAGGATAATGCCTATGGTTTGGCCTGAATTGTTTTAGTATTTGGCTAAAATGATAATAGGTCGCGGATTGGCCTGCGTATTCTTAGTACTCGCTTAAGATGGTAATTTATAGCACGCAGCTTAGCCCGCGTTGTCTTAATACTTCCTCAAAGTTATAATAGCCTACCGTTTGGCATGCGTTGTCGTATTACTTGCAATGATAATAGCCCACGGGCTGGCCGCGTTGTTTGAGTAACTGCTTAAAATGATAATAAGCCACAGTTTGACCCGCGTTGTCTTGGCACTTACTTAAAATAATAATAGTTCGTGGTTTCGCCTGCATTGTCGTATAACGTACTACTTGAAAAGAGAATGCCTACTAGGCATTATCTTAGTAATAGGCATTGCCTACGGTTTGGCCTTCATTGTCCCAGTGTTTGGCTAGAATGATATTAGGTCGCGGTTTGGCCTGCGCATTCTTAGTACTTGCTTAATATGGTAATTTATAGTACGTATCTTGGCTCGCGTTGTCTAAGTACTTGCTTAAAATTATAATAGCCTGCCATATGGCTTGCGTTATCGTTTTACTTGCAATGATAATAGCCCATGTTCTGGCCCGCGTCGTTATAGTATTTGCTCAAAATGATAATGGCACGCGGTTTGGTCCGCATTTTCTTAGTAATTACTTTAAATGGTAATTTCTCACAGTTTAGCCCGCGTTGTCTTAGTACTTTTTTTGGTTAAAATAATAGCTCGTGGTTTAGCCCGCGTTGTCGTATTACTTGCAAGGATAATAATTAGCCCACGGTTTGGCCTGCTTTGTCTTAGTATTTGTTTAAATTTACTTGTGTCCAAAGCTTGTTATGGAGTACGACAATTTTAGATGATAAATTGCAAAATTTTCAAAATAAATTTAATAATAATGATTGTATAATTTTTTCATGTTCTTATGATTATTTTATGGCCATATTGGACTTAACTGATAATTCAATATTTTTGTGATTAGTATTAAGATCTCAACGTAACACAGTTCAACAATAAATGTTCTTTAACTTTAATAGCCCACGGTTTGGACCGCGTTATTTTATAACTTGTCATAAAATAAATACTTAATAAAGTTATATTATAATATACCTACTGGTTTTTTATATCGAGAAAAGAATATTTTTCAATATATTGCTCGATCATGAGTTGACCCATGTAGTTTCCCACTCGTATACCAAATTTTATCCAACTCTATTCGCATGTCATGGTCTACATTACAATCGTAAGGTCCTAATCCTGGTCAGACCACTGAGCTCTTTGAAACTTATGGACGGAATTTCATACTACTGGCTTTTCATTGATGGAAAACATTGAAGCAACCTGCATAGGCACGTCCTTAGAGAAAAATCGATGTCGTATCTGAACTCAGCAACCCGCGCTCGGCCAGCGTGATGGATATGGCTTAATCACCCTTCGTGGGTAGGCTTACGTTCAGTAGTGGACTATTAAAAATCGACCAAGTGCAATTCGGACTCGCGCACGAAGGGTTCCGTACCGTATAGGAGCCCATTCCTTTTGCCGTTATTAATTAGAGAGCAAAAAACTCCTAAAAATCACGTTTGTTGTATGGGAGCCCCCCTTAAATATTCATTTTATTATATTTTTAGTATTTGTTGTTATAGCGGCAACAGAAATACATCATTTGTGAAAATTTCAGCTGCCCAGCTATCACGGTTTAAAAGATACAGCCCGGTGACAGACAGACAGACGGACATCGAAGTCTGAGTAATAGAGTCCCGTTTTCACCCTTTGGGTACGGAACCCTAAAAATGGCCAGTACAGGTATTCATCATGTTTCATTAAGTCATTGGAAATTTAATTTCGATTATTCGGAACCCAATGACAATCTTGCCCAAAACCGACATTCTTTGATCAAGTACAGACGAAAAAGTAGCACACAAGAAGGTACATTTGATTTGAGAAATACATAGTGCACCTACATCTAGACGACAGGCATGTTCTAGGATTCTATTATACTCATCATTTGACTAACTTTTACTATGGTACTAACCCAGAAATCACGTAAATAAAATCAGCTGTTCAACAGAAAGTTCAAAAAGAAGTTTCAAAAAAGTTCATCGACCCGAGACAAAATGTAAAGAATAGGTAATTTTCGCTTTTTCAAGGTAGTTCCCATAGTAAAGTAAGTAGTTATTGATCCGTATGTACCGTTTAAGTCTATTGGCTCACAAAATGAAATCGTTCATAAACTATTAGGGGCCCATTTTGCCCCCATTGAAAGATCTAAATTATCTAAATTTAATTCTAGATATATCACTAAGTTTAAAAAAAACGCGATTTTTCACGCTGATATAGGATGTTTGGTCTAGCGTTAGACAAGGAATCCGGGACTTTTCCCAGGACGTCAATAGTCATATATTAGTTAAAAGGGTGGGCTATTTTCAAATAATATTGCATCGGTTTTCGAACAGTTATTTAGTATTTTTGTAGGAAATTGATGACCCACTGAAATTTTCCGGGAAAGCAGTACCCCAAGTGGTTATTTGTGTTATTGTCTAGCGTCGTACCAAATTTCGTTAGAATTCATTTACCCTTTTTATCTTAGCTTTATAACTGATTATTTTGGCTATTGCTAAGAAACCCTATGGATTTTCCGGGATAAAAATAGTTACTGTATTGAAACATGTTGTGTGCTTCCCACATACCTACCAGATTTCATTCATAGCCGTTCAGCTCATTGGATGTAACAGACGTTTTTTTCACCAACTTTGGGACCCAATTTGACCCCTTAGATAAGGAAAATTCGGAAAAACAGGAACAAACGTAACTTTTATTTTGTTTGAAAAGCATGTAAACAAAGTTTCCCGTTTTGCCCGTTAGAGGTCGATTTTTCAAAATTTTCGTCCTTTGTGCTTCATTACGTTGTACATTGTAACTATGTTCGAAATTTCAAGCCTCTATCTTTAGCGGATTGGAGTGTAGCCTAAACTGATTAATTTTGGCTGTCCCTAAGGATCCCCATAGAATTTCCGGGATAATAATAGTTCCTGTGTTGAAACATGTTGTGTGCTTCCTCCATACCAGATTTCATCCATAACCGTTCAGCTCATTGGATGTAACAGACGTTTTTTTCACCAACTTTGGGACCCAATTTGACCCCTTAGATAAGGAAAATTCGGAAAAACAGGAACAAACGTAACTTTTATTTTGTTTGAAAAGCATGTAAACAAAGTTTCAAGTCAATCGGTAAAGGGAATAAAAAGTTACATACAAACGAAAAGGGCCCGTTTTACCCCTTTAGAGGTCGATTTTTCAAAATTCCGTCCTTAGTGCTCCATTACATGGTCCAATGTACCTTTGTTCCAAATTTCATGTTCCTATCTTTAGCGGTTTGGGCTGTAGGCTGTCTGTCAGTCAGTCACTCAGGGAAGCCTTTTATATAATAGATATTGTGATTTCGTACAGTTACATTATTGTTCTTATCCATCCATCAGCCATAAGAAGTCCACTGCTGGACATAGGCCTCCCCTATGGATCTCCAATAAGACCGGTTGGAAGCGGCTTGCATCCAGCGCGATCCTGCGGTCTTAATGAGGTCATCCGTCCACCTTGTGGGTGGACGTCCTACGCTGCGCTTGCCGGTACGTGGTCTCCACTCGAGAACTTTTCGACCCCATCGGTCATCAGTCCTCCGCGCTATGTGCCCTGCCCATTGCCATTTCAACTTGCCAATCCGTTGGGCTATGTCGGTAACTTTGGTTCTTCTACGGATCTCCTCATTTC
Organism: Hypomecis atomaria; assembly: GCA_964007245.1. NCBI lineage: Eukaryota > Metazoa > Arthropoda > Insecta > Lepidoptera > Geometridae > Hypomecis > Hypomecis atomaria. The sequence continues at coordinate 5,882,799 of OZ023295.1, read as the reverse complement.
TGATTCGATCTCGCAGAGAGACTCCGAGCATAGCCCTCTCCATAGCTCGTTGGGCTACTTGGAGCTTACCAATAAGGCCCATAGTGAGAGACCACGTTTCTGTGCCATAAGTCATCACTGGCAACACACACTGGTCGAAAACTTTCGACTTAAGGCACTGAGGTATGTCGGACGAGAAGACGCTACGCAATTTTCCGAACGCTGCCCAGCCAAGTTGGATTCGGCGATTTGCCTCTTTCTTGAAGTCGGACCTACCTAACTGGACTACTTGTCCTAGGTAGACGTACGAGTCAACGACTTCAAGAACCGAGTTCCCAACAGAGATCGGGGTGGGTACAACATGGGAATTACACATAACTTTCGTCTTGTCCATGTTCATCTTAAGACCCACCTGTTGAGAAACCCGATTGAGACCTTCGAGCATCGTGCTGAGCTCTTCCATCGATTTTGCCATGTCTACTATATCATCGGCAAACCGAAGGTGAGTGAGGTATTCGCCATTGACATTGATGCCGAATCCTTTCCATTCCAGGAGCTTGAAGGCGTTCTCCAAAGTAGCCGTAAACAGTTTCGGAGAAATTACGTCTCCCTGTCTTACGCCTCTTTTTAAAGGGATCGCCTTGGAGCTCTCTTCCTGTACTCGGACCGACATAGTGGCGTTATTATACAAGCACTTCAACACTTCGATGTACCGATAGTCAATACGGCATCGTTGGAGAGACTCGAGCACAGCCCAAGTCTCGACCGAATCAAAGGCTTTCTCATAGTCCACAAACGCTAAGCAAAGTGGCAAGTTATACTCTTCGGTCTTCTGTATAACCTGCCGTAGCGTATGAATGTGGTCCATGGTACTAAAGCCCTTTCGGAAACCGGCTTGTTCGGAAGGCTGGAAGTCATCAAGCCTGCGCTCGAGACGATTCGTAATGACCCTTGAAAACAGCTTATAAACATGGCTCAGAAGCGAGATGGGTCTGTAGTTCTTCAATAAGGTGTTGTCACCTTTCTTGAAAAACAACACCACCACGCTTCTGTTCCATGCTTCTGGCGTGATGCCCTCGAGGACGACGGTGTTAAAAAGCTTCTGGAGGACTTTTAGTACCGGTGTTCCACCCGCTCTCAGGAGCTCTGATGTGATACCGTCATCACCCGGCGCCTTGTTGTTCTTAAGCTGATTCAGGGCCATTCTAATCTCGTACAGGCTGATGTCTGGGATATCTTCGGTGAAGTGTCGGGTCAGCTTGGCTCTTGGATCTTTGGCCGCGCTGCTAACAGGCTTAGCGACCGAAGCGTATAACTGTCCATAGAACCTTTCGATCTCCTCTAATACCTCTGCCTTGGTCGACGCTAAACTTCCATCTTCTCTCTTCAGCTTTGTCAATTGGCTTTGTCCAATAGACAAATCTCTTGCGAACACTTTGGAGCCTTTGTTCCGCTCTATTGTCTTTTTAATATGTTTAGTATTAAAAAGACGGATGTCGTGCCGCAAGGATTTCGAAATTTGTCTATTGAGACGCCTATATGACTTTGCATCATCGGAAGACTGCAATCTTAGCGAGCGTCGTTCGGCCATGAGATTTACAGTGTGATCGGAGAATTTCTGCGGTTTATTTGAACGGCGGGGTCTAAAGAACTTAGCACCCACCGTTTGGACAGTTTCTACGAGCCCGTTGTTGATCTCGTCCACCGACGCAAGGTTCTCTAGGCAAGCAAAACGATTCGAGAGCTCGAGCTGAAAGTCCTCGGGGTTTTGGATATGTTCACGAGTAGGTCGGAGTGTGGACTTCATCAGGCGGGACCTTTCGAGCTTAACATTAATATCTAATGTGCCTCGTACAATTCTGTGATCGCTGCCGGTTTTCACCCTGTGGATCACGGAGACATCATTAAATATTCGTCTCTCGGTGGTCATGATGAAGTCTATCTCGTTTTTCGTGGAACCATCAGGGCTCATCCAGGTCCATTTCCTGTGAGGCGGCTTCTGGAAGAAAGAGTTCATCATAAAGAGTTCCTCTCTCTCTAGAAAGTCAGCCAGCCTCTGGCCCCTAGGGTTCCGTTGCCCATATCCAAATTGCCCCACCCTCAGCTCATCGTCGTTTTTTCTACCCAACTTTGCGTTGAAGTCCCCCATAACAACAGTGAAGTGGGTCTTAGACATATGAATGGCCCGACTTACGTCCTCATACATAGTCTCCACCTCATCATCTGGGTGTGACGATGTCGGTGCGTATACCTGAATGACCTTCAGCGAATACCTCTTGGATATTCTGAGTATTAGGTATACCACCCTGCTCGACACACTTTCGATGGTAATAATGTTGTTGGTGAGGGACTTGTGAACGAGAAAGCCAACACCACCTTGGGACCGTTGGTCACCTTCCCGGTAGTAAAGCAGGTTGCCGGAATTTAAGGTTATCGTGTCCTCCCCCTCTCTACGGACTTCAGACAACCCCACAATATCCCAACGCAACCTACTCAACTCTTCTTCCAGCTCAGCAATCTTCTCGTCAGTCCTCAACGTGCGCACGTTGTGTGTTACCAGGGCCAGTCGTCGTTTACGGGAGTGGTAGCCGGGCGTCTGCCAGCGATTCTTAGCACCCCCTTCTCCGCCGTTACCGGGGCCGCTACCGTAGCCCCGGGCTAGCGGAGCTGCTGGGGACTGGGGGCCTGGTCTATTTGGTTTTTCCATATCGGGGTTTTTGCCCATAATCGCCGCGCTGGGCAGGCGTGGTGGCGATCGCAGAAACGTAGCTTCGCGACAGGGATGCTGCTCCCCATCCCTGCCCTGTGCCATTTTAGCTACGTTTTTATTTGAATGGTTATACCGCCATTAGTCGGTTCCGCTGTTGTTCTTATAAGTTTTATTAAACTACTAGCCCCGGCTTCGCACAGATGTATTTTACGTACAAATAATAAACCATCCTCTTGAATCACTCTATTTATTTAAAAAAACCGCATCAAAATCCGTGGTGTAGTTTTAAAGATATAAGCATACATGGGGATAGACAGCGGAAAGCGACTTTGTTTTATACTATGTAGAGTGATTGAGGTTGATGGCTCATTAAGCAACGTTCCGCACAGTCAGAATTTGGATGGGTGACCGCGGGAGGCATTTTCCAACTGAGCGCTACCGTGGCTCGGACGACATGTTAAAATTTAGGTCCCGGTTGTTTTAACCGTTTAGCCATGTCAGAGGCCTTCAGGCGGCCTAAAAACTCTGACACCAAGGCTAGCCACCCGGCCTATACGCACTTACTTACTTATGACTCATTCGTAACTAGAATTTGTTATCAAATAAAAACTTTATTGATTCTCGACTAAGATGAAGAACAGCTGATTTTATTTCGACTCGAGGTTGGTCCCGTAATAACTTGTATGAACTGCAGATACCTCCTCCATGCTTACGGCTTAAAAGTTCTTTTATCTATAGAATACGTTCTTTAGAATAATATAGAGTTTCGAGTTTCCTAACGGCTGAATTATCCCACAAAGTTGGGTGCTCCCGGCATATATAAAGATTTATGGTCTAATAACCTAGGAGTCGGAGGTCGTAGGCCGTCGGGCAAGGCTGGGGGGTCGGGGGTAGTTGTAGTGCCTCCATAGATAATATTAGGATACTAACGCCGGTAGCACATAGTTGATCAGTACTTAGCAAAAGCGATCGCCCTTGTCAAAGATGTTTATAATTGAAGTGGTCGACATCATTTTATAGATCGAATCAAACTTTATGGCGTTTGTGAACACGAGGCGAGTATTGCGCAGTATCGAATTCGTTATGTCAGCTTCGCGAGAAGTGTTGAGTGGGATGTGCGCAGCTTGTAGCTAACTTGTAATTTGTCTTATAGTCTTTAGTCCTAGCTTACTTAACGACCATGTAAGTTTGATTCGGCCGTTCTCTGTGATCTAAGTCAGGTTTATAAATTTTGATTTATAATATCACATACACGTAACACACGTACACATACGTATATTAGACTAAAATTAAAAAAATAAAATCAGAAGACCCATACATTTTGTCGTGAGTAGCTTAACTTTTGGTACGGAACAGTTGATTTCTTTGTCGTGATTTCAGGAGAGGATTCGTAGTAAAAATTGGTCGTAATGTTGAATACAATGATGACCAACAAAATAATAAGACAAAAGTTTTGAAAAGAACCTTAAAAAGATAACAAATCTCCTAATGAAAATACAAATTGAGTTTACATTAAATTGTTTTGATATCGTTATTCTATTTGCGATCAGCGACAGTGTGTTAAAGGCGTAAGTCGAATTCCCGGGGCGCATCTGTTAAAGCTGTTATAACTAACAGGTGTACGGATTCTCAAACTGAAATGGATGTTAATTATACGACACGGTAAGTTGTTTGGATTTTGAGAGATACTGTGTGGGTTTCCTGTAAGGAATAGAACTTTACGACCCGGTATTAACTACTTAACTTACTACCTACGCTAACAGGCCCGTATATTTTTAGATCAATCGTTTTATAATTACTAGTTTGTAAAGTAGGCAACAGTTGTAATAAATATAATTATGCTATCAGATGTATAAAAGCAAATGTTTTAACATATTCCAAAACGGGAAATCGGATAAAGTTTAGTTCGTATCTGATCTTAGTTGAGTTCTTCACTTTCGACCACAACGTCACTCATAGTCAGGCGAGTTGGTGCTCAAGTGCCGATTTATTTGCGATAAAAATAATTATTTTTCACAAAAAATGGCAAAACCGCCTTCCGTCGTGTATAAAATTCAAATATTTCGCTCGAATTGCATTACATTTACATTATTGCTTATTTTTCAAAAAGGGCTCAGCTGATTTCTGTAAAATTTAAATGGGACCACCTCGGGAGGTTAACCTTTTCGCACTAAAAAACATTTTTTTGATTCGGTTCACAATTGGCGGAATTATCGATGAACATACCCAAAAAAAAACCATACAGACATAGAACCTCCTCCTTTTTGGACATCGGTTAAAAAACAGCCTGATCACCATTTCGACAGTAATCATGAAACGTCACAAAAAATAATAGATCCGCAAAAATGAGTCATTTTAGATGTACTGTGTACTACTGTACCAGCCGTTTTGATAGTCCACTGCAGAACGTAGGCCTACCCACGAAGGGTGATTGGGCCATATCCACCACGCTGGCCAAGTGCGGGTTGGTGGATGAACATACGCCATCGAATTTCATCTACGGACGTATGCAGGTTGCCTCACGATGTTTTCCTTCACTGAAAAGCCAGTGGTGTGAAATTCCGTACATAAATTCTAAGGAATTCATTGGTCCAGGACCGGGATTTGAACCCACGACCTCACGATTGTAAGGCGAGTGTTATTACTACTAGACCACCACGGCTTCAAAGATGTAAGATTAGTGAAAAATATTAATTTAAAGATTTAAAGATGATTAAAGATGTAAGATTAATGAAAAATATTAATTCTGTAAAACGTTTTCAGCAGTGATTTATGCACAATAAAGGGTTACCTATTGTCAGACGTCTAGACAAAGCTTTAATCTCTAAAATTAATATACTTTTCTGCGGTTTCATTGTAAAATTTCCAATTACTTGGTTTCCTAAGATCTGAACCGTTGTATTGTTACTACAGTTTCTAATTAGCTCGCTTCATTATCAGGTTTACGCTTTTAATACAAAGCGTGTATTGGAAAATGTAAGCTTCAAGCTTATGGAAGACTGATTAAAAGTTGTAACATTTTATATTCAAGCTGGAGTTTAATTAGAGTTAGAATTTTCCTGCATAGTTCATATTGTGGTGTATTAACTATTGTACACGCTCGCATCGTTTTTAATACATACATAAAAGCATGTAGATGCGCTCGAACAGCAATCACGTGATAGATATAATTGTAGGACGTGACCTCATTCATTTGTTGATTTAATTTATATTATTTACATATATTTACAATTCAAATATTTATAACATTTTATTCATTATTCATGTACGTATATAACTATACAAACACATACATAACTCACACACTCACATTCACTCATAATACTATGCACACTTAAAATATTATTTTATTTACACAAGCATCGCCGCGTGAACAAAGCTAGTCATTAGATTTACCGTTGATCGCGCGGCGAGATGATTCAACGCTGTTGGCGGCCGGAGGCGATTCAACGATATTGGTGGTCGGCTTGCTAACCTTAGCGCGCCCGCCAGTTGCCCTTGGACGTGCACAGCACATACACGAGCTTGCCTATTACATTTATAGATCGGAATTTTCTCGCATTATTTAACACTTTTATCACCCGCTATTTCGTTGTGTCATTAAAACTATTATATCTACAATTGTATCCACGATTTTACTGTGATAATAATATTGTGAAGTTGCCGTTGTGGCTTTAATAATGCGTGTTAACTGTAATTGCTGGACTATTTACTGAAGACTATTTATTTTTTTGATTTACTGAACTGCACCTACTGCCTGTCCTCCGCACGACCAAAATAACTACTGAAAAATAAATTTAAAAGTTTCTGAATTAAGAAAGATAAAAAATTGCGGTAACTCCCGAAGCATACCTGTTTTTCATTTCCATGCAATGCAAGCTCGAGCAGAAGCGATATCTTAACCAAAAACAAACACTTTCCGAAGAAATATCATAAGTCCACATACCGTTTCCAGTTTACGCGCCAAAATTCAATACAACGAATCTTGTGTGCCCGGAATAAAAATGGCTTCCCTACGTGACGTGGTCAGGGGATTTCCGGCCGACAATTGCTCTGCTCTGATAAAGATCTCTACTTGATTTTATATAAGACAATATGCTTTACGCATTTTGAACGATTTGTTATCCGTTTGTTATAAAAAATCTTAAAATCTTGTGAGTAATAACTTTTATCCTTTTGTCGCACGAGAATTGATAAGAAGTATTTGGCAACCAAGTTTTGTGTATTTGATTTTAATAAACATACTTTTTTTTTAAACGAGAATATCTTTAAAGCATTTTGAACGATTTGTTATTCGTTTATTGTAAAATCTTACGTTTAATAACTTTTTTCGTTTGTCCTATAAATTACACATTTCGATACTCGTCTCGTCTGTTGTAAAATCTAGAAGGTAATTTTTTGATAATCTATCAGACGGACTAATTATATTTTTTAGTCAGCATGCCCATTGTGATGATAGGTACATTGAGTTTTATTCAATCTATTTATCATCACTACTCACTTGATAACACAAAAAGTTCAAGCCTTGAATTACGGACCAAGTTACTATTATCGCGGAAATAGGAATATAGTGTAAACATTATCCTATCTCTCAAGTTTTCGATCAGATCTAACCTCAATTGAATTTCAAGAAACTCTAGTATTCAAATGATAACAAATTGGCGTAACCGATACAGTATTTAGGGAAGGAACCGAAATTCAAATTCAACGCGCTGAGCTACTCGAGACGTAGTAATTCCAACTTGATAATAATTACTAAGCTACGCCTTGTCAGCTTCCTAAGGTATATGTTACATAGATAAATCTATAATGTTCTAATAGGTACATCTATTTTTAACCGACTTTCCAATATGAGGAAATTCTAGGTTCGTATGTATGTATTTTTTTGAGTATGTTCATCGATAATTTCGCCAATTGTGAACCGAACCGAATAAATATTTAAGGGGGTCTCCCATACAACAAACCTGAATTTTTAGCCGTTTTTCGCTCGATATTAATAACGGTAACAGATAGACGCTTGAAATATTCACAGAACATTTAATTGTATGTTTACTTCAATAATTAATTAATTATTAAATTATAATAAAATAAATATTTTATCAAGGGGGGCTCCCACACAGTACGGAACTTTTCGTGCGCGAGTTTAACTCGCACTTGGCCGATTATTTTATTTAAACTACGTGTCCTGCTTACTGCCATTTCAACTTACTAATCCGCAGTGCTCTGTTGGAGGCTATCAAGGAGTTACATGATTTGGGAAGGTTGCCATGTTATAATGTAACCTTCACGCCTTTTACAAACATCTGTGATAAATGAATAGTGCCTTAACATTATATTCTAGAAGTTTTTTCCTTAGATATAAAGTTTTAAATGTCCTAGAGAGGAAAAATCAGGGAAAAGCGTTACGCTGTTTGAAAATTCAAAATACATACCTACCAAGTTCAGCCGACGAATTATGAACAAACACCGCAAAGAAGCGGCCTATGGAATTCTAAGTGATCTTAATCCAGGAAATTTATGTGGAGTTTACCTTATTTATGCACGAAATAAGTAAGATAGAAGGGGACGATCAAAAAGATTACTTCAATGGATCCGAAGCTACCCTTTCTGTTATGAGCGAGGACAGCTAATTGACAGGGCTTTGGGACTTGGATGGAAGCACGATTTAAATTCAATGAAGAAAAAAAAATTTATAATTATTTTTCGTAAAAAATGGCAAAACCGACTTCTATCGTGTACTAAATTCGAGAAGTTCGCTCGAATTAATGTATACAATTTTTACATCTTTGTTGATTTTTCAAAAACGGCTCAAATTTCGATGAGCATACGCAAAAAATACACACAGACGAACATAGTACCTCATCCTTTTTGGAAGTCGGTAAAAATTGTAAATATTATCAAAATAAGAATAAAAAACGTACTGATATTCATACCTATTTATGGCATAGATATGCCATTATAAACCATGCAACGCCAAAATGAAATAGTTTTTATTAGTTTTAACGTGAACGCAGCAAAATGCAGAACGTCATTTTCCATTTCAAAAAATCACCTTACTGCATAATAATTATTTTTCCCAAAATATCGCAACACCTACTTCCACTGTGTACAGAATTCGAATAGTTTCCATGAATGATGTGACATCCATGTACATTATTGTTGATTTATCAAAAACGGCTCAGTCGATTTCGATAAAATTTAAATGGAACCACCTCGGGAGTTTACTCTTTCGAAATATTTTTTTTTTAATCGGTTCACAATTGGCGATAATATCGATGAACTCACACAAAAAAAAATATACAGACGAACATAGTACCTCCTCCTTTTGGGAAGTCGGTATAAAATGTACATAAAAGATCACGTACAGACCATAAAAAGAGGTCGAATTTACTTTGGACTATTTTTTAATATCGAAGACTCCTTTAACTGAAGCAGCAAAGAAGTCAGCAGACTCATGTCGAATTGATAAACCTATCCATGTCAGAAGATATCGAATCGAACCTCGAAAACTGCAAATTCGTGTAGATACGTGCCTATACCAATCCGTCATAATATTCGTGATTTAATACCCGTCTAGGCTTCAAATAGCTAGGTTTCGGGTTAGCACAGTACCTAGGCATTTCGTTTATAGAGGTCTTACGTGACTTGTGTTCGTAAAACTTTCGGTTTGGCGTTTTCGCGCCTGCGAATAGGAAAATAGGTAAAGATATCTAGGAGTCTGATGAAATGTTGGCAGGTGTGGTCTGGTTAGTTTTCGGCTGGAAATGAAGTGTGAAAAGTTGTTGGAAAAAGATATTTAGGTCAGACGAGGTGGCTACGTACTACGTAGGCTATTTCTGATATGATGTGTAGTGAAAGTAAGTAATCATGGTGCCGCCGTATAATATACGAAATATGGACTAAATTCTATTATGGAACTACCAAGGATACCCAATGCAATGGTCTTGGATGTATATACCATTTTAGTATAGAGATTGCGGTCCCTTTTGAATGTAGTAGACTATTCCAATTAAAAATCTCAATACTACATTGTTCTTTACCCTTTAACTCTAAGAACCTTCAGTAGGGTTGTCAACTCACTAGCGTCCATCACAAGTAGCCAATCCCAGGGTTGCCACTAACCGCCAAGAGACAAGCCGTGCGTAATTAAAAGAAAAATAAGCTCTATTCATAAACGTCACACGAAATAGCTTGGTCGTTCCCGCATCACCGCAACCAGTCATAGCTGACCGTTTGTACTCTTCTACAAGAAAACAAACAGAGGTCAATTTACACTGGGACCCGACCAGTCATTACTGACCCCTTTCGCTGTTTCATTTCGAATAAACTAAGGTCACAATAAAGTGGTGGTAGAGACTATCGTGGTTGCGCTTAATCTAGCTCTTAGTATTGGACAGGTTTGCTTTACGCCCCCCAGTGGTTGATTAAGTGACATTAAGTGATCATATTTTGCGGAGACACTTATGGCTTTCCTTATTCCCTTCTTAATGAACGTCTTATGATTCCGCGGTTTATCTTCTTTTATCTCGTGTTATTGGATTGGAGGATTATGGCGGCGCCATTTTGTGATGGTTATTGCAGCTGGAGTAATAGTTTGTTGTCTATGATAAAGCTGCTTAATAATAATTGGCCCAGTACGAGTCCGACTCGCGCACGGAGGGTTCCGTACTATATACCGCCCCCCTTAAATATTTATTTTATTTTAATTTTATTATTTATTATTAAAGTGAATTTACAACTAAATATTCTGTGAATATTTCAAGTCTACCTATTACCATTTTATTATTATAGAGCGAAAAACGGCTAAAAAAACAGGTTGACTATTAATTTTATTCTGTTTTTAGTATTTGTTGTTATAGCGGCAACAGAAATACATCATCTGTGAAAATTTCAGAATTCTAGCTATAACGGTTCATGAGATACAGCCTGGAGACGGACAGACGGACAGCGGAGTATTAGTAATAGGGTCCCGTTTTTACCCTTGATGGTAAGAGGTCACAGCCATCAAAAGATTGCAGTTGGCAAACAAAACAACTGTAACAAAAACATACATTGCAAATTATAAAAGTTAAAAAAATCTGCGTCGATGGCAGTACCGGAGGAGTTATAAGTGTGTTGTCGAGGTAGTTAGTATTCAGACAGATATGGAGTAATGACCCATATTTTTTCGGACAACATAAATTTGGGTTTTAGTTAGCATTGGTATCACAAAGAAAAAATATAGATAGGATTTACTTAGGTAAATCTAAATTTGTGCAATAATTTTACAAGTCGCTTTTTTTTAAAATAAGCATTTACTGCTTATTTTAAATAGCAACTTGATTGATCATTGTCATTTATGCAATTAGTGTACATATGTCATAACCATAGATTTAAAAAACAAATACTTCAAAATTAGGAATAACCCTAGCCGTTCTCGTATGAAAATTCCTTGCCCTAGCCATCCCTCTGTCCCTTTCTAGTCCTTTTAATAAACGAGTGGCGGCGACTTATTGTTGTTCAAATTAAGAACGCTTTTTGGCAGAACAACAGTCGACCATGGCGTCCCATTCAAAGTTGGAAGGTCTCGGCATTTCTATGTAAATGAAGCGTAATCTCGCTCGGCACAATCACGGCGTGTATCTGCTTCCCTGGGGTCCCACGGACTCGTACGAACGAACGCACTGGAAGCGTTTTTATACGTTTAGTTTATATTTGGGATATTGCGGTGTTTATGTGTGTTAAGTCTGTGGTAATTTAGTTTTAATGTATATTATAGAGTAATTTTAGCCCATGGAGAAAAAAAAATGGTTGTTTGTAAAGTCGGTTTACGAACGATAATTATACGTGATTACGTCATAAGAAAACATTGTTGAATTTACAACTGAAACAAGCCTAACGCTTAGACCCATCGTACCTATCTATCGCTTGTTCCACGCTCTCGCTTGAACGCTCGGCTCGGAACGTGACACTTTTTCGTGCGTGCAGCCGGCGGCACGGCGTTCATCAATTTATAAGACGTTAAATCACGACAAAAAGAGGTTAAAAGGGGTATTATAATGGTACAAGTTTGTAAACGACTGCATCTTAGAGCAGCAGACTGCAGTGTTGACGGGACACTATTGCTGGTTTATGTATTACAAGGATATATATATTCCGTATTCTAACAGGAAACCAATGATTTTTGCGGGAAACGTAGAATTCAAGTCGTAATTATGTGAAATAATTTTAAATTTATAGTGCATCCCACACTAGATTTATCTCAAATAGTTATTTTTGTGATAAACATTTCAAAAATTCGTCGCGAATGCAGGACTCAAACCTTGCGTCTTCAGATCACTAGCCCGACGCTCTCCCAACTGAGCTAATTCGCTGTAATTATGTGCTTTCGTTTTTTTACAATCTGCGTGTAATAAGACAGATTTAAAACCGGATATTTCCAAGATTTCACAGAAATTCTAGAAGCACATTATCCGTAACGATAATTTCCATATCTATGTTAACCTTTAACCAGAACACAAATTAAAATTCAAAGTCTATGGCCACAATTATGCCTCTTTAAAATCAACATTTAACCTTTTAAAGCTTTAATATTACTACATTGAATTTTACGAGCGATATTACTTTATATTTCAGTTTAATACCTATTTTCGTAGTATAAGGTACATTTCCACATTTGGAACATTATTATAATTTTCACATTCAGCTGCGTCGCCATTTCACTGGTACATATACGGTAAGTCGTATCGCCATTTTGATGTTATCATGTTCATCTCTGAAAAATGTTCCTGATGATTCTAAGAATATTTTTCTCATTACGAGAGAATGGAATGAGACTGACTATATGACCTAATGGTTGCTAGTTTTGCTTGTTGTATCTCTGTAGTTTTGGGTTGTTAGTAGTGTGTTGCCAGTGATGACTTATGGCACTGAAACGTGGTCTCTTACTATGGGCCTTATTAATAAGCTCCAAGTAGCCCAACGAGCTATGGAGAGGGCCATGCTCGGAGTCTCTCTGCGAGATCGAATCAGGAATGAGGAGATTCGCAGAAGAACCAAAGTTACCACCGACATAGCCCAGCGGATTGGCAAGTTGAAATGGCAGTGGGCAGGACACATAGCGCGGAGGACTGATGACCGATGGGGTCGAAAAGTTCTCGAGTAGAGACCACGTACCGGCAAGCGCAGCGTAGGACGTCCACCCACAAGGTGGACGGATGACCTCATTAAGACCGCAGGATCACGCTGCTGGATGCAAGCCGCTACCAACCGGTCTTATTGGAGATTCATAGGGGAGGCCTATGTCCAGCAGTGGACGTCCTATGGCTGATGGATGGATGGATGATCTCTGTGGTTTTATCTGTCTTATGCTACACGTGTATTTGTATCAGACTGTCTGGGAAATTAAGTACAAGTATGTTCGTATAAGCCGTGGTATCAGAGTTTTTGTCTAGTAAAATTAGTGCATGTATATATGTTAGATGCATATGTGAACCTAATTTAGGCATCTTAAAAAAGGTAAACAACAATATAGCATGTTTATAATCTACATGATGATTTTAATGTATGATAATTTTGAATTTTTTGGATATGTAAGTACTATCGTTAGGAATAAATGTAAAATGACTTGCCTAATGTGACGGAATGTTATAAGGCCAATAAATTATTACTATTACATTTTTAAGTTGTTGCCATTCTGACGTCAACTTTATTTTTGATTATTTTTTACTGCTAATTACGTAATACAAGGTATTAAACAACAGATGAAATTGGTTTGGAAATAGATTTTAACACACACATGTAGCTCAGAGAATTTTTAAGTTGAAATGCCAGTCAGCAAGGCAATATCTCCGGAGGGGTCGAAATGTTCTTGAGTGGAGACCACGAAACGGCCAGCGCAGCGTAGGACGTCCACCTACGAGGTGGACAGACGACTTCATCGAGACAGCAGATGCAACCGGTCTTATTGGAGATCCACAGGGGTGGCCTATGTTCATTAGTGGACGTCCTATTGATTGCTGATGGATGGATAGAGATTTTAAAATGCCTATATTACACTGATATTACTTCATACAATGTTGCAAATTCCAAAACAAAAACCAAAACAAGACATTTCCAGAAACTGTATTCTTTTGTATAAATGAACTGTCTATGGTCAAGTTCCTCCGATAACGCTTTTGTATCAATAATAGCTCGAGGGCGCCCTCTTTAATGAATACCCTTGAATAACAAACACCTATACTTACTTACAGTTATCATCATTTTGCCATGAAAACTAACGTAGTTTTTATGCCCTCTTTAATGAATACCCCTGAATAACAAACACCTATACCTACTTACAGTTATCATCATTTTGCCATGAAAACTAACGTAGTTTTTACCGACTTCCAAAAAGTAAACGGTATGTTCGTCTGTATTTTTTTTTAGTAAGTTCATCGATATTATCGCCAATTGTTTTCAAATCAAATTCAAATCGCCTGATTTCAAAAAATATTTTTTAGTTCGAATGAGTACCTATACTTTCGAGGTTGTGGTAACCTCGAAAGTATAGGTTTAAACCACTTAAATTTTATCGTCGAAATCGGCTAGGCCGTTTTTGATAGGTCAACAATAATGTACACGGATGTCACATCGATTCATGCAAACTATTCGAATTCTGTACACGGTTGAAGTCAGTTGTGCCATTTTTGTCAAAAATGAATTATTGTACGCATAATTTGTTTTAAATAGTTATAACATCGGGAAAATGCTCATCTGACGTTTTAAAGTGTGAGCAAATTGACTCAAACCTTTAAACTTTGACTTCAAAAATGTCACTTGTATCCCCCATAAAATTATCATCATGTTAGCTGTGGGACTTTAGAAAAAGTTTTAGACCAATTATAAAAACCGTATTAAAGAATTTGTCATTTCATAAACTCGTCTACATTTGTTACAAGTTTTTGGATCGTTGATATCTCTAGCATTCACGCATATTTCTGATTTCTGTTGCCGTTATTAATATCGAGCAAAAAATCACGTTTCTTGTATTGGAAGCCCTTAAATATTAGTTTTATTTTAATTTAATTATTTATTTTTGAAGTACATATATTTAACTAAAAATTCTGGGAATTATTTGAAGCATCTACCTATCACCGTTATTAATATCAAGCAAAAAACGGCAACAAAATCAGATTTGTTTGAGAACGCCTTAAATATTTATTTTTTCTGTTTTTAGTATTTGTTGTTGTAGCGGCAACAGAGATACGTCAACTGTGAAAATTTTAGCGTTCTAGCTATCACCGTCCATGAGATACAGCCTGGTGACAGACAGATAGACGGACAGCGGAGTCTTAGTAATAGGGTCCCGTTTTTACCCTTTGGGTACGGAATCCGAAACAAAATTGTGGAACATTGTGGAAGCAAATAAATATGAATATGAACGCTAAAAAACCTTATTTATAAGGAGTAAATTAATAAGCTCCCTAACGATAGAATATTTTATCTCGAGTCTTTAATAAGTATTAAACTAAGGGCTAGCTTAATTCAAAAAGGTAGAAGTAAAATAAATTAATAAAATCTAAATCAAAAGAGCTTAGTTGTAAAACCTGAAACACTCCCAAATAATGAAGAAATTTATTTAGGGACCGGTGGACATTTTGCAAATGAGGTAAGGCAGACTTTTATAATGCATAGATGTCTGACTGAGATTATAATTATGGTAATTGAAAGGTGGAAATTGCTTGGATTTAATGAATCACTAGTAATAATAGAATTGGTCTCTCTCTGTAGTCCTAACCACTACCGGTAGCTTGCGTTGCGCCCTACCCCGCAGCCAGCGACACTCCAGGTTTTTTTATAATATATTGTTTTTGTTTTCATACATTGTAAAAAAATGATATGGAATGGATTATAATGTATTTAATAATTACTAATAGAAATAGTCCGAATTACTGAGATAGCTTGGTCGCCTAGCATGACCCCGAAAAAAAGGTAGAATAAACTTGATACAAAACACAGAGTCTGTCCTCTATAGCATTTTTGATAGTCCACTGCTGAATATATGCCTACCCACGAAAGGTACTATATTCATAACCCTGACCCAGTGAGGTTTGGCGGATTCACAACAACAAAATTTCATACGCAGGTAAGAAATACGTAGGCAGGTTGCCTCGTTGTTTTCCTTCATCGAAAAGCCAGTATCTGGTCACGAGACCTAAATAACTCATCATTACGGGACTGCGATTTAGACAAAGAGACTGACAAGATATCCATTTTCATCAGACTGGAAAAATCATAATACAGTCAACTAAAAACGAAAGCTGACTTTAACTCATCAATTTAACAAAACTGATTAAAATTAATAATGACAAAAATTTGTATTTCGAATTTAAACAAGAACTAAAAACAACAATGTTTTTTACACATGAAAACACCGCTGTACAGTCGAATGGCTAGTAAAAAATTTAGCATTCCATTCTAAAAGCCGTTCAAAATTATTACAGACCGCAGCAACTGCCAAAACCTTCCAAATTCAGTAAGAAAAACACCTAAGCCGGCCCTAAAAAACATCAAAACCATTGTCTAATTTTACTACGAGCGAACGCAGCCTCTGAGGTTAAAAACCGTAATAAATACGGCTTTAAAAAGCTTCCCAGAATTATAGGCAGGTATAAAGTCCGGAGGAACGTGGACCTACTTTATGTTGGAGCCAGAATCTCAGGTGCTAATAAATTGCTGGGATTGGGATAACGGGAGCTGGTGAACTGGCCGTGAGGTAGCTGGAGCATAGCTGTTGGTCCATCCATCCATCAGCCATAGGACCACTGCTGGACATAGGCCTCCCCTATAGATTTCCAATAAGACCGGTTGGTAGCGGCTTGCATCCAGCGCGATCCTGCTGTCTTAATGAGTGGGTGGACGTCCTACGCTGCGCTTGCCGGTGCGTGGTCTCCACTCGAGAACTTTTCGACCCTCTCGGTCATCAGTCCTCCGCGTTGTGCCCTGCCCATTGCCACTTCAACTTGCCAATCCGCTGGGCTATGTCGGTAATTTTGGTTCTGCTTTGGTTCTCATTCCTGATTCGATCTCGCAGAGAGACTCCGAGCATAGACCTCTAAACTCTTAAACACTGTTTAACCGTGCAATTTGTACTGCTAAACGTTGTCTAAAGCGTGCGTAAAACTTTTGTGGTAAGACGGTTGGTTTACTGATTGCAGTGATAACGATTCTTACGAAGACGACGAATGGCATAAAAGTATTCATTAAAATTAATTAATATACACTGGCATATATTATGGTAATTATTATACACTAGCGACCCGCCTCGGCTTCGCACAGGTGTATTATACATATAAACCTTCCTCTGGAATCACTCTATCTATTAAAAAAAACCGCATCAAAATCCGTTGCGTAGTTTTTTAAAGATATAAGCATGCATGGGGACAGACAGCGGGAAGTGACTTTGTTTTATACTATGTATGTAGTGATAGTGATTTCAATATACTGAATGCTCTTTGTTCTAATCTGCTGCAAAAAATAGATTTTGTTTAATTGTGGATACGTACTATTGCGACCACGCCAGTTTCCCAACAGAAAAAACCTCATCAATTTTTTTCTGCATCATACCTATACCAACTCAAATATTTTTTGTAGTTGAAATAACAAAATTAGGACCACTGTATTTAGTATTTAATACTTAATACTCTAGAAATAAAAAGACAAAATGTTAACGCATTTAAGCCTTTTTAAATCCTTTAAAAGATAGCAAATCTCTTGACAAAAGGTTGAAAGGTCAAACAGAAAATAATTCCCTAAAAGAAGCTAACAACTTTTAATTCGCTCTTAAAAAATAAAGTTCAAACCGAATAAATAAGTACTAATTAATGTACAAATATTATCACACCCTTTAGGCTCGAACTCCAATAAAGCGGAGCGGAGAGGAGACGTACAGAGCTGGGCAGAGCATTGTAGTTCGTGTGTCTATTACAGTAACGCCATATTTGCTTAGAGAAGAACGAAATGAACCGGACTGCCGACGAACTACGGTATGGAAAACAAGACTCGACGACTACGAATGGAATGCTTCTTGCATTCCATACCGTAGGCGTCCAGTCGTATGGGTCTTATTTAAAGCGTCTACGCGCCTGTTTGTTGCCGTTTTTAATATCGAGCAAAAAACGGCAAAAATGTCACATTTGTTGTACAGGAAAAAAAATGTTAAATATTTATTTTATTCAGTTTTTAGTATTTGTTGTTATAGCGGCAACAGAAATACATCATCTGTGAATATTTCAACGGTCTAGTTATCGTGGTTCATGAGATACAGCCTGGTGACAGACAGACAGACGGACGGACGGACAGCAGAGTCTTAGTAATAGGGTGCCGTTTTTACCCTTTAGGCACGGAACCCTAGCAAAAAGTCCGCTCGGTTACGATTATATATTTCACAATAAGGAAATATGGCATTTCTGCAATGGACTCTTGAACTATTATATAACCCAATGGCGTAAAAGAGGCATATGGCATTTCGGGATCTCGGAAGTACATTGGTAATGAGCCAATTGACGCCATTAATTTTATACTATACCGTTTTACACTATAGTTCATTGACAAATGACTATCGAAATTTGATACAATGATACAATGACTTTATTGGTCTATTGGTCTTTGGGAGTGCCATACTTTGATTTCTTACCACGTTTCTGGCCATCTCCATACATTTCTGCACCGCTTCTCTTTGGTGGAAATTAGACCTTAGAACAGAGGGGCTAAATTAATTAACCTAAGAAGTTTATTTTATTCCGCCAACAATGGGACCGTCCGCTTTCCCGCGAAAACGTTAATAATTTTCAATTTTAATGCCACCATGCACTTCAAGAGGTGAGAACTAATTTCAAATTCAGTTTAAGCTGCCGTGGGCTCTTTTAATCTCATTTATTTTAATTTATTCGCGCAGATTATTTCTCCTTGGTGAACTTTCCGATATTTGGAACAATGCGATTGTCTATCCCGTTAGAAGAAACATTTAAGATTGGTATGTTTTATTAACGTAAAGTTCGAAACAATTCGTTGAGTAGATTGCAAAGGTTCATTTTTTATTCGATCAATGCAATGGAATTGTTATAATTTCAAGCTGGTGTGGACTTTACCGAGTGGTAAAGTATTTCTAAAAATATTTAATTTTTGCCCGACGAACCAAACCGGAGGAGGTACTCAAGGCGACGCGTATATATATATTTTTTTGTATAGCCACGCATACCTTTTTTTCATAGATGTCCGATTTCAATAATTCTTTTTTTTTGGAAAGAGTATACTTCGAAATTGGTCCCATTAAAATTTTATTGAAATCGGCTGAGCCATTTTTGATAGATCATCAATAATGTGAAAAATGCTACATCGATCCGTGCGAAATATTCGCGAATTCTGTACACGGGTGAAGTCGGTCATGTTATTTTTTGCAAAAAATTATAATATTATAATACGTATAGTTTTATCAACTCTATTCATAGTTTCATAGTCGTATTGAAATTGAACATATAATTATGATAGATTACAAGTGGGTAAAGAATTTTTACATTTCAAACTAAGATTTCACTAACTAGATCTAATAAGTGTAGGTACTTTAATCTAACTGAAAAGATAGACCTAAGTGAGCAAAAATTACTCAAATTATGGCTAAAACAGCTAGAAGTTTCTGTGCAAAGTTTAAGCGACATCCAGAGACATTAAACGCCACTTAATATACCAGAGCCACTTTCTCAGGTCCCACTGCATCAATTAAAGTCAGAAACAATTAAGTTTAGTTAGGAAAAGATGAGCATAATGAACACCGCCCCGCTGCGTACTTCATTTGCAAATTTTAATGGAACTTAGGCTCATACTATGCGGGCGGTTTTCCCGCCGCGGGAATCCGCTTCTGAACTGCATTATTCACAATTTAATATGAAAGTTGTATGCTGCATACTACACTGCGCGGTTTCCCGTCGCGGTTCACACGCGGGAGAAATACGAACGCCGCATGCAGCGTCAAACCGCCGCTGATAACCTCAGAATAAGAAATAATCGGCCAAGTACGAGTAGGACTCGCGCACGAAGGGTTCCGTACTGTATGGGAGCCCCCCTTATAAATTTATTTTATTTTAATTTTATTATTTATTATTGAAGTGAATATATAACTAAATATTCTGTGAAAATTGTGTAGAGCGAAAAACGTCTAAAAATTCAGGTTTGCTGTATGGGAGCCCCCCTTAAATATTTATTTTATTTTTTGGTATTTGTTGTTATAGCGGCAACAGAAATACATCATCTGTGAAAATTTCAGCTGCCTAGCTATCATGGTTCATGAGATAAAGCCCGGTGACAGACAGACAGATAGACGGACATCGAAGTTTTTTTTTTTTTTTTTTTTTTTTTTTTTTTTTTTTTTTTTTTTTTTTTATTCTGAATAGGTTTGCGTTTGACCACATACTGCCTGTTGTTAAGCAGATATGCGGTCTAGGTTGTAGCACGCTTACCTAGAAGATACCTATTTACTCGGGATTTGAAGACGCCCACATTGTACTCTAAAGAGGGGTCTTCAAACCTACGAAGGCGCAGAAAGCAAATGTCATCCCGGGCGTACACGCATACACCCGCACGTGGTTTGAAACGGTGCTCCAGGAAATACCCAGGGTAGGAAAGATACGACACGTCGGATGGACCAGCAATCTGCGTCTCCGTGAGAAACAATAGGTGGGGTCGATCTGTCTCAAGATGATGATGGTCTGGATGGTTTGGATGAAGTCTTAGTAATAGGGTCCCGTTTTTCCTTTTGGGTACGGAACCCTAAAAACAGTAGAAGTGACATAAAGTAAAAAAGTTGTGATGCATGATTCCACAAGCATGGCGTAGAAAATCTATAGACACTGCTATGTAATCTAGACACAAATGATACTTGAACTGCTGATCCAATGTAAAATTTGATTTCACAAAGATGGTGGACAAACTTCAAACATCTCCTAGGCAGGGCTTTTATTTTGAACTTTATCGTCATAGCAATAATGTCATGTCATTTCAAACACCGCCCCTATGCTGATAACCACTTTAAACTACACGGCCGGTTTCCCGCTATTATTACGCCATTCTGCGCGGGACCTTGGCGCTCGCTCGTTGTTTTTCGTGCGCTTGCGTGGCTATACGGAGTTGTTTCTAATCAATTAGCATCCTTTCAGGGGCTTATTCTGTACACAAAACTAACAACTTTTGTTATGCGACTTTTGTCAAAACTCAGAAAAAACAGCTATTCCATACATTTTGTCGAGGGTGAACGATATTTTTATATGGAACAACTCAAATAAATGAAAAAGAAATAAAAACTAACTTTAAATAAAAAAATAAAGTCATATCATAACCTCCTAAATAAATTAAAACAAATAACATTCCTATAAATAGAATACTAGAATATTCAGCTAAAAAAATTAAAGCTAACCCACCTCTTCTATACTCTACATTAAACCCAGAAACTAATTCTCTTTCACCTTCAGCAAAATCAAAAGGAGTACGATTAGTTTCAGCTATTCTAGAACATAATCAACATAATCCTAAAGGAAATATAATAAAAACAATTAAAATTATATTCTAAAATCTCTGACACTAGCGCTAGCCACCCGGCCTATACGAACTTACTTACTTATGGAACAACAACTTTTTTTTTGATAATTAATACAAGTCGTAGAACAGAAGTTGTTAGTTTTGATGTACAGAATAAGCCCCTGAAAGGATGCTAATTGATTAGTAATAACCCTATGTATAGTGTCAGACAGCGATAATCCGCGTCCCGTGTAGTTTGATGGTCTGCGGCAGCTTTCTCGAGCGGGTTCCCGCGGCGTGAAAACCGCCCGTATATTAAGAGCCTTACAGAATAACACCTCGGTAATGGGAGCCTAGTTTAAGCATCAAATTACTGGAAACTTTGAAACTAACTTAGTATAGTCTTTACAGTTTGAGGTAATAAATAAAATATGAAATGTCGACTCGAGGGATAAGAACCAAATGAACGTAAATACATTTTTATGATTTTACAGGAGAGGTCAAAAACATTGAAATTTATGTCATAGTGAACTTCTTTAACGTACAAAATATCAACTGATTTAATCTAAACTAAAAAAAGTATTTGGACATGTTTATGTACCATTAGAGAATAAAAATAGCGAAAAATATTGTTATCATGGCCACTAAAATAATAAATTATACGCATTTTTCCCAAATTTGGTTGACATACGTTTTTCTGGCTCTTATTATTTGAATCCATTGTACTTTAAGTTTATCGAAATACGTTATTTTAGATCTAAAATTAAAAGAAAAATATTATTAAAAAGTTTATTATTTTAAAAAAATTAGCATAATTTGACAAAAAAAGGTCGAACATTAAAAGAGGAAATTAGGTAGGAGGTATTTCAATCATCTTCTTCATCATTTGCGGTTCCAACTTTGAAATGTTCATAGAAGCTGTGATATTGAGAAAGAATAATTCCTTGTCTACATAAATCTTTCAGATCTTCATACTTTTCAGCTGAAATAGGTAATGGTCCATCGTTTGCTTTTGTTAGAACAATATTATCTGTAGCTATTCTTTTTCTTCTTCTTATAAAATTTATCTTAAGAAATTCAGTGTCATCTAAATTGTACTTGAAATAAATATGTTTTGGATCAGCTTTTCTGTACTGCAACCATCTTAGTTTTAACCAGTTTACGGGTTCACCATTACAATCTACTTTTGCATTTTTATTAAAATAGTTTTCAACTTTTTGATATCAATAAAATCTTCTGTTTCCATTTCCAACAACGTCATAAGGATTTTTTCGACAAGCTGTTCTTACAATGGGATAAAATCCTGAGGGATGGAAAATAGGAATATTCTTTTTGGCTAATTAAATTGTTGCGTGGATGTTGTCAGATTCCATTTGGCTGTGACCGGGCTCAAAATATTTTTGATTAATTATTGATATATCGAAAGCTTCCACACAACACAATACAACAACATTGATGAAATATACATATTTCTGCATTGGCTTGCACAAGTATCGGTGCGCTGACGTTCGTGGATTCACTGATTCCAAAATCTTCCATATTCGACTATTCCTCTTTATCTTGTTACGAGTATATACAACTTTTAAACACTTAAAACAATAATAATTACGAAAAAAAACTTAGTAAGTAAGTACTTCAAAAATTAAAATCACACCGTTCAAGTTTAAATTTCGGATGCGGGGGAACGTTATATTTAAACAAATTATTCGGGCCTACCTCAATTTTAACGTAAATGCATTCCAATGTGGCTGTAGACAACAAAAAGAAATAAAACTATATCAGCCAGAAGAACGTATTTGCAATTACATTGGTTTGCTTATTTAATGTAGCATGATGAAATAACAAAGTATTACAGCCAAACGAACGTAAGTACATATACGTTCTTTTGGCATAAAATACACAGACTAACGTAAAAATATTGTGTAGAACCAAAGTGTAGTAACGGCTTATACGTTGTTGTGGTTCAATTAAAAATCAGTACTATCAATGCTTACACTCAGAGTTTAATTAATGAATTTGTCTTTACGTTGTTTTAGAAGTTACTGAATTCTAACTAATTTGGAACTATTTTGATGGTATTGAAGTTAAGTTTGTTTGGCTGTTCATGAATTTTTTTTCGAGTCGTTACGTTATTATCGAACTAGTAAACTATTGATTGTAGCGATATGTTCTTTTGGCACAACGTGTAGGGCCACAAATACAAACTATTTTTACAAAAAAACGATTTTCGAGATTTTTGTAGATACGTTCATCTGGTTCTTACCCCTCGGACTATGAAACTAATAAAATGTAGTAGGGTAAAACACTTCAGATATCGAACAATTGAAAAATATTATTTAAAAAGTGAGCGATCGTGAAAAATTGTAATCAAAAGAATGTATAAAACTTATATATTATATAATTATATTTATGTAGCCATTTAAGTGGCTATTTTAGTGTTGTTAGGTGTAATTTTAGTGTAATGAACCTTTGACGCACGTGTTAAACGAATAGTTTAATGTGTGTACTAGAACATATATGTCAATCTGTGGCTTTCTAGCTTTCAAACAAAGGGATAGATTTCGGTTTTCGATTTCCGATTAGTTTAATCATAAGACGGCGTTGGCCTTCTTATCGAATCGATATAAGACGCTATAATGTTGCATACATTTTCACAAAACCTGACTAATCAAAACTCAAAACCAAGCTCCCTAAGTTCCGAATTTCAGTATAATTTCAACCTATTAGCCAAAACGGGGCCAAATTCACGCGCACGCCACAGACTGCGGGATTTCATGGCCATCCCTACAACATTGCCCAAACACGGATAAGGAAGATACACATTTAATAAAGTTTGGCCGTAATTCGAGATAATGCCTTCAAATCCTGCCTCTTTATTAACTTCTGCGTCGGCCATATAACGGGACCTGTTCATGTAGAAAGATTATTAATTTTATCTATGTACTTCTTGTAGGGATTCCGGGATAGCTTCGGCCCCGTGGTAGCCGTTCGTTTGGAATTTACATTTTGCACAAGTTTGAAAATTAGCAATAAAAGATTGTCTGTTGGGTTTAACAGAAAGGTCACGTCGCCATCCGTACATGGTAGGTAATGTACTTAGATATATCCCACGTTTGAACAAAGCTGTCAGACTATATAATAAATAAATAATATGAGGTCAAACGCAGACCTATAGCATATACAGTTACACATCTACTACAAAAATATTTAGTTGCAGAAACTATAAAAATATGACCAACGGAAGATGCGTTTTGAAATTTATGATTAAATTCAAACATCTCATCCTTTTCACGCTGTCTTGTATGCATTATTAATACTCTGCCTGCTTGTACTCCATTGCCATCGCTATCAGGATCACCATACACCATATCCCATGACCGACGCAGATGGCTTACCAAACGCATTCGATAATGATGAAGCTTGTGCGTGGCGGTGACGTGTAGATTCTAATAAAATTCGCTCGTTCCAATCGTTCAGAAACTCAATAAAAAACTTCATTAGAATTTGACACGGTGCGAATCGTTTGATGGATGTGTAGATTCCATTACTGATAGCAGTGGATTGAAGATCACCGCCCGAAGTGGGTCAGGGCTTTGTTTTTATAAGGCTACGATGTTTTGCTTCGATTTGGACAAAATGAATTGATTACGGCTAAAAATAACAGATAATTAGGAGAAAGGATGTATTTGGGTTCTGTAGTTTTACATTACAAGAGCGCAGACCAAATTCTACGGTTTTGACCACTGCAGCTTACTTATTTTGTTGTTGTGATTCACTTAGGTAATTAGAATCCAAAAAATATTCATACTGGCAATCGTATTGTGCATCAAATGCCGAATGTATGTGATCAATTAATATTTTTATGTTATACATATGATAAACAATTTGTTCAAAATTACATCAATTACTTTAATATGCGAGTTACTTTTAGAAAATGAAGTAAAACTAACCACTAAAACATTTCAAATATTAACTTGCTCTTTCTTTGATGTACAAACACAGTTTTTGCCAAGTTGAAAACTAGCAGTAAAAGAAAATCAAATATGTAAACATTTCTTTGTGTTAATTTTCGGCACTAAATGTATATCTCAGTAACAAATTTATAAGCCCTAACATGTCTAACTTTGTTTGGAATGTTGTTCTAACTTTCTTAATTTCTCCTTTCTTCTACTTGTATATTTATAGAATCTGTAACTACTGTTCTTACTATGAAGCTATCGTCTATTTTAGTATAGATTCAAAATAAGAGAATGTTAATTAAAAATTAATCATTACTTTCTATGTTCTGTGTTTTACTACTGAATAATAATTGCGTGTCATCCAATCTCAATTAGTGCTTTTCAAAATGAATGAATGTATTTTATTTATTTTTTGTCCAGTCTGTGTGCATAGTACCATTTCAACAAGCCAGTTTATTTGCAAAATACTAAAGATGAATTGCACCCTTCATGATCCAGACATTTTTTAGTACAACTTATAAGTATGTAATCATATAATGGTAATATGCCGAAATACTGTCCTAGACCTACAAGTGCTTGGTCCACGGACATATTGCGATATCCTACTCGTTATGGTTCAAAAAAGTTAAATGAGGAAAGGGTTATACGGGTAGTTGAAACCGCTGGCAGAAAATCATGAAGCCCGAAGTGGGGAGTTTGCCGTTCATATCTATACAGAGTTACTGGTAATCAATTGGGCATATTATGTACATCAAAACAAACATCTTTGGTTCTACGACTTCTAAAAATTCGTATTTTTTCTTCAATACTAAATTTAAAAAAAAATTGACTGTTCTAAACATAATTAACATAAACGCGCCGCCCGCGAGACTTCAGAGGAGATACTGTGTATAAATATTCTTTTGAAAATTTGTTGAGATTTGCGAAAAGTAGTAGAATGAAAGTGGTTTGTTTTGATGTGCAGAATATGCCCTTAAAAGAGTGATTACCAATAATCCTGTATACGAATATCGTACGATTTACAGTTGAAATAAGAGCCACTTACCATGCATCTTGTCATTGAGCAGCGCGTATCTAGGGTTGGACGCCACGTCGAGGGGCAGCGAGTTCCAAAGCCACCGGATCTTGGGCGTAGGGTTCCCACTGGCTTGACAAGGAAGTGTGGCCGTGTGTCCCACTTCCACCACGATGGTGGACGGCGGTGGAGCGATGGAGGGGAAACCGGGTGGAACTTTGTCCGCTGGAAAGAAAGGAAAATATTTGTTAGAGCACTCCACATTCAATTTGGTATATTTCAAGAATTGACGTGAAGAAGAGTTTTAAAAATGCACCAATCAGCGCTTTTGTTGTTAGACACTTTGACTAATTTGTTAGAGAACATTAGATGTAACCATTATATCGTAAGGAAAACGGCAACACGGTAATTAGCACAGCTTTTTGTTGTAGGTTCAAATCCTGCTGTCATTTTAAATTATTTATTCAAACGATGATCACAAAAAATACTACCTATAATTTGTAGAATAGATCGTTTGTCGTCGTCGTTTCAGCCATACGACGTCCACAACTGGACATAGGCCTCCCCTAAAGATCTCCAATAAGACCTGTTGGTAGCGCATGCATCGCTTGCATCCGGCGCGATCCGGCGGTCTTAAACAGGTCATCCGTCCACCTTGAGGGTGGACGTCCTACGCTGTGCTTGCTGGTACGTGGTCTCCAGTCGAGAACTTTTCGGCCCCATCGGTCATCAGTCCTTCGAACTATGTGCCATGCCCACTGCCACTTTAACTTGCCAATCCGCTGGGCTATGTCGGTAACTTTGGTTCTTCTACGGGTCTCCTTATTTCTGATTCGATCTCGCAGAGAGACTTCGAGCATAGCGAGATGTTACATTAGATTAATTTATTTCTATCAATCATCTCTGTAACATTAAAATATCCATGACTGCAGAAATACCTCTCCATTACAAATTTTCAAATAGAGTACTTTGGGAACGATTGTACCCAGCGCGTCCATATAAGCTTTGAAAAATTTTGAATGTAGTGTTTTTTTTAAATCGAGGTACCAAAACCGTAGCTCAATATTCCACACAAAAACTATAAGACCTTGACACGACAACGTTCTCCGGAAAATTGGCTAATTTTCAAACCGACCGCCACAATTTGTTTATCCAATTAATCGAATCCAGTTTTACCAGACAATGAATTTCATTTGCGTCTTCAATTGAAGAAAAGCAATCTCATCTTTTGAACCAGGCAGAGAAACTTGAACCTTATATCACGTATAGGGTTGCCATTTTTTTTAGGGACTCCTCGACACGTACCCACAATAATATTTTTTTTCGCAGAAAATGGCACAATCGACTTTAATCGTGTAAAAAATTCGAATAGTTCGCTTGAATCGCCGTATATCATTTTTATTATTGTAAATTTTTCAAAAACGACAAACGATTTCGATAAAATTTAAATCCAACAAAAACATTTTCATGTGAAATGGGGCGAGGACGAGACTACAGTTTGCAATATCAAGAAAGTTATCAGATCTCATGCAGAGCCAAGCTTCTCTACAGGACTTAACTCTGCAAGCTTCAACTTCACAAACTTTACACCTTAGTCAATATGCGGCTTGGCTGTTTCGCTTATTTCATATGGGCGTAAGGTGAAAATTTATTCACTGTTTATTACTTCTCGGTTATATAATAGTTTTTGTAGTAGCGATCTAGTCATATCTGCTGCCTAGTCAAATAGAGATGTAGTCGTAAAGCTCCCACGAAACGGCCAAGCCACATATATTGACTAAGGTGTACAGTTTGTGAAGTAAGAGCTTGTAGAGTTAGAGCTTGGCTCTACTTGAGATGTGATAACTTTTTGATATTGTAAATCGTAGTCTCGTCTTGGCCCTATTTTACATAAAAAATGATTTTTGTTAACTACCTCTGATCTAACAAACAAAAAAAATCGAAACTGGTTCATAATTGGCGTAATCGCGTAGCATAGCACAGCCTCCTTTTTTGAAGCCGGTTAAAAATCGCATCAAATATCATAACAAGAAGAAAGATTAGATTACCACCTTATTAAAATCAACCTGATAACAAATATCATTTGCAATTATTTTTTTCAGTTCTGAAACTTTCATTCATAAATCTAAAACTATGCCGACTATGGAGAGTAATGCGAGACGAGTCCGCGCGCTATTACTCGATCTTGATAAAGGCTACCAAATAAGGTAGAAAGTGTAGCAGACATGCTGTATGCCCTAAAAATATCGCGAGATTAACAGTGAAAAGTCAGTCGTGAGTCAGCCCAAATAAGATAACCAAGATCTAAAAATAAACAAATTTCGTGGATTTAATCAAAAGTTTGTAAGAGCAGAGTGATATTTCAAGTCTGCGAGCTATTTTCGATCACAACGTCGCTAACCAAGAAATGCGCGGCTCAAACGAAAACTTATTTTCGATAAAAATACATTAGGAAACTGTTTGTCTCTTGAAAACCCGTGGTTATATAGAAATAACGTAGTTCACGTAGGGTTAAGTAGGTAGATATTTATTAAATCAATGTTGTTTAAAGAGAAGAGCAATATTCATT
The DNA here is from genome assembly GCA_964007245.1 of Hypomecis atomaria. NCBI lineage: Eukaryota > Metazoa > Arthropoda > Insecta > Lepidoptera > Geometridae > Hypomecis > Hypomecis atomaria. The sequence continues at coordinate 5,854,039 of OZ023295.1, read as the reverse complement.
GCATACTAAACTCTTATGGCCGGTTCACACATGGTCTCCGTTTTATTCCATCTCCACACGAAAAAAAACGAATGTGATAAAATGGACCAGTATAACGGAGAAGGAACACAAAACACCGGTGGTCGCAATTGTAGCTTCTAATAATCACACTATGGTATATTTTTTTTAACTTTGACAATATCTGACGATCAAATACCTATACCAATAAATTAAAAACTGGCAACCCTAATCATACCGGTGTCTCCCTCACACTCGCTAATACTCGAACTCCGAATTCCCGCGAAATAATGACAGCTTTTGTAACTTAATCAAATTTCGTTCAGTTTGGCCGTAAGGCCGGAATTTCATTTTGGCAAATTAACATTTTACTATTTGAGATTTTACAGGCTCTTCTGCATTTTCTCGACCCTTTGTTAAGAGTGGAGCTTTCGAAAGAAACTTGCTTTGAAACTTCACCTGAGAGACTGACGGGCTAGAATTTGCCAAAGGATCGTACGAGTACCTGAATGTACTTTGTGTCGTTATGATCTTCTTTGTACACGACACACTTTAAGTTCTTTAAGAAATATTTTGTTAGGTTTGGCAAATTACGTAAAGGAGTTTTGAAATTGTTGAAAATAGAAATTTTAGAATTAAGACATGTGTGTATGTTTGCGATTTAATTTTGTACGCAGATTATTTCAATACGGTTGGTGTTGGTACTACTACCTACCCGCATAATTAATACTGGTCAGTAATTCATGAAAGAATAAATGTTTGAAATAATCGGCCAAGTGCGAGGGAGACTAGCGCGCGAAGTGTTCCGCACCGTATGGAAGCCCCCCTTCATTTATTTTAATTTAATTATTTATTTTTGAAGGAAATATACTATTAAATATTCTGTGAATATTTCAAGCATCTTCCTGCTGCCGTCGCTAATATCGAGCAAAAAAATCACGTTTCTTGTGTGGGAGCCCCCCCTAATTATTAATATTTTTGTTTTTTTATATTAGTTATTAATCGGTTGTTTGAAGTGGCAACAGAAATACATCATATGTGAAAATTTCAACGTTCTAGCTATCACCGTTCATGAGATACAGCCCGGTGACAGACAGACAGACGGACGGCGGAGTCTTAGTAATAGGGTCCCGTTTTTACCCTTCGGGTACGGAACCCTAGAAATGTTTGTTATACTTACGTTGATTGAAGGTGTGTGAAGAATTGAAGATATGTGTATTAGAGTCACAAAGCCACAGTTTAGGAGGGTAGTCTCAATTTTCAGATGTTCGGTTTTTGATAGCCGAAAACTTGTAGACATAAAGAAAAACTTATTTTACGTATTTCGTATAGTTCGTAGTACCTTAACGATACGTTAGAAAAATATATATGATATGTGTGTGCGATAACTGTATGTTGTTTTTAAACTTTCGCGATTTGAACACATTATTATTATATACTGCAGGACTAATCGCGCACTCAAATTACGAGATAAATAAATACCTCATCATCCCGACGTTTCAACCGAGTACCATCGGCCGTGGTCACGGGTAGACTAGAATGTGAAACAGCTGGTACCGCCAATTCAACTTGAACTTGCAAAATTGTCACTCCGACACACAAAACGATGGTATCTAAAAATGTCTTGCTAACTACACTACGCGATTTACATTTGTTGACAACAGGATTCCACGACGCCGATAACTTAAAGTTATCGGCTTAAATCCATATCTTCCCGGTTGAAATAGTTGTTTTTTGATTTCCACCGCTTCACGAACTATTCTTGTAAAATAGTGTCGATCTATGGAGAGGACTTTTGGGCCGTGGAGCTCGATCCAATGACCAGTTAATTTATCTCGTAATTTGAGTGCGCGATTAGTCCCGTAGTATATAACAATAATGCGATAGCTGTACTCCGCATTACGGGCCTTCATTTGCTGATTAAAAACTGTCACACCGTGACAACTTTCAACATACCAACATTAAAAAGTTTTAAACGTATTTTTTACGCAACGAGTACCATTCGCGAGTTAGCTGAGTTACTAACTACGTTCACTCACTCTTTCGTTCACTCACTCATTTCCCGTATGCGAAGAGACGATTTTGCATACAAATTAAATGCTAATGCTTCTCTTCAAAATGCGTCTATGGAATGAGTTGGCAGACGAGTTTTGACAGACTTATGAGTACCGTAGATTGAATTTTTATTTGTGTTTTTCGTTGGTGCAGCTTTATCAAATTGATCTGCAATAGCAAACTTTTTATTCAAAAAGGTACTTAGAGTGGTATTATCGACAAACTTGAGTTTTGATTTATAGAAACTATTCGCTTTTTAAATGGGTACTATACAATGCCACACCTGAGGGATTAATATGTAGTGTAACTTAATGACATTGGATTCGATAAAAGGGACTAGAGGTATGTCGTGATAAAAAGACATATTTTGTGTTAAAAAAAGTAAATCACAATCTTTACATACTACAAAATAATGACGCTACCCACCATCTGTACGTTTTAATCTTTTAAACTACGCAATCGGTATAACACCCTTAGGGGGTAGGCTTGCATGTGGCCTGCATCCTGCAGTGGACTATTAAAATACTAGTGCATACAATCGATTTTAATGCTTGATTAGATAATTAAAAAAAATCTTAATGTAATCAGATGTAACCTCAATTCACAGATGCACTTCCAACAAACCTTCACTAACATGACAAAGAAACACCATCACTACCTATCTTTAAAGATACACGGCATAAACTCAGTGAGTTCAATGGAGTAATAAATTTATAGCAAACTTGATATTAATTACGGCGGTCCCGGACTACCCGCAAATTGTAATATATTGTGAGCCGATGGAACGCTGTTCAGTGTTTCTCTTCTTTGAGGAAACATCGTTGGCTTCTGTTCCTTTTTGCTTTTTAAAGGCTTCAACGGCTGCCAAATGGAAAATAAAATAGCGTTTAGGCGTCTATGTGATTAAAGACCCCTTAGTAACGAAATATGTTCAGAAAGTTCAAACTTGAAAAAAATGTTTGGAACAGAGTTTTTGCATAATGAGAGTTGTTAAGTTGACAACACTGCTCTGTCATTGCTAGTACAACTAAAAGTGTTTGATACTTGGTAGACACCAATTCGGTTTTCATCAGTACTCGCGTCTACCAAGTAGTCGGTACCTTGGCTGCTGATTTAAATCTTATTGTTAGTTCACCGTAACGCCACGATGTTTCTCTTTTTGCACAAACTCTAAATTATTTAGTACCCAATAAGGCTGAGAATATAATCCGGATACGTCGAACAAATAAATGAAAATAAAAACCGAAAACCGCATGCATAGGTACCAACACTTTTCAAAATCAGTTGAACCGACTGGACAAAGATCTATAAACTTACTTTCATCATTATTTTACGTTGTAAACTAGTAACATTTTAGGCCTATATACAAACAAGATTATAGCTTATGTTTTATGATCTTAGAGTCTCGATTTCAGTGATTAATATGAGCACGTATATATGGGCTATAAATCTGCCTAGCTCCTACGAGCTATTAGAAGATATTGCTTTCAGTTCAAAGTCAAAGCGTTCATTCCTCCAAGCACATCGAAATCTCAGCAATATACATATGTTTACATTGCTCTACATGTTACACTTCGTTGCAACGATCTGTAGAAGATTTGAAGATTTGATTTTAAGAATTGATTCGATTTTGATTAGGAGATGTTATCAAAATTTGGCTGTTAACTTAGAAGTTTTTTTGATGATGAACACAATGGTATCCTAGAGTCGAGACCATTCAACCTGATTTTCTATAATTGAAGTGAAATTTCTTATGCGACTTCCAACAAGGTTGCGTTAAACGTTTAACGCTATCATGGAGGGGGTATAAAAGCACTGATGCGTTGAATTTTCACTTCTTACGCGCAGAGAAACTCCACTTGCAGGTTTTTCTCTACGATCAATGCTTGAATATATTCCTATATTCGTTGTCCATCTCTTAATTGCCTAGGAAAGACGCGTTTAGCCACAAAGCGATTCGGCAAGGTTGTTTTGTCGTGTTAAAAAAATTTTGGAGAGAACTACTTTACCCTATCAACTAAGTAGATGTCAAAATATTCCCAGTCATATTACATACACTTTCCAAAAAAAAACAGAAATCGGTCAAACAGTAACGGAGTTCGATTATTTATAAACACTGTGCTTCGAGTTTGCTCGATGACACTGTGCCACGATATGTTTACTACTGTACCAGCCTTTTTTTAATAGTCCACTGCAGGATGTAGGCCTACCCACGCAGGGTGATATGTTTAATATTAGAAAATTTAACAATAGAGTTAGTATCACACTAGTATATACACCTACGCTGTTATAGTATAACTATCCTCGACTGAATATCATTGTAACCCTCAGGTTTAATTTTTGCAAACCAATTAACAAGCCCCTAACCTAACCCACATCTCAGACCTACAAAAGCTACGCACAAGTACGTAATGTTCAAGTTAAGCACATTAAGAGAATGTAACACACTTCGGGCCCAAACAAATGTAATTGTCTACCGAAAGGGAAACAGTAACTTCGGAACACGATTTGGCACAAATGGACATCTGTATCTGTGAGATAACTTGCCATGTTTTTAGATTCTGGCGACAAGGAAAATATGGCTTGTATCTTCGATAAATGTTGTTCTGTGCTTTTGTAGATGGGTTACACTATTACGAGCTGTGACAAAAATAATCTGTAAACTTTTTAACTTTATTGTCAAGTAAAATCTAAATCATGAACGTATGTTTATATCTAGAGTTAATCTTAATCTCTGTATGAAATATAAATCAACCACCTATTTTGTACAACAATGCAAGGAGTTCGTAAATACCAAAGACGCATTCAAATAACTGTTACACTTTAGATTGAAAAAATAATTTGCGCTTATTGTAAGATAGTGGAACCCACAGAAACTAGTCATCGATAAATTACAAGCTTGCCAGCGTTCCTAGCTCCGCGCATAAATATGTGTATTACAAATTCTCAGCTTGCACAAGCCTGTACAAGTGTACACCTTCATCAAATATGAACACGAGGGAGTTTGAATTAATATGTGCGAAGTCGGTTTGCTTTACAACTGGAATGAGTGAACAGGGCACGGGGTAAGGAGGTCGCGATAGCTTGCCTGTGTTATGATTACGAAAATTGTTCTGAAGGCGCTAAGGAATTCTATGATTTGTGTTGCTGTTATCCTAATTGAAATTTAAATAATTATTTTTCGCCAAATTAGAATAACTGACTTGAACCAATGCAATCTACGTAGAAAATTCGAATTGTTCACATCGATGTGTATAATTTTTAGGGTTCCGTGCCCAAAGGGTAAAAACGGGACTATATTACTAAGGCTCCGATGTCCGTCTGTCTGTCACCAGGCTGTAACTCATTGAATTGCATTGCATATAAATATTGCATTGGAGTGCATTGCGAGACGGCTCCGCGTGTTAGCACTCGCCAACTTGAGAAAGGTCGCCGAACGCGATCGAAACTATAGTCGTGTTATGACTATACGAACACGTGAGTGAGTCCCGTTTAATATCGTTTAAAAAGGCTGTAACTCATTAACCGTGATAGCTAGGCAGCTGAAATTTTCACAGATGATATATTTCTGTTGCCGCTATAACAACAAATACTAAAAACAGAATAAAATAAATATTTAAGTGGGGCTCCCATACAACAAACGTTATTTTTTTGAAGTTTTTTTGCTCGCTATTAATAATGGCAAAATAAGTGGGGCTAAAGGGGCTCCAACATGGTACGGAACCCTTCGTGCGCAAGTCCGACTCGCACTTGGCCGATTTTTACTACATTATTGTTGATTTTTCAAAAAACAAACTAACCCTTTTCCAATTGTGTGTGGCATCATATAAACGGGATGGAGGTCTTTATGACGGTGAGTCAATGATGATGATTTCTCGTCGAATGATGATGATTTCTCGTCGATTAGAAGTGAGATCTTTTTCTAATTCAACAAATTCAATTGAAAAGGAAATTATATTCGACGCAACTCCTATGTACATCAATGTCACAATGGCATTGAATTAATTTTTACAATTTTTGAGAATTTCAGGTCTTTTTGTCATTGACCAAGCTAGCGAAGCGCTCTGCTTCGGTTGACTAATCTATTACAATATCACCTGAGATGATCATGTATCTTTATCTTTAATATCTTTATTTATAAAGTCTTCGTCTAATTACATACTTACTGAACGAGCAAACCAATATAAACAATTTACCTATATTAAAACTATTCACCATACCAACCCTCATAACACAAACAACCCACTGCAAATTATCTACAGCAATGCGCTGTCCAATAAAAATAATATGCTAATACATTTAATCTGGGATTCAGTAATTATAATAACATTTTTACAAAGCGTAACATTTTAAAATTTCGGGTTGGGTATAAAACCTAAATTAAAGCGTTACATTTCATGAATCAGTTAGAAGTAAACAACATCATCAAAACACTATGTGGATATTTATCGACGTAAAGTACAATCAAGGTGGAAACCTACATTACCCTCGATAATGTTTCTAGGTTTCGTCATCCGTCTGTAAATCACCCAGTACTGAGCTTCAGATAACGCTATCAACTTGAAATTCGGCTCCGAATAAAGTATTCACGCAGACGTAATCCGTGTTCACGTTACGTCAATAAGCATGTAAATAGGTGTCGAGTGCGTCGAGTAACACTACTCCTAGTAATGGCCGTCGCACACCATATCAACTCTACAATTTTTCATAACTCAAACATTATGAGCACATCGATATCAGTTATTCGGATTCTAGACAAATAAATATGTAGGTTCTCGATAGACCTAGATAACGCTATATTTTAAGATTATGATATATCAACATGTATCCCTACCGATTTTTACCAAGGCTCGGAAACTACAAACACTTTAAAATACAACTTGGTTATGACATTTTCTACAAAAACCCGTAAATAGCATTCAAGTAGTGATGTAACCTATATTCACGTTACGTCAATAAGTACGTAAATAAGTGTCGAGTGCAGCGAGTACCTACTCGTAACACTACCCCCGGTAATGGCCGCCGCACATCATATCGACTCACAAGGATAGTCCGACTCAAACCATGGTAATCGTATATCTATCAAACCACGGTAATCGTATATCTATGCAGTATTGCGACTCAGCCCTGTACTTGAAATAAATATCTACAACCCCGCGTGGCCACGCAGTACGCACTCGTTACGGCTGCCTGAATGGAAGGTAAATCGCACGCTGACTGATTACAAACCCACGTTCGTTCGTCACTACGGCGCGCCCCTGCGACTGTTGTACACCAAGTGTATACTGAACTCCGAGGCGCGTAGGTATGATTCGCGTTCCAACCGTTTGCATGAAGACGGAATACTGAATAGATACCATTACCGTGCTCAAACAAACATCAACTGACGTCGCTGATGCTAAGACCAGACAACGAAAAGTGCGAGTTCCGTTATCCATATGTCATATGTGAGAGAATATACGGATTTATACCATAACCCATTTTAATGTGTAGATTGAAAATGTATAAAACTTAAAACTAACTCTTTTTTATCAAACCCGTATATTTATTGGCCTTCAAACGAAATGTATACAAGAACACAAACAATAAACTTCACTACATATTAACACTATCAGATAAAGTCCTTGTTGTGATGAGAAAAGATCGAATCAGACCAAAATACCGATTTCAGGAGCTTCTCTGAGATAAAACTACATGCAAGTTGAGTCGATACGGTGTGCGAAGACCCTATACCACGCTGTAGAGAACTTGACTCCTTTTCATAAGGAGTTAGACTTCGTAGTCATTGTAGTTTGAGTTAGTAAATTATTTCCAATTATGACAAACTTTCTGGTGGAAAGACATTTCAAGCTACTTAACATCAAACAAAGTAGTATTAAGAAAACGGATGATTTCTGAGAAGCTTGCTGATTTTTCTGAGATTTTTTTTTATGTTTTAAGTACCTAGTTGATCTTTTTGTTGATTAAATTTACTAAGTATCGAAAAAAACACTTAATTGCAAAATGGATTAGGTGCCTAGAATAAAATTTTTGTAGGAGAGAATTTCAAAAATTTCAAATATTTGTCCGAAAAAGGATTTTTCGTATGTGGCGCATATACGATTGACAATTTGAATCACGAGCCAATATTGTGATTTGGGCAAAGCCGTTTTAGACCCGCAGTTTGATTTGGTAAAGGCCAATCTTGTGACAACATTCTTCTTCTTTTCAACCATAGGACGTCGACTGCTGGATACAGGCCTCAACTATGGATTTCCAATAAGAATGATTGGAAGCGGCCTGCATCCAGCGCAATCCTGCTTGCATTTGTCTTAATAACATCATCTGTCTACGTTGTGGCAACATTAGGTAGATAAATTTCAATACAACAATAATAAGGCTTTCCAACAAAAAGCTTTCAATAAACCGTCGCGGTTCCCAGTTAAACCTAATGCCATCAATTCGAAAACTTAATGGAACTAACTAGAATAACGCCGGAATCAAAACATCCCTACCATTAACAGACTTAATTAAACCGATGAAATTAAAAGCAATTTTTGTGTACATAAAGCCGTTCTTACACGACGACAAAAGCAATAGAATTTAAACTGGTTGGCAACTTTTCCTGTACAAGTTGTATGTGAGGACTTAAGTATGTGCTACCGAAAACAAAACATAAAGAGCAAGCAGAAGCATTTTCAGAAATTTAAAAAAGTGCAGCACCTAAGAATTCGATCAGAAAAACTATACTTTCGCTCGCTGTTTGGCTCGAGCTCGGTTGTAACGTTTTTGTTAAAAACTACCTACTTAATTATTTATCACCGTTATATGCCGAGTCGATGATGTCATCGTCAAAAACCAATTGCTTCATATTAATTATAATATTGTTATTGATTGTTTGCTCTCATTATTAAAATTCCTTGCACCAATCAATGTGATTGGTTTAGGTCGCGTTGCCGTTGCTATCGTGTGAGCACGTCGACATGACACGTTGCGTCGTGTGAGAGCGGCCTTAATAATAACCGGTGTATTGTACCGAGTACAGAAAAGAGCTTTCGGAAATTTTAATTAAAGATATACGCACCCTTTATAGGTGAAAAGGCAATTAAACCTCGTGTAAAATATAAAAAGCTTTGCTTTTATACAAACTTGGATACGGGATGTAGGGTGATTCTCGGTATGAGAATTTGCTGGTATAATAATCTGCCAAGTACGAGTCGGACTCGCGCACGAGGGGTTCCGTACCGCATAGAAGCCCCTTTATGTTTTATTTTATTTTTTTCAAATAAATATTCTATGAATGTTTCAAGCATCTTCCTGTTGCCTTTATTAATATCGAGAGAAAAAATCACATTTCTTGTATGGGAGCCCTTAAATATTACTTTTATTTTTACTTTATAATTAATTTCTAATGTAAATATTTAACTAAATATTCTGTGAACATTTAAAGCATCTACCTGTCACCATTATTAAAATCGAGCGAAAGACGGCAAAAAATGAAATATGGGCCCCCTTTCAATATTTATTTTTTTCGGTTTTTAATATTTGTTGTTATAGCGGCAACAGAAATACGTCACTTGTGAAAATTTCAACGGTCTAGCTATTATGGTTCATGAGATACAGCCTGGTGACAGACAGAGAGACAGACGGACGGACAGCGGAGTCTTAGATTATTAATTACCATATTAAGGGTCCCGTTTTTACCCTTTGGGTACGGAACTAAAAACGGATGATCAACGGTTTCAAGAAACGATCAAACAGAGTTCGCGAATTGAGACAATGTACCGGGAAACAACGTACAACTTTCACTCAACCGGCGATCTAAACAATATCACAGGAATATCCGTTTCTATACATCCGGAGTCTTAGTAATAAGGTCCCGTTTTTACCCTTTGGGTACGGATCCCTAAAAGTGACTTTTTATACGTTTCCAATATAATTTTATTTCAAGTCCAATAAACAAGTATATTTATATTTAACAAACTCATAGATTAATGAAATAGTGCAGAAATGTAAATCGATAAGTATTTTTAATACTTCAAGTTTAAGTTTCAAGTGGTTCGGTTTTATAATACATCTCATAAAAAATATTTATTGTAAAATGTATTAAGAAAACTGTTTACATAGAGTTCTTTTTTTATAAATACATTACCCTTTTATTTGTCTACATCCCCAAACTCTACATATATTTCTTTAAGCTTTAATTTTTGCTATTTAAATCTACATATATTTCATTAAACGCAATATGGAAATTAGTTTTACAAGTAAACTACTGCTAAAGTACTCGTATTATTTGCATATTACAAATCGGTTGAATAACAAAGATACGGGTCTCACGCCAAGAGTAGAATACGAAACACACGTACCACTAAAAACACAACATGAACAAAATGGCGTTGTTATTTTTACAATTTTCACCCTTCTCCACGACGCCAGCACTCGAGTTACGGCCACAAAAATGAAAAATGCTCTGCAGTATAAAGTATCACGCAATCTGACTCCTCAAGCACCGAGATCCATCAGAGGGACACCACGAGACAAGCGTAATCTTAACTTCACTAGCTATGTTAAATCCTTAAAAATTGCCCCGCGAAATCCTCAGAAATTACCCTCATACAACCTCGACATGAAAAAAATCCTTCAGAAATTGCTGTCATATAATGTTAAGTTGACAGAATCCCTTGGAATTGTGTCCGTGTAACCTCCAGTTGATAAAAATTGCTCTTGACGGCGCGTTGTCATTGTGGGGTTGGACTGGGTTTGCCATTGTGTGTTATGACCTCTCGACTCTATTGTGGTTGGTGGCGCGTTTAGTTAACGCCAGCTGAGCAAGGTTACTATATTTAGAAGAGCAACTAAGACATATATTTATCTTAGCTATGTGGAATGTTTGTGCTCCTGTAATATTTCAATGTAGCGTTCACGAGTTTCGGCAAGCGGTCACTCGTGGATGTGGTGCTTATGATCAGTCGATATATGGAGTACTCAAAATTTAAAACCACTTTGTTGCATATTTACGATTTTAGTAAGATGGGTAATTAAGTAAGCAAGGTCGCGCTGATGCAATCCTCCAACTGGCCATAAGTTTGTTTTAGGTGTGGGTGTCATTACCTACAATTTACGACCGCATTATCCAGTGCTAAATACATTTGAAAACGTACTGCCTATTGTGTAGTCATAGTCACATATCTTTATTGCGTTTATGGGTAATACAAGATAATAAGTTAATATCAACCAAATACCATATTCTACATGTTTGGCATGCAATGATAACATCAATTTACATTTTAAAAGCTTAAAACGAAACCGCAAAACATTTTAAAATGTATAACACATCACAAAGTACATCACATCATAATCCAATATGTGAGAGAAAAATAAGAAAATCGTCTATACTAAAACATAACCTAATAAATAAATATACATAGTAGAACAAAATAAATACCTAGAACCTAGAACAAATAATAAAAAAAATCGGCCAAAATCGTTCCGTATCGTATAGGATCCCCATACCTCTTGCCGTTATTAAGCGAGCAAAAAACTCCTAAAAACCACGTTTGTTGTATGGGAGGCCCCCCTTAAATATTTATTTTATTCTGTTTTTAGTATTTGTTGTTATAGCGGCAACAGAAATACATCTGTGAAAATTTCAGCTGCCTAGCTGTCATGGTTCATGAGATACAGCCCGGTGACAGACAGACAGACAGACAGACGGACCGACGGACATCGAAGTCTTAGTAATAGGGTCCCGTTTTTACCCTTTGGGTACGGAACCCTAAAAACGATAATAAACTAATGCAAACATACTAGAAGCAGAGTTGGGCGCAGTTAACTACTATTTTGTAATCAGGTTACTAACTACGACTAAAAGTAGTTAACTACATGTAGTTATGGTTACATGCAATCATAATTACATGTAGTTTACTTCGTGTAACCTTAACTAGCAGCTAGACATGTAGTATGTGTGAGTATGAAGTAGCAGAACTTGAAAGATAAGTAGAGATAGTGATCACTACTAGATGACACTCGATCCATTTAAAACATAATAATTGTTCCAACCTTGTCACATTGGACTAAGGTTGAAAGTAGTAAGTTTTTTTTTAGTTAAAAAAGTAACCGAGCAATCGTGATTGCAACTACAATAAATTATTAGTTAGTAATCAAAATATTTAACTACTTTTACGATTATTTAATTAAATTTGAAATCATGATTGCTAACTACAATATGTAATCGTAGTTAGTAATCAGAGGTTAGATTGCATATTGCCCAACTCTGCTAGAAGACACTACTGTCCAGTGCAAACGTTCCTCGTGATGAGACGGCGTAAGCGGCGGATTTGTGCCGGTACACATGTCGAGCCACTTTTTACAGATCCACTAATGGTCCTACCGTGTTCGTTCGCACGCCCCTTTTGTTAAGACTCACAAACACACATTGGTTCTGCGTAGGTAAATTTATTTTCCACAATCTACTCACGATACACGACGTACCAATAAATTGGTTTGAATTGGCGTTTTTAGGGTTCTGTACCCAAAGGGTAAAAACGGGACCCTATTGCTAAGACTTCGATGTCCGTCTGTCTGTCTGTCACCGGGCTGTATCTCATGAACCGTGATAGCTGGGCAGCTGAAATTTTCACAGATGATGTATTTCATTTGCCGCTATAACAACTAAAAATAGAATAAAATAAATAATTAAGGGGCGCTCCCACACAACAAACGTCATTTTTAGGAGTTTTTGCTCGCTATTGATAACGGCAAGAGGAATGGGGCTCCCATTCGGTACGGAACCCTTCGTGCGCGAGTCCGACTCGCACTTGGCCGATTTTATTATTAAAATTTAATAAGCCATGGTAGTCTACAGATAGTAACACTCGCCTGTATTTCGTGAGGTTCAAATCCTGGTTCCGTACCAATGAGTTCTTTGGAACTTTTGAATTTCACACCACTGGCTTTTCGGTAAGGGAAAACATCGTGAGGCAACCTGCATACCTCCATAGAAGAAATTCGATGGCGTATGTGAATCCACCAACCCGCACTGGGCTAGCGTGGTAGATATGGGTCAATCACTTCGTGGGTAGGCCTATTCAGTAGTGGACTATCAAAAAGGTCGGTACAGTACAACGCTTTTGATCCGTGCTTCAAAGCTGCCTTTGATTTGTACCGTAATTCAAACTACAAAATTGTAGATATGTAGATATATATGTGGTTTTAGCAGAATCTACATAAGTAACTATAACGCCATAGGCTTTCCATTGCTTTTTTATACGATAAGTTAGCTAGTTTACACTATAACATAATTTTTTAAAATAATTTTGTAACCAAAGCGAATCATGGCGCACTGAATTTTAAAATTGAATTTGAATCACCATCTTAATATTTCTGAACTTCTTCCCCACTGTCAAAAGTATATTCGGCTTGAAAACTTTTACATTTATAACTTTTCTACGAGATGTTGTGTGAGTTGAATTGTGCACTGAAAGATGAATGTGCAAGCTGTAAAAACTTGACGACAGCTTCTCTCTAAGATAAATACCTTGTTTCTGAGCAATGTGCTTTTATACTGAAGGAAGTTTTATAGAATAAGGCAATTTGGAGACGTACGGTTTTTATATACGCGCCAGCCGTGGTGCGGTGGTCACATATCCGACATCATTTTCAAACATTATCGCGACTTATCAAATTATTTTTCCTAGAAAATAGTTTTAACTAACATTAGAACCACCAATTTACTACTTGTTTTAATTTGATTCAAAATTGTGATCGTAAAAAAACATCCTTTAGAAACCAAATAGATCTGTATGACTGAATAAAATTAAAATTGGTTAACATGTCTTTGGAGAGCTTCGAAAAAGTCCTAAAATAATATGGTGAAATTTTAAAACCTAAAAATATATTGATAGGTATACTTATAATTGAAAGAATTTCTGTATCTTTACTTAGAAAGTAACAAGAAAATGCAATAAAAATAAAATAAAAGTCGTCAAGTGCGTGTCGAGACACGCGGCTTCCGTAGATGGCGACGATGATTATGATGATGATAAAACCAATTTTTATGATGTCATTAGATGGTTGAGTACTAAAAAAACACAATCGACTAGGAAGTATGTTTGTAAGGTCAACGACCTCTGAGCTATATGTAAGTTTAAAAATTTCAATTTTTCTTTATAACTCAAACATTTATAATTCCACAGTGCTGAAAACCATTTTCAGATAAAGTTTTTAATGTGGTCTATAAACGTAGAAAGTTTGAACATTCTATATTGTATACTTTAGAAATTAAGGGGACACACACACTCTTTTTTAAAGTTTGGCGACCTATATCTCACAAATGGAACACGTGACTAAACTATGGTTTAAAAACACATTTAATTAAAAAACCCTATTCAACGATACCCCCCATGAGATGGGGCTGAAAAAAATATTTTATCCCTACTTTACATGTATGGGAGTTACCCCTTAAATAGACAATTTTGAAAATTTAGATCTATACTTAAACTAATGTAATGTCAAATTTCATGCAATTTGGTTCATAAATGTGGAATTTAGTTATAAGGGTTCCTCGTTTTACTACGGAACCCTAAAAACGTACTAGTCATTAAAAATAGTGACTTATCTCGAAAGTAATAGTACTAAGTCAAGTCTCCATTATTTCGCACATGTCAAACATATCCAGACTAGAATAGCCAACATTACAGACGCCCTCCAAACGTACTAGTTTTACGACACTCATCAACATCTTCACATAATCATTTCAGCAACATTTTCTCAACTATCTTATCTTTTCTCAGAAAATATACTTTGTGATGGTCATAAACGTAACACTCGAAGTATTTCCAAAGATGACTTTGTAAGGCATTGTGTACATTGAACTCACGCATTGTTACAAAAACTTTATTCTTCTGAAGGTCGGCAGCTTTATGTACCAACGATTCAATAGGTATTCTTTATTGTTTACGATAAAGAAGATCGTACAATTATTTATTCTGTGTGAACAGATAAAAACTTTTGTTAGGCGTATAGTCATATTTTTCACATACTTCATCTGAATTTAAAAATGTTCTTAAATGCATTGTGATTTTTTGGTCCTAAGATCACTGACGTCTACAAGTTTTTTACGGTAAGGTCGTGAATCTACCTCATATGTTATAACGGTTTATAAGTTCTACCCTGAGCTAGACATTGTGCTCAATTTTGAAAGCTTCTTTATTTTTTTTCCTCGACAACTGTTTATTTTCGTTATAAAAGTAAGATTATTACTGCAATTTACTAGATAAAGGGAACAACATCTTGAAATTATGTGTAGAGCTATTAAAAACCGTACAAAATATTGCTCAGGAGTGCTCATTGTATAAAAGGCCATTAGGCGGTAGACATAATACTTGACAGTTTAAATAATCAACTAATTATTAAATCATTAAGTACAGCTAATTCGGGCGCGTTTCAAAATAAGCAATATTTCTCAATAACTGGCAAAGACAACACCTCATAACACGTACACGTAAGCAATAACATCAAAGCGGATAACATCAGCCGACGTCACGTCTTAAAAACGTTAATATCCGTTAATTATATTCACCGTAAAATTCCGCATTAAGACGCAGTTAAGGCGCAGTCTCACTTTGAATTTATAAATTCAAATCCAAATACGCAAGACGCAATCTCCGGGATCCGTCGGTTAGAACCCAGCTTATTTCACGCACACCAAACGCATAATTAACTTTATATTAACATACAGTGTCTGTATGAGAAGACAAGACGCCTACTCCAGATTAGATAGGGATCTGCAATGGTTCCTTGTATTTTCCCGTCTCTAAGTAAACATTCCGACGAAGATTTCATGTTAGAGCGAAAATGTGAACATTTTCTCGCGAAATTTTCATAAGAGCAAGGATTAGAATGTATTTTGAGTTGAAGTTTGTGTTTGATATTTTATACGATGCTAGCTGCTTGGCTGGCTTTAGCTGACATCTAGAAGCGAATTTGATATGTTTTTGGGACAAAAATATATGAATACATACCAGAAGATCACTAGACTTTTAAAGGCTTGAATGTTGTGATTCCGGCGTTATTTGAGCCATGCAAGCTCTTAGTGCGATTCTGAGTTTTAAAACATTAGTCTCTGTTTTTTATTGTAGCAGAGAGAGAGAGAGAGAGAGAGAGAGAGAGAGAGAGAGAGAGAGAGAGAGAGCAGGGTGATCAAAACCGACCCAACTTGCATGGCATAGAAATCCGACACGATTCGTGTCGCTCTCGCACTAAGTAGGTTTAAGCCATTTAATTCTTAAATTATATTTTAGCATGACAAACATTCACGCAATATTAAGTTTACTGATTGTAAAAATAAAATGTAAAGTAGCAGTTAACATATAAGCGACAGTTTTATTCGTATTTTGATTCCTTTTATAGTATTAAGCTTATATAACCTTTACTTTTCAGTTGTGTAACTATCACAATTTCCAAGTTGTGGTTTATGTTATTTTTTAGGGTTCCGTACCCAAAGGGTAAAACGGAACCCTATTACTAAGACTCCGTCTCACTAAGACTCCGTCACTCCGCTGTCCGTCCGTCTGTCTGTTTGTATGTCTGTCACCAGGCTGTATCTAATGAAACGTTATAGTGACATTTTCACAGATATTTCCGTTGTCGTTATATTTTTTACATAATTTACTTTCATTTATTTAATTTAACTTCGTCGTCCTTACTTCAAATGTTACGGATAAAATCTCACACACTTTTGTGTACTTATTCAGAAACTTTCGCGCTATATTAACAGCAATATATTAAAGTTACATCCAAGTGAACCCAACAGTTCCGAAGTACGAAAGTCTGAAGTTAGGTATCAAGGATGCATGCATTAGCTGGCTAGCACGTTGTAAATGCGGCATGCACAGCCGTATCGTGTTGCACCTCTCGCGTTTCTCCTTTACGACGTAATATACTAACTGCACCTCGAGGCTTCCTTCCTTCCGGTAATATACTACCAAAACTATTTTATATATATTCTGTAATTAAGTAGAGACTTTCTCTAGAAGACGGACATATTCTTCGACTAACTTTACCCGTGGCTTCCTACAGGATCCTTATTATTTTTTGGTTGTACAGTAGCCTATGACTTTGAGCTATATCCATACCAAAAATCAAGCCCATCCGGTGCTCCGTTGCCGCATGCAGGTGTACACAAACCAACCAATATATTCTATTACTATAGCTTTACCCGCGCTACTGCTGCTGTGGCTTCCTACAGGATCCTTAATATTTTCTTGATTAAACATTAGTCTATGACTTTGAGCTATATCCATGCCAAAAATCAAGCCCATCCGGTGCTCTGTTGCCACATAAAGGTGTACACAAACCAACCAATTAACAGGCTTTCGCATTTGTAACATTAGTACCTAAGGACATCATATTGTATTGATTACGGCGAACTACGAGGGTGCGTTTTTAAGTTCGCGGAATGAAGGGGTTGGAAGGGAAGTCGAAGAGTATAGTTGAGGGCTTTTTGTTCAATGATTCATAACAAGTATGAATATTAAGTTTTGTTACAATCGTACGATTCGTATTCGAACTATCGAGGACTAAGCAACTAAATCGGGAAGACTATTTGAAAAATGGAGAAAATACCACCACATAACGAAAATAACGTGCTTCCAGAAAGTTCCTTGCCACATAAAGAAAATTTGTTCAAATCATATTGGAAGAGATGTCATCGTTTTACAGGGACTCTTGCCCTGGTTGCGGGGCGAAACGCCGCAATACCCGGGGAAAACGATGGTTTGTATGTGGCACATACTTTTTAGGCAAGACAGAGAATTGCTTGAAGATTTATAACCTTATGGGACTCAGAAGGAACCGTGTTGATCAATTATAAAGATAAAGGTGTCTCTATAATCAAAAAACACTACGCAAAGATTTGAAATCAATTAAAAGAGACAATTAAAGAAAACAGAACAGGGAAATCAAGCGGAGGTGTCTTGCTCTTGCACGGAAATACGCCCAAATGCAAGAGCCGTGTTCCTCTGGCTGCCCTGCATAAGGTGGGCTTCGATATTTTAAAATACCCACCTTATAGTCGAGACCAGACTCTGAGTAATTATTATCTCTTTACAAAAATGAAATAATCAGCCAAGTGCGAGTTGGGTTCGCGCATAAAGGGTCATATATGCCACTCATTAAAAGCATCTACTTGTTGCCAACATTAATATCGAGCAAAAAACGGCAAAAAATCAGTTTTGTTGTATGTAATATGATATAGGAGGGCTCCCATACAACAAAACTGAACTGACTATTTATCTTATTTTATTTTTATCTTACTATAAACTATGAACTAAAACATTTATCATATTCTATTTTTAGTATTTGTTGTTATAGCGGCAACAGAAATACATCGTCTGTGAAAATTTAAGCTTTCTAGCTATCACGGTTTATCAGATACAGCCCGGTGACAGACAGACAGACGTACAGACGGACGGACAGCGGAGTCTTAGTAATAGGGTCCCGTTTTTACCCTTTGGGTACTGAATCCTAAAAATAGCTTTTTTAAAAAGGAGTTTTCCATCGATGAAGAAAATAAAGACGCAGTTTTATCGTATTTTGCCGATAAGGAAAAAACATCTTTTATGAGGGTAAAAAAATTAATCGAAATTTCTCAAGAATGTATTCGTCTTGCAAGAGAGTATTTAGAAAAAAGAAAAATTATTTTAACCTTTTATTTTCCGCCCTAGTCCCCCATTCCGCGAATATACAAACGGCCCCTCGTATTACGATGACACTGATGTCGAAATCGCAAAAATATCAGTCGTTCCGCAAAAAGTTGCCTTGTGTTTGTGTGTCAAGTGTCAATGTCTCGACAAAATGTAATGAAGAGATTTTTTATGCTATTTCGCCGTTGCGGGATATTCTCATAGAAAACGTTGTTCATAATGACGAGATATATATTATATACCTTTGGTCTTTGCACTTTGCGCAAAGCACTGCAAAGCGATACCATGTAGGTTTCTAATAGGATCGATTGTAAGGGGCTTGCAGTCAGCTCAATTTGCAGTCTTAATTAGGTCACCTTTGCAACCTCTCAGTAGATCTCTTACGTGTGCTTATGTTATTTCCTAGGATTAATAATCGGATTATTATTGATCTAGGTTTAGTTGTAGCACTGTGTTTAATAGCTGAAAAGTTTTAAAACTAAGGTTTTTGCTACATTAATGATAATAACCAAAACGGATTCAAATACGTCAATTAACAAAATATAATTTTATGAAGAGTTGCCTGGAAGTGATCGTTTCCAGCGATAAGGCCGCCTAGTGTTACACTAGCTTAATAATTTCACTTCTGTATTGTACGAGCGCGCCGAGTCCTTCGAGATTAGTCCTGTAGGTAGATATTTACACATGTAGTAACGCATAGTTTTCACCACTCTTATTGCGATTAGTTCAGAGTTTAGTTTTTTTTTTTTTTTTTTTGAGGGTAGCTGTTTTGCACAACTCCAGTCCTGCTTGTCGCCCGTCATTCGCATCCAAGTGCTCAACCACTCTTGACGTCTGTAAGACGGTGTGCTTTTCGCTACAGTACAATTATATTCAAGTTATTTTTAACTATGCCGAAGCATAAAAATCACGTGAGGACGAAATCCTTCACTAGGAAAAATAAAATAAGAAAGTTTCAACGAAAAATTCGCGACTATATAGATTCAAATTTATCGGAACTGGCACAAGTAATACTTCTGGACGAAGATATAGAAGCAGGTATGTACCTACCTATATGATTAATTATCTCGGAATAAGTACGTGCTACGTACAAACATTTTATGCAATCGGAACAGTCATTGGGGCTGTTTCAACGCATCGAATATGGTTGGCGTCCCTTCCGCTGGGGATTGTGACCTAACCTAATAATAATGGTTAGCTATCTAGCTAACAACTTTCTGGGTATCGACCCATTTGATGAAAATATGATAATAATCATTATTCTAACCAAACGACTAATGGTACCTACCTACAATTATCATATCTATGATAATATATGGATACTCTCGCTTTGCTACCAGATTACTGGTTATTGCAATGGCCCGATGAGTAAATGACTCATGACAGCTCTGTCCAAAAACTCTCCAGAGCCTCAGTCGGTACCTAGTACCTCGACAGATGCACATCAAGAAGGGAACACTAGGGTAGAAACCACTACCAACCTAGACGGCAAAATTTTAAAATTATTAGGTGAACATCCATCTTACACCGTAAAACTCTGCCCAGAGATACGCTTTGTATTAGCGAACCGCCTATTACTTACATTAAGCTAAAAAAGGGCTAGATAAAGAAACTTGTAAAAGTTTATTAACAAAATGCCTACAAAGTACCCGCGAACTGTAATCACGGAACCCACCATCAAACGTGATAAGGGCATCCAAACAAACAAATGACCAGTGCAATTGCTTGTTTAAGCGAAATTACTGACGCACAAATAATTGCTACACATAAAGAGATAGCGATTTGCTACAAAAAATAATGTATATAAGTCCACTATTGTGTGACAAACAACAAGCTGACTCAGTTACAAGGATACATTTTATTTAAAGAGCATCTTAAAATTACGAAAATTGACATATTACCTTTTCGGAGAAAATTTTCGCGGTGACATTGAAGTCTGTAAAGACTGTTAAATAGATCAGGAGTCGAAATGAAAGCGGAACCTTATAACAAGGCAAATCTGATGGGACGGCTCTAAGACGTTTAAACCTCAAGACTCCCCCGCCGGCGCGCAGGCTGCCCGCGGGGTCGGCACCAACGGCGCGGGCGCCGCGTAGCCGAGAGCCTGTGGCAGCGCGCGCGTATATCATCCAGCAGCGCAACCACCTCACCAGCCGACGCACGTGCAACCATCGAGGTTCAACACACGACGTATCCACGTCGTTACTAGATGCAGCTAAGTACAAAGGCCGTTTATCTCAATCTAACTATTAAGCAGTGGTCTCATATTAGTTATTACAAATGATCACTTTGTACTACCTAAGATATACCTACGTGGGTATATGATTCAGTTTACATCACCTATTGTACAATACATATGCGCTACCCGTAAAACGGGTTTATAACGATAAAATGAAAGAAAGATGTCATTATACTCGTACATATAAACGCTATAACGAACCTGTTTAAAGTTGGTGCTATATCAGAATACCAATTGAGTAATCAATTGTCAATTCATATCAAGCTTTTTTGTCATATCGAGACCAAATTGTACGCGCCTTATTTTAAATTTAAAACAACCTTAACAATTTTATTCAGACTGACCATTTCAAACATGAAGATCAGCGCTAAAGCTAATTACACACAACTGTCAAATTGCTACACTTGACATTCCTGATCGCACAACTAGTTGTGCGAAAGCAGTTGGTCCACGAGGAATTCCCCACATTAAAGACGCGCATTTCTACTAAAAATACACGAAGAGTCTCTGTCTGAGAAGTACTTCCGTTTTACATTTGATGATAAATTATACGAATATACGGTTTTACCATTCAGCGTCAACACGGCGCCATATAAATTTTTTCACTAAAATAACTAAACCAATAGTGAACGATGATTGGTTATTTTTATTACTAGACAATTTTTACCAAAAATGCTTACAAAACACAGATATTACTAAAATATTATTTATTAACCTCACGCTGATTTATCGTAAACAAACAAAAATAGCGTTCTGCTGCCTGTTTGTAAATAAATGCATAATATTTCTAAAATATTGGTTGTCGTAATCTTCAACCTTATTTATGTAGATGAATAAAGTGATAAAAAATTACGAACGAAGACGCAATTAGAACTTTTTTCAAACTTAACGTGGCCTTCGCACAATTTTTAGGTTCGTTGGTATCATGTTGTCCAGCCATAGAATACGGATGGCTGTACACAGAGAAAGAACGATGTAAATATCTCAACTTAAAAGGCGACGATAATTCAAACAGGTTTATGAATTTACCTGAATAATCAGTCTGATTTTCGATGGTGGCTAAATAGAATAGAATATTCTATTCATAGAATTGTGATCGATGATAACTATACCAGCTCGAGATATTTTCTGATTCCTCAACGACGGGGTAGGGGGCGCCTGTAATGGAAACACTGCTAGTGGCCCATGGTCTAATACTGAACGAAACCAGCATTATCAATTACCTCGAACTGCTGGCCGGGGTTAACGCTCTAAAAAGACTTTCGCTAGTAATTTTTACGGCTGTCTTATTATGTGTAAATAATATGTACTACAACCATATCGTATATTAACAAGATGGGAGGTATGCAATACCAACATCTCACTTAAGTTACTCGTGACATTTGGAAATGGTGTGAAAGTAAACAAGTATTTGTTGTAGCTTTGTATACAAAGTCTAGTGACAATAACATCTCAGATTTTGAGTCACGAAGACACCACCCTGACATAGAATGAGAATTATGAGATTGAGATTTGACGTTTGTCACAATTTCGGGCATCCAAAAATTGACTTGTTCGCGACTTAGGTACGTCAATGAAAAACGCGCCACATATTATATCGTGGCACACATACCCAATTGCATCAACAATAGATTCATTTAAAGTAGCCTGGCCCAACTACTTCTTCTATGCATCCACACCTTTTCTCGGTCATATTAAAGACACAAAATATATTTATACTTATATATATAAATATATCTGAAAAGGTACCTACAAGTTACCGCGATTGTAGGTACCCTTTAGGCCAACGCAAACATGGTATCCCATGATTTAATCCCCTGAAAGCAATGCTTTATTGTATCATTCCAGCAGCCTAAAAATACGTAATTACCCTAATGGCAGGCATATTATCAGGACCGCATTTTCAAGGAGAAGTATCCCGAATGCATCGCTAGACATTATGTTGAAGTCGTTATCACCTAACCCTATGAAACAGTACGTTTGTCTTAAAAAATTGTTGCATCATTGTAACGAATATTCAGTCGATGTTTACGACACCTAAATAACTAACGTAATTTACTTTCTAACTCAGTTTTCCAACAATGGTTATCAGTACGTGACTCTGAACTCTTGCAGATCAGCTCTCTGTCTTATATAGGGCCCAACACTAACAAATGTTGATTGACTTAAAATATTTTTAAAATGAGCGTTCCGGCTGCGACTATCGCGGCCTACCTATAAAACCACCTGGGATACTAATTTCGACCATTTAATTTCATGGCAAACTAAAATTATTACAATTATAAAACTAAGACAATTTATCTTCAGAGAAGTTCACGCTTAAAACAATTACTTTACTAGCTCTCTCAGTTTACAAAATTCAAACCTTATCAAAAATGAATCTTAGTAATGTTCGAAACCTTTCAAATCAAATAATTAAAATACCAGATTAATAAAAACATTCCGACCAGGTTGCCAGCAGCCTGTTCTATATTTGCCATAGGTATTTTGTGGAGATCCCGACAATATGTCCAGCCACTACTCTCTCATGCTATATAGAACGCACTTCGAAATTAAGAACATTAATGCTTTTTTCCTTGGAATTAAAAAATCTTAAGAAAATAAACCGTTAGGATCACAGACACCCAGTCGCTGGCTAACACGCACGCTAAGCAAATGCGGGCTCGACACAAACGTGTTTAGCGCTAACAGCGCGTGACACGCAGCGGTGTCACGGGCGTAGTTCCTCGATGTCAGCCTCGATAAGATACCTACGTCGTATTGCGGGATGGAGCAGGAACTCTACAACCTTTGCTAGATTTTATCAAAGAATCATTATTTATGACATAAATGAGACCGATCTAGCTTAATCAATAATTAACCGAAATAGCCTGAAATATCAGTGTACATAATAAGGTCTTGATTAGGTCGATCTTAAAATTATAATAGTCTCATCAGAAGCAATTGTCTACAATAGTTATTACAAAAATATTATTGTACAGTAATTATGATATAAGGCATAGCAAACAAGCAAATGAGCTTCAACTCATTAAGAAAAATTATTTATTTCTTAACACTATGCTTTGTTAAAATCATATCATTTTGATTATTTTAAACAGTATTTATGTAATTTGTCAATCAGTAAAATTCATTATGAGAATAAATAATTTTATTCTCATACCGAAACAAGCTATAAATCATTGATGATATTTCCGGTTGTACTCTCAATGTCTACATGTGTAAATATCTACCTACAGGACTAATCTCGAAGGACTCGGCGCGCTCGTACAATTAATGATTAAACGAACTTACTTGTACGTGAAGTTCTATCATAATTGTACAAGCGCCGAGTCCGAAGAGATTAGTACATCCCACCCTCCCAACGTTGTACCCAGGTACAACATGTGCCCCTATTTACTCCGGTAATACATCAATGACGTTAAGGATTAGCCTTACTCTAAACTTAATGACGGGCGACAAGCAGGACTGGAGTTGTGCAAAACAGCTACCCTCAAAAAAAAAAAAAAAAAACTAAACTCTGAACTAATCGCAATAAGAGTGGTGAAAACTATGCGTTACTACATGTGTAAATATCTACCTACAGGACTAATCTCTTCGGACTCGGCGCTTGTACAATTATGATAGAACTTCACGTACAAGTAAGTTCGTTTAATCATTAATTATTGTTCTTTTATATTTGTGTGTACAATAATGAGTTACTATTTTTTTGTTATTTTTTAAATATCTTAAAAACAAGCTTTTGACGTTTTTCGAGTATTTTTCACTACAAACCCTTTTATTTAATACTCATACCATACAATGGCACAGTAAATAACTAATGCGCCATCTTGGACTGTCCGCCGTAGGTATTGTATTGAGAATGACTTTACATAATTATCTAACTATGCATTGTCATCCAAACTGTGTTTGAAAAATTTCATCTCCAACTTGTAAAAATGACACGCCAAGAACTTACTAGAAGGATGTGAATGACACGGGAAAAACTCACATTAAAATGGGATATTATTTCACAAAATTTTCATAACGCTCATAAGCTTCGCATCGTAATAAGTTCATTACGTATATAAAAAGGCTGTATCAAGCTTACATTACCGTCATTCGTAAACATATTTACGACAAAACATCCGTACATTATCCAATTTGTACCGTAAGAAGCGTACAAAGAAGCCAATGGGGCACACCATTGATGGCGTTACGACAAATCGAGTTACTTGGTAAGAAAACATTGGGAGGAGAGAGCCTAAGTGTATTTCCTTTGCGGTATAACAGACGAAAATAAGTGTATTTGTTGTCGATCTGCCGGTGGAACCTTGTTAGGATTGTCGGAGGCTCTCTAGATGTGTTTCGGACAGGCTTTTGTTCTACGATATGGAGGGAACCGCTGTTGTTGGGGAGTTTTAGCTCGTGATAGAGATAAAAATAGAGAATAAATACACTATCGATTCTATACATGTTCTACGGTTGTTCACGCTTAAACATCATATTAATATTGATTTGCTAGTGATTTGAATTTTTTTAAGGCGTTTTCTAATATCGGCATCTATCTGGAATGTACAAAAAATGCCAAGTCGATAAATATCGGAGACAAAGACTCATTCTGGGTCTCTTTGTACATTTTTACCCGCCTTCCAAAAAGGAAGAGGTCCTATGTTCGTCTGTATTTTTTTTTTTGTGTTTCTTCATAGATATTTTCGCCAATTCTTTTTTTAGTTTAAAAGGGTCCCATATAATTCCCATACTTTTATAGTGGTCCCATATAATTTTAACGAAATCGCAAAAGCCGTTTTTGATAAAACAACAATAATGTGAAAATTACTTTATTGATGATCCGTGCGAACTATTTGAATTCTATACATGGTTGAAGTTAATTATGCCATTTTTTGCTAATAATTATTATTTATGGCGTATATTGATGCCGGAGAGCATGACTCTTTCTAAGTCGTTGCGCCTAAAGAATAATATTATCTCAATATTGATTGTACTTTATGTAGATGACTGGTTTTTAATGGAATTTCAAAAAAGTGCTCGCTCTTTACTGAACAATGAAAAAAGCGTAGAAGCATCCTAGACGAGAATGCCACGGAACACATCTAAGACAAAGACAAGACAACTACATATTATACCTAGAACTGATATTTAAATGCACCGTTTAAAAATTTACCCGACGGCAAAAAAAAACCTTAACTTTGAAGGCAGGTCACTATAGATGGATACTACCAATCAAGCAGAGAGGTAAACCTATTGATGATAATGACGGCGATATACACATATTCCTAATACAAATTTCATCCAATCCAACATCCGATCCAATCCGCAACACGTGTGCATATTTAAAATTCCGCATCTACCTATCTGCTCAAAGCTCTACCCAAGGTAGAGCTAAGCCTGTTTGTCGACACACATACGCTCTCAGCGCGGAGCCGGTATCGTGGAGACTACAGAGTAGGGAAACTGTACAGATACAGTTCTCACTGCCGCTTTATTAATTTTTTACTGAAAAGTTTGAATATTATTTGCAATTTGCTCTAGATACGTGATGTTAGTTTACAAATTGTTGTCACGATTTATTCCAATTTAAAAACCATACACAATACAACATAATTTTATTTATAGATAACTACATACTCGTGTTTCTGTGTACATTTATTGCTAATTTTGTCTTTAGCAGTGAAATGTTGACTTACAAGTATTATTTTTCTCTTGGCCAACGAACCGCAAAAAATAGCTCTCTTTTCATTGTAGTACTAGAAAATATCTTAGTGACGTAGGTATCTACCGGCCTATTTTTGCTTAATGTAGTAGGTATAATCATAAAACGATCGTTTTTAGCACACACTCTCTGTGCACGAGCACTAAGACCAAATAAAAATCAAGTTAGAATGTTTAGAAACAAACAAGTAAGGCCGGCTAAACTACGCCTCACCGTGTACAAACACAATTACACACACAAACACATGCAACAAAACATACAGACTACGCCTTGGGTCATCAGTCAAACTATGGCGGTGCAACATCGACACACTTACCACATCTATAAAAAACTGGCCTCAATTTCTGTTTACGACGTTGTCTTGATTTTTTTATTTGGACTAAGGCACGAGCATAAAAACGTAATTGTGACGTGCGTGCATTTCTTGCAAAGAGAATTGAATTGTTATTATTGTTCTGGAGATGTTTTACTCTGCAGTGTGGTGGAGACCACGCTCTTATCGGGTTATCAAATATAAACAAGGAACCACGTTTGGGAGTTTTTATATGGGATGTTGTCCCTCGGAAAAATTACGGACCTGTTTGTTTTACTTTTGATCCCAATGAGAAACATACATACTTAATGGTGTAGTCCTTAAAAATGTACACAAAAGACCATTTAAGAAAAAATATTGTTCTATCTTTATAAATACATAATGCTCTTCTTTTCACTCATTTAGTGCGCAGGTATAAACTGTTATTTTTTAATTTAACCTGTACAGTCCTACTGCTGGGCAAAGGGTTAAAAGGATATTATCACAGTAAAGTTAGTTCGTATGGGCTGCGTGGTGACTAGGCCTGGTGTCAGAGTTTTTAAGCCGCCTGAAACCCGCTGACATGGCTACATGGTAAAAACAACCGGGATCCATTATTTGACTTATCATTCGAGCCACAGCAGCGCTGAGTTGTAAATGCCACCCTCGGTCATAATAGTAAAAAATATTCAAGGATGTCAAGGATATGAAAAGGATGAAAAAAGATCAGTTTTTGTAACATTTTTACTTTCTCGATAATAATGTTTATACTGGGCGTACTAGCTTATGTTATAACATTATTTTCCGTGTACAAGACAAGTCAATCGAGTGCGAAATGTAAAAGAAGTAGATTTGTCACAAAATGTTTGCTCTATGTGATCAGAGGCGACGCTTCATTGGTTTAGTGGCATGAGCGAATATAAATACGATTTCTGAAAAGAATACGGGTTTTGCTAATATTTTGGGGCGAGAAATGTACTGAGGAAAATGTCGCTGCCCTAAAATGTGGTACACAAAATAAGAACTGGTTTAAGAATGATACAAAATATTTATTTTACATCAAATAGTGATTGAACAACTTTTGACTAGCGTGCTGCTTTAAGCGTTAATAAAATGTAAAACAGTTGACTTGTGAATAAATGTTGACTTGTAACTTGGCGTTATTAATAAATTTGATTTGATTAAAAATGTTCACAAAATACCCAAAACACAGATTTAAAACTAGGTGTTTCTTATTAATCAGCGAAATTAAGCAACGTTCAGCATGGTCAGTCTTCGGATAGGTGACCGCGGATGGCATTTGTAAAATTGTGGGTCTCTATTGTTTTAACCGTTTTGCCACATCAGAGGAATTTAAACGGATTGTAAACTCTGACACTAGTGCCATCCGGCCTATAGGAACTTACTTATCGCAAATATCCGATTGTCCGTCTGTGCAAAAATCTGTTTTTCCATCCAAACAGGTAATTTTACAGCTCTAAAAAACTGAATGATATTTTGAAATCCAGCATCTAAGCGAATCTCGATTCCCGCCAATTCGACAATTTTGAGACTGGCAAGATTTCCCAGACGTATTTAATTTTTTCTTCTTTTTTCAGTAAACTAAAGGAGGTTGGTAATACGAGCGTTTCGTTCCGAGGACACTTCTTTTCATTACCCAAGAGACAGTTTGGTGAAATCAGGTACAAAAGCGTTCTCATTTCTTTGTAAACATATTTCGTAATAAGAAATATTTTCTTTTGCGAAATTAAAAGGTAAAGCCTAATTGAAAAATACAAACACCACTTAAGACGGAGGAAAGTTAGTGATTTCTGTGTTTCGAGTGGATCTTAGTGAAAGAATAAAAATTTTCACGAGCAGAATTCTTTGCTGAAACGTAAAAGATCATGTAAGTAACTGCTTGATCTACGCCGAGCGTAGGAATGTTTTATGTGGTGATTCGCATATTTTGTTCCATTTAACATTGAGTAAAGGATTGATCCGACAAAGACTTATGTGATTTCCTTTGCGTGATTATTGGTTATCTGTAAAGTCGGTTTACAGACGATAATTTTACGTGAATAACGTCATCAGAAAACTTTGTTAAATCAACAGCTGAAACAAGCCGAACGCTTAGGCCATCTACATGAAATAGAAAAAAATCCAAGTCGATGGCAGGTCGATCTTGCCTCTCTATCGCTTGTTCCGCGTTCTCGCTTACCGACGTCCATCGATTTATAAGACGTTATCACTTCAAAAAATATTTGACTTCATTAATTACCCACATCAAAAAGAAAAAAATGCCAAGTCGACGATTAATTACGAAACTTATAATTATTTTTCGCAAAAATTGCAAAGCCGACTTCCATTGTGTACAAAATTAGAATAGTTCGCTCGAATTGATGTATACAATTTTTACATTGCTGTTGATTTTTCAAGAATAGGACCGCCTCAAAAGTATACCCTTTCGAACTAAAAAAGATTTTTTTGATTCGGTTCACAATTGGCGAAAACATCGATGAACATACACAAAAAAACATACAGACGGACATAGAAACTCCTCCTTTTTGGAACTCGGTTAAAACTTATTCAAATGACGCTCAAACTACGGAATCGAAGTCGATCGATTTCATAGATAGTCATTTATTTTCAGTAAGGATAATTACATACATTGGTATACAAAAATATACTATGTATCATTATGTACTCAACAGAATTATTAGGCATAATATTACAAAATTAATTAGGTACATTACATAAAATTTAAAATACAATACTAAAAAATTAAGATGTCATATCATAAATAAAAAAAATCATCGACGGGACGAGTGTCGAGTAGGTACTATCAATTTCTCAGGTCAAATTAGGTCAAAGTTCGTGTCAGTACAAACTCAAAAGGAATCCCTCTCACGTACGCCAACCAAACGCAAACTAGCGTTAGCAAAACGCAAACACGGTGCTTAAGTTCAATCCACGTTAATTTATGCATCAGTGAAACTTACTACAGTTTATTTGATAAGCTACAGATCGTTTGTTGGCTCACACGGTATGATGTTCTAATTTGCATGAAATCCGTGCTCGTTCCGTCTACATTACAAGTTTGTGTTTCATTGTTTAAATGTACGTTACGGTAGCAAAGCGTTTCCGCATCGTTTTAGCTATTTTGTTTCTGTAACTTGTGGTTTTCGGCTCCAGTTTTCACAGTTTTGAGGTCTTTTTCGTATTGAGAGTTGTAGTTTCAGTGGTTTTAGTTTCGGCGCTTGTTGCTTTAGATATGTAAAAGTGTCGAAATAACTATGTACGAGTACATAGTTATTTCGACACTTTTCTACTTGATGTCTGTAGTGTGTGGGTGTGTATTGAAATATTTTCACGGAAAACTAGCAAACGATTAAGATATTATTGTTTTTTTGCTCGATGAATCCAAAAGAATCTAAATATCTTTAATTTCGATGAATTTGAAATAATGTGAGGTATTGATCACCTTGGCGTATAACATGGTATTTTATTATTTGTAGATTTGGATCATAATTTTGCATTTTTGGGTTACCTAAGTCGCAAGAAATAAGTGGCATTATGTGTAAAAAGCAATTACGTAGAATACTCGTACACCTACTCTAGCCTCAAATGTGAAAAATCTAAATTATTTTAGGTGTTGAAAATGTTATTCCAATTCAAGGTTTTCGATCACATAGAAAAAATATCTATAAATATAACGAATGATAGAGATTACTGGAAGAGAAAGTGTGTGTACTTTTGCATTATGTACGAAAACAAATTATATCGACCCCACATAAATAAGTGGGATAAGTGTAGGTAGATGATTATTATTAAAAAATACCTATTACACAATGGGTTTTGCTTTCTAGATGACTTTGACGAAGGAGTAAGAAGTAAAGCTCTGTTATATTCCCTGTTCCTGCGTAGGAGTAACCAGAAAATTTATATCTAAGACTCCCACATGAAAACAAAGACTGTTCTCGACTGTACCGGCTCGTAGCGAGATAGTGTTAACTACTGACAAAGAAAACGACTTAAAAAGGAAACTCTATTGCGCCCAACTGTACTGAGACAGGGAATTAATTTAAAATGTTGTGTTAATTTTTAGCTGTTGTCCCATTCTAAGTTAAGGCGACTGGAGATGAAAGGGTAGTTTGTTTTTTTCTGTATTGTGTTCAAGTCGGCAAGAGGAAATTAAAGAAGCGTCTGAGTGATCCCAGTTGTTATTGTTTTTTGTATTCGTAATATTGAAAGATGGTATGGCAATTTGAGAAAATATATTTTTTAAACAAGCTATATTTGCTCATACTGTCCTGTTTCCTGTTTACAATAGTAGATCGTTAGTAGGCAGTCGATAGTAGATAAGTTCTCATTGTTAGGAATAACTTATACTATGAGAACCATAGCGACGTCACGAAAAGACTCAGTTATTTGAAGCAAGTGGGTAATTCTGTATGAAAACAAGCACTTAACGCGCTCTAACGTGCTCTTTGTTTAGTTAAAAATATTTATTTTTCAAATAACATATCCTAAACTCGGTTTATAATTTAATATAACGTAATTTTACATTTATCAAACATTTCTCCCATCGAAATTCACGAAATAATAAAATGCTTACCGCGTAACGTTACGTTTTATCGATAGAGAATCAGGTCCCCTAAAAATAGTCCATTTTACTTCTTCAGTTAAAAATATTTCAGTACAAAACCCGGTAACAGCACTACCAATTAAAGGATCAAAAACTCGGTTTATTATAAAAGTGTCTCGACACTGTACACCAGTGTCTAACATCTTGCAGACGCTCTCGAGAGCTCTCCAGACGCCGACACCGGCCAGCGAAGTGTTTTTAATCCAGTACAAAGCATGTCTTTTTTAACGAACTCAGATGAAGGTATACAAGGTTTTACTTTTTACTTTTTGGCGTGTGCATTTTATAGAATACTGCAACTGCAACTGACTAAGAACTTTAAAAGTTTTATTATAAAGCCCACTTTTCAAAGTGAACTGTGCTATGAGACCAGCTTTGGGTTGAAATGGTACGTTGAAAGTAAAGACTGTAATGCAGACTAAGATGTTTTCGTCTGTTCAGGTGGTATTTCTCTCTTTTTAGCGCATTCAGTAATTGAAAGTCAGACGTATTCGGGTTTCTGAGATTGTGGCATTTACACAAAGTGCGACAGCTATGCTTTGTCTTCAAATGTCCCTGTAAAAAGTGTTTGATAATAGTTGTGTTGCTAAATTTATTTAAGCTTAAATATTAGTGTAAGTGATAACAAACCACTATTCATACATTTATATTATTGTGATAAATGCAAAGTTTACGAATGTGTAAGCACAATTATAGATATTGTATTCTTTCGCTTTTTCACTTAAAGAGTGAAAATATTTATTTTATCCTAAAAAACATTTTGTTCAAAATTATTACGGACAAAACCACAAAACGCAGTTTGTGCAGAACTCATAACAACGCACAGTTAGAAGCTTGAATAACGTTAATTACAAAGCCAACTATTCACTAACTAGGTACGGCCGGAATTACCCCATGAATTACCCTGCGAGTGTGACGTGTGATACGACACACGATTGACAAACGTCTCTCAGGGGTGTCGCCGATTGCTGTGTACATCACACGGCCTGCTACGACAGTAATGGGTACTCGATGCTGTAAGCTACAAACAGCGTGGACCTAACAGTTTCTGGAAATTACATCAAATAAGTTTAATTTTAATTATGTTCCCACTACTGTAAGAGCAATGGACTTACGGTTTTAATTCACTATGTTCAGCCGGAGTTACCCCTGTGAGTGTGATGTGCGATATCACGTACGATTGACAAACGTCTCTCAGGGGTGTCGGCGATTGGTCTGTACATCACACGGTCTGCTGAGACGGGAATGTAAACTCGATACTGTAAGCTACAATCAGCATTGACCAGTAGTTTTATAAATTATATTAAATAAGTTCACACGAGGAAAATTTCACTAAAGTATTTTATTATGGGTGGTTTATGTAACTTTACTGAAAGAGCAATGGATTTATGGTAATTATAGCCTTATAATTATTCACTAAGTCCGGCCGGAATTACCCCTGTGAGCGTGACGTGTGATACGACGTACGATTGACAAACGTCTCTCAGGGGTGTCGCCGATTGGTGTGTACATCACACGGCCTGCTGGGACGGTAATTTAATGTAAACTCGATACTGTAAGCTAAAATCAGTATGGACCCGAAGTTTTGTAAAATATATCGAGTGGGTAAAATCAACTTTCTTAACATAATTAGATAAACCGGTGAAAATTTTCCGGAGAAGGCTAATACGGGCCAGATTAGGCGACTTAGAACCAAACCCGACCGAGCCCGGGGCGTATCGACTCGCGAACTTTGCTGTTATGTATACAAGGTTTGTAAACTCGCAATCTGTATTTTCACTTTAGAGATCGCGCCCTTTACTTACAAGTCAGATAATGGATTAAGGTAAAAGCAGACGCGGGAATCCGAGGCTGTTAAGAAAACAGAACACATTACAAATTTATAACAATGCATTTTTTTTACAAGACACATTATATAGGGCCTAGTTCTTTCTCCACCCGCTTTTTGACTTTAATCCGATTGGATCTCATTACCCTTACATTTCAAGTATCTCAGATATACCTGAAATTATTTATTTGCAACACCTATTTTAATATTCGTGACTATTCCCACATCATACCTAACATCAAAGCCGAATGCAAAAACTCGATTTTTGTGAAACAGTGTTACGTCAGATTACAAAATCAAAAATTATTTACAAAGAAATTAAATGGTAAAAAAACTTACAAAAGGCCAAGTGCGAGTTCGTCTCGCGCATGAAGGATTCCGTACCCTATGAGAACCCCCTTAGCCCTATTTCAAGCGTCTACCTGTTGTCGTTATTAATATGGAGCAAAAAACGGCAAAAAAATTACCTACGTTTGTTTTGTTTGGGAGCCCCCTTCAATATTTTTTTTTTCTGTTTTTAGTAATTTGTTATAGCGGCAACATACATACATGGTCTGTGAAAATTTCAGCTTTCTAGCCATAACGGTTCCTGAGATACAGCCTGGAGACAGACAGACGGACAGACGGACAGCGGAGTCTTAGTAATAGGGTCCCGTTTTTACCCTTTGGGTATGAAATAAAAATTGTATTAAAGCGTGACTAAAGCAAATGTTTGAGAGGAGAGAGGGCGCTGCAGTGCTCTTGTTTACATCGGCTCCGTTATATTTTGTAATTTAAATTAGTTCATCAAAGTATTTCTTCAAAATTCTATCACAGAAAGTCAGAAACAGTGTTGCTGAATCGCAAGATCAATAAAACCACGGAAGATACTGCGTTAAATAGGATCTTTTTCAGAAATACGATCTGTAACGGCATTTGACAGAAGAGTGAAAATTGGAAAGCAAAAGTGGAAATAAACAGTGGAAAAGCAAATTTGAAGTGAATAAGTGTTAATCCGAGTGCCAGTGAAGTGATAGAAAGTGATTCAAAGCATTCTAGGTCTTATAACCTAAAAAGATTTGCTAAATCTTCACACTGATCACTTCAGCACACGAAAAAGCGACATCTACCGGCAAGTGCTCGAACCACGTTCTTTGCACTTCACACAAACCACCAATATTGAAATAGTTCCGCTACTTGTCACCAGAGCTACCACAACGTAATATTTTGTGTGCAGATTTATTTATTGCAAAATTATTACATTTATAAACTTATTTCATTAAATACGAAATGGAGGGAGAAATAATGAAGATTTTACAAAAAATTCAAACAGATCTAAATAACCAACAACAAGCTATGAAAGAAATGCAAGAAAATATTACAACATCTATTAATAAAAATATAGATGAAAAATTCAAATGCGTCGAAGAAAGAACGAATAGATTAGAAGAAAAAATCGAACAACAACAGAAAACTATCGAACTTCTCGACAAACAACTAAGGAAAAGAAATGTTGTATTTTTTGGAATCGAAGAAAAGGAAAAGCACTATGATGATTTGGTTAACTTAATACTGGAAATTATCAACGATAAAATGGGAATAAAATGCCAAAAGTGGGAAATAGAAACAGCCTCCAGAATGGGAAGGAAAACGGGTAAAATAAGACCAGTAGTTATTACCATTTCCACCACTGGCAGAAAACTAGAATTGCTCAGAAATAGCAAAGCGCTTATAAATACATCTATATATATCAAGGAAGATTACCCTACACATGTTCTACAGAAACGCAGAGAATTACAAGAAAGTCTTAAAAAAGAGCGAGCGGCGGGTAAAAACGTGGTTTTACGATACGACAAACTGGTAATAATAGGCGCACAAGACTCGTCTAGTCGCAGCCAAACTAACAAAAGATTTATGTCGGAATCACCGGAAGCGGTTGTACTTCCTAAAACTACCCAACATGAGAACCCAAAACATGTTTCGAAAAAGAACAAGCCACAAAGTATTTCCAAATTTCTACAGCCGTCAAAACTGTCGCCCATACCACACAACATATCTCTGGACAACAGTAACGGCGAAGTAAACCAAATTCGAAAAAACTAAGCGGCACCTCTCCACCTTCTCCAAGACGGCCGGTCTCCGCGGAGAAGTCAGACCAACACCCCCTACAATACCCTATGCCCGGTACTAATCATCGGAATAAGCGGCAGCAGAGTCTCTACATAGCTTCTATCAACACGAGAACTCTACTATCAGACAGCAGAATTGTAGAGCTTTGTTCATCTGTAAAGTCACTGAAATGGGATATAATAGGCATTTGCGAAACCAGGAGACCTAACGAAACGATAGAAGAACAATCCGATTTTATAATATGTCACACAGCTACATCTAATGGAAGAAATGGAGTGGGATTCTTGATAAAAAAATACCTAAAACAAAATATAATTAGTTTCAAATCTTTTTCAGACAGAGTCGCAACGCTAGAAATACAATCTTCGACGAATATTGTCTGGGCGTTAATAATAGTATATGCTCCTACAGAAAAATATATAAAGGAAGAAATAGAGCTTTTCTACCAAACTGTAGAGTCTGCCATAGAGTCCATACGCACTAAAAACATCATTCTCCTGGGAGACTGGAATGCGCAAATAGGAAAACAACAAAGAGGTGAGGAGCTGATACTAGGAAAATATGCTTTCGGAAATAGAAGCCCACATGGTCAAAGACTGGTAGAGTTTGCGTTAGAGCATAATTGCAAGATAGTGAATAGTATGTTTAAAATCATGAGTCATAAAAAATGGACATGGCAATCACCAAATGGAAAATGCTTTAATGAAATAGACTACATACTTACCAATAAACCTTCACAGATCAAAAGCTTCGACATAATACAAAACCTCAACTTCAACACAGATCACAGAATGATAAGATGCAGGCTCCAAGTAAATATACAAAGAAATAGGAAAAAATTCAATTCCAGGCCTTACACGAGAGACCTACCAATCCTATGTGAAAATGCAGCTGAACGCTGGGAAAATATATTCATCGAAGCTATAAGGAGAGAAGAAGGCGTGCAAAACCAATATAACTCATTAGAAGACGAATTACAGAAGTTTTTAAAGCAGCTGCCAAAAAATGAAAACAAGAAAAACAAATATATTAATGAAGAAACGGAAAAATTGTTAGAACGGAGAAAATACTTATATAAAAAGAAACGAACAAAAATGGTTAAAATGGAAATAACAAAAATAAGTAAACAAATCAACAAAAATATAACTCAGGAGAAAAAAAGTCATAGAAAAAATACATTAGAAAAATTTATAAATAAATCAGGTGCTCTACGTAAAGCGTACAAACAATTGAGTGATAAGTTGGAATGGACTGTTCATTTAAGAAATAAACATGGTAGAGTACTAGAAAGGCGACCCGATATTATAAACGAAGCCACTAAATTTTACAAAGAGCTCTACACCGCTACAGCAACTATTGGACACCTGAGAAACAGAGGCTTTTCCGGGCGAAAATCAGTATAGTGATGGAATAGAAGATATAATCTGCTCTGAAATATCTAATGCAATAAAAACTCAAAAAAATGACAAAGCTCCAGGAAACGACAATATCGTAAACGAAGTCCTGAAGTCACTGAGTCCAGCACTACAAAAACCACTCCAAATATTGTTCAACAGCATCATGGAGACAGAAACTACACCAGAACAGTGGTCAAAATCCACCATCATATTGTTACACAAGAAAGGCGACAGATACGATCTAGGAAACTACAGACCTATCAGCCTGATGACTAATCTGTACAAGATATTTTCGAAAATCGTATTAAATAGATTAACGCAAATATTAGACTCAAATCAACCTCGAGAACAGGCAGGATTTCGCAAAAAGTTCTCAACGGTAGACCATATACAGGTTGTAACCCAAATGATAGAGAAAGCTAACGAATATGGAAAGCCCTTGTACATGTGCTTCATCGATTATACAAAAGCTTTTGATTCCTTGACCCACGAATCAATCTGGAAAGCGCTCACGGAACAAGGTGTAGATAAAAAATATATCAACTTAATCCACAGCGTGTATTCCAGAGGCCAGGCCGTGGTGAGACTAGAGCGAGAAGGAGAAACATTCAGAATAGACAAAGGCGTAAGGCAAGGAGACCCGATCTCGCCAAAGGTATTTTCAGCCGTCCTAGAGTCAATATTCAGATGTTTACGATGGGAAAAAAAAGGAATAAAAATAGACGGAGAGTTTCTGAGCCACCTTCGGTTCGCAGACGACATTGTGATCTTTTCCCAATCTGCGCCAGAACTAGAAGCAATGATCAGTGATTTGTCAAAAGAAAGTATGAAGGTAGGCCTAATAATGAACGCTACTAAGACAAAGGTACTCACTAACAGCGAAAAAATCGATATTATAATAGAAAATAAGAAAATAGAGTATGTGAATGAGTATGTTTATCTCGGACAGTTGGTGTCATTTGAGGACTGCACTGAAAAAGAAATAAATAGAAGAATCTCACTGTCATGGAAGAAGTACTGGAGCCTAAAAGAGATCATGAAGAATAGAGAAATAAAAACGAGCATAAAAAGGAAAGTATACGAAATATCTATACTACCCTGCTTAACGTACGCGTGCCAAACATGGTCTTTGAGGAAAAAGGACGAAGAAAAAATAGCAATCTGTCAGAGAAAGATGGAGAGGAGCATGCTAAATATAAGGCTCTCAGACAAAATAAGCAACCAAATCATAAGGTCAAAAACTAAGGTACCTGATGCTAAAGAAAGGATACGACGACTAAAATGGAACTGGGCAGGACATATCTGTAGACTTGAGAACTCAAGATGGACAAAAAGAGTAACAGAATGGACCCCACGGGACGGAAAAAGAAAACAAGGAAGACAGAGAAAACGATGGAGAGATGTTTTCACAGATAGAGCTGGACCTGACTGGATGAGAAAAGCAAGAGATAGGGAAGAGTGGAGGGGACTAGGGGAGGCCTATGCCGAAGAGGCAACTTCTACGGATAGATAATAAGTTGTAAATTAATTCTTTATAAGTTGTTAACCGTAGTAGAATAAATGGCTTTTTTATTTTATTTTTTATTTAAAGCAAATATTTGACGGTTAATATTGACATTTCCTATTGCGTATTTGTCATTTGCCAGCAGCATACGTAACAACCGTATCCCGAAGAGTTTTGAAACAATCAATACTTCATCGCATGTACTGTAGCCCTATTTTTAAGTCGCTGAAGCTCACGCTTCACAAATTACCAACAATATTGCGATTCGCAATCTTCCTCGCTATGGAATTGTTTGTGATTACAGCAGTTTGTGTTGAGAGGGCGAGGTGTAATTTCGCTTTCTATCAGTGCGCGCTTAGGGTTGCTACACATTTAAGCGCGCCGGCACAGTCGGTTTGGCAGAATAGGGATGTTTACTAGGTATCAAAATCATTATTATAATTAGTCCGTCAGTTAGATTTAAAAAAAAATTGGACACATATTTTTTCTTTTGTCAATAAAACAATCAGTGACAGAGATAAACCTTGTCAAAGTTTGAGAGTGGGGGCTGTGACGGCACTAGCCGGTGTATTTGATACCGGTTAGTGACGTCACGCGGAACTTTAACGGACTATATCTTCATCATTTTTTGTTAAATTGACAAAAGAAAAAATACGTGTCTAATATTTTTGACAATCTATTTGACGGACTAATTATATTTTTTTTAGTTAATAAGCCTATTATCGAACAAAGCCGACCCGAAGCAG
Organism: Hypomecis atomaria; assembly: GCA_964007245.1. Taxonomy (NCBI): domain Eukaryota; kingdom Metazoa; phylum Arthropoda; class Insecta; order Lepidoptera; family Geometridae; genus Hypomecis; species Hypomecis atomaria. The sequence continues at coordinate 5,814,853 of OZ023295.1, read as the reverse complement.
CTATTAATTACGTTAGGCATCACTTATGGCTTGTGCCGATCGGGTAGTTCCTTCGAGTCCAATCGGCACAATTCATTTTTCATGTCATTTACATACATTCAGTCTTACTGCCTGGCTTTGCCGAGCGTGCCGGCTCGCTGCCGCCCGGCGCGGCGGGGCGTAACGAAAACCGATCGGCTTTTTTCGCGAAAATTCATCTACACGTATTCGATTTTGAACAGTGCCGTTCGATGCCGGCCTGCTTATATGTGTAGCAAGACTTACCCCGACCCAATCCACATCTACCCCCGTTCTTCCAGCTACCCCGAAGTAACATTGTATCTTATTAAAAACCAGAGGTTTAAAATGTTTGCATTGCTGATTTCATTTTCTTAAAGTGGAAGGTGTTAGGTGTGGCAGAAAACTGTTTTGGGGTTAATTAACCCTTCACGTGATACAATATTTTTCCTGGTTAATTTTCGGAACAGTCGCCGCACACAATATTATTTACTTAGTAAAAAAATTCAGCCTGCGTGGTTTTAATGTTAGACCTCTAAAGGTCTTATAGAAAAACAAATGGAATTTAATAGGCGAAGTTAAAACAGCAATCAAAATTAGCTACTTACGAGTAAGTAATATTATTAGCAAAGTTAAAATGTAATTTTAGATAGATAGAGAGTAACACGATAGAGACGTGAGGCAATACGATACTAGTAGTATAAAAGAAAAAAATCATGCTAACGTAAAAGGTAACGTGGAATTTCCTGTACAGCTAATTAAAAGTTTATGATAGCCTACGCAATATTACTAAACCTTTTGTTTATTGGCAAGCAATGTCTCTATTACCTAAAATTATTATTAATTATGTACTATTTATTGAATCAGTGTACAATTGTACATACACAAATGCTTTACTTACATTCTAACCCAAAATAAACTTTCAACATTTTCTCACTATTACAAGCCATTTCCAATAAAAACATCACTAAATATTTGTTTTATACCGTAACCATAAAGAACGCAATATTTATCCTTCAACAAAATGCATTCGCCGCCGCACCAAATTGACATAGTGATGCATCTAGTCAGCATTTTATATTCAATATAAACAGTTTTATGAATTCTATAAACTTCGGCTGTAAACTCTACTCTAGTATTGATACTGAGTAATCGTTCCAAGTCCTTAGAGTATCGACTCAAGTATTTTGTTTACGTATCAACTTCAAACTTTTCAATTACAACAAATATCAAATAGATACAATGGAATCAGCCTTAATTTGCTCACGATACGAGTATAATTCGTTGCTAAATTGTATTCCGATTTCAGGATTGGTCCTATAGTAAAGTTGTTTGTAATTATGAGTACAGCTAAATACTACCACATGTCTGTCGTCTAGAGAAACATCCCGTACCATTAAAATGACAATACAATTACTCTGAAAAGACTGTTTATAATAATTTATAATTTTGATTGAAGTCAAATATAAACGTTAGATTAGAATAAAAAAATGGATGGCCATGACATGTTAACCTAGTCAAATAGTCCTCCATTAATAGGTCCTTAGTTGAAAGTACTTATTTTCAGTAAAATATGCTGGACAAGGTATGAAATGGAGTGAGAAACCCGACCTTTCTCACTAAACCGCCGTTCCCGACTAGTAACTATTAGAATCAGGTACTTACTATAAAAGTAAGAGTGCCTAGTACTCCGTTCGTATATTCAAAAGTATCGATACATATTCCTTACCAACTAAGTATTTCATACGTCGAAACTCTATTTGTAGAAAGTTATTTTACGAAAAGGCTTCGCGTTTATATGCACACAGTCATGTAAATTCGATTTGTATGAGCGCACGCGACTTTATGCAATATATTCACGATTCACTTCATTTTATATCGAATATGATGTAAAATTAACTTATGGAACATTGTGTTCAGTTTTTTTTAAATTTTCATTGAAATATTGGTTTCGGTTGAAACAACAATCGTGGAGCATATTCGATGTTTTGTGCTTCATCACAATAATATAAGAGTGAAATAAAAGTTAATATGTCAGTTTACGGATTTGTTAGCATTCATTTTTCGTAGTGAAGTAAACATGGTTGTGGTGGAAAATGTAAGTAATTTTAATAGAAGTACCAAGGCTCAATTTATGATATACTTTAGAGTAGATATATCATTGGTATTTTTAGATATCATGAGATATCACTTAGGTATTAATTATGATGATTACTTTACAACCAAAATCAAAATTAGTTATGCCGTTTACATGCAATACAGAACCGTAAAACTACACAGATATTTTTAAGGAGTCTGTTAAAAAGACAAGGACTGGAACAATCCCATAAAGTTTGTTTAAAGTTTTTGAATCGAGACCACCACAAAGTGGTCAGACGATCTCATTTGAATCGCTTGATGCAAGTGGCATATTTACCGGCTCTCTTGGAAATCTGGCCATGAATTGCAAAAACCAATGTCCAGCAGGAGAAAATATGATGATGATGATAATTAAACAAAAAAAGTTCTATTCAACCCTAAAAGTGCACGATTAAACGAACTAAATGTACATACCCGGGAATTTAAATATCTATTATATAAAAGGCTTCGCTGAGTGACTGACTGACAGACAGCCTACAGCCCAAACCGCTAAAGATACGAACATGAAATTTGGAACAAAGATACATTGGACCACGTAATGGAGCACTAAGAACGGAATTTTGAAAAATCGACCTCTAAAGGGGTAAAACGGGCCCTTTTCGTTTGTATGTAACTTTTTATTCCCTTTACCGATTGACTTGAAACTTTGTATACATGCTACTCAAACAAAATAAAAGTTACGTTTGTTCCTGTTTTTCCGAATATTCCTTATCTAAGGGGTCAAATTGGGTCCCAAAGTTGGTGAAAAAAGCGTCTATTACATCCAACGAGCTGGACGGTTATGGATGAAATCTGGTATGGAGGAAGCACACTACATGTTTCAACACATGAACTATTATTATCCCGGAAATTCTATGGGGATCCTTAGGGATAGCCAAAACTAATCAGTTTCGGCTGCCGCCCAAACCGCTAAAGATATAAACTTGAAATATGGAATATAGGTACATTGTATGACGTAATGGAGCACTAAAGACGAAAACTTTGAACTTTTGACCTTTGACGGGGTAAAACGGGCTCTTTTCGTTTGTAAGTATATTTTGTATTCCTGTACCGATTGACTTAAAACTTTGTTAACATGCTACTCAGACAAAATGAAAAATACGTTTGTTCCTGTTTTTCTGAATTTTCTTTATCTAAGAGGTCAAATAGGGTCCCAAAGTTGGTGAAAAAAACATAAATTACATCCAACGAGCGGAACGGTTATGAATGAAATCTGGTATGTAGGAAGCACATAACATGTTTCAATACAGTAACTATTTTTATCCCGGAAAATCTATAGGGTCTCTTAGGGATAGCCAAAATTATCAGATAAAGCTAAGATAAAACGGGTAAATGAATTCTAACAAAATTTGGTACGATGCTAGACAATAACACAAATTACCACTTGGGGTACCTACTGCTATCCATGAAAATTTCAGTGGGTCACGATAACAATTTCTTAAAAAAATGCTAAAAATCTATTCGTAAATCGAAGCAATGTTTAAAAATAGCCCACCCTTTTAAATAATAGATGACTATATTGACGTTTTGGGAAAAGTCCCGGATTCCTTGTCGAAATCTAGACCAAACGTCCTATAAAAGCATGAAAAATAACTTGAACGCACTTTTTTAGTAATATAGTGAAGTATCTAGAATAAAATTTAGATAATGACTCATCCGTCAATGGGGCAAAATGGGCCCCTAATAGTTTACGAAAGATTTTATTTTGTGAGCCAATAGATTTGAACTTAGGGTACATACGGATAAATAAACTTACTTTACTATGGGTTCTACCTGAAAAAGCGAAAATTACCTATTCTTTACATTTTGCCGCGGGTCGATGAACTTTTTATGTTGAACAGCAGATTTTATTTACGTGATTTCGGGGTTGGTACCATAGTAAAAGTAAGTCAAATGATGAGTATAATAGAATCCTAGAACATGCCTGTCGTCTAGATATAGGTACAATATGTATTTCTCAAATAAAATATACCTACTTGTGTGCTACTTTTTCATCTGTACAGGGTCAGAGAATGCCTGAAAGTCCTACAAGTGTCTCGGCCACTTTTGACTGGGTGAACGGTTTTGGGCAAGATCGTCATTGAGTTCAGGATAATCAAAATTAAATTTCTAATAATTTAATGAAACATGTTGAATACCTGTACTGAGCTTTTTTAATAGTCCACTACTGAACGTAGGCCTACCCACGAAGGGTGATTGAGCCATATCCATCACGCTGGCCGAGCGCGGGTTGCTGAATTCATATACATCGATTTTTCTCTATGGACGTGCCTTTGCAGGTTGCTTCAATGTTTTCCATCAATAAAAAGCCATTAGTGTAAATTTCGTACATAAGTTTCAAAGCTCAGTGGTCAGACCAGGATTAGGACCTTACGATTGTGATGTGGACCATGACATGCGAATGGAGTTGGATATAATTTGGTATGCGAGTGGGAAACTACATGGTTCATGAGTGAGCAAAGTACCGAAAAATATTCTTTTTACCACATAAAGAATGAGTAGGTATTTTAACATATAACTTTATTAAGTATTTATCTTTTGACAAGTTATAAGGCAACGCGGGCCAAACCGTAGGCTATTAAAGTCAAAGAACATATTTACTGTTGAACTGTGTTACATTGAGATCTTAATACTAAGAACAAAAATATTGAATTAACCGTTAAATTCAATGCGGCCATAAAATAATTATTTGAACATGAATAAATCATACAATTATTATTTAATTAATTTCAAATATTTTGCAAATCAATTTCATCTAAAAATTGTCGTAGGTAATAAGCTTTAGACACGAGCGAATTTAAGCAAATACTGAGACAAAGCAGGCTAATCTTATCTTTGCAAGTAATACGAAAACCCGAGCTAAACCATGAGCTATTATTTTAAGCAAGAAAGTACTAAAACAACGCGGGTCAAACTGTGGGGAAATACCATTTAAAGTAAGTACTCATTATCATTTTGAGAAAATACTAAAACAACGCGGGCCAGACTATTATCATGGGCTATTATCATTGCAAGTAATACGACAACGCAAGCCAAACGGCAGGCTATTATAATTTGGGATAATATAAATTGCATATCAAATAAATAATCGCCTATCAATACATACTCATCATTTATATTCTTTTTTACATCAAATAACTTACTTCACTACAAATAAACTAAATGTTTAACAAAACTCAAACTGCAGATAATTCGAAATTTTACATTAATATGACATTACTTTTTTCCTCATAATGTAATACAGTTAAATTAATTTTTGTACAAAAATACTACATACATAGCATAAATACTGACTGCACAGCAAATTTTTCTCAATTATTAGGGAATGCTCTGTTATCAGGGGTCTAGATCAATGGATGGTTTCTTTAGGGTAAATTAGTGAAGAAATTAGATTAGGTGTGATACAAAAAATAGGTTAGGTTATGTTAGAACATGACAAAACAACGCACGAGCCGAGCGAGCGAAGCGAGCGTGCCGCGGCAGCGGCCGGCGAAGTGCCAGAAGCGAATCGCCTTTATAGATTAGGTGTGAAACAAAAAAATAGGTTAGGTTAGTTTAGGTTAGGTTAGTTTAGGTTAAATATTAAGACGACTGTGATTAATAAAATGCTGTTTTATTTAGAAAAACTGCTGTAAATAATATAAAAATAGAAGTTATTATATTGATTGTATAGACAGCCTTTTTTAATTTTAAGCAAGTACCAATACAACGCCGGTCTAACCGCGGGCTATTTTCATTTTAAGCAAGTACCTATGTACTAAGACCACGCGGGCGAAGCCGCGGGTTTTAAGCTAGTTTAACATATTTAAATGCAATTATGAAAAATTTAATAATCATGTATAATCAGCTGATCAGCTGTCAGTTGATGATATTGACTTTTAAGGGCAAGCAATTTTACCACATAACTTAGATTCAACTTAGGAGTTATCTCCATCCACAGGCTAAATCGGCGTATCAATCGGAAACGGCCGTCATATCTCACGACATTAAGTGGATAACTTGACGCAACTTAGCGCCAACTTTACAACTTACATGTAGTTTATTGGCGAAACTGTGACACTCCATTAGGATTAGCCGAGGCTGGGGTAATGATGGCTGTTAATCATACCGTAATTTTCCGGTAGTGCATTTGCTTCCTGGGATCTCTATGATTATGACAGACTCGTATTTTGCAAGTGCAGGGGCAGAGGTACATAATATGTACATAATATTCAAAATTATCAACAAGTAAGCATATACGACCAGCCACGAATTTGCGAGAAAACAGCTGTTACATACATTTTGTTTAAGGTCGAATATTTTTTATACAGCAGCTGTTTTTTCACTATTTCACAGTAAACGTTGGTCATAATAGTGACTGTAAAGATATCCCATTCTTTCGCGGCGTGAAGAAAAATATCATTCAACTTATGTCTATTCACGTAAAACATGCATAATATTCGTATCAATTAATAAAGGTTCAAAAACGTATGACAATCGAGCAATGATAAGAAAATAGTTGGAACGAGCGCAGATCCTCATACCTGTCAAATTTACCGGAAAACGATAAGTTGACTATAGCTTAGTCTGAATCGATAGAGATTATAATGTTTTAGCCGCATAGAAGAAAACAAACACAAACGAAAACCCCCTAGAACACGATGATAAAACGCGAATAAGGAAAAGTTTTGTGCTAAGCGTTAATCCCTACTATTGCGGTCCAGTTTCCGACCTAAACCATTGTACTTGACACAATCTTCCCGGTCTCCTGGACCCGATAACATCTTTCACCGTTTAAACTTGTAAGGAGGTAGGGTTACGTTGAGGCTAAAAAAATCTAGATTCCAGGTAAATAAAAGGCTTTTTACACGAGGAAAACAGTTCCTTAAATGACCTTCCTGAACGTCAAGCTATTATGCTAAGTGCTTATTTCTTTTTAGGGTTCCGTACCCAAAGGGAAAAACGGGACCCTATTACTAAGACTTCGATGTCCGTCTGTCTGTCTGTCACCAGGCTGTATCTCATGAACCATGACAGCTAGGCAGCTGAAATTTTCACAGATGATGTATTTCTGTTGCCGCTATAACAACAAATACTAAAAACAAAATAAAATAAATATTTAAGGGGGGCTCCCATACAACAAACCTGAATTTTTAGACGTTTTTCGCTCTATATTAATAATGGTAATAGGTAGATGCTTGAAATTTTCACAGAATTTCCCATACAGTACGGAACCCTTCGTGCGCGAGTCCTACTCGTACTTGGCCGATTATTTATCTATTTGATTCGTGTGTTAATTTTCTTAACTTACTTTTATAGATAGAAATAAGTATCTGAGAATTTAGTTTCAATGGCTTTTCACTCGCAGTTACTCTTTACTACATCCAATCTTGGCTCATGCAACTGTACCGAAATATCAAAAACTTAGCAGAAATAAAAATCTCGATGAAAACACCTTAAGTAGTCATCTTAAACAAGTTTAGCATTGTTAAAGACAGTTTAAATATTTTATTTATTTGTTTTGTGCCACTACTAGTCACACTGCAGCATTTTAATGTTATCATACACTATGGAAACCAATGTACATAATGCACCAAAATATTTAATTTACACTGACATCAATAATTACGGGCCCCGACCCGTAGACCAAAGCTACAGGGCCCCCGTACTGCTTTAATCTGAATATAAATTATCCATAACTAAAGTGGTAGGTTATAGTTTTACACATGTGATTTTATAAACTATGTATCACAGACTATGAAACCAAATGGAATGCCCCATATAATTCACACAGATATCAATGGTCACGTGCATGCAACGAGGCGTCCGAGAACGTAGCATCGGGGGCCCGTGGCTTTGGTCGGCGGGGCCCCACCTGCCAGCTTTAATCTGAATATAAATTATCCATAATTAAAGTAGACTCGGACATGGGGAGAATAAATGCGGCCACTTGAAACAAAGCCTTGAGGTTTGGCCCAAGTTATATGAGTTCTAAAGTAATTAAACGACAAAAGTTTGCCGAAGTAATAAGAGATGAAAAAGTGAAGATTTTATTATTTTCGCAACTTCTGTGTAAATGAAAATACATTTCTTTGTTATTACTTTTTGTGTAATTTAAGAAATGGTACCAATTTGGACAATGAGATCGGAAAACATGAGAAAGTTTTTTGAAGATTTTCATTACATAATTTCAATTGGTATAATTTTGCTACACTGTTTATTGGATAGACAATATAATAGCAAATGAATTGTAAGGATAGTAAAGAGTAACAAAATAATTTCTTGCAGAGACACCTCTTTATTTTTGTTTGGTTAATACTTAATAATATAAAACAAGGATTTTATCCACCACGCTAGTTACGGGTAGCTAGATTCGCATAATATATATATCATCAAATTTTTAACCGAAACTATGCAATTTGCCCCACGAAGTTTTCCTTCACCAAAAGCCAGTGCCCGAATATTAAAAATAAAGTATTACAAGACTACTTTAAAAGTATATAACTTGCGCCTGTAATATCTCGCTAAGCCCTTGTAATGCGAGCTCAAACGGTTCCATATTTTTTCCGGCAGCTTTGTGGGCAATGGCAGTAAATTCGCTGAAACGTGTCGCAAAGAAAGGCTTTTGATAGTGGTGATAGTAACTAGGCGAACTGAATGGGAGAATCTTTAACCGCTACGTAACAAAGACTGTTTTTGAATAACCATGAGGTTTAAGCTTTAAGGCCTGCACAAGTTTATGCTTAACTTATGTAGAGGTCGGAATGAATTTCAATGTAATCGCTTTTGGTTTTGTCGCTGTCATTTTTATTTTAGAAATATGAAGTAGAAGTTGAAATATAATGTCCATGAATATGTTTCATATAATCATATATAATTCTTTAATTTTGAAGTGAAAACTTCTTTAGCTACGTTGTGCACTTTTTGGAATGGGTAAAAATGTTAAACTCGCGTCAGGACACGTGACGATCAAAAATTCGTAAGACGGTGCAAGGCGCTTGTGCGAATGTGCGTGTGTGATATTTATGTTCAATTTTTCACTTCTGCCGGCACTCCCGGAGTGCAACACGTTGTTATTTGTTTGCACTAAACGTTTGCCGCTGTATTCGTGTGATTTTAACGTCCTAAACTAAACGTCGTATTCACAGCTTCAGTAGTTTAGGATATTTTAGGATTTTTTTTAAACCCTAAGTATTGTACATAATCCAAACTGTACTGTAGCGGCCTTTTTTATAATGAACATAGGCCTGCCCACGAAGGGTGATATCGCCATATCCACCACGGTAACTCCATGCGTATTTGTTATATTCATAATAATATGCACCATAGAATTTTCCGTAATTTTCTATGTAGCTTTTATTTACAAATAATGCAACGTGGTAATTTTTTTTTTCCTGTTCTGCCCCACTCCTGGGCAAAGGTCTACCAAAATATTTCTTATAAGTATTTAGTATTTTATTACTATACGAGTATATTGTGGTTAGTATTTGGATGGGTGACCGCGGGTGGTATTTACAACAGACCGCTACCGTGGCTCGGATGACACGTTAAATTGTAGGTCCTGCTTGTTTAAACCGTATCCATGTCAGAAGCTATCGGGCGGCCTCAAAAACTCTGACATCAGGACTAGCAACCCTGCCTCAACGAACTTATTTATTTTAATATTTCTGATTTCTAATTTACCGTCCTTATTAGCGTAAAAATTGTGTCTGATGTAAGGATCAATCTCGCCTGCGTTACTCACGTAGCCAAGTTTAGATTGGGTGCGACGGAGTCGAGTCCTAATCCGATTATAGGCCAAGTTATAATGACAATCGGTTCACGGCGCCTCTCATGGCAGCCAAGCCTGTTCTAGTCTAGGTGATATCATAAAGTACAAGTGATTCTGTATACAGGGTGGAGAGTTGACCCCGACATTAAATTAAATCACATATATTATTTGGCCTTCTGTTTTAAACCCTTCAACATATTACACTTCAATAAATAAAGCTATTTACTAGTGATGTACAATTTTGTAAAAAAAAAAATTGGAGCAATCTGCTTAGATAAACAGTGATTTGAGATATTTGGACTAATGTCATAAGTGGGAATAGTTATTTTGATTAGTCTCATGTTAAAATGGCATGAATGAATCACTACATAGTATAAAACAAAGTCGCTTCCTGTTGTCTGTCTGTCTCTATATGTACTATGTAAACAGCTAGTTGCCAGTTTCCAGTTGCTGAAACGTATAGGTGATTTAATTTCGAATTTGATAGTGTCATGAGACAACTTTGCGACCGGAGAGCCAATATAAGTGTATTTTAAAATAGTCATTTTCGAAAATGCGAGATACATGCAAGATATCCTTTGCTGCTGCTCTATTTGATGTTTCTACTGAACATGACTCGGCTAAAATTACTGTACTTAAAATGTGCCCACTTTTGAATTACATTTCGCCAAAAGCCTTGCCCGGTGCAGTATTTTTAAGATGCACTTTCAGATACATAATGCTGAATCTTTTATTGCTCTTCGATTCAGCGTTCCGAACATATGAAGTACTAAGTATTACGAAAAGGTTGTAAGACCCAGATTTCACCAAAGCGGAATGAAGTCAGAAGTAAATGAATAAAACGTTATTGTTCCAAAAACTTAACACTAACAAGTGGTACACTAGATCCGACACTAAAGCGACCTGTGTCGTATATAGGCTCTTCCTTATCATATTGTTATCACAATCAAAATCAGCAATATATTACTCATTCCAGAAATGCCCACATTTACTTATTTTGTATAGTGTTAAGCCAATTATGGGGTTTATGCAGTGGACACACGGGTTTCATTCTCTATTCGGGCTATACGGGGTCCATTTTCGCACGTTCACGCGCTTTGTTTCGCATTGTTTGATTCTATAACTGTGGTTTCTACGAGCAGTGTCGTCTTATAGCGGTTTTATAAGTTCTCTCTCACTTTACGGTGACAATTACCGCTTTCTAGGAAAAAGCGCCATTTTATTCACTTAGACACCATTCTAATGACGTTAATCACTGTTGTATTACGGCTGCTATATAACGGATATCCGGATATATAAATAAGGATAAGAAAACCAAGCTTAGTACTTCCCCAGACGTACTCTGCAAAAATTACTATAAAAAACATACAATATTTATTTACACTTATCACTCCACCAACCCGCACTGGGCCAGCGTGGTGGATATGACCCAATCATCTTTCATGGGTCCTTTCTATTTCCTGTACTGGACTATTAAAATATATATCTGGTAGGTATAGAGTTTATTTACAATAATCTATTTTTTCATACAAGTAAATCCAAGTAGAGCGAGGTAGTTGAAACGTAATTGATTCTTTTCATATGCAAACCTGAAGCCAGCATATGCAGGGAAACTCGGCGTTACTCGATACTTTTCTTGTTTACCCTGGTTTCCTTTATGGAGTTAGCATGAGATTATACGTTAACGGAAACTACATTAGTTTTCGTGTGCTTTCATATGTTTTTGTACAGATTCACTGGCGAAAACGAAGAAGAACCAATAAATTATTAATTTTCACCAAAAATGGTCTGCTATAGTCTGCTTGAATCGATATAGAATATTTTAGGGTTCTGTACCCAAGGGGTAAAAATGGGACCCTCTTACTAAGACGTCGTAAGACGTAAGAGAGAGGGAAATACATTATTTTTACACCGATCGGAATTCAAACAATTTCGCCTGATAAATTACTATGCGATACTCCTAAAAAAAACCTTTTACATAATATTTGAGTACCAAAATTGACAGAATTTTAAGGAGTCCATTCCATAGCATTCTCTGAATTATAATAATAGCAGTAGACGTGCTACCGGTTATATTATGATGATGTAGGGTAAATAATATTATTTTTCTCAGAATATTGTAGGAAATCTATAATCTAGATCTAGAAACTGTTATAGATTCCCTACAATTACTTTGCCATAGTAATTAAACGTAATTAAAAAACTTAATTATATCATCGTTTATGGCTATGTTTTACTCGTACATAATATAAAGAATGTATGCGCCTGGTAAATGTTATTTGAAGTTTTTACCCAAAATTCCAGCCTACGGTATGTTCCATGAGAAAGTAAAGGAAAAAGAAGGGGACTCACGGTTTCTGCGACTGGGTTCTCGTCTGCCGAAGGAGTCTGCTCGTATGGTGTCCAAATCACGAACAACAACACAATCACTGCAGTATATTTTTTTTTATTTCTAAATTAACAACCGCTTCAATCTTAACGTAAAACGACGATTCTCGCCATCTTGTCTTTTTCTCATGTTCCAATCAGATGCAATTTTTGCATCTACTGTTTGCGTGAGTGAGAAAAGGATGGACAGAGGAAAAAATGGGTAGGAAGAAAAGGACAGGACATTTGAAACATACCAGTAGGGCTTTTAGCATGAATGTCCTATTTCGGCCTTAACATCCCCCCCACCTAGACTAGTCTATAGGCCTTCAATGATACAAGGCACATACAAAAAAATAGTCACTTTAGCGCGCCTAATCAAAAAGCGTTAAGCTGAAATAGTATTATTAATAAGGAATTTATTAACGATAGTCAGTATTTACAATTAAATACATTAGTTTAAGTTAAGCAACAGTATCCTACTTATGCTATACTTAAATTAGAGTTGTGGACTGTATATAAATTATTGAGTTGGTAAAGGATAAACCTTAACAACCGGCCTGCGATAAACACCAGATCTCGTACGGACATCCACGACTCTCACGACCGAATCTTTGCCTTCAAACGTTCTCTCAATCACACCGATGGGCCAGTCAAGAGGAGCACTGTTCTCTGATTCAAGCAAAACAACAGTTCCCTTCTGAATGGACGCAGTTTTCTTTGTAAATTTATTTCGAATTTGTAATGAATTTAAATATTCTAACTTCCATCTTTTCCAAACTAGGTCTAGGTGGTCAATGACACGTTTTCTATGCAACAGATTGACGTTGACTTTGGATAAATCCTCTGAGGGGAGAGATTTTAGAGGAGTAAGCACCAAAAAATGTGCGGGCGTGAGCGCTAATGGCTCTGCGGGGTCGCTACTCAGAACTGAGAGAGGACGAGAATTTAACAGAGCTTCTATTTGAGTAAGCACCGTCAACATCTCCTCGTATGTCAAGAGCTGGGTTCCCACCACTTTGGCCAGAATAGATTTCACCGACCTCACATTGGCCTCCCAAATACCTCCCATATGCGGAGCAGCCGCAGGGTTGAATTTAAATTCGATTCGGTTTTCTCGCAGTTCATTCGCGAACTTGTCGCGATATTCTTCAGATTCAAGTAACTGATACATGTTGTCTAGATATGATTTAGCACCAATGAAATTCGTTCCTCTGTCTGAATAAATGGTGCTCACGGGACCACGTCGTGCCAGGAAACGTCGGAAGGCATTCAGAAAAGATTCTGTGCTCAGAGAAGGTGCCAGTTCCAGGTGTATACCTTTTGTGACCAAACACACATATAAACAAATATATGCACGCACAGAGCGTATACCTCTACCGCGGTGGATAACCACCGGTAGTGGGCCACAATAGTCCACCCCAATATGGCTGAAAACCTTCGCTTCGTTTACACGACATGCCGGTAAACTTGCCATTATAGGAAACTGGTTAGTCGGTCGAGTTCGGAAGCAAATGTTACATTTTCGTGTGATAGTTCGTACAATGTTACGAGCCGACATGATCCAGTATTTTTGCCTTAGAAGTGACATGAGAAGTTGTGGTCCAGTATGCAAATTCTTGCGATGATAATATTCAATTATCAAATTTACGATATGGTCGCGGCGCGGCAGCAAAATGGGGTGTTGGCTATCATATGCTATGTTAGCATTAGTCAAACGACCACCGACGCGCAATATATCGTTTTCATCAACAAATGCATTCAGTTTAAGAAAAGCTGGCGGCAATTGTTTGCCCGCTTTGAATTTAGCAATTACATCAGCAAAGTAAAAGCTCTGAAGACTTTTAATAATCGCGTATTCTGCAACTTCGAGGTGTGCAACGTTAAAGTTTGTCGGTAATTTTTTGACAAAACGAAGGACATAAATCACTATTCGGAGCAATTTAGTCCAAGTGGAGACTCGATTGGCGAGCTCACATAATAGGGGGAGAGGAGGGGTAGACGAATCAGTCGTCGCCATCACACTCACTTTAGCTTCAGGAATTTCATCTGAAGTGCTGAAATCATTATTCAGAGGCCATTCCGACCGGGGTTGATAAGCAAACCTCGGCCCGTTGAACCATAATGGATGTACAATTAACTGTGCGGGAGTCAATCCTCTGCTCAAACAATCAGCAGGATTATCTTGACCGGAAATATGATGAAAACGACTGGGGGGCAGTTTTTCCTGAATTTGTGAAACTCTATTAGCAACAAACGTCTGCCAGCGACTTGGCGTACCGTGAATCCATGCAAGAGCTACTTTACTGTCAGTAAACGCGTACACGGAGCATGATGGCAGAGAGTAGGTATCGATGACCACTCGCATTAATTTTGCAAGGACAAGATTCGCGCATAATTCCAATCGAGCGACCGTAACTAACGTTTTGGTTGGTGCGACTCGCGATTTAGCACACACCAGATTGACCACAGTACGATTAAGCATTGGAAAGTACACGTGAATGTACACCACTCCTCCATAAGCCGCTTCAGAGGCGTCAGCAAACCCTAATAAAGAGATGACGCAATCATCAGTAACACCAACATGACGTGGTATTTTAACGTTTTGCAACAATGGCAACTCAGACTCAAAACTTTGCCACAGTTTGACGATATCAGAACTAGGCGTTTCATCCCAGTCCAGATTTTGATTCCAGAGAGATTTGACAACCAATTTAGCCAGAGCCGTAATCGGTGCTACGTAGCCTGCTAAATCCCACAAACGCGCAATTCGGGAAAGTATATTTCGTTTAGTACAAGGGCGTGGCTCAATGTTTACAATAAATGTAAACACATCTTCAGCCGGTAACCAATGCAATCCCAATATTTTTAATTGGTCAGCAGGACTAAACTCCACGGCTTCTGTGACGCGATGGTCAGCAGGAATACTTTCCATAATCGCTGGCGAGTTACTCGAAAATTTGACTAAATCGAAACCTCCGTTCGCGAACATTTTTATCAGCTGATCAGATAATTCGATACCGTCTGTTTCCGATAAGCAACTCGTGGCTAGGTCGTCCATGTATATCTCTCGTTGTGCGACACGGCTAGCCGCCGGATAGCGAGCGCATTCCTCGATAGCTAACTGACGAACAGTTCGTACTGCTAAGAATGGACTACAACATAAGCCGAAAGGAACGCGCGTCATTTCAAAAACCTGAATCGGATCATGAGGACTGAATCGATACAGTAACCTCTGAAAGCGCCAGTTATCGTCACTCATCAATATTCTTAAATACATTTGCCGAATGTCGGCACTTATTGCAATAGGCAATAATCGAAACCGCAACAATATTTGAAACAAATCATTTTGTAAATTGGGCCCAGTATGTAAAATGTCATTTAAAGACATTCCATTCGATGTAGCACAACTCGCGTCTAACACGACACGTAAACGCGAAGTTGACTTATCTGTCCTTACGACACCATGGTGCGGGATCACATAATGAGGAGTATCAAACTCAGAACCAACGTCCTCGATCATACGCAAATAACCCTTATCTAAATATTCACGAAATACATTGTCGTATTCTTTTTTAACTGAAGGATCAGCCAATAATTTCCGCTCGAGTGATAAATACCTACGCTTTGCAGTATGCATGGAAGTACCTAAACACGAAGCATCTTTTTTGAACGGCAGTGATACTACAAAGCGACCAGTATCGTCTCGTCGTGTGCTATTCGCATAAAATTCCTCACAATGCAATTCGTCCGAAGATAATTTATTATCAGTCGTAGGTACTTCTTCTAGCTCGAAAAACCTACTTACGCGGTCGTCAAGCGATTCGTTAATTGCACAATACGCACGCACAACATTGCACTTAATATTTTGCATGGGCGCTTGACCAACAATAAGATAGCCTAACGACGTTTCTATACCTACCGGTTCGAATGCATTTCGTGATACACGATTCGGGCGCAGTATACGAGCGAATAAATCGGAACCTAATATGAGGTCAACGCCCGACGGGGAGCTAAAGCAGCTGTCCGCTAAGGGTAAATTTTGCAAATAATCCAGTTGCGATGTATCAATTGTTGATACGGGAAGTGTATCCGTAATCCGACTAACTACTAGCGGCTGGATGGTGAATTTTATCTCATCATTATGACGAGATCTTAACGTAAGGCAAGTTATACCTTCAATAGGATTGGTGACGTCACCTACACCGGAGACGTATTTGTTTGCAGTCGAGTACATCGGCAAGTTCAAACGCCTACAACATTCGGTTGTAATAAAATCACGCTGTGACGCGCTGTCTATTATCGCACGAACTGTATGAATATTTCCCATTTCATCAACAAAGTGACACTGGGCCGTACCTAATAAAACGGAAATCCCGGGTTTAATATCATCAGTTCCATTAACAGCTGCACATTTAATACCTACGGCACACAATGTTACAGGTAGGTCTGTATTAGACGGACCACTAATACCTACATTATCGTGTGAGCCAGTAGAATGCGCGACTAATGGACGCTCGTCTGCCGAAGCCGACCGTACGGTTTGTTTATTTACATTAGTGATAAGAGCGGTGGTGTTTCGATTTATATTTTTCACATTGCTTTGCGACGCAGTAATATTCCTATTAGAGGAACTAGTGTCTGCATTACCAAAGTGCAATAAATCATTATGCGATCGGGAACACGACGTGCATCTATTTTTAGACGGGCAATTAGGCAACGTGTGTTTATCAAAACAATTCACGCATAGGTTGTTGCGCTTGATTATCACAAAGCGATTACGAGGAGATGTGGCCAGGAATGTTGGACATTTGGCCAACGGGTGGTCATACTTATCACAACAAACACAATTAGTATGTTCCTGCACGTTTACAAAAGTTTTAATATTCGATCGTAATCCTGAAGTTTTATTTGAGGTATTATTGGCATTATTCGAGTTCTTACGAGGTTGAAAGGACTTTGTGTTCTCAGTTACGTTATATGCGCTTGCGCGCTTGAGTAGATGCGCTTGTTTACGCACAAATTCCACGAACTCGGCACAAGTAGGCATTTTATGATCGTCGCTGAATGACATCTCAAATGCTTTAACCGTATCGATATTAATCTTTTTACAGCCTATGTGAATAAACAACAAATCTTCCAAGCTAGTTATTTTTAATTGACGCGAGGCGGCTATTGTTGAAGAAAACTTATCAATAAAAGTTTCTAAGCTAGCGGGCGTGTTATCAACAGCTGGTAGATTTATTAGCTTATCGAGATAGTTTGCGGCCATCAATCGCCGATCGTTGTAACGGTTTAATAAGCCTTGCCAAATAACCGAATAATTTTCAGCTGTAGGCAAAATTCCTTGACACGTGGCGAGTGCACTGCCACTTAACTTGCCCATCAGATAAATAATCTTTTCACCATCAGACAGTTCAGGATTTTCGTGAACGGCCGAACGAAATGTTTCATAGAATACAGGCCAGCATTCCTGTTCTCCAGAAAAGGAACACAACTCTAATTTAGGTAGACGTATGTTTCTGGAATTTGACTTATTTTGCAATGAACTTTCGTGTTGTTTGTTAGTTAATTGATTAACTTTGAATTTGATTTTAGTATACATTTGTTCAAATGATATCAATGATTGATAAGAAGATGCACTTTTTGAAACGGTTTCTTCTAAATCGATTTCAGAATCGCATTTCGTCTCGAGTGTTTTAATAAACATATCACGAATGTTATCTATTGTATAACTCGAAGCAAGAAATGATTCTACCTGTTTCGGATCATTGCAATCTAGCATTTGAAGTGAATCATATATTGATTGGATATGGCCAAAATAAGCAGACAATTTATGCTGACACTTAACAATATCTTTTTCTTTTTTAGTAGCCATTTTGTATAAGTTTTGGTAATATTAATTACCGAGATTACTAACTTATTGGAAGTTATACGTAAACCGACAAATTAAATTACCTCCTATATAACAAAATGGTGGACTTTGCCCTCAAGAAACCGCGTGGAAGCAAAACCCGTATCTTGCGAAATATAGCGATTTATAGCAATTTAGAAAAGTAAAACTATCAAATAACGTCCGTATCGAAGTGACCAAAAGAATGTATGCGCCTGGTAAATGTTATTTGAAGTTTTTACCCAAAATTCCAGCCTACGGTATGTTCCATGAGAAAGTAAAGGAAAAAGAAGGGGACTCACGGTTTCTGCGACTGGGTTCTCGTCTGCCGAAGGAGTCTGCTCGTATGGTGTCCAAATCACGAACAACAACACAATCACTGCAGTATATTTTTTTTTATTTCTAAATTAACAACCGCTTCAATCTTAACGTAAAACGACGATTCTCGCCATCTTGTCTTTTTCTCATGTTCCAATCAGATGCAATTTTTGCATCTACTGTTTGCGTGAGTGAGAAAAGGATGGACAGAGGAAAAAATGGGTAGGAAGAAAAGGACAGGACATTTGAAACATACCAGTAGGGCTTTTAGCATGAATGTCCTATTTCGGCCTTAACAAAGAACGTCTTAGTTTTTGAGCACCAATCAATAAACCTTATATATTTATATTTACATCACCTACCCATCACAACATTTCAATCTTTGTACTTACCATTTAAATTCTTTCCCAACATACGATATACAGACCCTTTACAAATCCACCTACACCTAAATCATCCGTGGAACCAATCACATAAATTCGCAAAGTAAAAAACATGAAAGTATTACTCGCAGCCCTAAAAATTACCTTTTAACTTGTATTTTATTTAACATGCCGAGTGGGCCGCGGCCAGGGTTGTCCCGTCGCAATTTTACGGGCTATCCGCTGGGACGGTCCCTGTGATCCGACGATCTGACAGGTGGGGGTTTAGATACGTAATAATACGCACATGTGCGGCCCGCGACGAATTTGGAATGATAATTTGGCCTAAACCTGGGCTCTGGCTCAGAATAGTCTGGGCGAGGTAACTTTTCGTTGATACGTTGGCTCTTGAGACAGGCATTGAATAAGGTGAGAATTCTTATTGTACTATTCAGTACTATACTATATATTATTATACAGTAGACATAGTTTATTATTTCTCTATGTATATATGTCTTTATCGTGCCAGATTTATAGGAACAAAGTTATTCTAGGAAAAAATGTGCTATGCTACGTGTCACGCAAAACGTAACTGCACTATGAAATATGCCGTAGTTTGCACCATTTTACATACAATAAATTATAGCTAACTAATAGTCGGTCACATAGTAATTAGTGAACTAATGAAATAAATACAGATTACAAAATACAACATAGGGTTAAAGTTTTTTCTAATTGTTTCATCATTTAGATACACTTGTATGAGATGTTAGTAATGATTTTTTTATGATTGAAGTGAAAATCTATTCAAAATAAAGTATGGAGCCAAGAAAGAAAATACGGTTCTATTTCGAGGCTAAAACTCATTAAATTATCAAAAATACTGACTCCGCCGATAAAATGGGCGTACAACATTTCATATTTATACCTTAAAAGTATTCTATTCCTTTGAAGGACATGCTCTGAAAATCTATAACATCAATAATTCATACCCAGTTGCTGACCTGAAATACATAAGGTAACCAGTCGTTCTACCCGTTAAAATAACACGAAAAGTTGAAAATTTAATATTGTATGAAGAACCTCCGAAGTTCCAGTTTTTCTATTTATTTTTTTTAAGTTTTCGTTTCCGATATTAGCCTGCGTTCTTATTTATATTTCTAGTAGGTATTCACTATCGAGTTAGACTTCGATTTGGGACAAATTAAGGATTAGAAGCCGTGGTGAGCTGGTGGTAGTGACACCCGGATTACTATTGTGAGGTAGTAGGTTCAAATCCCGGTCCCGTACCAATGAGTTCTTTGTAATTGATGTACGGATTTTCACACAACTGACTTTTCGGTGAAGGAAAACATTGTAAGGCAACCTGCATACGTCCGTAGAAGAAATTCGATGGCGTTTATGAATCCA
Source organism: Hypomecis atomaria (assembly GCA_964007245.1). Lineage (NCBI taxonomy): Eukaryota > Metazoa > Arthropoda > Insecta > Lepidoptera > Geometridae > Hypomecis > Hypomecis atomaria. The sequence continues at coordinate 5,794,617 of OZ023295.1, read as the reverse complement.
CCAACCCGCACTGGACCAGTATGGTGGATATGAAGTGACGATAAAGCATTGTTTTAAACTTAAAATAAAATAACAACCAATCATGTCCGTTATCACAATTTCCACTGCAAAATAAACGATGAGAGCGTTATCATGCTACTATTTCCACTGTAAGAAGCCACATTATAAATCGGCTCCTAGACACGTTTATCGGACGCGGGCCCGACCACCATTTAATGCTTATTTATCGAAAGGCACTGTCTTCGGAGTATTTTCCACGGGATCAGGGTGTCACCGCCGCGCCTGGTTTATTGGTCTACGGACCACGGTCGTGCGGACCTAATGAAACTTAAGTTGAAACGGAAATACGACTGCGGGACGGGATTGTAATTTGTTGGCAAATTAATTTGGTGATTAAGTTTGGTTGTTTATTGGTGTTTATGTTGTTTGTGAAATTGTCCTCTCAACACTATTTCATTACGTCTTTGTGAGCAGATTTTTTCTTTACTACTTAATACGTTTTTGTTAGGCTTTTCTTTTATCTTTAAATCAAGACTAAATATAGCGCAAAATTAAATAGCAAGCTCGACTTGAGCTCGACATTAGTGAGAAAGCAGCGTAGCATGACTGCGAGAAAAATCGTAGCGCACCAAAAGCGTTACACTAAACAACGTAGCTCCGTATTATATAAGAGCTACGCGAGGCAATGCACAATAGAAGTACTACACAAAACAACGTTTTATCTGAAAATCAATATTCAAATGATATAGCGAGCGCGAATCGTACGTAAAATTAGCGCGAAAGCAGTGTAGCGTGAATACGAAAAAAATTGTAGCGCACCATAAGCGCTACACTAAACAGCGTAGAGCTATAAAAGTGCTACGCGAGGTAATGCACAATAGAAGTGCTTTTTGTAGCACTTCTATTGTGCATTTAGCGCACCAAAAGCGTTACACTAAACAACGTATCTCCGTATGATATACGAGCTCCGCGAGGCAATGCACAATTGAAGTACTACACAAAACAACGTTTTATCTGAAAATCAAGATTCAAATGATATAACGAGCGCAAATCCAACGTAAAATTAGCGAGAAAGCAGCGTAGCGCGACTACGAGAAAAATCGTAGCACACTATAAGCGCTACACCAAACAGCGTAGAGCTATAAAAGTGCTACGCGAGGCAATGCACAATAGAAGTGCTACAAATAGCAACGCACGATAGTGCTACCGGTGGAAATTAATTCATGTATGCAATGAAACGCTACGCAACGCTACGAGCGCAATGAAACTTTGGTGTTTGCTTTCGTGCTGCACTGTGGATTCTCTGCGGTCACGCTAAATGATTGACTTTACTTTGGTTAGCACCTAGAGTACACCGTAAACTCAAAGGATATGAAAGATAATACCGTTCAGTCTGTAAGTATAAGAAATTTGCTTCTAAAGCATTAAATTATGAGTAAAAAATGATTTACATCCCTCGTTTTAGAGATCAAAAAGGAAGTTCTCAATTTGACTGTATGTTCATTTTGTGTATATTACTGTTTTTTTGTATGTGTGTTACGCAATTACTGCGCCAATTAGGAACCGATTTTTATGATTCTATTTTTTTTTTTATAGATCAGAGGGTGAATTTTATCAAAATCGAATTAGTCATTTTTGACAAATCAACAACAATGTGAAAATTAGAACATCAAAGTTGTTAGTTTTGATGTACAGAATAAGCCCCTGAAAGGATACAAATTGATTAGAAATAACCCTGTATATCATTGGTGTAAACAATAAAAATTATTGAAAGAAGAGAAGATAACTTTTTATCTTTCTATCTTTATCTTGCATTGTCAGTCAATAATCTCTTCTTCTTTTAGAATCGATGTTGCGTGCTAAAATAATATTTCGGCTGTTGACCAAAAATTGGCCACGTCAATGGCGCTCTCTGTTGCCTCATTTAAGTCTTGTATGGTGCAAGGTTTTGGGGCATACTGCACAGTTGGTCAGATGTGACATGGTATGCTCACGCCGCAAAGACATTCGATCTTGAATGGCAGCAATAATAATTTTATATGAGACTTACCTTCAAAAACAGTGAGCGTGGCGACGGCAGACACAGCATCACCCACACCGTTCTCGGCCACGCACTCGTAGGTGGCGTCGTCCCGCTGCGCGCGTACGGGTTCGATTCTCAGCACGGCACCGTTCGCGCCCGGGCCCGCTGTCGACTCCATGCCTGACACTTGGTACCGCGACTGTACGCCTGTGAACAGATGCAACGTGTTATAAAACTACCAACTAAAATATATTTGAACTTGTCATGTGGCTTTTATTTTGAACAAAATAGTGGTTTTTTTGCTCTTTCGTGGTTCCGCCCGCGGGGCGAATCAACGAAGACTCTTTTTGAAGGCCCTCTTTTGCCCCGCATGGTTTGGAACGGGGCGAAAAGGGGCATTCAAAAAGAGTCTTCGTCGATTCGCCCCGTTTTCGAAAAGAGTCCCAGGGACTCCATGTGGTAAATTGTGTGACTAGCTCACTAGGTAAACTAAGGGTTATAGAGGCGCTTCTTAAGCCGAAGAAAATAAATAAATATTAGGGGACATCTTACACACGGTCTCTGACCCCAAACTAAGCATAGCTTGTGATATGGTTTGCCCTGGGTGGGGATCGAACCCACTCCTCTTTGACCCAGAAGTCAGGGTCACTAACCACTGAGCCACCGAGGCAGTCAAATAAGAGGTAAGTATAAGTTTTGTTGACTTCTATCGGAACTATTCAAAATGTTTGTAACTGGGCAGACGGGTCTAGATGGGACAAAAAAGGGTCTGTCTCTAAGCCTAGTAGAGCTTATTATTTCTCATGACCCCTAAACGTTACTTTTTAACAACCACCCGGCCTATACGAACTTACTTAGGCCAAAGCGTAGCTTCACTCGTCGGCCTTTTCATTTGTATGTTTGGAGAATGAAAATGAATGATGATTTTATTGATAATAGTACAATATTACAACCGAACAACCGTAACATAATTTAACGTGTCACCCGACCCACAAACTAGTTAAAGATCCCTATTGCTATATTATTATAGAAGATTTATTGGGTGATATTGCGGTTTGGGGGAACGTGACGTTTGCCAATACCAATCTGTTCACGTGATATAAATTGGAGAATATTCTTCGCCAAAGAAAGACACTGAAAATTTGGATCGAGTTACTCGAAGAATTTTATATTTCATAACCACTGTAGTTTAGTGAGACAACGCATTTATTTCACTCAATAACCTCGTAGGTTTGAATTTCGGACATATAAATGATCTTTCCATTCATCTTGAATGAATGATCTTAAATGATCTTTGGGACCGAGTTGCCTTCGTCCGTGGGTAGGAACCCTATTATTTTTTGTTCCCCACACGTGGTCCTGGGTGGTGCTAACCAGGCAACAACCATACTGGTGGTAGGCTATAGCCGCGGCGAGAGACCACCCACCAGACTAAGCCGCGCCGCCAAGCGACTCTTTTGAGCTCGTGTTCCGGCGCGAAGTCTAGTGACGCCAATCTGGAAGTCGGGTCGGAACAGTAGCGTCCTCTGGAGAATCGAAAACGGTGCACGCATCGACTACCGCATCGGCCGACTAGTCGTGGAGAGCAGCGGGATCCGAGGCACGGTTTGTCGCTGGCCGACCGCAGATAGTAGGGGGCCCAAGTAGTGAGCTAGCCACTCATGAAAGGCTGCCCCGCCATCTGTCGAAAAATCCCAGGGATGCGCCATCGTGCCGGTTGGCGACCGGACGAGAGGGCCCGATGGACATCCTTGGGGGGGCTCGGGCGTCCCCGCGGTCTCCAGGCTAGTCTACCGTGGATGTGTGTGGTTTGTGTGTTGTGCCACTGAATCTGCAGAGTGACGTCTCGTTCCACTACCGACTTTCTACCTACTTCACTCCAAAAAATTAAACATGAGAAACAGTAGTAGAAAAAAAACGTATACACAGCGGCAGCACTCCCTCTCACTTAAAGTGCACCTGTGCAATATTCGGGGCCTGCACTCAAATCTCACGCCTGTCCATCATCATCTTGAGACAGATCGTCCCCACCTATTGTTTCTCACGGAGACGCAGATTGCTGGTCCATCCGACGTGTCGTATCTCTCCTACCCAGGGTACTCCCTGGAGCACTGTTTCAAACCACGTGCGGGTGTATGCGTGTACGCCCGGGATGACATTTGCTTTCTGCGCCTTCGTAGGTTTGAAGACTCCTCTTTTTCAGTGCTTTGGGCTCTGGCGGATACTGGCTTAGAGAAAATAATCTACGCTTGTGTATACCGATCACATAGTGGGGACCAGGAGACGACCAGACTCACCGAATACCTCAGTGAGGCGGCGGATGCTGCTCAGCTCAGATACCCTTCGGCCCAATTAGTGATCCTGGGGGACTTTAATGGCCACCACAAGGAGTGGCTTCACCCATACCTGGACACAAACCATGCTGGGCTTGAGACGCGCAAGCTTGCCTTGACATTTGATCTCACCCAGCTGGTTCAAGGCGCCACACGGGTACCTGACGTTGACTCGCACACGGCCTACTGCTTGGACCTTCTACTGACTACCGATCCAGACCGTTATTCAGTGTCGATTTCCTCACCGTTAGGTACATCTGATCACTGTCTGGTGAAATCTGTATCCGTCTACTCCCCATCAGACCCCAGCCCCAAAGGGTCAAGGCGGGTGTGGCGGTACAAGTTAGCGGATTGGGACGAGATGCGGTGTTTCTTTGCATCTTATCCTTGGCAGCCTGTGTGCTTCTCTTCCGATGATCCTTCTACGTGCGCGGATGCCGTGACAGATGTGCTTCGTACCGCCATGGAATACTTCATCCCATTTTCGGACGTGCCCCTGTCTAGCAAAGCTAGGCCCTGGTTTGGGCCTGAATGTGGACGCGCTGAAGCGCAAAAGCATCAAGCATACCTGGCTTGGGTCGATGCTCGAAACCGTAAGTCGAGGGACGTTCGTCTAAGGAAGAAGGCATACAATAGGGCTGCTAAGTCCTGCAAAAGGGTTATGCGGAGGGCTCGCTTTGATCACATTAGTCGAATAGGGAACAAGCTTGCTTCTTACCCTGCGGGTAGTAAGGCATTCTGGTCCCTAGATAAATCGGTTGAAGCGAACTTCTGCCGCCCCTCTCTGCCTCCGTTGCTGAAACCCAATGGTTCGCTGGCCCATACAGCGGTGGAGAAAGCAAATTTATTTGCATCTCAATTTGCTGAGTCTTCGCGTCTGGACCCCGGTAGTGCGAGACCTCCAACTTTGCCAAACTGTGGCACTGTAATGAGTGAAATACATATCCGGCAAAAGGAGGTTCTCAAAGTTCTCCGCAGTCTAGATGTGAACAAGGCCAGTGGCCCTGATGGTATTCCGGCCATTGTACTGAGGACTTGTGCGCCTGAGCTGTCACCTGTGCTGACTCGCCTCTTCCGCCTATCTCTAAAGACAGGTCAAGTGCCCAAATCTTGGAAGCTTGCTAACGTGCAGCCTGTTCCCAAGAAAGGCAGCCGTGCCGACCCTGCTAACTACAGACCGATTTCGATCACGTCTATACTCTGTAAGAGTATGGAACGTGTTCTTAACAACAGGCTCCTGGCGTACCTAGAAGCGAATGACCTACTCAGTGACCGTCAGTACGGCTTTCGCCGAAACCGGTCTACTGGGGACCTTCTGGCGTACGCCACACACATCTGGAGTGAGGTCATCGAAAAGCACGGGGAGGCGCTGGCTGTCTCCTTGGACATTTCAAAAGCTTTTGACAGGGTCTGGCACGAGAGCCTTATTGGCAAGCTCCCATCTTACGGCCTGCCTGCTGATTTCTGCGCATGGATATCTGATTTCTTGAGGAATCGGTCGATACGAGTGGTTGTAGATGGCTGCTCATCAGACCAAATGGCTATCAATGCCGGTGTTCCTCAGGGATCAGTACTCTCTGCGACCCTCTTCCTACTGCATATCAACGATCTGCTAAAGCCCGGGATCTTTGGGTACGCAGACGACAGTACAGTCGTGGAGAGCTACACATCCGATGCAAGAACCAGCGGGCCACAGATCGAGTCACACAGAGAGGCTATGGTTGAACGGCTCAACTTGAGTCTGGAGGCGGTATCTGACTGGGGCGATGCTAACCTGGTCAAGTTTAATGCCACGAAGACTCAAGGCTGTTTGTTCTCGGCCAAAAAGAGACCCTTTCAATTGTCTCCCGCTTTCCGCGGTGTCTCCGTTCCGGTAACTGACAGCTTGGAACTACTGGGCGTTTCGCTCTCATCGACTCTTAACTTTGGCTCTTATATAGAGTCAAAAGCTCAATTAGCCTCCAAAAAACTTGGTGTTCTCGCTAAGGTGAGACGGTATTTCACACCTGAGCAACTGCTTAGTCTTTATAAAGCACAAGTCAGGTCTTGTATGGAATACTGCTCTCACCTTTGGGATGGCTCTGCCAAATATCAACTGGAGGCTCTGGAGTCGATTGAGAGGCGAGCCAGGAGGCTGATTGACAACGACACCTTGACTAAGTCGCAGCTGCAAAGTCTTGAGCATCGACGTAAGGTGGCGTGTTTGTCGGCCTTTTATCGGATACACTTCGGAGAGTGCGCTCAGGAGTTGCACAATCTGGTCCCACCTGCCCCTTTCTTCTATCGTACGGCTAGACAGACGCGACCAAAGCGCCACCCTTTTATGGTGGACATTCCGCGCGTTAGAACCAAGCGTTTCGAGTCCTCATTCCTCATACGAACAGCCAGAATGTGGAACGCTTTGCCTGGGTCTGTCTTCCCGCTAAAGTACGACGTGGGTGTCTTCAAATCCCGAGTAAATAGGTATCTTCTAGGTAAGCGTGCTACATCCTAGACCGCATATCTGCTCAACATCAGGCAGTATGTAGTCAAACGCAAACCTATATTGAATAAAAAAAAAAAAAAAAAAAAAAAAAAATAATATGATGAAAAAAAAAATTATACCCCGGATGCAAACCAATATTACATTTGTTGATTCATGGCTCATTCATAGAATTAGAAATAAAAATAATCTAGTGCTTCATTGCTTGTGATGCAAGCGTAATGGTGTTACATTTACACTCCAGGTAATAAAAGTTTACAACTGCCGAGAATTTTCACACGAGGGTTGCCAGTACACTCAGTTTCAATGCACCGAAAAGTTAAATGCCTAAAATTACCCTAAACACACAAAACGATGCGACAAAGACAATTTGCGCACAGAGTCGGTGGCTAACAACCCGCCACGCCGCAGCCAAAACAATCACGGTACATTCACGAGCAGCGGTAACCCTATATTACATTTCAGGCCCAGATCTCGCAGAATGGGATATGTAGTTTTAATCTAGCTAGAACCTAAATTCGTAGATTCCTAGTTCCTCCGCTTTATATACGCCGCGTTACCGCGCCTATAATTGCAAAATTGTTGTTTATAGAGCACGCAAATGACTTATTCATTTCTGCATTTTGCAATGTATGTTTAGTAAAGAAGTGCAGTATCAATATATGCAAGTATATTATACTCGTAGTAGCAAAATACGTTAATTGGAGTCCCTGTTAAAAAACGTATTTTGCGTTGTATGATGATTTGTTTCATACAAGGCTTTGCTTTGCTAAGTAGAGGGACTATCAGCAATATACAACTATACTTACTACGGGTACTTCTACTTACTACGGGACCAACCCAGAATTTGAGAAAAATCGTCAGTTTCGTACATTTTGTCGACTCCAAATTGCAATTTTGTAACAGCTGATTTTTCTAACATTCTGGCTTGCTCCCATCGTAAAAGTTTCAGTATAATAGTATTTCGTGCGCCGGGTAAGGAGTAGGTGTCACAGATCCCCGAGGGATAATGTGGTCGATTGAGCGTATATAAAAGATATGCATTGATTTAATTACCGCACGAGTAAAACAGCGTACGGCGGAGATAAAAATAGAAATGAAAGATAATCTCGATTCGATAGGTGAGGCCAGATTTTGCTCCTAGGACGGTTAAATTTGACAGCTGTAGGCCAAAGTTCTACACATTTCTGAAGTGACAAGATCCCTCTATTGGCACTCACGTTAGGAGTCCAGTAATTTTTATACTGTAGTCTCTACAAATCTCTATGGTTCCAGGACTAGCAAGCTGCCACAGTTCTGCAGCTCTGCGTTGCCAGTGTTCTAAATCGACGCCGCACGGAGACAGTACGTGACCTCGTGAAACCAAATAACTTTTCACGGAGTTGCCATGGGGAATACAGATGTTGACGCTGCAAGAATTCCTACGTACTTGTATCTGGGTAAATAGCGACTTTATTCAGATAGTAGCATTATTTTATTTGGAGTTCTAGAAGAATAATGCGTGCTCAAATCGATTTTAAAGTATATTATCACCCCTGATTTTGAGGCCCAGCAACCACAATAAATCTGGGGTGAATGGATATTGAAAATTTTAGATAACAGTTTAGAAGCAACGAATCTCTTACGTTGATTATTAGATTTTATTTTTGATTATAGCAGAATTTTGTGACCAGAATTAGAATAGATTATTGATGTATTATAATAATAAAACGTTTATTTCAAGTTACTAAGACTCATACATAAAAATCACACATTATTGGCAGGTAGTCACTTTGCATTAGTATTGAGCTTAACACTAAAGTTATATAAACAACAGTTTGTACAATAATATAAAGTACCGCAAAATATATCTCGTCATTTCACAATACATAATACGTAGCAACGAATTTAAACAATGATTAAAATAAATAGCTATCTATTTCACAATTGAATACAAAATTAAAAAATGTCAGAAAGAATAAATGAAAATTTCATGGTTTTTTTTTGTTCAATACATAATTACAAAATTAAATTTAAAAAAAAAGAATTTTAAAATTGTCAAAAAGTAATACTCGTAATAAGTAATATTAGCTCTCCATAAAACAGTCATAAAACTTTAGTTTCATCCAAAACGGTACGTATAGTCATCTACTTAGATATTTCTCAAAACTAGAATATCTGTGCCATTCTGGCTTATCTTCTTGGCCGATGAATTAATAAATGATCTTAAATCTTTTAACAAGTAAATCATCATAGCCAGACTTCCACACTCCAAACTTAAAACGGAATCCCATAGGTTTTTGGCACCAATTTTCAATTACAAAAAAAACGTTACCAATAAATTTGCATTTTGCATCACAAGTAGATTATTTTACTGAACTCATCACTTCTGCAAAATTCTACACAAATTACGAAGTCTAATTATGTTTGCTTAAAAACCCTAATTATTTCTCCCTTAAAACCAGCTTTGTATAAAGCCATCGATTTATAATTTTGACAAAGGCACAACATCTTTTTACATAAAAATAGCACTTCCGGCAACTGTGGAACATCGTTATTAATGCCAGCTCTATGGTTATATCCTTGCACTTTGCATTTTTACCGCGAATTGGACCACGAACGCGCCAACAAGAAATTTGTTCTTGCGTCTTATGTCGAGGGAGTAGAGTCTAAGTTGTATTGTCCGAGATTTTGTCTTAAAGTGGTGGCGGAGTTGTTAGAATATGGGTCGGTAGTGGTGTAATCGTGGAGCATGTGTAAAGAGTAGGTGGTATAATGATAATATTTTCCTATAAAGTACGTGACACACGAAGAATGTGAAATCTTTTAATAAATTAATTCTTTGCTTGATAAATGTTTGTTTCTATATGCGTCTAACGTGTTCCATTGCTGAACGATGGGCTCATTTTAGTTTTAAAAAAAGTTTTCAGAGAGATTATTGAAGCTTAGAAATAGACATGATTATATTTAATAAATTAATTTTAATAGATTTAGACGAAGAAGAAGCGTTTAGAAAGATAATTTAATATGAGTAATTATTTTCTTAAGATTCAGGTCAGGTCAAAGGTTGCCCTTTGGGTTGTGCCTGGCTACCATGAACTCTGGCGTAGAGTGCGCACATCTCCGGTGACATCGCTTACTGAGTCCGTACTCTATTTTTCTTAGTAATTCTCCCTTTATCCTGTTTTTACTTCTTTTAAGTTAATATTTTCTTAACAAACTATGTCTATTTATGTCTGTATTTCAATCCAGGACATCATTTATATTTAAGCTATAGGTATTTAAAATTGTAAGATTATGACCTGTGTTGTGTATGAATATACATTTACGAGTCAAATAAGATTGATTAGAAAACTACACTTTCTTACTTAAGTGCAGTCCGTAGTAATAATCCAACCTTCAAAATATAATCTGATAATTTGTCAGTTATCTTGTTTTATAAGCTAGGGTCAAACCTTGGCGGACATCATGTAGGATAATACAAGGGCGGTTTTAATCTAAGTTACTTTTTAGACCGATGTAGAAGCTGTCTAACGCCAACAATCATTAAAAACTCAGCTGTTCCTTACATAACAATAAACGACGTTAGTTCATATAGGTCGGATGACCAAGCCCTGGTGTCAGTTTTAAAGCTACCTGACAGCTTTTGACATAGCTAAACGGTTAAAACACTTGGGATCTACAATTTAATAAGACAATAATATACAACAATATAAAAGAAGGAAACCAATCCATTGTAAAAGTGAGGGGTTATGAATTAGGATCCAGCTATTGTAGAAATAAAGCTCGTGGAGGCTCGTGTATATATGTTAGAAAGGGTATAAAATATAAAGAAATTGGTTATATAAAAAATTATGCATGTCAAGGTATTTTTGAATGTTGTGGCGTAGAAATAACTAAACAAAATTTGCTAGTAGTTTGTGTTTATAGAAGAGGGAAGTCAAATGTTGACAAATTTTTTGAATATCTAGAAACATTATTGTTTAGAATGCTATTTAAAAATAAAAAAACTGTAGTTTTTGCCGGAGATATTAACATAAATACGTTAAAAGAAAATATAATAGTAAAAAACTTTAAGGACTTGTTAAATAATTATAAAATGACTCTACATATTAAGGAACCCACAAGATTAAACTCATGTCTTGATCATATTATAAGCAATGCTAAAGATTCTATTAGTGAAGTGATTAAACTAGGTCTCTCCGATCATGATACTGCACAAATGATCAACCTACCAAGCAAAAAACGAGTACTCCCCTCAAATATCTACTACGCCTTTAAGAGAGATTATTCTGTAGAGAATGTAAATAAATTCTTAAACTGCCTAGAAAGCCTAAGTTTTAGCGATGTCTACCTTAATTCAGATTTGAATATGGCTTTTAACACTTTCCACGAAGATTTTTGTCTGTTCTACAATTTATGTTTCCCTATTTTAAGGTACAAAATTTCACAAAAAAGACGTGACCTCAAATGGATAAGTAAAGGCCTTCGTCAAAGTTGCAAGACAAAAAGAACACTTCGCTATAATTTTTATAAACAAAAAACAAAGCATAGTAAGAAATGTTTCGAAAACTACGCCAAAATATTGCGTCGATGTATATATAAATCACAGCAGCTATCTAATCACGAATATATCTTAAACTCTAAAAACAAGTGCAAAGCTGCTTGGAATATAATAAATGAAGATTCTGAGAAAAATATACATAATAACCTTATAGAACATATAACAGTAGGAAACAAAACACTAAGTGATCCACAAGATATTGCTAACGGATTTAATAAATACTTATTAGAGTTAACAAATGAACACCAGCGCATAGGTATAAATACGAATAATACTCGTTTAGATAATAGTATTTTTCTTAATCCTGCAAGCTGCATAGAAGTACATAATATTATAATGTCGCTGAATAATACAAGCTCCGTTGGGTATGATGATATAAGAACTGATATTTTAAAAAAAAGCAAACATATTATTGTCCCTGTATTAACTTATCTAATAAATCTCTCTTTTGAAACTGGAACATTCCCAAATATTTTAAAAAAATCCATTGTAAAACCACTTTATAAAAAAGGAGATAGAACAAACATGAGTAACTATAGACCTATTACATTGATTCCAGTTATGTCAAAGATTTTTGAAAAGGCAATGCTTAGCAGATTAATTAAGTTTTGGAACAAGTTTGATATTATTAAAGAAGAACAGAACGGATTTCAAAAGGGAAAATCTACGACTTTAGCGGCCTACCAATTAGTTCACAATATTATCTCAAATTTGAATGCCAATAAGGATGCTGTGGCTATCTTTTTTGACATGTCGAAAGCTTTTGATTACGTTCCACACCCTTTACTCCTCGAAAAAATTGAAAATTATGGTATACGAGGTCCTGCTTGGCAATGGATAAAATCGTTTGTAACAAACCGAGAACAGTGCGTGGAAATTACAGGGTTAACAGAAGATAACCAAATATGTCATAAACAATCAACATATCAAACTAACAAGTGTGGAATTCCACAGGGTAGTGTATTGGGGCCATTGCAGTTTGTGTCACTTATAAATGACTTACCTGACATCACAAATCATAAATGCACACTATTTGCTGACGACGTCTGCATCCTCTTGACTAGTAATAAAAATAATACTGAATTTGACATAGAAATTAATAAAACAATTGAATCAATAATTAAATGGTTAGAAAATAATAATCTTAAAGTTAATTTGAGCAAGACAAACTATGTGCAATTCATAACACACGGATCAAAATCCGTTCCGAGACAAATTGGGTATAAAGATACAGAACTGAAAGAAACTAAAACTGTTAAATTTTTAGGTATAACATTAGATCAATACGTAGACTGGAAGGAACATGTAAAAAATGTGTGTACTAAAGTAAACAGGTTCGTATTTGTCTTGAATAAATTAAGAAAAACATCATCACGTCAGACCGTCCTGCTGGCGTACCACGGCTATGTGAGCTCCGTACTACGGTACGGGCTGCTACTTTGGGGTAACTCTACGGATATCCAGAAAGCTTTCCTTTCTCAGAAAAAGTGCGTTCGCGCTATGGTGGGGATACGGCCATACGAATCATGCAGGCCCATATTTAAGGAATTAGGAATTTTGACGTTGGCGAGTATGTACATTTTTGAAATTGCAGTATTTGTCCGAAATCATCCCAAGTATTTTAAAACAGCCAACGACATATACCCAAGAAGGGTAAAATATGGGAAAAGGTTAATATTTGAACAACGGCCTAGATTGACATTATTTCAAAAGAATTGTTATGCCATGTGTGTCACCGTATATAACCAATTACCTGTATCATTGAAAGAACTCCCTTATGGAAGGTTTCGCCGTAAACTTAAGACATGGCTAATAGAAAAATGTTACTATAGCCTAAACGAATTTTTAATTAAGCGTAAACAATAACTTTTATTAATTTGTTTGATTTTAATATGTTTTATTATTTAATTTGACTTAATATTTCTATTTCATTTCATTTTGTTAATAATCTAATTTGACCATACTTTGACTTGATTTAAATTGATTTTGTGAATGTTTCTATTATAACTATATTATATAAGTGCAATTTTCCACATGCTAATAAATGGCAAATAGAAGGAACTATTTAACCTAGACCACCGTATATGTACTCTATTTTAGTGGAATAAATATTTCATTTCATTTCATTTCATTTCAATAATTGATTTTCGACATGGTGCATGGAACATGGTCTGGCCTGGTCTGTAATCAAATCTTGCAAGTTAAATTTGATCCACTTCCCGGTTACCGATTGCGCTGAAATTTTGCATACATGTATGAATAACGTGACAATGCAATATTATGATGACATGGTGTTGATCTGATGATGGAGCTGGAAGGTGGCCAAAGGAACTTAGCAATGAAACGACACAACCTCATCGAATTTAGGTTTATTTGAATGGTCTTGGCGAGTGGTTTGTCTTTCAATGGTAACCAGGATCTGATGATGGAGCTGGAAGGTGGTCATAGGAACTCTGTATTGAAACGACGTAACCCTATCGAGTTTCGGCTCGTTTAATTCGTCTTGGCGAGTACTTGTTCAGTAAAAGCTTGTTATATAAAAAAGGTTATTTTAACCTAATACTGATGAATATTAATATAATACTGATGATATTCCTTCTAAACATGACAAAGATGCAAATTACCAGCTTGTATGGAGCACAGTATTTTGCCACATCCTCTTTACATCTGCTCCAGGGCTCGCAGTAGCACGACATAGCTAAATCGCCACTGTTGTAAAGTGCCAAGAAAATGTATTTCACAACAAGTGAGAATAATTGCTGTCTCTTTGAGAGCAGTTTTTAAGTCGTAATAGGTTTCGCCCTGATTGTTTGCTGTAAGAACGAGTAAAAGTCTTTAGTGTTTTATAGTTCACTGCGGAACACAAGCCTACCCACAAAGGGTGATTGAGGCGTATTCACCATGCTGGATGGATGCTGGTTAGTTGGAAGAATCACATTTTTATTTTATTTCATTTATTAATGCTTCCAGACAGTACGAGATGTTAGTTATCAAAGTTTATTTTGACACGCAGTGAGAAAAAAATATTGCTGTTTCTTAAAGAGCAGTTTTTAAGTCGTAATGGGTTTAGCTATGATTGTTTGCTGTAAGAACGAGTATTCTAAACATTGTAACTGCTGAACATAAACCTACTTACAACATGCGATTGGGATAAATCCACCACGCTGACCCAATGTACGTTGGTTGGTGGATTCACGTTTTATTTTTATTTTATTTTGTGTCATGTAAGTAAGAATAATTGCTTCTTTGAGAGCAGGTTTTAAGTCATAATGGGTTTTGCCGTGATTGTTTGCTGTAAGAACGAGTAAAGACAAATATACCAGAGTAATTACAAGCTTTGAGTGATTTGTTTAAGAGCATAGCAGCTCTGATCAAATGAACTAAGTTTGTAATAGTTCTAATGTCTATTGGGATTTTATTTGGTACGTTACAGTTTCACTAGAGTGGTTGGTAGGACAACGGGAAACATTTCTTGCGCGTGGTCCTACTAGTAGTTTATCTGGTGGTCCTACCACGGGCAACAAACGTTCTGAAAGCATGGTAATTGTATTGTAGTTCGCCGCTTTTTTAATTTTATTTTGACAAATGAAAAACCTTTTATAAATACATATTTATGTCATCGCATTGCTTCTACGGACGTATGTAGATTCCCATACGATATTTTTCATTACTGAAAGAAACTCCCGTGGTATGAAAATCCGCACATAAATAAAACTAATGAGTACGGGAATGAAATTTGAACCCACGACGATACGATTTCAAAACTATTGTAATAAATCACCACGGCTGAAGTCAAATATATGTAATTAATAGTTAGCGGTACGTAAGTATGTTTGAGCAAACGGATCTCATCGGACAAAAGACCAAAGTATGTTGACTTAGTTCTACAATCTACTGGGATTTTATTTCTTTGTTAAGTTTCTCCAAACCCCGTAACTGTACCAAACTGAACTAAAGGGACTGCAGAAATATTCCTGGGGACACGAACATTCTTTATTTCAATCGTATTAAGATTCTAAAATAAGTAAATACTGTACTGTACTGAACCGGCCTTTGATGCTGACTGATGTAAGCTTATCTACCATGCTGGCCCAGTGCGGGTTAGAAATAAATATGGCAATAAGTTACCTATCAGTTACCTATCAGTTTTGTGGTAACAATTTTTCAGAGCTTTTAAGTATACTCGTATGTAAGTCAGAGGGCTTACCTCTTATACACATTGGACAGATTTCTAGTTTTGAATTTTCTATTGTGGTCCAATGTGTCAAAGTTTCTTTTAGTTTGCCTAAAACAAGAAATGTTTGTGACTGAATGCAGACAAAGTCTTACTTTAGACAACGAAGATATATATAATAATATGTAGGTATTTAGGTTTGATATTTTTTATAATTTTATGCCGTTTAAACACGATTATCGCACTGCTCTTTGAGCGTGCAAAACTACGAGCAGGAACAAAACCTGTTGTACTTTGTATGAAATATGTGCAGTGCGTAAATTTTTATCTGCACCTAAGTTTTTACCACCCGCATCAACTGTCGCAGGAATAGCCGAATACAAACTTGACACAATACGAACGCTGAAATATTTTTTTCACTGCGCGGCATATAAATGAATCCCTATAAAAACATATCGTAAATCCGCGAGAATTATTGTGGACCTTGCCACGTCGAGACACAGGTGATTTTCGTGTGTGCTTTCTGGTGAAAAGTAAACAAAAGGAGTTGTAAAAAATATGAGCGTCATGAAGCAATATCAGATTGACGTGGTCTGAATACGACGGATGTGATTACAGTTGATAGTGCCAAGTGAAAACGCGGAGATTTTTATCGACTTAATAAAACTTAGTGACTATCTCTATCTCTGTCATCTTGACTGCAAATAACGCAAAGGCAGGATATGTTAGAGATTCTGCACAAAAGTCATTCAAAATTAATTTTGTCAACAAAAAACACGCATTATTCTGAACCGACCAGTGTTTTCGCGTTTTCTGTATGGAACATGGAGAACAATTGCGCATTATTGATTGTTTGTGATAAAAATTTACGTTTCGGGAAAAAACCTCTTTTTTTACCCCTTAAATTGAAACAAAATGTTGTTTTTGGTGTCAATTACTTAAGTAAGAAATATTGCACGCTATTACGTCTTATTTTTTTCAAGAAAAGTTTTCTATAGTTTGTTTACATTTCAGCCGAATTTTTGCGTAAAAATATAACTTTTTAGAGGCTTATAACTTTAAGGTCATTTAAAAAACTGTAAAAACTAAGACGTACAAACCTAGCTATTGAAGTGCTAATTACATAAAAATAATAACTAAATCGGCTTATATTTTTGTATAAGCAAGTTGGCACTTTACACTTTGCATTGCGAGACGGCTCCGCGAGCTAGCACTCGCCTCAACTTGAGAAAGATCTAACATTGTTTTATGACATGTTTCAGTTATGTGGATATAAAACGTTATATTAGTTAGATAACATGTTGTAAAATAAAATGATTATAATATGTTACTTAATCTGAACGCACCTGTTGAGCAGTCAGGAAGTGCACCTTGATGCAATCAAAACTCTCTAAAATATCATACAAAAAACAACAGTTGTAAGTCAAGTCAAGTACCAAGGCGAAAGAACGAAAGTTAAGAGAGACCTAGGCTCCATACATATTCATCTAGGACTCATCTGTCCGCAACAGCACCTTTAAAGTTAAAAATTGACACTAAAACACAAAGCATTTTGCTGTAATGAATACATAATTGGATATCACGAGTTTCTAATTTCTAAACTAAGCTGGGATTGTGCTTCACAGTGTATTGAATTGTTTTAAGTTTTAAAAAATGTATGTGTATTGACGACGGAGCATGGCTTAAACCTATTTTTTATGCTATTCAAATTCGTCTCAAAGCCCATATAGAAAAACAAACAAATGTTGCTTACAATTTATATTTATGTGAATTTATCGTCATTGCCTATTTCGATAGTTTGACATATCTGTGCGTGACCTTTTACACTATCTGACAGTTTGGAAATAAAGTTTTATTACGTTTGACTTATTTGTTGTTTCCCTCTGCCCGCTATAATTTATTGTATGGTGTTAGGAATACGTATATTCATTCATATTAGCTATTCTATACATTTAGCTCATAGCGTAGTTTGACTAGGTGTTTGTCAGCGTACACTAAAGTTGAGGAACGTTTGGCACGGTCAATCTTCGGATGGGTGACCACGGGGGGCATTTCCAACTGAGCGCTACTATGGCTCGGATGACACGTTGTATTACAGGTCCCTGTTGTTTTAACCGTTTAACCATGTTAGAGGCCTGCAGGCGGCTTAAAAACTCTGACACCAAGAATAGGCCTGTACAAACTTACTTCTTTACATTTTGTCGAAAGTCAATGAACTTTTACTATGGAATACCTTTTTTCGGTTTCAAGGTTGCTCCTACAGTATAAGTAGTGTTTCCCTCGACGTGTGTAATCAATAAGTAGCACTGTGTATATTTGTAATTTGGAATAACTACAAAATTAAGGCTTCCGCAGAACTATAATATCTCATTTGTTAGAAATGTAGTAAACCGTGTATTTCAATTACTTCCACAAAACTTTAAAAAAAATTAAAATGTACTAATTTTTCGTTAGGCTTGAATGTAGAGAAGAATATATAGCAATCGGCGATATATTTATCAAGCAACTCAATTCAAAATACCGAGAACAATTCCCCCCGATTCGCAGAGAATTATCAACCATCATCAATCTACACATCATAAGCTGACAGAAAACAATTTTCACATCAGCAAAGCTGCGATCTGGGAACTTTCACATCACTCAAACGTGCGACGATTTCCCCGCGTAATGTAGCGACAAAAGTCGTGTCGCGACGTGTCGCAAGATTGACAATCAAGGGTTCCGTCAACGCTTCTCCATGATGGATTGCCGCAGCCCCGCTCGAGGGTGAGAGGATCTTATTTCACGTGAGGGTATGCAAAGTATCTCTTTTTAAAGGGTGTGACTGCAATGCGATCAACATTGTTTTTTTTTTGTACTCTGATTTCTGTCCATCCACAGGTAGCCTGGAAGAAATCGCTCAAAGCTATAAGGCCGCCCTTGTACCACCTAATTTTAAGAATATTATGTATTGTAAATACTTTGTTATTTAAGATGTTTTTTGGTGTACAATAAAGTTATATTGTATTGTGTTGTTTTTAGTCACACTGAAAATTACAGTAGGCTTTAATGATAGAGTGAATGAAGTGAGAGAGGTTTCCTATCTAAATCCTAACAATATTTGCGAGTATAAACCAAATCGGTCAAGAGCGAGTCGGGATATAGGCTTATGAAGATTCAGTTAAACAGATGTGCCGCGGGGTTTACTGTTCGGAAAACTACTAGTTGTATAACGTTTTCCTTTCAGTATGTAATGAGGATTTTTGTTCAGATTCTACATTCAGGAATTAACATCGTGACTACATCTCAATCTTAATTCCTTACATCAAAAAACTACTTTGAAAAGTTTCCGTAGTGAATTGTTAGTTTGGGGGGGTGTTTGTTCGACCGTGGCTTATTTTCGACAGAATAGGTAATTGTGGTGTCGTCAATATGAAATGAAAAAAAATCCTTGTCGATGTGTGGTGTACAAGTGAAGCTGCCGTAACATACCGTCGACAAATAGATGAAAATATACAGTCCACTTATAGGTGGTGGAAAAAATATCTATCTAAATTCACGTGGTATTTTCTTATGAATCCACGCAGTAGCCGAAAGCACTAACCACTAAACTACATTCGTTACAAAACTTCACAAACGGATATAAGGGCAAAACATTGTAACACGCGCAATATCACCCATAATCTTGTTTTTCTCGGCACGCCAGCAAAATCCCTGCACGCGGCCGTAACCTACATCCAATGCATTTTTTCCGAACTTTCGAAGCATTGGAAGAGCCCAAATACGTCTCCGCCGTTTTCAATACGATGCCAGATACCAAGCGTCCAAGACAAATGACCTGTCACATAAGTTACATAGAATATGGGATGAGATGCGATCGCCACCATTACTCTTTTATGGTGGGTGGGCCATGATTGACTGTTACATTTTTCATGGGGTCGATGAAACTGCTGGCGTTACGGATAGTGAAACACGATTCGCCGATGCAATCACTACGTATTAAGTTACGTTACGTAAAAAAAAAGTTCGAGTAGCCTCAGGAGTTCAGACTGTCTTCACTTTCAATATAAGTTCAAGTCTTGATTTGGCATAGCATATAATGCTGTCCTCAATCGTTAAAAATACCCATCAGTTTCATTTTTTTAAATTTCCAGAAAAAATGGCGCTGTAAATTGATTTCGAAATATTAGAAATACGTATTTTCAAGTATCGGATTTGTATTGAATTTTGGGAGCATAATAACCAAAATTCAAAATTTTACGTGTGATCTGTCACGCTAGTTTTATGTACTTAAATGTGTTATTTTACTAAAATACGTTTGGTTCATTGTTCCATCGATGCGAATGCCTATAAGATACTCGTATGCCTGATAAGATAAAAACATAACACTCATTCTTCCAGAATGGAATAACAAAACTTAATCTGTCTTCGCAAGAGATTTGTCTATTGGACAAAGACAATTGACTAAGCTGAAGAGAGAAGATGGAAGTTTAGCGTCGACCAAGGCAGAGGTATTAGAGGAGATCGAAAGGTTCTATGGACAGTTATACGCTTCGGTCGCTAAGCCTGTTGGCAGCGCGGCCAAAGATCCAAGAGCCAAGCTGACCCGACACTTCACCGAAGATATCCCAGACATCAGCCTGTACGAGATTAGAATGGCCCTGAATCAGCTTAAGAACAACAAGGCGCCGGGTGATGACGGTTTCACATCAGAGCTCCTGAGAGCGGGTGGAACACCGGTACTAAAAGTCCTCCAGAAGCTTTTTAACACCGTCGTTCTCGAGGGCATCACGCCAGAAGCATGGAACAGAAGCGTAGTGGTGTTGTTTTTCAAGAAAGGTGACAACACCTTATTGAAGAACTACAGACCCATCTCGCTTCTGAGCTATGTTTATAAGCTGTTTTCAAGGGTCATTACGAATCGTCTCGAGCGCAGGCTTGATGACTTCCAGCCTTCCGAACAAGCCGGTTTCCGAAAGGGCTTTAGTACCATAGACCACATTCATACGCTACGGCAGGTTATAAAGAAGACCGAAGAGTATAACTTGCCACTTTGCTTAGCGTTTGTGGACTATGAGAAAGCCTTTGATTCGGTCGAGACTTGGGCTGTGCTCGAGTCTCTCCAACGATGCCGTATTGACTATCGGTACATCGAAGTGTTGAAGTGCTTGTATAATAACGCCACTATGTCGGTCCGAGTACAGGAAGAGAGCTCCAAGGCGATCCCTTTAAAAAGAGGCGTAAGACAGGGAGACGTAATTTCTGCGAAACTGTTTACGGCTACTTTGGAGAACGCCTTCAAGCTCCTGGAATGGAAAGGATTCGGCATCAATGTCAATGGCGGATACCTCACTCACCTTCGGTTTGCCGACGATATAGTAGTCATGGCAAAATCGATGGAAGAGCTCAGCACGATGCTCGAAGGCCTCAATCGGGTTTCTCAACAGGTGGGTCTTAAGATGAACATGGACAAGACGAAAGTTATGTGTAATTCCCATGTTGTACCCACCCCGATCTCTGTTGGGAACTCGGTTCTTGAAGTCGTTGACTCGTACGTCTACCTAGGACAAGTAGTCCAGTTAGGTAGGTCCGACTTCAAGAAAGAGGCCAATCGCCGATTCCAACTCGGCTGGGCAGCGTTCGGAAAATTGCGTAGCGTCTTCTCGTCCGACCTACCTTAGTGCCTCAAGTCGAAAGTTTTCGACCAGTGTGTGTTGCCAGTGATGACTTATGGCACAGAAACGTGGTCTCTCACTATGGGCCTTATTGGTAAGCTCCAAGTAGCCCAACGAGCTATGGAGAGGGCTATGCTCGGAGTCTCTCTGCGAGATCGAATCAGAAATGAGGAGATCCGTAGAAGAACCAAAGTTACCGACATAGCCCATCGGATTGGCAAGTTGAAATGGCAATGGGCAGGGCACATAGCGCGGAGGACTGATGACCGATGGGGTCGAAAAGTTCTCGAGTGGAGACCACGTACCGGCAAGCGCAGCGTAGGACGTCCACCCACAAGGTGGACGGATGACCTCATTAAGACCGCAGGATCGCGCTGGATACAAGCCGCTTCCAACCGGTCTTATTGGAGATCCATAGGGGAGGCCTATGTCCAGCAGTGGACTTCTTATGGCTGATGGATGATGGAATCTGTCTTCATTAAATAGTCAGGTAAAAAAAACAGTTCTACAATATTCTTCTCAAATTATCAATATTTTTTCATGCGAACGTTGTTGCCAACGCAATAAACATCACAAACACAGCAATCATGAAGATTGAGTTTGTTTGATTATGGGATAGTGTTTAAATAGTACTTACTAGAGACTCGTTTTCCGTTCTTCCTCCACTGGATGTTGGGTATGGGGTCGCCTCGCGCCGCGCAGAAGAATGCAGCAATGCCGTTAGCCCGTACCTGCAGGTTCCTGGGCCGGATGGTGATCTCGGGAGGATCTGCACACACAAACAAACAACAATGGTCAGTATTTTATACGTAGAAAGGTTAGTTTTGAGGTGGCAGGTGTGCATGTCTTATAACGTTCTTCGTTTGAGTTAGAACTGCGAATAGTAAAACTAAACTTGTAAATGTAAGATATTGCAAGGTCGTTATCCGGTCATGGTAAGGTAATTCAACAACCCAAATGCTAGTAAGAGGAAAACTTCAGAAGTGGTTACCCAATGAATAGTAATCGGTCCAATGATTTGCATACTCCATGATAGGTAAGTAATCTAATAAAAAACTTATCCCTTCATCCGAAATGCAAATTTTCCGCGTCCCTTACCCGAGGCAGTTGTAACTAATCCGACCAGCTGGACAGAGTTGCTGATATGAATTATGTATGTGAAGAGACCTCCATCGGTCCTCTTTTACGAGCTACAGAGCACTTGTTACCGGACTCGCTCCATTCCTATCCAATTTTCAACTATGAATAAATTAAAGACAACAGAGTCCACGAGCGGCCGCGTTACGTAACCTTAACCGCTCACGTGAATTTAACTTCTTAACCCCAAACTGCTCCGAGAACTTAGTCCGAAAGTTCCTCCTCCCGTGACATACGAACAGAATTCGCCAGAATTGTTTTCCACCAAATTACACAGAGGACGGCGACTCGAGCGGTACATTTTCATTACGACGAGCGAGATTAATGGCATTATCTTGTGGAAAAATGCGCGTTCAGCAACGAAACAATTATGTGTACGAAACGTGAATTCTGAACTTTCTAGCGGGCGGCAAACGAACTGGAACGAAAATATCTAAGGGGAGCCATCTCGGACCCACGCCGCGGGAGCGTTTGATTCCTGAACTAGAAAATGAAATCCCATTTAGCTCTGTACGGAAAGAGGACGCGGTCCCTCGGGCGGCGATCCGTCGATCGATGTCACATTAATAAACGAATTCGAGTACCGTATTTTTCGAGGATGTCACACAGGAGTTAAAATATTCATGAAATGGACGCCGTCGAGGTCGCAGCCAGATTAGAGATATCTGAAAAAAGGTGTATCGAGTTGGATATAAGCCTCGGGGGCGCGAAACAATTCGTATCGGTTCCCAGGCGAGCTCGCGTCGATTCGATATAGCTCGTGGTAAATAAAAACGGCATCTAAATTCCGATATCGGAGAACTTAATGACCGGCGCTGGCCGTCCAATTACCGCGGGATGATAGCGATCTCGCTAACTACGCGAATTGTCGGGATTCAAATATTTGCTTTTGAATCATCGCCCGCAGCGGAGTGACGGTTTTGTTGAATGTGTCCTGGACGTATACAGGATATGTTTATTCGTCGCCGGCGAGGTGAATGGTCACGTTTTATGTGTGCTCGGATTCAAGCGGGCTCGGGGACGTGCTAGAAAGGATTTAAATAAAAGCCGTAATTTTTCCAGCGCAGCGCGTCATTCACACCGCCGGCGCCAGATCAAATTAAGGAGAGTCTAGACGCCGCGAGTAGAAGTTAATTTGCCAAGTTGAAATGTTCTCTCTTTTTACTGCAAATTCTTTTAGGTTACGCATATTTGGATTTATTACAAAAACTATCTTTAAATTCATCTGGATATAAAATTGACAGCAAACGCAAACCAATTTTGAAAATAAAAAATCGACCACGGCTTAACACCAGATACCTACGTGAGAGTTCCAAAGCATATAGGATTAAATAAAAATAACGACATTTTGGCTTTTGGCTCTCTTTGCCGCCGGAAAAAGCTGTTAGTGATTTTACATTGTTTCAAGTTCAACTTTTTTGTATGTGTTTTTAAACCTCGTTTCATTTTTGCGGTCGGTGCTGTGATAGGATATCCGGCTTACTCACTGTGTTGCCAGTCGCGGTCGGGTTTAAATTGAATGCGTTTTGGGTACAACCGGTCCCCGACGCCGGTTGCTTTGAGGTTCAAGAATGGCTCTAAGAATACTGGGTGTTATTTCACAGTCACCGCATGAAAGAGAGATTTTGCCTTTACTTTTGTATTTACTTTAGTCTCAAAATTTCCATATATTTGACATCTAAAAAGCGTGAAAATAGAAAAAAAATACAATACTCGTGAGTAGTTATTATTTTAACTTGGTTTGCATTTAACCAAACCTTATATGATGTTCGTTAACTTTGCAAATATGGGTCTATTGTCACGACTCTAGAGCTTGTGTGGCTTAAATTACAAAACTTAAACCGATCAAAAATGCATATTCCGTCTATTAAATAAACCAAAAAGAAACAGGATGCACTTGCATCGCAACACAGGTACAAGGAAACAACGGAACGAACATTTTGTTTAATTAAATCGGAGTATCCATTACTCCCCGATGCGGGTAGGTATCGGATTCAGATGTTCAGATGACACTGATTACTGATAATATTCGGACATTACCGGGTATTTCCGGACAATTTTAAAGCGATTGGATACGCCAACCGAGGTAACACTCGCACAATTTGACATTAATAAACATAAAAATTACAACATATTATTTTCCAAACCATTTTTAGGGTTACGTACCCAAAGAGTAAAAAGGGGACCCTGTTACTAAGACCCCGCTGTCCGTCTGTCTGTCTGTCACCAGGCTGTATCTTATGACCCGTAATAGCGGAAATTCATACAGATGACGTATTTCGATTGCCGCTATAACAACAAATACTAAAAACAGAATAATATAAATACTCGTATTTATGGGGGGCTCCTATACAACAAACGTGATTTTTTTGCCGAGGGTCTCCCACACGGCACGGAACCCTTCATGCGCGAGTCCAACTCGTACGTGGACGATTTAAATTTACTATTTTCTATTAAAGCAAAAAGAAACAAGGTGCACTTTTATCTCAACACAGGTACGGCGAAACAGCGTAACGAACATGTCGTTCAATTAAACTGGAGTATTCATTACTCTGCGATGCGGGGTGGTATCGGAATCAGATGGCAGATTACAGGCAATATTCGGATATTCCCGGGTATTTTCGGACAATTTTAACTACTTTCAATTTGGACACTGCTCGGGTGCGGTAATAACGGGGGTTGTATTATGAGATAAACAGATACGAGTATGATTAGTAAAACTATTATATTTATATAACCTTATATTTGTCTTATTATTTCAACCGTGGTCGTCCTATTGCAGAGCAAAGGTCTAATTTTCTTTGTTTCACTCCTCTCTTTTGTATGCGGTAGTGGATCAATCTTTCACAACAGAATTATCATTGAGTATACTAATATTGAGATCGAGAACAGTCTTATATGAGTAATTTCATGTTAGGTTCAGAGTCATTCCTTTTTCATTTGGGACCAGTTTGTAATGTAAATCTGTCAAGTTTGGATACAAAAAAAATGTTTGTACCAACCTGTTTTGCCCCTTGACCTGTCTTCAATTGTTACTTCACTTTATTTAAAAACAGCAGTCATCAGTGCCGTGACCGTATCCACTTTTTATACGAAATTATTACATCATTTAAACGAGTTGCGCCCGTCAGATTAAATTTTATTGTTCGAGGCACATTTCATTACGTCCTCCAATACGGTTAATCGAAATGTGCATACGGCTTTTTCACCGTATTCGCAGGAGTCACTGTATAGGAAATTTATGACTATAATCTGGCCATAACCGGGCTTACTGGTAAATAGAAGTGTATTGCAGTTAAACAGTGTGATATTTATTATTTCGCCGGGTCGGGTAATTAATTTGGATTTATTAATAACGGGATATACTGGCGCTTAGTGTGTTTGTGTTTGTGTATTACTGAATAACCTATTAAGTTTTAACGAGTGATTCTACACTAAGTCAGGTAGATTTAGAGCTTGCTCTGTTTACCTTTTTTGCTTATAATCTGATACGTTTGGGAAACGCAAAATATAATATTTAAACCTTCGAGCAAATATCTGCAAAATTAATATCTGCAATATTTGCAAATAGATATTTGCTCGAAGATTTAAACAGATATTTCTGTTAAGCGCACAAAAGCATTCCGATTATGTTGTTGAATTACCTTATAGTAACCGACACTATGAAAATATAATTCCTAGTTATTAGATTCAATATCTTTTTAAAAATATCAGCAGTTTGATTCTCCATGGATCTGAAACATAAGAACCAATTAGTAAACTTACGCGTCAAATATCGTATGTAAATGTTCCCGGAGTCGTTGACAGTCGGGATCGCAGGCGGAATCGGTGGCACCACAGGCGCGTAAATCCCCACCACTGGCGGCCTTATATCCGTATCAGGGGTTTTCTTCTCAACCACTGGCGGGAATTTGAAATGGGTTCCGTCAGGGTATGCGGAACCGTAGTGTCCTTCGATAGTAGGGGGCGTTCCGTCTATAACGTGTGGTACGTTGTCAACAGCGTGTGGTATCCCGTCCACGTAGTGCGGGATACCGTCAATAACGTGTGGTGGGGCGTCTATAACATGTGGCGTGCCGTGAATGGCGTGATTGTCATCAGGTCGTCCGTGTACTCGCGGAGTCTGGACTGTCTCGTACTGTCGCCCGTACACGTGAGTAGCCTCTGTATCGTGCCTCGTCCCATATATATGTGGAGTTCTATCAGTCTCGTGTTGCCTTTGACCGTATATATGCGGAGTACGGTCTGTCTCTTGCCTTCCGCCGTACACGTGAGGTTCTCTGTCTAGCTCGTACGGATCTCCGTTTTCGTCATCTTCGCCATTATCGTCTTCGTTTATTCGCGGCGGTGGTTCTACTACGGTTGGAGTCTTGTCTATAGGCGTTTCTTCTGGCAGTTCTTGAGGTATTTCTTCTCGTGCGTACGGTGGCACGTAGTCCGCAGCTATTGTAGTACTGGGCTCGGTTTCTTCTATATCATCCAAGTCTTTGTCTGTTAGAAAAGAGTTAGGTTTTGACGCGAGCGGTTGTCGTATTTTTGTTTGTTTGATGACTTACAATAAAATTTTCTTAACTATATATTTTAATTTACCTATCTTTTACTTAGTTTAAAGCATGATGGCAATCTAAGATGCGTCACAAGTTATTAGTTAAGTCTTTATATTCTTACTTCCTATTTTAAGCTTACCCAATAAATTTGCAGTTAGGAACGTGTCACTTAACTTAGATGGACATCAGACTTTCATTACCAACTATGTCTAAATTACCCGGAAAAGCGTATTCGTTATCTTATATAGTGGTATACCAAGAAAAGATTGGCAAACTTTTCACAACAACAAAAACTCATTATACGTTCAATACGTAACAGCAAAGGTGGAAGAAACATCATAACTTCGGAAGCAGAACAGTTACGGAACTATAAATCTTCCATTGTTATTATTGAGAAAAAAGCTCTCGGCCGATATCTCGATACCGGCATCGGTGCAATAAATAAACATCGCAACATCGATAAAATTGCCGATACACCTGAGCGAATAACGTGACCGCGAGAAAATAATATTCCTAGTAAAAAAAGTGTTGGAGAAAAATAACTTCTTTACACAGTCGCGTTGTTAATAATGTTTTATGCAAAAGTGCAGATTGTATGAAATAGTACTGATAAAATGATTAAAAAACATTGATTTGACTTGATTTCGTAAATGTGATATTGTTGTACAATTTATGCTCTCCTACAGTTTGTCGACTGGCTATTGCAACGAAAGCAACTTTATATTTAAATGAAAAAACAAAATGAGCTATTTCTTAACAATGCACTGGTGGTCCTTTAAATATATTTATCCGACACAGTCCGCCTTACCACAAAAGTTTTACGCACGCTTTAACAATGTTTAAGAGTACAAATTGAACGGTTAAACAGTGTTTAAAGCGTGTTTCTTTTGTAGGTTTAAGGTGTGTTTTGTGGTGGTATTATACTACTGTGATTTGGTTTGCACTAAAAAGCACTTTTTCTGAAATATCTAATTACATTATTTTTTACGACGCATATCCTATCTGATTGCTCTTTAGTTTGGTAATTCATTTATCAATAGTATTAATATATTGTGATGTCACGAATATAACGCTATTCGTTTAGGTATGTCCGGAGTTTTGCACATCGATTATTGAAAGATTTATATCTCGACACTGTCTGACGTATATAGTGCGACCATTATTCAACGCTTTTTTGAGATGCGATAAAAATGCTTTAATGGGGGAGCCCTTTATGTTTGCATAGGGTTTCTTGGAGTGTATTTCTTGCTATTTGCGAAGGATATTGTTAGAAAATAGACTGTTTGCGTTTTGCGTATTTAGTTCGATTTTATTGTTTTTTTGGTATGTAGCTATTGCTCCAGTTGTGATAAAGGTTTTTGTATTTCATAGTAGTATTGGTATTGTATTACGTAGAGACTAGCCGTGAAGTTTAACAGTTCTATTTAGTCAACACATAAAAAACTGTAAAGTTTTTTTTAGTCTTTTGCAGTCTCCCAGTGCACATCTGAGTGTTGGTCAGTAAACGATTGCATTCAAAGTTAATTGGGCTAGCTATTTATAGGTTTATAAGTCAATGCATAAACATATATACTCTACAACCTACATAATACAATGTCACTTTTGTGAACTGTTTCCGAATCTAGGCTTATATGGCCTATTCTAAAACATAGACCACAAGCCTAATTAACAAGCCTACTAATATTATAATACTGCAAAATGTCAAATAAACAATCGAGAAGCAGATACGAACATCAATAAACATCCTGCAATCCATTTCTCTAGAGTCTCTGATAAGCGATACCAGACCTTCCGGCCTCGGCATTAAGCCTAGCCCTTAATAATGACGTAATTTGTCATTTAACACCGCAAAAGCTTATAAGAACCACTTACAATTTCCCCGTCTGCCGTAATGAATGGCGCGGACAAAAAGGTTAAAAATACAACGAACAATGGTCGCAAAACAAAGAAAGCGTCAAAGGCGGCGTCTAAAAGAGGGGAAGCTAAAATACACGCGGAAAGGACGTAATGAACGCCTGGATTGTTGAAAACATTGCCGGTTATATGAAGTAAAAATATGATTTCAATAATACCTAAGTTCCGCTCATAGCGTAGTTTGACTAGGTGTACGTTAGCGCGATCATCGAATTTAAGCAGCGTTCAACACGGTCAGTCTTCGGATGGGTGATCGCGGGTGGCATTTACAACTGACCGCTACCGTGGTTCGGATGACACGTTACATTGTAGATCCCGGTTGTTGTAGGCGTTTAATGTCTGAGGCCTTCAGGCGGCTTGACAGCTCTCACACCAGGGGTAGCCACCCGGCCTACACGAACTTACTAATAATAAGTACGTTATGTTTGCATTATATTACTCGTAGTATCGGGATGTGATTTGCATTGATTGAAAGAATTAGGTAGTTGTAGAGATAGATATAGATAGCCTGTTAATGGTATAAAAGGAAGAAAGTCTCAGGCAACAGAATAATGACAATGCAAAAGATTTAGGGCTTTTTGGAAAAAAAAATGGTTCGGAGAGTCCCGTGAACTTGATTTGTCTGCGGCCTGCCTAGAACTAGAATTACTTCTAACTCTTTGGTATAGTCGTGATATTTTTTGATCTGAGTCAAGAGACTGGTGTCGATGATATCGACAAGTAAGAGTCCTAAACTTATTGTGAAAAAGACATAGGTACCTACATGATAGTGCTGAACCCTATCTTGACTAATCTGGCAAAAACCAAAGCAGATGGTACAACAAAGGCCCACCCAAAAAAAGGATGAACAAGGATGCCGGGATGAGATCTTATCTCACCTAATATCAATTTACTTTCACTTTTGTAAAACGTCAATAAAATTTACCTTTCATCGAAGCTTTTATACCTCGCTCAATATATTTCTACCCTTGACCTTAGGTTTCAATTGAAAAAATCGCGAAAATCTTTACAATATTCTCCTAAAGCCAATCCCAAGTTACCTGGATATATTATAACGGGAATAAAAGCTAAGAAAATATTGAATCCTTTGAATGTATATCGGAAACATTCCTCGTGTATGCGATGTTTTAAAAAGAAACGTTGAATATCAAACTGACAGAAAAAGTTGCTATCGTTTCTGCTGCTATTTATACAAATATACGCTTGAATACAAGTTCAGGCCAATGTTGATAACACGCTTTATACTCATAGCCCCCCACTAAGATTCCCTGTGTAGGGGTGACATATAACACACACAAGGTTATCCAAAGTTATGCAAGTTACAAAAAAAATGATGTGTGTACATAGTTTTTAACTTATAAGTTGTGCTAACGTGAGTTTTTGTAATTTACAATCAAACAGTAGGCCTAATTATAAAGGCACCACTGTAAATTTAATAGCAACGTAAAAAGTGTTCTCTCTATCAAATGCATATAGTGAAAAAGAAACAGGAATATTCTAAATTGCTATTATAATTACGCCTTCATAATTGGGCCTATTGTAATGATAAAATTAGAAAGTAAAGCTTGGCCACCGTCTCTAAGTTAACACTCATTAAATTTATCTCTGCACATTAAAAATGTAGGATAGTTGCAGAAAGAGGAGCTTTACGCCTGCAGTGGAATAAAACTTTAAAAAAATCATGCCCACAGGTGGGACAATACAGGTTAATTGAAAAAAATATGGCTATAAAATTAATTCAAAGGTAAAAATAAGACAGCTGAAGAAAACTATTGTTCCCAATAAATAATCAAACATCAAACTGTACAAAAATAATTCAGCGACGACGAATAGAAATACCAGGCAATAAAAGTGATATATATTACAATGTATCATTACAGGATATCGAGTCGAATATGAAGCGTGTTTAATGGCCCCAAAGGAAGACTCTATTAGTTCCTGCTATACGCCAGATTTATGGCCCAATCCCCCGTATGAAATACCTCGGATAGGAAATAGGTTGAAGCACGGAGAAAATACAAAGAGGTGGTATAAGGCACTGCGAAAAGGAGGTTTGTGTTTATAGTACTCTAAGGCTAGAGTCAGCGCGAGAAATTCAAATATTTGGGTTTTTTGGGTTGTTACTGATTTAGCGGCAATGAATAAGTAGAGTTAGTGAATGAATAAGAGAGTAAGTGTTACATACACCAAAAAAAAACAAGTGAATCAATATGGCCAATTTTAAAGGCGTCGTCGTAAATCTAATAGCCACTTCAAATATTGTTTTCTCTTTCACATACTTATAGTGAAAAAGAAACAGCAATATTTTAAGTTACTATTAAAATTACGATGGCGCCTATAAAATTGGCCACTTAGTCTATTAAAAAATGTTATATCAATCAAAATTATGATGAAAATCACTCACTCGACTTTTGTATCTGTAATAATCTGATAGAAGCTGTTTAATTCCCACAAAAATAGTTTAAACATGCAAGATGAGTAGTAGTAGCAATAATATGCAAAAAAGTATTGTACATTTGAATTTCGCGCGCTGTCTCTATCATTTAACCTTAAATCACTAGATATAAACAACCTCACCTTTTGTTTTGTGCAACGAGATATTTTATACATCATCTTTTAGGTTTTTTTTTTCTGAAAAGTTTATATGTATGATTTATTCGTAGCCAACCAAAGCCAGGACAGGCAGATAGTTATGAATATGTATACTAGCTATTTTACATTGCTCAGTTTAGTGTAAATAAATAATAATCGTTTCGCCATGGAAGAATTGCAAATATGACGGTATTTGCAACCAGTCTCGCAATTTGTAGTGCATTAGGGAAATTACAAAATATTGAACCGCACGTTGTGTCATTCAAATAATAAATGTGGGAAAATATTGAACTGCACATTATTGTGTCATTCAAATAATAAATGATTTTTTCTTTTTTGCCCATCGCATGAAATTTAAAGTTATGCCATCTCTTCTATATATACGCTCTGTGGCAAAAAGTAACAATGTAAACAGTTTTATACAGTGAGGTGAACTAGTTGAGCCTTTCGATGTTTATGATGCATAAAGATGGAGCTGGAAATAGAAGTTTTTAACGTTTAAAATCATACCTGACTATACTTACTTTAACTATACCTGATTTAAATATACAATCTTTTCGTTGCCAAGACCCAAAGGTAGTCAATAGGTACTCGTACATTGGTAAAAACAACTTGTAGATCAATATGTAACATTTTGAAAAACACCATAAAAAAAACCACCTCAATCAATTATCTATAAGAAACCAGAACACTGATTAATTAATAAAAAAAATAAGTATCAAGATTGGTCTGTCGAAAATAAAGCCTAGGTTTTCAGAATCACTGCCATTAAGCAAACTTTTAGTTATTGAAACCGTCAATGAAACTTAAGCTTAGTTATTTATTATGTAAATAACGTAAATATTCTGCAGCTGAAATGACCAAGATGAAAAATTAAAAAAAAGTTGAACTAATTTTAATAGCTCAGAAAAACATTCACAGTTTTCGTATTTGAACCACATGTGGCACAAAACACAACTACGATATCAGTGCAACAACAAGCTACCAAATAGAAGGATATTCCAATGCAGCCATACACAGATAGACTAGAGCACATTACGATAGCGGAGCGATTCATATTAATGTGCACTATTAACCGCGACGCGTTCGATAAATCCCTGAGAGCGATAGAAAAGCGATTTATTCAAGCATTGGGCTGATGAGTGGGAAAAACTGCAGAGAAAAAGATCCAGCAGGGGCACCACCATATAACGTTCTCCACACTTCGGTAGGACTGTAAAAAAGGGACCATAAAATGCTTTTAATTATTTTTATTAAAGAAATTTAAATATGTTTGTTCTAATGAATAGTACAAGTAATAATAAATAAATTATCAGTCTTATGTTGCTAAACCAACAAAATTGATCAATTATTACATCATAATATTTACTAAATGATATTGACAAGAAATAGAGCTAGCTTCTTCTAGCACATGCATTCAAATACATAAGTGTCCCTAATCACGCAACGACCTGAAACCTCGAAAAACACACATTTGAATTGCTTTCCATCGGATTTAGAAACTATATCCGTAAATTACAGGTATATTGCTTGAGTAAGATGTATGAACCTTAGCTTCTGTAACTAGGTGTTTTTACTTTGTATCGTCCCTCCTTGCTTGAGCTATATGTATGTATTAAGCTAAGATTCTATGCTCTACATGTTACATGCTCTGCAAGTTATTCCCGCCTTGCTGGAGCGATTCGTATTAGATCTGACTACTACACTACCATTACCAAAAGTATTGCGCTGTTTCTCTGCAAATTGCCTCCTCAGTGACCAAACAGCGTGGCTGGATAAAATATCGCTCCCGCGTGCTCTTCTGACGCTCGTTACTGTGATCACGGTCTTAGCACGTAGCGATTAATCAACTGAGGGAAAAACGCGTACGTTTCGCGCATTGTAAAGAGTTTTGTGCACGTTCGGCGGAAAAAGTCGACGATGGGGAGCTATTCGTTTTTTTATCTGCTCTGTTGATTTTCGTTTAAAATCGTTTATAAGTTTAATTGGGAGCGTTTTCACTTCATAGTATAGAGCAAAACCACTATTTTTGTGTGTCTATCTGTGTATCCGCTTATCTTCCAAACTAGCCATCATATTGGAATGGGGTTTACGCTATCTTGTAAAATATTTTTTCTGGAAGATTTATAGCTATAACACATCCGTAACCGGGCGATGCCACGACGGGCAGCTACATAGTAATTGAATAAAACACATGAAGTTAGACTCGTGCAGTACAACGCTTCTATCAGTGACATAACCTGTCCCGAATTTACACTCCATTGGATGTTTGATAATACAGAATATATTAATAAATCTCCCGAAAAATATCGATCCAACTATATTGCACTGTAGAAGAAACAAGTGAACAACGGCAACGGCCGAAAGCAGTGAACACAAATAGTGAGTTTATTTTATACTATTTGGAAATGAGAGATAAAGACTCTTGTGGTACTAACCTACTACGACTATAACATGCCTTGCTTTGTCTACATTTTTATTTAAATATTACACATAATTTTATTATGAGGCTTCATTGTCGAAGCACTGAACGGAACACCATGAATATTTCATTTGTAATTCTATCCTATAAACCACATTTTCCGTAATAATTAATTCCATTACCTAATAAACGAGGTAATGCTAGATAAAAATAATATAAAAAGGAACTAGCGTTAATGAAAATAAAATTTAATGATAAAATGAGGATGAGTCCAGATTATCGAGGGATTATGTCGATAATACCTGCGGAGTTTGATTAAAACCCGCTCGCACTTCCGCTCGATTTTGCATTTAAAATACGGACATAAGCCAGCTTTTATTCGATAAAATATAATTTATATTACGATATTAATCGATATTTAATTACACCCCATCACTAGAGCCAGTGTTCTAGAGTAACAAGCTGTTTATAATGGGATCTATTTTTGCATTATCTCGTGTTAGTGCTTAAATTGGCATTTATTTAGAGCACCTATAAATAAGTTCAATAGGATTGATGAATAAATTCAAAAGCCATTACATTTTGGAAGAAAATATGCATCAGAATTGTTTTTACATACTGAAATGTACCTGCCTTTTAATACTTCACTGCTAAACATATTTAGGCCTAGAAATTTTTTGCACAAAAAATGAACCACTTTTACTAAGAGACCATCCCTGAAATTGCAAAAAATCTGCTGTTTCATACAAAACGTGCATTTACTTGAAAATTAAGAGAACTGCTGATTTAAATTTAATTCTACAAAACATTTTACTTAACAACTTCATATTTTAAATATTACATAGTATTCTGCCTTGCAATAAATGATTGAGTATTTTGCGATTTCAGGGTTGACCTCTAGGTAATAGTTCGTAATGATGAGTACCTACTCGTACCTGCTATTATAATGTCCGAGAATATGCCTGTACCACTGTACTGTACCAGCCTTTTTAATAGTCCACTGCAGGACGTAGGCCTACCCACGAGGGGTGATTGGGCCATATCCACCACGCTGGCCCAGTGCGGGTTGGTCGATTCACTTACGTTTTTTTTTTTTTTTTTTTTTTTTATTCTGAATAGGTTTGCGTTTGACCACATACTGCCTGTTGTTAAGCAGATATGCGGTCTAGGTTGTAGCACGCTTACCTAGAAGATACCTATTTACTCGGGATTTGAAGACGCCCACATTGTACTTTAGCGGGAAGACAGACCCAGGCAAAGCGTTCCACATTCTGGCTGTTCGTATGAGGAATGAGGATTCGAAACGCTTGGTTCTAATGCGCGGAATGTCCACCATAAAAGGGTGGCGCTTTGGTCGCGTCTGTCTAGCCGTACGATAGAAGAAAGGGGCAGGTGGGACCAGATTGTGCAACTCCTGGGCGCACTCTCCGAAGTGGATCCGGTAAAAGGCCGATAAACACGCTACCTTACGTCGATGCTCGAGACTTTGCAGCTGCGACATAGTCAGAGTGTCGTTGTCGATCAGCTTCTTGGCTCGCCTCTCAATCGACTCCAGAGCCTCCAGTTGATATTTGGCGGAGCCATCCCAAAGGTGAGAGCAGTATTCCATGCACGACCTGACTTGAGCTTTATACAGACTAAGCAGTTGCTCAGGTGTGAAATACCGTCTCACCTTAGAGAGAACACCAAGTTTTTTGGAAGCTAATTGGGCCTTTGACTCTATGTAAGAGCCAAAGTTAAGAGTCGATGAGAGTGAAACGCCTAATAGTTCCAAGCTGTCAGTTACCGGAACGGAGACACCACGGAAAGCGGGAGACAATTGGAAGGGTCTCTTTTTGGCCGAAAACAGACAGGCTTGAGTCTTCGTGGCATTAAACTTGACCAGGTTAGCATCACCCCAGTCAGAAACCGCCTCCAGACTCAAGTTGAGCCGCTCGACCATAGCCTCTCTGTGAGACTCGATCTGTGGCCCGCTGGTTCTCGCATCGGATGTGTAGCTCTCCACGACTGTACTGTCGTCTGCGTACCCAAAGATTCCGGGCTTTAGCAGATCGTTGATATGCAGTAGGAAGAGGGTCGCAGAGAGCACTGACCCCTGAGGAACCCCGGCATTGATAGCCATATGATCTGACGAGCATCCATCTACGACCACTCGTATCGACCGATTCCTCAAGAAATCTGATATCCATGCGCAGAAATCAGCAGGCAGGCCGTAAGATGGAAGCTTGCCAATTAGGCTCTCATGCCAGACCCTGTCAAAAGCTTTGGAGATGTCCAAGGAGACACGGCATCCAATTTCTTCTACGGCCGTATGCAGGTTGCCTCACGATGTTTTCCTTCACCGAAAAGCCAGTGGTGCGGAATTCCGTACATAAATTCCAAAGAACTCATTGGTACGGGACCGGGGATTTGAACCCACGTCCTCACGATTGTAAGGCGGGTGTCACTACCTCTTGACCACCACGGCTTATGCCTGGCTTTTAGAGAAATACCTATTACCCAGTACGCCAGGCATTTCCACATTACGAGCAAAACATCCGTATAAATCTCAGCACTTGCAAAGCAGTTACAAGAACGCATTTGTACAAGAATAATTCGCTGTGATACGGATTTATTGAGGTTAAAACTTTATTTAGACCAGGAAGCAAGTGCAGGACTTTGTGTAGTTCACAGGACATCTCCCGTTTATACCTCGTAAAGCGGTGAAGCTGTGCGGACTTGCCATAGTTTCTGTTTTTATGTGGCCATCAAACTGTGGCCTGGACTGCTAAGTGTCCGGCGTAGCTTGCACATGCCAAACATTGCTGGCAAATTGTCACGATCACGATGCAGTGCAACGGCGAAGTAAGATTTTACTTTCCGAATTTTTAAAATGAAGTGAAGTATTTATTTGAAGTGGAAACTTCTTTAGCGGCGTTGCGCACTTTTTTGGAATGGGTAAAGAATATTCAACTCGCGTCAGGACACGCGTAAAACGGAGGGGGAGTAGACCGCGCCGGCGCGGCGTAATATTCTCCTCTCTTTCTACCGCGCGGCGAAAATTGCCTGCTCTTGCTGTACGGGTGTGCGAGTGTGATAAGCAATCCGTGCGAAAATATTCCCTAACCGTTCTGAAATATTCAAAAATGGACAACGTAAATATAACGTGTCATCCGAGCCACGGTAGCGCTCAGTTGTAAATGCCACCCGCGGTCGCCCATCTGAAGACTGACCAAAATTTTCATTAAGGCACGTCTGATTTGATTATATTCACATGGCGATTTACAGTTTTATTTAAAATATTTATCGTACAGTTATCTCCTAGAATAACGAATACGCCTTTTTATCTTATATTAATGGCCAACAAATACATAATTATCAATTAACATTAAATGATTATTATCATACACTTATAAGTAGCTTAAGAACAACAAAGTAACGACAAATAGGTCACATACCTCTTTTTGTTTATTTTTTTTCAGAAAATTTGTCATGCGTTATGACAAATGAGATCTATAACGGTTGCAATATTTATGATTGAGTATGGAATAGTAAGAATATTAGTTACACAATATATTCCAGTTTTCAGGGCAGATTTATCTGAAAAGAAAAATTCTCAAGTTTTTGTTTTGTTATTCGCACTTAGCACCTGATTAGTATGATCGAAACACACTGGAAGCCATAAATTAACAGTAGTAAAAAAGGAGCGTAGCAAGCCATAAAATTATTATAGGATTTTTATTTTTTCGCAGATAAATAAATCATAAAATAAACCACTTTGGTATTCAAGTGTCAACGTCAAATGTAAAGACGTATGGCTGTAATAAAGCATTTATGTAGAGAATGTTTATTCATTGGCAAATGCGCCCATCGCGCGGTTACTATGGTAGCAAAAATATTTTCTGCTCTATTTTCACCGGCTACAGAAAAGAGGATTTTCGGGAATATGTAAGTTTCTTAAATAATTCGGACCCTCTGTGGTTCTTTTAAAATAAACTTAGCTTCATTAACTTTAAATATTCTATAATATACTCGATACTCGTACATATTACATACTAAATTTTCCCCAAAATATCCAGCAAACCCAGTTTGTTTCAGTCGGGTTTTCAGTTAACCTTCTCATAATATTAATTTATGATTCAGCTCTAGTAGAGCTAATTAACAGTTATAAATTTTGAGAATAACTCATTGAATTAGTTATTCTGACAGAGCTTTGATGGATGCTTTTGGTCAACTTTTATTATTTTAGCAATGTATTATTTTACATGGGAACAGAGAGGAAACTGCCGAAATAGAATGTATCTCTATGTGACGGATTATTTTAGGATACAATTGTATTCATCATTACTACAACTTTTACTATGGGACTCACACAGAAATCACGAAATATAATGTGCTGTTCACACAAAAAAATATATCAACATTCGGCAAACATATGTTTTACTAGTTCTGCTGTTCTGTGCAATACGCCTAGTACGAGTATATTAACGATGCACAGACTGTACAAGTGTACACCAAAGCAAAAACAACATTTTCAGGTAAAATGTTCATGCATCCCCATAGAGCAAAAACGTTCTCGCTACAATCCCCTCAGAGTTGCATATAAAAATGGCCGTATGTACACAATCCGTAGACTCTATGAATACTCTTATACGGCAGAATAACGCTGTGACAAGATTTTCTGCTTAACATAAACAATATTACTTGAAAATTCCACCGGAAAGTACAGTCGCCACCGTAAGTGTACTTGTTTTAGGTAGATTTCCATGATTTGCGTCATTGGAAAAACATAATGACGCTGCAGTCGTCGGTAAAAGTATTTTCTTGCCAATCGGAAAGCGATTGGTGCTACCTCGGTGAAAATAACCCGAATAAGTTAGTATACTCGTACGTAAAATGCACTAATGTCATAAAAATAGGTTTTCAGTAACTAGAATAACTAAATAATATGGTTTCCAAAATCAATACACGTTAGTATTTTTTTCTGTTGGTCTTTATGTGAAATTTTGTTTTCTTTTAGTATACAAATATACCATCAAGTACCTGCCATGATAATGCAATATATTGGGCTCTGGAGTTTATGCGTTACAAGACTTAGTAAAAATGTGATAAGCGCACCAAAATACTAAATCTAAAACTGAAAGAGTGTAGAGTGGCCAAATTGAGCAATATCATGCATATTCATTTGTTTTACTTAATCAGGTGCAACAGCCACGAATCTCGGAAGTCTACCTTTACCTGTTGTTCCCCGTTACTTAACTGTTACTTATTACCCGTAAGCTACATAAGCAGGCTACCGCTTGAAGTGCATTAGCAGAATTACCGCAGTATTCGTGTATTCCCAACATTCAGGAAATATTTCGGTTTATTTGTAAGTTGTGTTCTACTTTTTGTAAAAATACTCGCGCAGTAGGTGTACTGTACAGTCGTCAACAGTTTCTTACCTGTCTTGCTTAAAATTTCACGTACTGTGACACCGTCATTTAATGATAGCAACATGATTAATGGTACACCTATTTCCAATTTCAAACTAACCAATCATCATTCATTTCATTATCTTTAGCTTACATAAAAATGTGTCAGATACACTCTTATTACAGGCTTTTTACGCTGACATTCAGAATAATTAAAGATAAATTTAGAACTAATGTCAATAGAAAAATATACATCTCAAAATTACCTTCCCACGTCAATCTTCTCAACGGGGGAGTATAAATAAGAGAGGTATAAATAAAAAGTAGTACAGATAATACGTATAAAGTAAAGGCATTAGACGTAGGAAGATTTCTTAGAATAGTCTAGATATTATAGCAGCATATTATTGTACGATTGCTGGTTATCGGTTTATTAAAACAGAAGAGTATAATATTGGTTTATTATTTTGAGATGAAGTAAGAAATAAAAAGAAAGAATTAGCAATTAGTGTCGGGTATAGCCTATTCGCTTTTTGTGGGTAGGCTGGCTTATGTTCCATCCATCCATTCGCCACAGGACGTCCACTGCTGGACATGGGCCTCCGCTAGGGATTTTCAATTAGGTCAGTTGAAAGCGGCTTGTATCCAGCGCGTTCTTGCGGTCTTACATCTAGTCGGTGGACGTCCTACGCAGCTCTTGGCATGCTTGCTGATGTTCAGCAGTTGACTATTTAAGTTCCGGTTTAAAGTAAGTCTACAATGTATTTTTAAAGTGTGGCTGGCACTTTTGTACTCACCAGTACTCGCTGTATGTATATCATATACACGTGTCATACGGCGCGTCAGATTTGCATACAGCGGAACCGGAGGAATCTCCCGAGTCCTATCCTCAGACTTAAACAGATTTAAAACTGTGCGGCGGAGATTTTTAGTAGGTGTTGCGGAGTAAGAAAACTGGATCAAGATGTAGCTTGTACGTAAGGTAGTGGCCGGTTTCGTTTTGAATTAAGTTTCATGAAACGCTTAGTTGGTGCTCATGCTTCGCACTCAGAAAGTGAGTAAAATTTTCCTTAAAAGTTTAAAGCTGCGTATGAGAAAAGAAATGATAAAGAACTGATTGATTATTTGCTGCTTAACTTTAGTATCTAGACTTTTAGGCCCTTCAAACACCAAGGTGTTTGCTTTGTGTCTGGGTGTTATTTTGGTATTATCTATATAAGTATGTATTTAAAAGTATGTATACGTAGTACTTATATCAATCCTGGCAGCCATATGGCAAGCTTTGCTTAATTTGTCATTTTGTCAGAGACCGTGTGTAGGATGTCCTCTAATACTTATTTATTTTTGCAAGGCTTACCACGGTTGTTGGTATCTGCGATAAGCTTTGCGCGCTTATTTATCGTAACTTAAGTTCTATCAATTTAAAGTTATTAAAAAAATGCGTTCACATTACAGAACAATAGAAAAGCTTTACTATTGTTCGAAGGTTTGCATCGTCTCAGCGTCGTGCACTTCCAGTACTACTTGCGTTTCTATTTTTTGACAGGTCGTGTGGTCAGAAAATTGATATAGAGTTGTATTTGCTAAAACGATTCGTTGCACTTGCATCAAAGTTTAAAAAAAAGGTTTTATTTTGGTTACCTCGTCTGAGAAAGCCCTGAGACCTTAAAGGCCCCAAACCTGAGTGTTCCATAACATTCTACTCATAATACATGCTATCAAACGACACGACAGTGTCTATGCATAATTAGCCGATACAGTGTACTCGCCACCTGATGCCAGCCTGTTTGCCCAACGCAATCTAATTACGGCGGAAAAACGTGTGGGGATCATAAATCATGCTTCATCATTTCCAACATGAAGATGCTATTTTTCTTTGCGAAGAGGAAATTAACTGGAAGGATTGAAGACTTGGGGGATTTGCAGCGTTATTGTGCTGCTTCGGTGACGTAACACGATCAGTAAGTGTTTGTCTTAATGCTAATAAAATTTTATACGTAAATGGTGAATCTGAACTTTTGTACTTTTTTTTGGTATTTCAATTTTTAAAGGACTTTAAAACTGACCTGCAAAAATAGTAATAAAAAGAATTGTTACACATTTGTATTGTAGTAGTCATAAAAATTCTGACCAGCTAACCGGACTAACCTAATCAAACTAAGCTATCGTAGATCGATTCTAGAAGTACCTAAACGATCATCAAAGCGACGCGGCACATAAAGCAGGATTTCGAATAAAATAGAATAAATTATTGTAAACTTTTTCAAATACAAGCTTTTGAGATCGTGGATATCATGTAGCAGCAGATAGCACTCTGCCAAGACAAGACAAGCAAAACAAAACCAAATACGACGGGTCTATCTTGTTTAGTACAGGAGTTCCTATGGCCACCGTCCGACTCTATCATCAGATCAGCTCCACGGTACCATATTATTGCATTGTCACGCGATATACATATGCGTACAAAATTTCAGCTCAATCGGAAACCGGAAAGTTGGTCAAATTTAACTTGCAAGATTCCTCCCGAACTTACATACATACGAGTACATATGTACAATTGTACATGCAAGTTAAATAAAAACTTGTAAAAAGATAAGCGACTAAAGATTTCTTAATATTTATATTTAGACACTTCGTTGATGACCCTGACATAGCTTTGCTGTTAAAAAAATATTTTTATTCTATTCCATAACAAGGATTGAATCCAAGACATTGCTAATACAAAAGCCTCTTTCAATACACCCCAAGCGTGCGATTCTCTTGGCTCTATTAAATTGAGACATGAATATCTATTCACTGCCGTATTATTCGTGGTATATTGTATCCTGTGCATAAAGACA
The DNA here is from genome assembly GCA_964007245.1 of Hypomecis atomaria. Classification (NCBI taxonomy): domain Eukaryota; kingdom Metazoa; phylum Arthropoda; class Insecta; order Lepidoptera; family Geometridae; genus Hypomecis; species Hypomecis atomaria. The sequence continues at coordinate 5,752,563 of OZ023295.1, read as the reverse complement.
TACGGAGTATAATATATCGTATTCAAGTGCTGGTGCCAAATGGCTGGCTGGCGCAAGTCAATACCATTACTATTATCGGGCATCTGGAGACAGTAATGGGTAATGTATTGCGAAATGGCCAATCGTAGTGTGGAACAGTAAAGTTCGCATATTGTATTTCATACAATATAATACGCACACACATCTTAATAAGCTGCATTTGAACAAGGCAGAGAACAAGACTTGTTCCCTGATCTGTGGCGACTTGGTAGAACATTTCTTTTAAAACGGTTTAATCATATTAAATCTTGCTAAAATAATGTCTTGCTTTGTTGTTCCATGTGACGAATGTTTGCGTATGTTTGTCTACTGCAAACGCTGCGGGTTACCAAGGCCATGTCTTTGACAACAACATTAGGTGTCCGAAAGGCATTTAAGCTGGGGAGAAAGTCACATCAATTTTGCTTTCGTACATTCTCTGTACCCGATATCAAAAACCAACTCTCTTCACGGCCAAATATAAGTCACAAAATGGATTAAAATTAACACGAACGCGAAAAAACGAGTTAAAACTCTCATTTATCCATCATACCCAGCTGCGATCCTCTATTAAAACATTTCGACAATGCTTTCACCCTCCCAAAATGGATGCGCCAAAAGCAACAAATGCAAACACATTATGGACAGTACCGTTGTTAAAAAGGTTTTATCGAACACAATTACTGTCGACAATAAAACGACGGCACAGGACGGGGAAAAGTTAAAAAGGTATACGGTGTACGACAGTGCTCAAGCTTACGTTGAAAAAAATTGTACAAATATTCTTTTTGCAGAGTCATAACCTCATAACTGTAATTTGCGCTATATGGAACATCTCTGTTTTTTAAAGAAGAATTATAATTACGACTCTTTAACTAACGAAAATAGATGTCCACAACACTGGTCGTAACATTTACAACCTAAACAAAGAAACTTTTTCATAAAGAATGAAAACAAGAAAAGTTATTTTTTTTCTAACTCATAAACGAATCATTTTGTCAGAGCAAATTCAGTAACATGAACTTTATTTAATACAAGAAGCAGTTTAGTGTACAAACAACCTAATGGATAAAAGTCCGAAATGACTTTTGGTGTGTAGAGATGGATTGCTGATCTCTGACCAGAAAAGTTTAATATGTATGCATGTGTATCTTTGTCTCTGTATGTCTGTCTGCGGCATTGTATCTCGAAAACAAATGCTCCAATTTCGAATCGTTCTTTTTAGTTTGAAAGCTGCTGTAATCTGCTGCTTCTTAGCTATATTCCGACAAAATCGGCGGTCGGCAGTTACGACATTAAATTTCACAGTCATTCTGAGCAAACTTGTACTCGACATAAAAATCTTAACTCTAATAACCGGCCGATAGCTGCAGTCCGAAGCAAAAGTGCGGCATCTATTAACATTCAGCGAACGGCGACCTCGTCTAATGAAATTACCACAACAAAGCGCCCAGTCGGTGCAAGGGATTGTTGTGCAAATATAAACATCGGATCTGACGATAACGGCTCCGCGGAAGACGGGAAGAATTTAAATTGCGTCGTTGTTCACGGTCTGGTGTTACTCTTTGACGGTCGGCTTTATGCATTTTTTAGGATTGGGAGGACTGGTCGCCACATGTTTAGATTACAGATGCAATGGCCGCGAAACATGTAATTCTACCTTTACGGTTACGGTGGTTCAATTCGCGAATAGGTGCTCTTTGTGAGAGCCGGACTGTCGATGTTTATATATGACATAGAAAAGTAATAGAAAGAAGTATCGTACTTACTTAGTCTTTCATAAAAAGTGAAAAGAAAAGTTAGGGTATTTAAAAGCACCCAGTAGTCTGTGGAGAATAATTTGTATAGAATAGTGGCGTGGTGAAAAACGCTCACCTTAAAATCGTAAGGACGTGCTTTCAAATCTCGGTTTCGTACTGATGAGTGCTTGGAAATGTTGTAAGGATTTTCATACCGCTGGTTTTTCGGTGAAGGAAATCATGCTAGCTATTAATTTAACTTTAAATAGACGGTTATTTGAATTTTGGCAAAAATACCGGAGAATATTGTATCACCCATTTGAAAAAGTTTAAATTAAAAATCCGCAAAAAGCTCGCAGTCAGTTATATTAATCACGTAGAATATAGGTAAAAGTACAGTCTTAAGCTGAAAAGCCAAAAACAATTTTACAGTCGAATTTGCGTAGAACTGTAAACAACACATTTTACGAGATTTAAGCAAAAAAAAATCTCGTCGATTAAATCAAGAGTGAGAATAAAACAAACAGTTCTTTGAACGCATTACCCATCTTACAAAACAAAAACAAAATATTCATAAAAAATAAGCAATACTCTCATCCCGTAAATAATTCGAGAACAAAACGAACGCTAATGACGATCTCAAGATTTGAGTGAAAACAAAATTTTCCGGGAAAGCGTTCAGCCATCACGCGCTTAGCTCTTCAGAGCTCTCTAGTGATACTCTAAGCTCTCAGCTTGAAAAACAAAGACGTCCAATAAGCAAATTGAAAGAATAAACGATCGAAGACAATCGACCCCGTCACTGGGAAGTCAATTTACAAAATATACCCGACGAAACTCCACACTCACCTTGGAAAACTCCGAGGCGAGTTTACTCGAGTCACCTCGGTTTCTTCAGAGTGAGCTATAGATTGTTGTTTTAACCCTTACCCAGGTTGAACATACTTTGGTATTCTAAGACTAAATTATGGTAAATAAAAGGGTTTTAAAAAAACTAATTTCTGGGTTTTTTTTTATTTTAATATTTTCATTTAAAAAAATGAGGTGGACCCTATAAGTCCTCTGCCCATACAAAAAAATAAAATTACATTAATTTCAATCAGACAAGACCATTTAAAACCTATGAAACTAGTATTTATCATTACCACTCACTGACTGACTGACTGACATAGAGAAACCTAAAGGGTATAAGGAGGTGTGTGGGGGGAAAAGTGAATATAGGTCAATTGGGGGTGGTTCACAACCTCTGGGAAAAATCCGAAATTGCAAGAAAGTCGTACCCTGATGGTGAGATGCCCTCGTATCTCGAAAACGGTAAACAATTTTGCCAAAGCAGTTGAACTAAAAATTGAAGAAACCCTAGGACCTCTTTAGAGAATTGAAAAAAAAGATGGCTTCCGAACAAAAAAACATGGCCGACATACAAAATTGAAACGTTAATATCTCGGAACCGGTACAACTTGGATGGGGAGTGTGTGACCAAATGTCATAGGGAATCGGGAGAGCTACCTGGTGGGGTCGATGAAAATTGAAGATGGCGGTTTTTTTTTTTTTTTACTTTCGCCATACATTGGTTCGAAAGTAGTTTTGATGAAACTATAAGAAATGACAAAAAATAATATTTTTACAAAATATTAAAAGAATGCCTCGCGGGCCGCTTGCGGCCCGCGCACCGCCCAAAATACTAGTTTTTTATACTATATAAATTATTTATTTATACTATATAAAGCTTAATTACCACTGACTGACTCACTGACTGACGTAGAGAAACCTAAAGGGTATAAGGAGGTGTGTGAGGGAAAAAGTGAATATAGGGTCATGTTGGGGGTGGTTCACAACCTCTGGGAAAAATCCGAAATTGCAAGAAAGTCGTACCCTGATGGTGATATGCCCTCGTATCTTGAAAACGGTAAACAATTTTGCCAAAGCACTTGAACTAAAAATTGAAGAAACCCTGGGACCTCTTTAGAGAATTGAAAAAAAGATAGCTTTCGAACAAAAAAACATGGCCGCCATACAAAATTAAAACGTCAATATCTCGGAAACGGTACAACTTGGATGGGGAGTGTTTAACCAACTGTCATAGGGAATCGGGAGAGCTACCTGGTGGGGTCGATAAAAATTTTTCGATTTCAGCATCTCGCAATTTTCTTTGACGAAGGTCCTGAAATCATAAATTTACAAAATAAATAACTACAAAAAAAATATCGTAGGTGGGCAGTGGACGTATTTGTGCCACATATTTGCGGAGCTCACAATTCCCTCAAAAACAAACTAGGTACTAAAATAACATTATACACGTCATTAATTACCCCTAAACTTTAAAATAATAGCATAACAACGTACTCACCGTATTTATTTTCGACATATTCACAGTATTTGTCCAAAAAAAACGCTCAAAAATAGCAATTTATCGCTCGAAAATGTTTGACACGTAACCTCAAAAAAGTTTGTTCGGATACACCAGTTTTTTTTTCTTTACAAAAAAAGATTGTTCCATAGACTAAATTCGGATACATTTAAGTGGACTGTGCGCGTACTCTGCCTGTCAGAAAAAAATAAAATTTGACGTGGCTCCTATGCGTCCTGTACCTGGGTAAGGGTTAAAGCCGCGTAGCTGTCACCGTAAGAATAAGTGTAATTGACTACTTTATTGTTAGTTTCAAGACAACGAAAAACTGCATTTTAAGTAGCAAGTTTAGTTGAAACTACAACTTAAAATGAAATTTTCACACACAGTTTGTTTCGTGCTGAATTTGGCTTTTTAGTGAATGAAAACATCGTGAAGCAACCTACTACATACGTCCGTAGAAGCAATTCGATAATGGATATGACCACTCTTTGGGGGTAGGCCTATGTATGTAGGGTAGTTAGGCCAGTGGACAGTTGAAAAGGATGGTACAGCATCTAACTTATAGCTTTTTAATGATAATTTCCGAATCATTAAAAGGAAACCATACTTCTATCGAGAATATCGAGATATCTTGTGTACATACATATATCATGACAATTTCTTTGAAATATTAGATGAAAGATATGTAAATAAAATAAATCGGCTGTGTGCTTTTATTTAACTACTACCACTGCAAAAATGTAATAGTGTAAAATATTGCATAAGAATATCTAGCAAAACTTGGCATACATATATATTTCTATATTTTTATATACACAAAAATCTGTTTATTTTCGACAACAACCATAACACTTATATCACATTGGTGGTCAGTAAAGGGAAAGCTGTTAAGATTACGATGGCTTTATCTGAAAATACCTCTACGTGAAATACTCCAGAATAAACTCAATCGAAATCGAAGTGGATAGGAACCCTTAATAATAACAAGGAAACGTCTTCAATCAACTATAAAAATAAAGTATCGTAGTAACTCGGATCGGATTCGAATCACGCGCAGTTTTAATTCGAGTAAGTAAATTAAAATGCGGCCGGCCGCTCGCCCGTTTGAATACAAATGGTTTATTGTAGCAAAACGGTACGATTCTGAACCATTCCCTTTCTTACAGTACAAAATTATACAGTAGGCGCCCTTTAGACCGATCTCCATAGGGAATAGCGTTGCTTAGCGTGGTCTAACCTTAAAGAGATTTTTTTGGTAACTGTTACGAGTATGACTAACGGATATTACGAGTACTAGAGTTTTGTGTGACCGCATCCTTTTACGAGTGTATTAACGATACTATAAGGATATAAATAAAATATATTACCAATAGTGTCGTTTGGGGTTTCAAATTCCAACCATTAAATATTTTCGATACGATGTCTCAGGAAAATTCGGAAATATCTTCCATATTTTGATATCTTAGAAACAAAGACTAAGAAATAACATAAACGAACTTCGTTCTTATTTGGCATGCTCAATGCCACCTCTGTTCGCAAGGATTTTTTTATCTCTATTTTGGTAAGTCACGCTACAGATAATAAATATCCGAATATATCCCGGACATCAGCCTGTACGAGATTAGAATGGCCCTAAATCAGCTCAAGAACAACAAGGCCCCGGGTGATGACGGTATCACATCAGAGCTTCTGAAAGCGGGTGGAACACCGGTACTTAAAGTCCTTCAGAAGCTTTTCAATACTGTCGTCGTCGATGGCATAACGCCAGAAGCATGGAACAGAAGCGTGGTGGTGTTGTTTTTCAAGAAAGGTGACAACGCTTTATTGAAGAACTACAGACCCATCTCGCTTCTGAGCCATGTTTATAAGCTGTTTTCAAGGGTCATTACGAACCGTCTCGAACGCAGGCTTGATGACTTCCAGCCTTCCGAACAAGCCGGTTTCCGAAAAGGTTTTAGTACCATGGACCACATACATACGCTGCGGCAAGTCATACAGAAGACCGAAGAGTATAACTTGCCTCTTTGCTTAGCGTTTGTGGACTATGAGAAAGCCTTTGATTCGGTCGAAACTTGGGCGGTGTTTGAGTCTCTCCAGCGATGCCGGATTGACTATCGGTATATCGAAGTGTTGAAGTGCTTGTATAATAACGCCACTATGTCGGTCCGAGTACAGGAAGAGAGCTCCAAGGCGATCCCTTTAAAAAGAGGCGTAAGACAGGGAGACGTAATATCTCCGAAACTGTTTACGGCTACTTTGGAGAACGCCTTCAAGCTCCTGGAATGGAAAGGATTCGGCATCAATGTCAATGGCGAATACCTCACTCACCTTCGGTTTGCCGACGATATAGTAGTCATGGCAAAATCGATGGAAGAGCTCAGCACGATGCTCGAAGGCCTCAATCGGGTTTCTCAACAGGTGGGTCTTAAGATGAACATGGAGAAGACGAAAGTCATGTGTAATTCCCATGTTGTACCCACCCCGATCTCTGTTGGGAACTCGGTTCTTGAAGTCGTTGACTCGTACGTCTACCTAGGACAAGTAGTCCAGTTAGGTAGGTCCGACTTCAAGAAAGAGGCCAATCGCCGAATCCAACTCGGTTGGGCAGCGTTCGGAAAATTGCGTAATGTCTTCTCGTCCGACATACCTCAGTGCCTCAAGACGAAAGTGTTCGATCAGTGTGTGTTACCAGTGATGACTTATGGCACTGAAACGTGGTCTCTTACCATGGGCCTTATTAATAAACTCCAAGTAGCCCAACGAGCTATGGAGAGGGCTATGCTCGGAGTTTCTCTACGGGATCGAATCAGAAATGAGGAGATCCGTAGAAGAACCAAGGTTACCGACATAGCCCAACGGATTAGCAAGTTGAAATGGCAATGGGCAGGGCACATAGCGCGGAGAACTGATGACCGGTGGAGTCGAAAAGTTCTCGAGTGGAGACCACGTACCGGCAAGCGCAGCGTAGGACGTCCACACACAAGGTGGACGGATGACCTCATTAAGACCGCAGGATCGCGCTGGATGCAAGCCGCTTTCAACCGGTCTTATTGGAGATCCATAGGGGAGGCCTATGTCCAGCAGTGGACGTCCTTTGGCTGATGGATGGATGATGACGCTACAGATAATACAAAGCAATTGTTGCTGTAATGATGTACGTTTCAGATTCGAAATGATAGCTAAGCAATCATTAAATAACATACATCGCACACCTTAATAGTATCCAGTCTGCCCTGTGAGTCTGCCCAAATCATAAAACAAAAGCGGCGGATGACTTGTGTCTCTTTCATTTTAACGTGAATAAAACGACCGACGTAGCATCCCGCTGCGTGGTCTTAACCGAGGTAACACATCTTCTCATTTCATTTAACTTGAGCTACTGTTTCCTCCCTGACTCATTAGACGCAGCGAATAGAACCAGAGTTATTTACGAGGCCGTCTTTTTATTTATCGCCTCAACAAAAAGGGTGTCTTGATTCGATTATACTTTTTGCTAAAAATATTGTCCGAAGATATTAAAATATCTCCGAACGATATAAATCGTGGATTTTTTATTCCTTTATTATTGTAATCGGAAAGACAAAGATTTCCACCTTTTTTTCGTTCAATCTCCTCGAAGTCGAGGTAATAAGTGTGAATATAATAGCTCGCAGATCAATTTAGGGGAGATGGGGCGACGTCCTGATCGAAAATTAGGGATTGAATTTGTAAAATGATATCGGGGAAGCAGGAAGTTAGGGCAATATTTTTATTGAGTTTAAGCAGGCTTCTTACTTTGAAGGGCTTTATTATGTTCGGAATGAAAAATAAGGCACAGGTAACCGTGTATTGATATGTTTTTGAGTGAGAAATATTTTTTATGTCTTTACCGATTTTAGGCGAGGTTTACCAGGCATTTTGGAAGACATCTGCTTTCCTAACATGTTTGCAAAACGTTCATAGTTTCAGGAAGCAAAATAACATATCGGTTTTAAGACATACCTAAGTTATAATCATTTAACAAAAGCAATATAAAAATAACTTTGTAGCTAATATTATTGTCACCAATTTTATAGTAACAAAAAGAAATATTCCAAAAATACCTAAACGATTGTATTTAATCATTAAAATTAGCTTGTCTCTTCAATACCGAAGTGAAACGTTCAATCACAGGCACGTCACGGGATGACGTCTACGATGACGTGTCAAAATGACGCAGACAAAAAGGCAGCGCTCGTATTGACTTGACACGTAATGAGTTCATCCCAGGTTTATGGTTCGACGTGAAATTGATGGCACCATTTAGCAGCTTATTAAATTCTTTACCACTATCGGACCCGGCAGATTATGTTATAAATATCATTATAGATTTTCCTCTCAGAGCATAATCTATTATTACGAACATTTTCCTTTCGAAAATTAAGCAAAAACTTATTACTTTCTGCTTTTTATTACAATTTTTGGATCCAATATTAATAAAAAAGGAGTCCAAATGATAATATGTTAATGGTACTTACTAGAACTAGGTAATCTAATAATTATAAAAAATAAAGTACCAATTGGCAGAATTGCTTCGCTATTCGCTCAGTCAGCACATAGCTACTTACCGTGTTCATGTCAGCCACAAATCTCGCGATATTGGACATGTCATCTCAATCAAGCGGAGACCTAATTTCGTACAACATTCTCTGCAACACTCACTCTCACTCACTCACTGCTAACAAAATTATTATATACAATAAATTACCTACTTGTTCATATGGGCTCACACAAGACTGTGCTTCGTAATTGTATTCATTTAGCGTTACAAGTTTTTTTACTACATTTAAGTGTCTCGAATTCTGGGTAAAGATAACGTCTCTCTTGATTTCTATGGAGTTGGCATATCGCGCATAGTATTTTTTATTTCGTAGATATTTTGCGTCCAAACAAATATGAACTGTTCATTATTGTTAAAACATCCAAAATAAATAAACACAATGTAAAATGTAAATAAATACCTAGTCGTATTCTAAGTACATAGGTACAGTGTTCCATTTGTTATAAAGCCTATAATCACTATACGTTTCGCTAATGAAGTGCTACATATTATTTCCATTCACCATGTTTTATCGTACATTATTTAGCGCAATTGTAATTATGCTAATAGTAACATTAATTTGTTTCTGTTACTTTGTTAATACAGCACACGAAAATATTGACACAACGAAATATTACTAAATCAAAAATGTTCTATTATTGAGTTTGCCATTTGTAAATATATTTACTTAGTAGATCAAATATTATCGCAGTTGTAGAATTGCATAAATATGGAATGGATTACAATTTAACAATATTAAAAGCTAATTATATTGCTGCCTCGTCATACTTAATTTATAAACCATCTATTGTATAGGTCAGTGACGTCTTTTACGACATAATAATACATGGAAAAGTAGAAGGAAAGAGAGAAAAAAAGGAATGCCACAAAGACCATTCTTAGATCAGTTGTAAAAGGCAAATAAAACTAGCAGAAGGCGTGGAAATTGCACCACGGAAAAGTGTTGCTTGCTAGAAACTCTTGTTTTTAAGTTTTTAATCATTATCAATACTAGCACAATGCTTACTTTTTCTGTAAAGCTCTGGTGTCCTAAGATAGCGGTGTCTTTCATTTAGCGGCCGTAATATTACTTACGTTATAATTTCTCGTTCACTTTACTGTATCAATTAATGCTCACTAGGAAACCGCGGCATATTGTTTGCATAGACAACATTCTGGAGACGTCATTCACAGCTGTATTACGTTCTGACGACACCACAATCCTCGAAGACCAGAGCTTAACCGTAAATTAACATTTAGGTTATTCCGAAAAACCACAAGGCGACTAGCAGCACTCGTAAAATAACACTCAGTCAATGTTCGCGCACCGAAAATAGAACAAACCATTGCCCAATTCCGCCTAGCTCATCCATAAAAACATGGCCACAATCTCGGACAAAAAGTGGCCCTAATGAGGCTATATCACTTGCAATCAGAACAAAATACTGCGGGCCAGATGGCCTAATGTAACTACGGCATAAATTCAACAAGTAAATTATCTCTCCGTTTTAATTCCACCGGTTTTACCCTAACAGCTTTTTTATTTTTTGGACGCGAGAGCTAAATTATATATTCAGAAAACACATTGGCGTTAATATGCTTCTGGGATGGTAATGGCGTTCTAGAATTGGTATCTTAAAATCGAGGACAAAATAGTCTATTCTGTAACGTCAACAAAATAGTCTATTCTGGTAAGACTGTAGTTATTTGAATTATTACGGTTTCGATATGGCCATGGATTAAACAGAGATTTTATTTCAATATAATTAGTATAGTAGCAAATATTGTAAGTAATTTAATAACAATAGAGTACTTAGATTAGTAATGTTTAAACAAGTTATCATGACAATAGAAATTATATTGGTAGAGCACAATTAAACCTAACACAAAAATAATACGACATTACTTTTCTTAAAGATAACACGGGCCTCAAAATATTATTTCAAAATCTTATTTGTGCTATCGTCATCCATAAAAAGTTTCTGATTCAACTATACTCCTTAGTTATCACGAAAAAATAAATAGAATTGGTTTTAAAAGCTTTTGAGCCGAAAAAAGAAACTATCTGCTTCTGCGACAATTGCTCGAATCGTTTGTATTGCTAAATATTTAATAAGATGTCTAGAGCGTCTAAACTCGTTGCTTTTACTCGACAATGGTACGGCCGTATATCAAAGCTTGGCAAGCCTGATATTAAAGCGGCTAACATTTAGAAAAATTACTGTGTTGCCTCGAAATTGCTTGTAGGAGCTTTAAAGTAGGCAAGTAACGACTTGCGGGCAAATAACTGGTAAAAATGTGTGGGCCAGGTATAGGCGGGTATTACACGTGTAAATTGGGGTTAAGATATTGGCCCTTCTCTTTTTGACTGTATAAAAGTTTAAAAAAACATTATGTATATCATAGTGTATTGGGACGTAAAATTAAGTTGTCTCTATTCAGCACTCTTTTCAGTCTGTCAATGGTTTTTCTTTTTAATCTTAATGTAATCCGAATCATATAATAATTATATATACCTACATAATAACGTTGCATTTACCAATGACCAAAATGGTAAATTTAAATACGTAGATATGTACTGTAGACTTTTAACTGTGATTTTTGGACCTGTGCTTGCAAATAATAAGCATAACCTCTTTTAAAATGAGCATTTATTATTCATTTCAGAACCAAAAAGTTTCGTTGTAAAAATTGCTCTCGAAGTCCAAGTCAAAGAGACATGAATCCACAGAGCTATTACAACTAGAGAGATAGCGCTGTTGTCGCTTGAGGCAATCCTCAACCACAAAAATGTATGGAAAATTCTGGCACATGGCTGTCAAAAGTGTCAAATATGAATTGGAATATGACACTACTGAGAGAAAATCACGGCAACTAGCCACTGAATCGAGATTATTATCATGTCTCTTTCTAACTCATGTCATATTAAATCATAGCATCTCTTTCTTTCTTTTCTCGATTGACCACATTATCCCTCTGGTACCTCTGTGCATGAATCTGTATACTTAGAGGTTCATGCAAAGAGATTACCCACTCAATATTTTTACAAATATCATACGTGCCGTAAATAAATAAGAAGGTAGTGTCTGAACATGATTTCTAAATTCTATCCGAGTCTCCGCTACATACCTATAAATAAATCTTAACCTCCTTCGTTAAATGGCCAATTATTTTTACTCGTAATTCCACAAAAAAAAGTTACACTGCGAAAATTATCTAACAAGCTTGCCATAATTAAAGAGGTTGCCTACTCAATATTTTCACAAAACTATACGAACCATCATATACTATTATAGATACTATACTATCTGAAAATAAGATAACTAAACTTTATCTGAACCTCCGCTGTGTATCAATAAATAATCCTAACTTCCTTCGTTAACTGGCCAATTATTTTTAATTCCACAAACAAAAAGTTTTATTGCGTAAATTTTCTCGCAAGGTTGCCATAATCAAAGAGGTTGCCTACTCAATATTTTTACCGATACCATCTCCCCTGTAAAAGAAAGTATGTTTATATTTTGCCGTAAACGATTCGCATGCCACCTCTGAATTGGGGACCGTTTGGTTTTACGGCAGTCTTTTGTGTGTCGCATCTGGGGTTCTGAATTTTGGGCTTTGTTGAGGCACTCTATTGAAATTAGGTACATTCTCGGCCGTTCTAAAGCTCAGTGGAAACGTTGTGGAGTTAACGGATAATTAACTTTAGAATAGGGTACTGTGATATGAACCCTAATACAGCATTTTTTGTTTGAATCGTTTTGATATTTCTCTTTTGTTATAGATTAATTTGAAAGAGTTTTATGGACATTAGATCATAAGATTATAAGATTACATGTAGCGTAATACTTGTAGCTTTACTTGTATTTATAACTGTGTAATCTAAGCAGCCTATTTGGAATAAAAAAATAAAACAAGTTAACGAAAGGAAATTAATAGAATAGAATAGAAAACGCTTTACTATTCACACAATCAACAATATGACAAAAAATGAGTAAAATATATTAAAATACAACCGGCGGCCTTATTGCTTAGAGCAATTTCTTCCAGGCAACCTGACATTATCATCATGTCAGCCGTAAGATGTCAATGCTCAGACATATGGATGGATCCCTAATTGTTTTCCAATAATACCGGTTGGAAACGGCTTTCATCCGGTACATCCGTGCGGTCGTAATCAGATCATTTGTCCAGATTGGCGGTGGACATCCTACGCTGCGCTTGACGGCGCGTGATCTTCATTCGAGGACTTTCAAGCCTTCGCCTATCAGTTATGCGTGATACATGCCCTGCCCACTGCCATTTTAACTTATTCATCCGCTGTTCTGTTTGTAACTTTGGTTCTACGAAAACGAAACATTGCTACTTCATAATAAACGGACAATTTCCATCTTTCAATCACAGCTACAATAACGTTGTATTACGTCTCCAAACAATACGAATTCTCTCGCTTCAATTCAGAACAATATCGCGCCAAACAAAAGCGGAGTAAATCAAAACAAAGTATCTCTGTTGCAAATGTTTTCTTTTAAAATTGTCAGTATTGCGGAGGATCTGGCAACACTGGTAAAGAAAACCGTCGAACCGTGACTGCGGGCGTACTTCTACCTATTTCATTACCGTGTGGGCTTCGAGTTCTCTAAAGTAAACGGATTTATTTATTCGTAAGAATCTTATTTTTGATAAAGGCTGCGAAAACAAGACTTGCAAATTTACTCTTAATAAACTTCTTACTAAATTTGTCTTCTTGAGAAAAACGTTTTGCGGTACCAAAACGGTTGCGGCATCAGGGCAAACCAAAACCAGATAACCTAGTTAATTGGAATACGAGTACAAAGATCGGTTGTTTTCAGGTATTGTAGCTTCAAGTTTTAATTTTGTACGTGAAACATAAAAAAAGTATTTATATTTGACGCAATTTTAATTTCAGCTTTCCTCTCCAAAATTTTTTTCATTCATGTATGGTCTGTCTATAATTTCAAAGTATCTTTTTTTAATCTGTACTTGTTAAATTATTTCTATATTTTTGAAACATAACTGTACAACACTTATTTAAATATACAGACGACAAAAAAAAAACATGAAAAATAAACCAACAATAAAACGTCAAATAATTTCCCCATTTCTTTACGCATCGCATTTTTATGAAATAACTACCTACACAAAGGGTGTACGTTGTACGAGTTCATATAACATCCCCGTGGATTCTCCCGCCATTTTCCGCCATCAATCTTCCACGTCGGCCCCCTTCAGACGTTGGAAAAATACTTATTACCTTTTATTAGCCAAGCACCTGCGTAAAAAAACGTTCAAAAATCACGTTTCTGTGAGGCAATCTCGTTTTAGAAAAAAAACAATGCCATTTTATTGCCAGTGAAAAAATCTATTCCAAATTTCGAATCCTCATTTTGTTTTTCTTTTTTTTAAGCAGTAAACCATTTTTCGTTTTGGGATCTTTTTTGGTTTTTTGGTCTTGGCTTGGTCTTTCACCTTATTTTTTATCGTTTAAAATTGAACGAAATGACACTGATTGGCTAAATACGTAGAACATGAAAAGCCATAATAGAAAACTATATTTTTAGGTTCTCTAACTCAGCGCAGACTTATTTCCTATCCAATTTCATTCTACACAGTAAATCCATTTATCCCAAAATAGTTCTATCGTTTACAGTCTAAAATTGATTTTGTAGTATTATTTTCGTTTCTCCAGGAAAATATAACACAACTTGCATTGCATTTGAGCTAAGTTATTGCAGCAAGCGTGCAGTGAATCGTGCCATTCGTATTTATTAGGCTACGTTAGAGAGAGAAAGCTATTTGTTAGATTAGTTAGAAGGAGATAGATGAGGGACTGAATTGGGATTTATTTCTATTAGTGCGAGTTACGAAGAAAATTGAGCTTTTCTGTTATCTAAATGAATTTGAACGTTCGAAACAGTTAACATTAAATATGTTTTATGATAAAAAAGTTTACTTTTTTAAAAGGTTAGATTTTATATTTATACTATACTACCTAAGACTAAATCTACATTTACGCCAACATCACAACTTTATTCTATTTTGTGTACTATTATTAAACAATTGTTCACAAACAATATTAGAGAAGGCGACTCAAATATACAAAAAAGTGAAAAATTGAAAAAAAGTTGAGCCAAGGCTTGTATAGTACTGTACTAGCCTTTTTAATAGTCCACTGCTGGACGTAGGCCTAGCCACGAAGGGTGACTGGGCCATATCCACCACGCTGGCCCTGTGTGGGTTGGTGGATTCTTGTATAGTACGTTTCTTTTCTCAAATAATGCGAGGAAATCAACTAAATATGGGAAACTGAGGCCTATCAATGACAACATAGCCTCACAGACATACAATACGAGTATACTATAGTATATTGTATGTCTGTGCATAGCCTACACTATTGAAAGGATAGGTAAATTCTGATTTGTTTTGGGCGCCTGGTACTTATGTCCTGCATTTCTTTTTTAAATACCTACATGCCTATTGTGTATATGACTTGATTATAAGCTTTTTTGTTTGATAAGCCATACTTCAAAGGGCCAATTTAAATTTTATCGAAATTGCCCGAGTCGTTTTTGAAAAATCAACAATAATCCAAAATTGTATGCACTAATTCCAACTAATTATTAAACTACGTTGTTTTCAAAGGTCTACGCATCGTGCAAAGTAATACCCGTTTTCTTTCCTACTGGACTGTCACTGACTCCAATAAATGAACTATTTTCTTTTCCCGCTCACGTTAAATTTCAGCAGTCGTTTGGAAGGAGAATTTTCCGTAAGGAATTATTCACTTCTTCCGTCAGACAATCGAGATTCGACCGTTGATTAAAAATTCTCGAATAAACGCGAATTAATTACACTCCAAGTTTGGAGGAAAGTTTCCTTTCGGACGTAAACTCGAGGAGTAAATGTTGACAATTGGTTGGACTTTTTAAGGGAAAATGTTGAGGAAACGCCTTTGATACGTGTACGCTTGGTTTATTGAAGTCTGATAAATAGCGTAATATTTTGAGCTAACATGTTTTGTCAAGAAAACAGAACGCAAATGGAATAGGTACAAAATTCCAAAAACCCAATTCCCACTCATCTCAACGATTTTATAAAAAAAGAGTAGATTCTTAGTCAAAATACTTCAAAGAATATCTGTGACCTTAAGTTTACGTCTGTTATAGACCGAATTGAGAAAAAATATGTGTGTTAATTTTACTTTCGTAAAAGAGTATGTTGCCGCTCCGACAACCGAATAAACTCATTAATACGATTACAATAACATAGATAATTTTATAATACCTATACCTATACAAGCTACAGAAAACAAATAAGTAAATAACTTCGTATAGATAGCCAATCTGGTGTCAGTTTTTTAACCGCCTATAGATATCTGAGATGGCTAACGATGAAAACCACTGGGATCTACAATTTAACGTGTTATCCAAGCCACAGCAGCGTTCAGTTGTAAATGCCACCCGTGACCACCCATCCTAAGACAGACCATGTCATACATTGCTTCACTTCAGTGACCGCTAATGAACACATAAATAGTCTTATAGCTCATCTATTTGGACAAGTCTATCTCCAAATCTTCCAATCTCCATTCTATTTGTCCATCAATAGACGCGCGATAAATGGCCTAAGCAAATCAGTTCCGAATCCATTACCGCTTTGGACCTTTTTGTCGCGGCATCCATTAGTGAAATGGAGCGATGGATCAGGGTCAAGTTTATTAGTGTCAACAGTTGGAACGTAAGTGGGTTTCGTGGTGAAGTCATTCGAAGGAACAGAATAATATTGATATGAGTTTTAAGGGCCTGCTCCCATAAGCTGTTTTTGCGCTTGTTTTTCTACGAATGCCAATTACTGAATGCATAGTAGGCTAAAAAAATGTAATCCGTGAACCTAGTAACAATAGCAACGTGTATGACGACTGACTTGGCTTTTTGACGTGATAACGTCTTATAAATCGACGAACACCGGCTGCACGCACGAAAAAGCATGACTCATTGTCACGTTCCGCCAGAGCCGAGCGTGCAAGCGAGAGCACGGAACTAGCGATGGAGAGGCACGATCGGACTAAGCGTTCGGTTTGTGACGCATACTTTGAGGAGGATTCTAAGTAAGGAACCTATTTTTGTATGATTGTGTCCTCTTTACTCAAAGGACGCAAATGACGTTATCGCGTAATATTATCGTCCGTGTTATTTTTTTAATTATTATTTTTTAAATTATGTCCCTGAAATTATCGACTTTATAAACAATCCACATATATTTGCAATCGAATACATTGCGAAAGATTTTGATGAATTGGTATTTTTATAAGAATCTTTTTCCTAGGGATACTGCATTTGAGAAGTAAGCAGTAACCTATTAAAATACTATCACAAAATAGTGACCTTGCGTCGCATTTCTGTTGCCTTGTGAACGAACAGTCAACTTGAAAAGTTTCCCTAGTCCAGATTGGGAACAAACTCGACTTAACATGACTTTTAATTATTCCAAAAAGTAATTTGAAAGTAATTATTTGAATAATAGGCGTGTATTTAAGAACATTGCTATCGTAATATAAAATTCAGTATAAATGGCGCTGGAAGCGGATCTTGAATAATAATGAAGTTTCTCGATAGCTTTTTATTGGAATTTTCTTTTGCTTCTTTTCTCATTTTGGTACATTTGAGACTGACCACTTCTTTATAGATTTACGTACCTACTGAGATTTAGCAATATCTGCTATTCTACATATGTAATCTTTAGCTGATAGTACAAGAGCGTGTCTCAAACGCCGACATTAGAAGAAATAAACGTGCCTACTAGTAACCACCGTGTGCATTCGTAAAATGTTAGAAAAACCTCAGTGACCCCGTTTGTGGCTGTCCCTACCACCAGTTGCAATAATATTTAGTACCTTTTTAAATGTACACAAATAACTAGAGTTTGTGTTTCACAGCGAAAAAGTTAAACAGATTTTAATAAAACTAGAATTGTAAAAAGATCCGAGTTACGATCACTGATATTAATGTGCATGATAAAATAAATATTAATCCGATTCTTCGTTTTGTTTAGTACTTTCTCACACCTTGCCTTTCAAATACAAACCGGAATATTTAAAAAAAGCAATATCATATTTACAATAAGCAGTTAGAGTAAGGACTGCCTAAAGTAAGGTCCGTCAAATAACTAGGTACTTCTGAATCAGTGACGTGACCTTCGAAAGACGTCCTTTTAGGCACGAGTAAATTGTCTGTTTTCCCAACAGATATATCTGAGTGTCCCGATAAACACTTCTCCCTCCACCCTTGTCGCTTAGTTTATTTATCCAAGTTTTTCTTTATTCCCTCACACAAAACCTGTCAAACTTTCGGGAACTTTTAATGTGTATAGAAGATCCTTCTCTTATTGTTCGATACTTACTTTTAAATATGGCGTCATTGTACTTTCTGTTCTGTTGTTATTCTTTGGCAGTTTTTGAGTAACGACGAGTGTAGTTGCCTAGTTGCTGTGTGCTCGCATTGTGAAATATGGGCATTATTCTGTTAATAATAAGGATTATATGGATTTTCTTTTTTTGTACCGCTTGTATTGTATTTTATACCTATTAATGCTTTTATTATTTGGTTTGTGACAGACACACTTAGCCGTTGAAGGACTAAAGGGTGTCGCGTTTCAAAGCAGAACGATAAAATTAGAAAGGAATATGCGTTTTTTTCTCGAAAATCTGTCTCAATTAATGTGCGCACAAACTATTGTTAAGTGTTTTATTGACCATATATATGTAATCTTCCTCTAGCATGCAATAGCTAACCCAACATGCATTGAATACCGGTATAGTGTACCTCTTAGCTTCACCCGTTTTTGGCCCTCGCTTGAAAGTGCTTTAATTGGAGTCAAAAACTTGAATTTTTGGTACTTAGTACGGTAATTACGGTCTATATATACGAACGTGAACTTTAAGCAATTGTCATAAGCCATGGTGGTCAAGAGGTAGTGACACCCGCCTTACAATCGTGAGGACGTAAGTTCAAATCCCCGGTCCCGTACCAATGAGTTCTTTGGAATTTATGTACGGAATTCCACACCACTGGCTTTTCGGCGAAGGAAAACATCGTGAGGCAACCTGCATACGGCCGTAGAAGAAATTCGATGCCGTATGTGAATCCACCAAACCGCACACAAGGGGCCAGCGTGGTGGATATGGCCCAATCATCCTTCGTGGGTAGGCCTACGTCCTGCAGTGGACTATTAAAAAGGCTGGTACAGTACAGTACACTACAGTACATAAGTGCCTACTTTGCTAAGTTTACTTTAAGTTTTAGTGGGCGTAAGTAGTTATGGTGGTTATTTTGTGAACTTTAAATTTGTCGCATACTGAAGCGGCTTGCGACCGCAGTGTAGAGATCAACTCATGAAGTAGTCGAAGCAATGACTATGATTGGTTTCTGTGATGTTCCTGATACTGCTTTTACCGTATAAAGTAAACGGTTTTCGGGTTCTCTAGAAACCCAAAATACGTCTTACGGCTTGCCTTCTAAAGCCGTATTTTCATAAAATACAAATATTTTGTATGAAAATTACATTTATTAATAATACGGCCTTTTTATGAAATTTTTCCATATATTTATACTAAAATACGACTTTTTTTGAGGTTGAACGCGATTGTAATCTTAATGTAAGGAATTCTTTTTTGATTGTTTTTTTTTTGCTAGCAGCTTCTAGCCAGAAATAGGTAGTAGAATCGAGAATTCGATATTCCCTTATTTTTTTATGATTACTGGTAAACAAAACCTTGAAAACAAACTATAATGAAAACCATGCATAATAAATAGAAAAAACTGGCACAACTTTTCTTCCTTCACTATGCACATAGTTTAAACTTAGTAGTTGTAAGCTGTGTTTCAACTTTTGCCTCTAGGTTTTCTTTTTTAACTTCACAAGTTTAGGTAAAATCGCCTAAAATGATATTTTTGCACCTCTTTAAATAATAAAAGATCTCATGATGAGTTAAAAAAGTCTGCCCAAAGTAAGGGTACGCTTTCGGGCGATACCTTAAAAATGAACGAAGCTATTTCGGGAGCCAGATGAAAAGTAGTTCTGGCTGCTTCGCTAAAATTGCAAGTAAATTGAACCATGTCGCAATCCCCAGCTCTCGGCTGATTCCATCTACTTTCATCGACGAATCCAGAACAATTTATAATTTAAAGACGTGATTGCTTATTTATTTTTGAATTTGTTTTCATGATACACAGACTTCAAGTTCTGTGCCCCATTTTTAAGTAAGTTATAAGCGCCACGCTACTCATGTTGGCGGATGTGAAGTTAACTTCAAGCTGCGCAATATCCAATACTGACTGAAGTTCACATAAAGCCGCGCGTTGATTGGCTATTGCGCAGCTTGTAGCTAACTTCACATCCGCCAAATTGTGTGGCGCCTATACAATTGAAATAATGCGACTGTACAATAGAAATGGGTTAGTTTGATTGTATTGTTAGTGTGATTGCTTATTAGAAGGGTGTAGTAGGTACAATGAGTAACAAATTTTTAAATTTACTTTTAACGATCTAATGAAGATCGCTGGATCACGCCGGATGCAGGCCATTTTGAACTGGTCTTATCGGAAGTCCATAGGAGAAGCCTATGTCCAGCACTGGATTTCCACGGCTAATGATAAAAAAATGCCGTAGGATATCCATTTTTTTAAACTTCTATTGGAAAAGAAATACTCATTTCTCATTTCACAAACCAAGATGATAGGCCAATTTTGAGAAATCCTAGACGTAACTCTTTGAAACATATCTTATCGTATTTATTTAAGTCCTTGACAACGATACTAAAGTTTAACTGTCACTGTAAAACTAAATACATTTTTTCATTTGCGCCTATTTCAGAAACGTGGTATCATGAAGACCAATGCGACGTTTACATCGTCATTGCGCAGGTTCGAATCCATCCAGCTACAACATTTTTACACACATTGATATTCCTTTAGTACACTTCCCTACATTGGAATTAGGAAGTCCCACTCCCAAAGGCGTATTAACACCACTTTATCTCAGCCTTACTAAGGACACGGGTGATTATTCCGTATATAAAAACCATTAGCGGACGTTCTCGTACGTTTTATTCCCCATCATGAGTACACAACTCCCCCAAATTAAAGGTAAACTAATTCAGGAAATGGAACCGTGGACGAAGTCGGCATTTAATTAATAAACTGTTACCTTTTATTTTGGAATCAGTCCGAGCTCAAAGCGTTTTTTGTCTGGAATTCTGGACGTTAGGTTATGGTTCTGTTTGAGTTACATGAAGCCTGAAGAATGACAGTTGGGTTTTATATATTTTTTTGGCTGGATGAGAAATCTTACTGTAATTAAGAATGTTAACTTTAATTTTAGTCTTGATTGAAAGACTGAGAAGTTTCATTTAGATCTTCACTTTAACATAAAGTTTTCACAACTATTTTCGAAAATGTTACGTCGCTATACTTAGTTTCTTGGAAAAATACTTAATTAACTTTAAAAAAGCTCTCGGCTTTGTAAAACTTTAGCAACATAACAACAGTAACATCTAGTACCTAAAATTATATAGTTACCAGAACGAAGTCACGAATTAAATAATGTCTAAATCTCTAAATACGAGTATGTCTGTACAAATTCTTTTTTCACTGCAGCAGTAACCTAGTAATATTTTTTTATCAGGCAAAGTGCCTTAATTAACCACAACCAATACTACATAAAAAGCATTGGATCATCCACAGACCAAAGGTATAAAGATAATCCAAATGCTCAAGCCCACTGCCAGTCGGCGGCGTACCCAGCATGCTGGCTGCATTGTTGCCACGCTGAATGGCAATGATTATGCGTTGAGCCAAATAAAAACCAGCAATTTGGTCACGCGTCGCGTCCACCAGACGCTCAGAAAGACTTTTGAAAATATTATGAGCTCCCGACCCCCACGGACCCAATGTCTCAAATATGTAACCACTACCGAGGTTAGCATATTTGCGCCGCTTGTGCTGCTCCGCCAAATTGGCCGCCGCTCCAGCCCTACTCTGAGTCACAGAAAGATAATAATTAATGGTAATCATCGATTACGACCTAATTATTTTTTAAGTGAACTGTGTTCAAACGTATAGCTAATCTTAAAAAGAAAACGTTGAATTCAAATGATCCCTAAAGATCAAGCTAAATTGAACCAGAGTTTATAGTTGACTAGCTTTTACCCGCGGCTTCGCCCGCGTTATATTTTGATTTTGGCTTATGTTTATGTCGGCTGCGAAACCTAATAACCTAACCGACAAATATCAAAATACCTTAAAGGAATGCAAGGTTGGAGTGTATATGCAAGGGTCAGGGGTCTTAATTACAAATGAATAAAAACTATACCTATATTTCAATGTTTTTGGCTGTTTGCAGTTATAATAAACATTACAATGGTACAGCAAAGTTTATACCTACTTGTTCCTAATAATTGCTTTTTTACAAACATTTGTGCAAAAATCGATAAATTCGTTTCTAAGGTTTTTACGTGTTAGATGAATTCCAATTTTTTGTTCTAAATAAAATCTCTGCTTTCCATAAACTGGGCATTCCAAGATTATGTGCCACTGCACATGAGTCTCCTCTTTTGTGGGTTCACAGATGCACGATGGGCTTTCCCTCAACTTAAATCGATGTAAGTATTGGGAAAACCAACCATGCCCCGTCAGCACTTGAGTTATGATTCCCACTGGTGCTATTTCTCTTACGATCTTGTATGCCGCCCTTGCATCCGGAAAATATGTTTTGGTTGCCGCCGCTGTGTGGCCATCCTGATAACGCCGGTTCCACTCGTCAAGAGAGTCCTTTCGGATTTCTCGCTTGACGAATGAAACGGGGCAGTTATCGTAAATAGGTCTGCACTTCGAGTGCAGTGCTGCTTCCTTTGCTAGCTGGTCCGCTCTCTCATTTCCCTCCATCCCCGCGTGTGCTTTAATCCAATAAAGTTTCATTATTTTATTTTGTGCGTGTAGCAACTTTATGTTAGTTTTGAATTTACTGCTAAGGGATGGAGGGAAGATACGCCAACTACCGTTTCCAGTGCAGACCTGGAGTCACAAAAGATTTTTGCTTTTTCGGTAGCATCAAGAAGTGTCAATAACTCAGCCTGGTACACGGAGCACCAATCGGCCAATTTCAGCTTGCGGGTACTGATCTCAGTGGCATCATCCCAAATGGATAATGCCGCCCCAACTTTCCCTTTAACTTTGCTGCCGTCTGTAAATATGTTAATTTCTCGGTTAAGATTTTGCTCTAGTGCTGCTCCGTCTGCCAGGCATATGAACTCCAGCTCCTCCTGCTGCGCTGGGTGTGGCTTCTTTTCTGTCTCTCTATCTCCAGTTACTTGCTGGGAATAACCCTTCTCAGTTTCATAAAGCAAGGCTGCTTCCTGGACTCTGATATGACTGCCGCGGATTAGGGGCCGCGGAGGGATATATGGAACTGGTGGTGTGGGTGCCGCCACCTACCCTACCTTCCGCTAGGCCGTCAACGTGTTGGCAGACGCAGTGGGGCTGCAGGGGAAGAGAGGTGTCGGTATCGCGATGGCCGTTCTCACTGCCCTCTGCAGTTGAAGAGGCAGGCGCCGGGCTACTATGACTGACCCGCTGCACTGGAACCAGGGCGTTGGAATGCTGTCTGACGTTCAGTACTGGTTAGTCCAGAGTGGTGGATGACGATGTGTCTTGTGCTCCGAAACACTCCGTCATTATGGCGAGAGCGCAAGCTCCGTTATGGAGCCCGAGTCTGGGCTAGCTCTGTTGAGTGCCGCGAAGGAGTGCGAAAAATATAGGAACGTCCTAAACTTGCCATGACAGGTTATTTCTGGCGCTTAGACGGCTGCTACCGCAGCCCGCTCACTTAGTTTTTATCCAATCCTACGGGAACTGTTAAAGTTTTTGCGATAAAAAGTGGCCTATTATGTCACTTTTCGTCTTTCAAACTATATTCATGCAATAAGCCAAGGCAAGTTGCTCCGTTGCTGAGAAAAATTTATTGTTAAGTCCTACGGGAACCACAATTTTTTCGCGATGGAAAGTATCCTATGTCACTTTCCGTCTTCCAAACTATACCCACCCCAAATATCAAGTCAATCCGTTGCTCCATTGCTGAGAAACAGTTATTGTCCTATCCCATGGGAATCACGAATTTTCTCGAGATAAAAAAGTATCCTATTATCACTTTGTCTTTTAAACCAAAGGTATCCATACCAAAAATCAGGTCAATCTTTTGCTCCGTTGCTGCGTCAAAGAGGAACAAACCAACAAACTTTTCGGATTGATAATATTAAAGTATGATGTATACCATAAAGGTAGAATAAAGAAACATGTTAAACCTCTAATGATAGAAGATTTAAAAATATTTTAAATGTCAGACAAAATGACGGCCTAGTATTAAACGTCATAGTAACATGTAGCATGCAGAGGTAAAATAACATTTTATCCAATTTTAATGTCAGTTGTCATTTTCAATCCATACTTTATTTCCTCTTCAAGGGGATATAATGGTGGAAAAACAATTTGTCCCCTTGCCATGCTACTTGTGATTTATAAAAGTCTGCAGACAATGTCACCTGTCACGATCACCTGTCACGTTTGGCTGTGACGTTTCGTTAGTCCATATTAGCGTCATAGAGGAATTAATCACTTAGCGTCTTTGTGATAGTGGCGACAGTTTCGCTTTCGATGGTTTTTGTCCTGTCCTACAGGAACTATGCAATTTTTCGGGATAAAAAGTATCCTAAAGCTCCTTCCGCCTTTTAAACTATGTCCATGCCAAAAATCAAGTCAATCCGTTGCTCCGTTGGTGCGTGATGGAGTAACAAACCAACAAACCAACAAACTTTTCGGATTTATAATATTAGTAAGGATAGTAAAAATAGAATTTGATAAAATCTGCGAAAAAGTTGAGAAAACTCAAAGTATCCAATTTCTGCTTTAACAATGTAAGTAGAATCCCGTGAAACCAGCGCGACTGCTATTGTTTGAGTGGATCTTTTACGCCCACATATATTATTCGAGCCCTAACCATTTTTGTAAATATCGTTTTCTTTAACGAATTCATTGTTCAGGAAGGCACAAGACTTGAAATAATATTTTTATAGTTAACTAGCGACCCGCTTTGATTCTGTACGCAAATTGGAATGTTTTATACTTATATACTCTCTCTGTATAATTTATACCTCCTATAAATCTTTTGGTAGTGGGAAGAAAACAGCGCTAGTGGTTTTTTGTCAAACTGTTTTGAGGCTAGTTTGTCCCTGATTGCATATTTTTATTTTCAGAAATTTTGTTTGGACAATGATTTATAAGTCAATTATAACCTTTTTTTATGGCAAGTGCCTTTATAAACTACAACAAAATACAACACTACTTACATAGGCTAAAACTACATAAACTTTTAAAAACAAAAATTAATTTGGAGCATGTAACGCGCTTGTTTTCATGGATAACCCTGCTGATTTGATAAACGAATAAACATTAAATGCACGTATCACGTATAAACAAATTCTATCTTAGTGCTATTCAACGAACCAACATTCCAGCACGACCATGGAAATTTGTGTAAGAAAATAACATTTCCGAAGAGGACCCTTCTAAAAACATACATATATCGCCAATTTCAAATCATCAGACCCACCGTCTCAACAGAATCTTTTTCAAATAGGGGCAAGCTCACAAATAGGGTAAGTATACAAATAGGGTAGTGCCCTAAATCGGTAACGCATAATTGGTGGCCCGAAATTCTCTCAACTCTCAAGACGTAAGAGGCAGTTATAAACATAGATCTCGTGAGATGGGTCATGTCGTCTCATTATACCAAATTGTATAATTTGGTATGTATATCTGTTCAAAACTAATACGTACGGTATATCGTTCATACATTATGAGCCGTAGGATGCCCACTGCTGAAAATAGGCCTCCCCTCTGGATTTCTAATATGACCGGTTGAAAATGTCTTGAATACAGCGTGTTCTAGAAGTGTGAAGTGAAATGTTAATCAGATCGTCAGTCCACCTTGTCGATGAACACGTATATGTACTGCTAAGAAAACATTCTACAATTACTATTCACAGAGGACAACAAATCATATGCATGCGTTTACAACAATGCATTTAGAAATGTATGTATAATTAACATGATTTTTTCTGCGTAAGAGTGTAACCCTGTTTTGGCAAATAGGTGCCAAAACACTCTAGTGTTGGCAAATCATCGGGTACGTTGGTGCCAAAAATTTACAAAAAGTCACTGACAGCTTAAGTCGGATCTGCCAGCGACTTGGCTGTCAAGTGTCAACAAACTAGGTCAGGAACGAGAACAAAATATTAAAATTCGGTCGGAGTGAAATAAAATCACATAAAACCGTGATAGACGGACTGGAGTCTTTCTTTGTCCAGCAAGCAGCCAACGGAGCGTACACGGGGTCGTAGTGGGGAACAAGGCCGTAGCGGCGTCCTAACGAAGGTACGTGTCGGCAAGGTTGGTTTTCTAAACGATTCACTTGTTGTACAAGAACCAAAGGAATTGTCCCTTGATTCTACAGAAAACCACCGAATCGAGTGAGAACAGGACCGCGCGCCGACACCCTGGTTCCCCGAACGACGAACACCGTGCGACGTGGCGAGCGCTTAGCTGAACTGACTTCGAAACCTCGAAAAGAAACCCCTAAGACATTAGGGTAAGTTTTTAATAGCCTCTTATTCCTTCTGTCTCGGTTAGGCTCGGTCTTTGTCAGTATTTTCCTAGACCCGATGACGTGTCGCATCCGATATCATTGTCGGCTTACCACCCCCAACTTGAAATGGAGGGCCTCGCTCTTCAAGCGAGGTCTGACCAAAGAACAAGATATTCATACTTGTTTTCTGTCCTCGGACAGGGTTTCTTTTTTTGTTCTACATATAGAAATTGGGGTCTACAACTGCACTCCAAGGCGCGGCAAGCGTCCTCCGGCTCGTCCCTCACCGTGCGGCGACGTGGCCTCTTTCTGCGTCTCACCCCGAGACCGCTACTAGCTTCTTGCTGCTTCTATCTGCGCGTTTCCGCCGTGGGCGACGTGGCTACCGCCCCGACTTGAATCTACCCCCGAGTACTATTGGTAACGCAGCCAACGGCTGCGCCTTTCTTACATTTCATGCTGTGCTTTTATTACTCAAGTAACTTAAAGAATTAACTAACACAGAGCATATTTAAAATTGGTTGCAAACTCAGCGAAGTAGGTATTCGACCACACGCCCTGTTCTACCCTGATAGCCGGCAACTATCAGCCCTTGTATTTTATGGACCTATAGTCCTGGCGCCCATTATATTGTACCATTTAATTAGTAAGTCTTAAGCCCCTCCGGCAATCAGTAATCCTAAGTTTTTAATATTAAGCCCTTCCGGCACATAGATCATAAGGTGTCTCATACCGATCTACGCCCCTCAGGCATGTAACTTAAAATTAACATTAATAAAACCAACATTACTTACTTTATAACTTTTATTTATCACACCTTAGCATAGCTTTCTATCTACCTTACCTTTATGTTGAACGCTTTACCTCTTACCTCTTAAACTAGCATTACACTTTCAAAGCGTTACAAGAGTACAAACAACAAGAAGTGTCTTCCGCCCATGCTTACTGGCGCGTATGATACTTACACTGACATATGTGAGGGTGTGATGAAAGATTTACGTGGGTCTCTTAAGAAGACATCTCTACAGATCTCTATGGTTCTACCTTACCGGCCGTAACGTTTATTTATTATTCTCTCAGCTTTGACGCCAGGTAAAAGGTTTTTTAGATTAACCGTTGCACCCTAATGAAGATAAAGGGGTGGATAATGGACTCTATGGGGTCGGTAAAAGAAAACTGTAAACTTTAACGCCTGGCCACTAATTGGGCGTCGATTTTGCCTCGACTTTGCCTCGACTGATTTATAGCGCGATTACTCACGGTTACATGTTGTGGCAAAAAATGGCGTGCTCGCTTTGTTGAGTGAAACTAGGTTTTGTACTGCCTGTGGTACATTTATTTGCTACTTGGATTTGTTTGCAATTGCGTCTAAGTGGCTTATCCTGTTTTATTTTACGAGGTGTTGCTTTGCAAGGTGTAAAAATTTAAAGAGGTTCAAATAAGGTTTATCTTATGTGTATAACTCTATAGTACCTATAGAGGTTTGTTATACTTTTCATTATGAACAAGAATTAATATAGGACTTCGTTGCAGAAATACAATTGCGCCAAAGTGTCTTATCGAACGAAGACGAAGATGTTTTGATTTTATTATTTAGAATAAATTTAAAAACAACGTTATTCACATTTTTGTAAAATACAGAGTTAAGTTCACATTTGAAGACATTTATAAATATTTAAAACAACACGAATCAGAAAACACTTTCTCGTTAATTGTATGCCCAGAGGCGTAGGCTACTATTATCATCTATTTATAAACGATATTTGAAAGCAGTAAATATATGATTGATTGAGTTTAGTGCCTTTGGTTTTCTATCTTTAGGCTCATTATTTTTTATTTTTATTTATAGACGTATACAAAACATACTTTATACAATAGCAGTGTAGAAAAATAAGTAATTTATACAGGGTTATTCCTAATCAATTAGCATCCAGATTTTTTTTATTTTGTCAAAAGTCGCAGTTGTTAGTTTTGATGTACAGAATAAGCCCCTAGAAGGATGCTAATTGATTAGGAATAACCCTGTATATGAGAAAGCAGAAACCCCGAAATAGGTTCAGCGCAGACGGGCCACTGACCACAGCCACCGGTGGCGGCCACGTGCTACCGCTACATCTGTATGTATCGCGGACATTACTGTAGCCGCCACAGACCACATGTGTGCGCTGTGTTTAAAAAAATAGGTATACTAAAAATCGCGTGACCTGCTTGTCACTGGCTACTGGTGACTGTGGGCGGTGGCCCGTCTTCGCTAAGCAATAGAAATCGTAGTCTAAGATCCCACTACAGAATCGTTACGCGCATAACGCGCATGCTAAAAACAATTACTAAATGCAGAGTTCTTGTTTACTCCTGATAATCCACCAGCTCGGCTCACAAACAGCCTAAGCAGCACCGAACCAGATCTCGGATCGTTGCCAATCGGATTAAATACGAGAAAAAACTCGGCTTAAGCAAATGGGCACGCCTTTCCCATCCACCTCCATTCCCATTCGGATCTCTCGTCTTAAGTCGTGCTTAGTAATTGAAATTAAATTCCATCTTGTCCCGCGACTGGTTAAGGCAAAGACTCCACTAAAGTGGAGCGCGGATGTGTGGAGGTAGGCAGAGCAGTGTAGTCGGCAAGACGAATAAGAGTCGGTCAGCCGATGTTTTTTGTTTTTATTTTTATCTATCCATCCGTCCATCAGCCATAGGACGTCCACTGCTGGACATAGGGCTCCCCTATGAATCTCCAATAAGACCGGTTGGTAGCGGCTTGCATCCAGCGTGATCCTGCGGTCTTAATGAGGTCATCCGTCCACCTTGTGGGTGGACGTCCTACACTGCGCTTGCCGGTACGTGATCTCCACTCGAGAACTTTTCGACCCCATCGGTCATCAGTCCTCCGCGCTATGTGCCCTGCTCACTGCCATTTCAACTTGCCAATCCGCTGGGCTATGTCGGTAACTTTGGTTCTTCTGCGAATCTCCTCATTCCTGATTGGATCTCGCAGAATAATATTCATTTTTATAATAAATATTATTTGCAAAAAATGGCATAACCGACTTGAACTTAAACATGCACAGAATTGGATTAGTTCACGCGGATTGTCGTAATAATTTTCACATTTTTGTTGACTTATCTAAAATGGCTCAGCCGATTTCGATATAATTTATGCAAGACCACTTCTAAGGTATGCTCTACAAAATATAAAAATAATTATCGAAATCGGACTACTCTGTAAAATGTTATGCGTGGTTCGTCTTATTTTGTTTTGTATTTTTTATTTTAGTTTTACATCTTTAACAGATATTTTTTATTGCGGCTCTAACAATATTGAACTGCTAAAACTGCAGTAGTAAGAAGGGTTAACTACTAGTGTTACTACTACTGATAGCAAGATTGGTAAAAATACGGATAATAAACGGTAACTTTGTATAGGCCTTGCCTTGGTGATTTGTTCCGCTTGACATGTAGGCTCTGCACATCTCCGCTTCGCTTTAGTGAAGTCAGGGCCTAATATATGCCAGTCCTTATGCAAGGGATTTTCCAGTCTTTTTATTTATTTTCCCAGATTCGGTCTTTACGTATTTTCATAAACGTAAGAGATACCTTTACGCTCACTTTGCATGTTTTAGGAAGATTTGGAGACGCGAGATTTTCGGGGGATGATTCGTGCAGCATTGTCTTTTATTCAGATGTGTGGCCCTATATGTTGGGTAATTTATTTAGAATTGTACTAGACATTGTAAGTAAGTGAAAAATTCATTATATAATGGTTACATTGATTCTCATAAAGAATCGGCTGTGTTGTTTTAAACTTATCAAAACGGTTTGTACATATTTTTCAATAATACGAGTGTCTTTATTCTACATGTGACTCAGTACTCAGAGACATACTCGTATGTAGGTAATCTTTTTTGTTGTCATTTCAACGTACCCACGGCTTTGGTATGCGTATCCTAGCCCGGCATGACTACGACAGATGCAACTTGGTCTAAACGACGGGATAATGAGGTATTTATTTATCTCGTATTTTCAGTACGCGATGTGACCTCCTACAATATAGATACAATACATATAATTTGATCAAATCGCGGAAGTTTAAGAACAAAATTTGTATTTGTAAATTATTTCGCAGCATAGTATAATAGTACTAATCGAATTTATACTATACAGAATGGTGTATACCAAAATATAGTCCTAACTTACATGTTAATGTAACCGAGTAATATTATCTTAACTATCTGACTATAAATTAGTGATCTTAATATCAAGTCTAGAAGCCAGAGTAGCACAACATTCCGTGGTATATAGTGTTTATTTTATGGGCAAACTTAGTTCAAATTTAATATAATTGCTAGCTCAAATGTATTTATGTTAGTACGTTTGTGAGCGGTGGCGTGGATTACGACGAATTTAATGTAAAATGTTAATTTCAATGGCCACAAATAGAATTAGTCGGTTAATCTTTATTACTAAAATTTAGGGTTCAGTGTTCGTGTGTAAATGTGTGTAAATTACTTCTAGTGACGAATGTAAGAAACTGTTAAACTGAGGGCGCACTTGTGACTTTGATACAAGAATTTAATTTTTTATTTTAGTACCCTTATTTTCTTATTACCATTCAAGTAAAACAATCTAGTTCAACTTATAGATGCCAGAGATGACATGATGTAATACTAACTGATTTAAAGTTAAATATAGGTCGAATTAATTTTATTGGCGTCTGTAAACACGAGGTGGTCAATAGAAAATCATTATTTAAGCTGCGCGAGGACACGAGATCTACGCAGCCTATAACTAATGTCACAGACGCCAAGAAGTTTGATTCGGGCTATCTATACTATTTTTAATAGCCTAGTTGTAGCATTTATTATATAGTATCTGTGAGCAGCTACAACACAGCTGTAGCAAAAGCTACAGAACTCGTAGCACATGTGTAGCGTTTGTAGCATTTTTGTAGCGCCCGTAGCAATGTTGTAGCAGCAAAGTATTTTACAGCTGTAGACATTGAAAACCATATGCGGCATTCGCAAGGACTCGCAGAGTAACTTGTAGTATTGAAATATGAACCATAGATGTACATACACCATGTTACTATTTAATTTAGGACCATATCACTCATGCATATTCTGATATCAAAACCATGAATGAAAGTAAATTTGTTGTACAGTAAACGGATAACTATTAATCTATCAGTCGCCAGGGACACGCTAGTTCATAATTTAGGCAACCAGAGCATGCCTCTCAGGTGGCTAAAATACCTCTATTAGACCCCTAAGCCTAATTACTGGTCCAAAACGGTCTTACAGTCCCGGGACTCGTTAGGCCCTCCGGCCGAACTGATTTTAGCATCGCTTGGGACACGAAGGGAATTTTCAATTGCACGCCTAGTGGGTCTAGGAGTGAGATTTTTAAGCAAAATTACGGACTAGAAGAGCTTGAAGGTATGCTGAAAATTTAGAGCTCGAAACTTTACAAGAAAACGGTTAAATTTAAGAATTTAGTCTCAGGGTTAAAGGAAAATCTAATCTGAGATTTCTTGCATTATCACATCGGCCATGTTTATTAATTGTTATTATGTTTGCTCGAAAAACTTTAGTTAAACTACGAATTTTAACCATATAATTTTATTATATCTAGACAACAATAAAAGCGTCCAGTTAGATATGATTTTTCATCTATCCGTCCATCCATCAGCTATAGGACGTCCACTGCTAGACATAGACCTCTCCTAAGGATCTCCAATAAGACCGGTTGGAAGCAGCTTGCATTCAGCGCGATCCTGCGGTCTTGATGAGGTCATATAAAATATGAATACGTAGTATATCAGTCTTTGGCAGTCATATGACAAGCTTTTCTTAGCTTGGTGTCAGAGACCGTAAGATGTCCCCTAATATTTATTTATTTGAATGTCCACCTAGTAGAAATGATTTTATTTTGGTGTATATCATGTGCTCGTCGTTTTACTTATATGACGCTTAGTGCCGGACATAGGCCAATCAAGGCCAAATGTAACAATGTAACAGTAGAGTCATTCGGGTCAAGTGTGCGTACTGTATCTTTACATTTTTATTTATCTATCTTTACCATTTGTTTATCTTCGTCGTCATATGGTCTTCATATCTGTCCGGGAATCAGTAATGCAGAACAGGCGTCCCTTATTCACAATGGCAATAAACTACGCAATAATCCGACGAACACACGTAGGAATACGGCATACAGGATATTAATTAGTGGCATGGCGATTACAGGGAATTAATTGGATAATCCTATATGAGTTTAACGACGGGCCACGACCGATCGGGAGCAAACCACGAGCTTTCCGCTGTTTTTCCCTGAATGTCGGCTGTTTTTCCCCGGATTTCGGTGTTTTCCCAGATTTCGTATGATATAATTAATTTGATGTTTAATTTCATTTTTTTAATTAATCTGCCAACAATTTATTCTCAATTTTACTCGATTTAATTTTAACTGTTTGCTACATAAGGAAGGTATTGATTGTTGATGTTATCGTTCAAAATAGTACTTTTGTTTTTCAGAAAGTTTCAGGTTTTACTCTACTGTCCTTCTTAGATGCCGTTTTCTTCAAGCCTCTTTCATCAAATTTCTGGCCCTATTGGCCCCATATTGAAAATTGTTAATAAATATGGTCTAAATCATACCCTTTTCGGCTTAATACACTATCTGAATAGCCTTGTATATCATACTCTAACCAGACTACTTCAGATGTGCATGTCTTACGCTATGGTGGCTGATCGTTGCGAAGTTCGTTTTGTATAATCAAACCAAGGATGTTGTGTTTATGGAATACATCCATGAATCAAACTCAATGCCTCGGCTACCATCACTTCTGTGACAAATCTTACTGTGTTACTTTCCCACGCAAAATTCGCATAAGGGTTTTGTCGCTTTTATAGTGTCTGGAGAGAACTTTATATCGAGATAAGCTCGATATAAAGTTCTTTAATTCTTTTAGACGATATAGGATGACAAAAGGTCTGGTTATTTTACACGTTCGCTTTGATTTATGAAAACAAGCCTAAATCTCTTAGAAATCTTTTTAGGCCTGTAATGTAATCCGTATTCTTCTATTCTGTATCTTATATATTTGTATTCTTTCAAAGAATTTCAGTGTTGTTGGGTATCTATTTTCAAGCTCTACAGTAATCTTGAGTATTCAGAAAGTAAACTGAATAACCAAAATAAACCGTATTTTCTGAGCTGTAAAGATAAAAGTTCAATTTACAGTGCACATACAAAGGTTGTCTAGATTCTAGAGTTCTTTAAGAAACTGAACTCCACAGAGATTCAACGTTCGATGGTTTAAAAGCACTTCTGTCATGTGAGGGAGAATTTAAGAGTAGTTTTGTTAATAATAAAAATAGGTGTTTGTGTGTAATCATCGAGAAAGATCTGTATATTATGTTGCGTCTGTGTACGTACTACGTATTTGTGTGTATGTCTCGTAACTCCAAAAAACGTCTTCATATCAATTTTGTTGAAGGAAATTGATCGTAGAGCAATTATAAAAAACAATAAGATTAAGATTTTGACTAATGAGTTCTTTGGAAATTACTTTTGTTTTATTTTTACGTTTTTTGTTGCAGAAAATTTGCACACTCATACGTCCAGAAATTCGGTGACGCAAATAATAGCTTGGTATGTATGTCTTACCCGTACTGACCACAAAAGAACAAAATTATATCATCGATTTATTAGCAATTTCGCTTATTTCTTTTTTTATTTAGCTTGAGCTGGAGTAAAACAAGATTTGCAAAGAACGCTTACTCTCTACCAGAGCACACAAAACTGTACAAATCTTTTATCGTACTTTTTATTCCTTTAAATAAAATGAAGACCCCGATTCGCTACAGCAGCGAAAACCACATACGGGTTTCCAAAGTTAAAAATATTTCTCTCGGCACAAACCTCGTATTGAGGTATTCTCAGGTAGATAAATACGTTTAGCTCCGCACTCGGCACCGGGCAATTTGTTTCAATTTCGCCGATTTGCACCAATCACTTGTGCTGGGCTCCTTTCGGAGCGTTGTTGATGGTTAAAGAAGTTGGTTGAGAGAGATTGGCCCGGGGGAAGTGTATCCTTTAGGGTTTGACGTCTTGACATATGTTTTATTCAATTAGTTATGGACATTTCATGTCTATTTTATTCAATCGATGGACAACTGAATGTAGTTTCACATCTTAGACATTTCTTTTTAAATTCCACCGATTTGCGTCAATAACGTATGCTGGGTTTCTTTTGGAGTATTGTAGATGGTTAAAGAAGTTACTTTAATTAGCCAGCAGGAAAGTGTATCTTTTAAGGTGGACGTCTTGACATATGTTTTGTTCAATTAATTGTAGAAGTGTGAGGTCTATTCGATATGCATTCGATGGACCGTATCTATTTGAGGTAAGTTTTTATATTTTATTATTCGTTTTAATTGGATAAGAAGACCAACGATTCGCTCGCCTTGTGTTAATCATCATGCATACCTATGACATGTCAGTACCGTCCAGAAAGTTGTACTACTTTTGAGGAACTCATGTAATTCAGCTTAAAAATAGGAAGGAACTCAACTTTTAAAATTTTATTAAACAAATTAACCGTCAAGTTTCATCATCACATTCAAATTCTCGTGATCTATAACTAAACTTGGGAGACAATGAAAGTCGGTCAATTTCAGCTTAAGTTTTCTATGAAATCTGTATTCTTAGATATTGCTGAGAATTGATGCAAAATTATACAAAAACGCCAAAAACTTTGTTCCAAAACTTTCATCGAAATCATGTTAGCCAAAGTTGTAACGATAACTCAAAATATAATAATAACTTTTATAACAAAACCTAAGTTAGTTCTAGACTAGACTAATATCAATATTCTTTGCGACCTAGGAACGTGATATCCAAGTCAAACAAAAGTTTTTCCAAAGACATTCGATATATTCTTTCAAATAGACTTTGCGATGTGCATGAGGTCGATACTTTAGAGTCGGAGACGTGTTTGGATAGAATGCAATGTTGAATTCATGACAATAGGATGAACTTTGGTTTCTTCATTGTATAGAAATTTTTTAAAAAGTTTTATTTTTCTTGCTACTTTTACGAAAGTTACAAGTTACAAGAGAACGTGGCGTTAAGTGGCAAGAAGCATTTGAGTGATTTTTTTTTCTTTTTTTTTTAGTTTATGACCAATCTAGAAAATATAATAAATTAAATGTGCATAATACACCCACCAAAAAGCTATACAAATAAATGAATATTTAAATGAGTATAAACTTAAATGTTGTTAAATTTAAAATGTAAAAATTAAATGGGATGAATAAGTTTTAATTCTATTTTTTCTGTTTAAAAGCTAACAATATCGAGATGGTTCTTAGACTGATGTTTGAATAAGTGCTTTTAGCTTCGTCGATTCGCCCCGCGGGCCGAACAGCTTGCGGGGCGAAACCACGAAAGAGCCTTTAAAATAGACAGTGTTAAGTCAAAGCTACAGTGTACAATTAAAAAATATAAAATTAACATCACTTAAACAGGCCTTAACGTCCCTACCAAATCTTTGATCATGACATTTTACGCAATCCTTTGATTTGACGCCGGTATTAAAATGTAAGTAAAATTCGTCTAATTTCTTGCCAAGTTAAATATCATTAAGCGTTAGTGAATAATTCCCGAGGGTACACATTAATGCAATTTCCCAGGGTACTAAATAATTCAGACATCTCCAGACGCCGTGGAAACAGGCGAAGAGAGTTAAGCAACTCGTGTTCTAGGAAACATGGATAGAACTTGGAAAACTCTTGTACATATTCGTAAAACGTTATGTAGAAAAACATAAAATCTATCTTAATACAAATGTAGTGGCGTGGCTGTCCATCCCATTTCCAATTCTATTGTCATTGCTTTATAAGATGTAGGTATCCCTTTCCATTTCACTGTAGTAAAAGAAACGGAACATTTCTTCGAAGATGTGTAGTTTTTTTAAATTTAATTTAGGTTTGCATTTGACTATATACAAAGCATAACAAATAGAGAAATCAACGATATAAAATATAATAATCGGTTTGCTGTTATTTTAATTTGTAAGCGATTCTATGGGATAGTTTTTATCGTTGTCTTCACTTTTCATTGCCCCCAATGTTAATTACACCTAGCCCTATTCTCTT
This sequence comes from Hypomecis atomaria, assembly GCA_964007245.1. NCBI lineage: Eukaryota > Metazoa > Arthropoda > Insecta > Lepidoptera > Geometridae > Hypomecis > Hypomecis atomaria. The sequence continues at coordinate 5,716,026 of OZ023295.1, read as the reverse complement.
GCAGAATCGTCAAAATCCCAAACAGAGCCCGAAAAACAACATTATCTACGGCAAAAGCAATTATTTTCGCTAGGGCTGTATCACAAAACAAATTAATTATTGGAATTTGTTTAATGACCACTGATATAAAGCCCGAATTTATTAGGTGTCTCCCTCGATATCAATTAACAGTATCTGCAAATAATTTTAACGATTACCCGTCGATTTGCGCGGTAATGGGCGCGCCCGATCCAATATTTACTGTGGAGACTGTATAGAGTATCGATTAACAATTATTATTGACCGATTGAAGTCTCTGATACCGGCGCACTAAAGTAAGGCAACTGATAGTCTAACTATCGGTACAGATAAAGTTATCGATAAGGTAGATGTTTGTAATAGTTTCAAAAACATACCTACTGGATGTAAGTTCGTAACTACAGAAAATTTGTAGAGATAGTCTCAAAATATGTCTTAGTGCTGAAAGTAACTTAACGTGTTAGAATAATAAGTTTGAGTGTTGTTATTATTGAAAAATATGCAAATGAGAATTTAGTTCTTTTTAAATTCCGAGCCAAACTTGGTCCCAGTCTAGCAATAGTATTTTATTAACAGAGATCAATTCAATGAACTCTACTTGGACCCGTATCGAGTCAGCGATGTAAATAACAGTATTGTTGTCGATTTATCTACGTTAGTGATAAATGGTGAGGGGAATCTCAAGTTATTTATTCAGGAGTCATAAATCAGATCGACACATGCAGGCGCTAGGTACAAGGACAATGTCCATCGAAAACAAAGTGAAATGTGTAAGTTTCGAAATTCAGGGCAAAAGAAACATTAGGCCCAATTATGAAGGCGACATCGTAGTTATATAAGCAATTTAGAATATTTTTGTTTCTTTTTCACTTCAGGCATTCGATAGAGAAAACACTTTTTACGTTGCTATTAAATTAACGATGGCGCCTTTATAATTGGGCCTATTGGGAAAATATATAAAGCTTAGGTGATGACTTGTGTCATCAACCAACCACAATCACCACAATTTCTTGTGTAGTCAATAAAACAAAATAGAAGAAGAAAAGTACAGAAGACGGTCTTATCGCTAAAAGCGATTTCTTCCAGACAAACTCTTATGAATAGAAACGTGTTATTGACATTGTCTATTGTGTCTTTTAGAAAATCCAAGTTGATACACACACATACACACATAAAAGCTTTGCTTTAAAATATTTACTTAGTGATAGTGATGTAGCGACTCCCTTTGTCCAACTACGAATGAATTATTAAGCTATAAACCTCTTTTAAACGATATTAAAAACTGCATTGCAGTCTGTTGTGTACTTTAGAAAATCTAAGCGGATATACAGACAGAAACACAAAAAATACCACTTTGATCTATAATAAGTTGTGATGATAGCGAAGCTTTAATAATACACGATAATGACAAAGAAAGAAACTAAATCTAAGAAAATAACACTGAGAATGCCTAGTGACATTCTTTATAACCCAGACAAGCAGCCGGGCTAGTATGCGCGTCACGAATTATTTCGTTCGTAGTGTCAGAACGAGACAGCGTTATGGCAAAGTATATAACTGTCACTTTTTCACACGTCGAAATGAGTTCTTTTCGTCGCTTTTCGAGGTCGCATGCTTTATAGCCTGGGATAATGTGTGAGAATGTAGGAGCAAGGGAGTAAAGCGCCACTTGTGTCTAGTGTTACTACGTTACACTGCGATATTACGTTTCCTGCAAACTTTCGTGAAAGCTAAGAAAGATGACTGTCTCCTTAGATTTACAACACTTGGATTTGAAACGGCGTATAACATCACTAGCTGCCCGCTCCGCTTTCACCCGGTTACGAATAAATTACATAGCTATAAACAATTCGGAATAAATATTCTAACAGACATTAAAAACTGCATTGTAATTTTATACTTTAGAGATGCTTTTAAGATCTAAGCAGATGCACAGACAGACAAACAAAAAGGCGGATTTGTTTTATAACATGCAGTGATAATGATAAACTGCTTCATTCTGTGTGACGGTTGTATCAAAAATGAGGAGATCAAAAATCGTGTAATGAATTCATAATAAATTGTAACGACAAATTTGCTCGGTGTAGCTCTATAGTGATATATAAGTGCAATGATTATTTTGGGATACATACAATGAACATTTTAGCGTTTTTTTGGTAAATAAAAGATGATGTTTAAATGTATAAAGCAAAGTAATTGTTACATTTATTCGTTTTCAGAGAAAATTCTTCGTGTAGTTTAGACTACACCAACTATAAAGTTAAACATCTATGTGTTAGTAAATCTGCCTTCAGCATATAATATAAACTACGGATGATATATTCGCCAAGAGCGAGCGGAGACAATTTTCCGCGTTATTTATTGGCAGGGGACTGTATCGGGGCCTTTTGTATCGCATCTGTAGGGGTTATGGAGATCTAGAGAGAGGCCATTTTTCTACCGTTTCTAGCGTTTTCTAGCGTATGAGACACTGATATGTAGAAATTTTTCATACAAGCAAGCGCACCGAAGGACGTCAAGGTGGATGGATGACCACAGATCGTAAGTTTACGTTGGATGGTTGTACAAGCCACTCCCAACCAGTATTATTGGAAATGTATTGGAGACGCCCGTCGTCCTATGACAGAAATGTCGACTCATACACCGCAAAATCCATAAGTACTTTATGAAATATACCTAATATGTAAGTATATCAGTAGTAATTTTTTGGGTTCTCTGAGTATTTTTATTGGCGTTACACGTAGTTGTGATAGTTTTGTGTATGCCCAAAAATCTAGCGGGGATCTTTGCATAAAACGCTTATAATCACAACTACGACAGTATTGTACAGACAGAGAATACAGATGTAGTTGTGGTTTTTAGATAGTTTTGTGCATATTGGACCCCCGCTAGAACGAAACGACATGCCCCATTTCGCGAGATCTTTGGTAGTTATATATGTCCCCGGCGGTTGCCCGTATCAATAACAGGAGCAAACGAGGTGAAAGTTGGACTTTGGTCAGCAGTTCGGCTGTGGTTTGTCAATAAAACTTCGGTAATTTTACCTTGGGACCGGCTTGGGAGCTTTCTGTACTAGAACTGCGACTGTGTTAGCTTTACTTGATATTTGCCTAATATTAACGAGAAAGAGTTCAGTGCGGTGCCTTCAGCTAGCGGAAATAATAGGGTGGGTGGAAATAATCTAAGCCCGATGTATCTATCATACGAGCTTTTGAGCCACGTAACAACTTATGACTGATGAAATTTTACAATTATTGAATAAACAGAAATTTTATATCACCGAAAATCGAAGTTATGGAACGGTCAGCCTTCGGATGGTGGTAGGTATATAAATTTAACTGGTTGGATGACATATTAAATAGCTTAGGTTATCTGTAGATTTGGTCGTGCCACTAGACTATATATTACATGCTAGACTAGCATCCGGCCTACACGAACTTAATTTTGACCTAAGTACGCGTGACCTAACTAAAATAGTTTATTTACCAAATTAACAATACAAACATAATTTCGTAACTTTTGTTTAGCAACTTGCCGTCGGATAAACAGCACAAATCCCTCAAAACCAGAGCAGGTTGAAAAATATGCTCGTAATCCCGACCCACAAAGTAAATCGAGAATCGAGCGCGGTAGCCGGATTAGTCGATGAAAACTTCCGCTCGCGAAGTTGCCAGCTCTTGTTGATGTTAGAAAAATACTAAACTACGGAATCTCCGGCTGCAAGGGCCGGATTAACTCTGAGCCGGACCAGACTTGCAATGAATAATCGAGATATGTGTTCAGAGCGATTAAAGTTGTTTTTAGAAATTAGAAGGTAGGTCGCGCCACTAGCTCGGCTACCTCATACTATTATCAGCATGTTGGAAAATCTTCCGGATAGCGAGCGAGTCCGCCGATGCGCACCGCGCCAAATATCTGTATTTTTGGTCAAAACTGTAGTTATCGTTGTTAATCGAGAACAAAATGTTACTAAATTTACTTCGAATGTTTTCCTGATCGACGCCCGAGACCTACATTGGTTATCGGAATTAGTCGATGAAAATTTCCGTTCGAGAAATAGAAAAATACTAAATACGGAATCTATAGCTGCACCGGTAGCACGGCAAAGGGAGAAAACCATTATGTTCACTTTTAATGTCAGTTGTCATTGTCAATCCATTCTTTATTTCCTCTTCGAGGGGATATAATGGTGGAAAGACGATTTGTCTCTTTGCCATGCTTCCCGTGCAGCAAGGGCCAGCTTAACTCTGAACCGGACCAGACTTGCAATGAATAAAGATCTGCCGAGATCTGTCTAAAGGGTCAGAGTGATTAAAACTAATACTTGGGCTGCGGAGGCAATAACATCTTGTTGTCTGGACGATTAAGTTACATTGTGCTGCATTTAGTTAGATACAGAAGGACATTTAAATGCGAGAGAGAGATTTCAAGGAGACGTCTCATTCTTGGCTCCGTAAAAAGAAATCGAACAAATCGATTCTAAACTTACATTAGGCAACTGCGTCTACTGTGAAAAATAAATTGTATTATTTTTTCAATGGAAATGTGATAGTTTTTGGTGACGTATTGGCTGTGCTCTACTTATAAGTGTTGTGGACAAAAGTGACTCTATATATTTTCAAGCCAAAAGCATTGGCAGTATTTCTTACTTACTTTTGAAAATCATTTTAGCTAGTTAAAGCAACGAGTGAGAAATAGGGCTAGATAAACAAATTAAAAACTCACCCCTCGAGAACTGTCTACCTGCAATTTGACTTGTATAACTACTTTTAAAAGGAAACAGATAGGCCAGCACCGGAAATAGCTGTCAGGGGAGCAACTAGGAAATTGACGGGTAGGGATTGCACGGGCATCAGCTATTTGTTAAGACCCTATGTTTCGAGAGTCTGTCTTACGCTAAACATAACTTTAAACCCTTGAAAAATATGGTTTTCATTTTCAAATATTCAAATCATTTACTGTGAATATTATTTCGAATTTTGAGGTATATATTTTGAAGTGTGTGTCTAAGTGTATTTAGTTTTACTATTACATTTCCTAAACGAATGGATCGATTTTAATGCAATGATTACAATGTTTTATTTGAAAATGGGTTTGATAGAGAAGGTTTTTTGGTACGTTTTTCATGCTTTGAGCTATTTAAACAGGTACAGCCTGTTTAGCTAATAGATAGAAAGATTTTCCATCGATAAATTTCCAAGATGATTAAAACTAAGTAAGACTAACTAAGATTAAAAGAACTCAAAGAAACTTCTTGGTACGGTCATTTCTTACAAGTTAGCAATGGAGATTTGATCCAACGACCTCAAGTTAGAAATATTAAGCTTTCTCTCACTAAGCTACCTCGTACGTAATTACACTGCGCTGCAATTAAACAGCATTTGAACGTTAAATTATAAGAGTTAAATTAAATTTTACATCAAAATTGCAACTCGAAAGCAGCACGTAGCACAAAGTCATCGTATGAGCAATTGCATCCGCGGAAGTGTGCTTTGTTCCTCTGATTTATTTACGTATACTCATTTAATCTTACCGCAACTCGTAAATCTACATTTCCTTATTTAGATCGAAAGATTTAATGAGAGATTACAACTTAGAGCCAGTAACACAGTTTTTTAGAAGACAGATCATTATAGGAGATCTTGTTTTAACACGAATGGGAAAATGTAGGCAACTAAAACTTTTTGAATTTGAGATGTACTAGCACTTAGGCATTACAACTAATAAGACAAAAAAAATTTCTTAGCTTGGCAACGGAAAAGTAAAAATAGTGTGTCCTGTAAAGTTTCTTTACGTTTACAAGATATAAACACACACTGTGACATTTTCATCATTTTTAACAATAGTGCGAATTATACAAACGGACTCTATGATGTTTATAAATACGTTATAGTAAAACCTGTGGTAAAAGTGTGTTTTATTTGATTTTCAAACAGTGATTTTGAACTTAAATTGGCGGAACCACATAAATATAATGTCTAAATTGTAATTTTATTAAGAGAATGATTGAAATTTTGTTTTTTTACCAATTTATTGCTCTAATTGTACAATAGAAGAACTGTATGCTAAATCATTTCTTACCAGCCATTCCCGTCGTGCTTTGCTATCTCTTGTGTTTCTGAGTAAAAGCATTTAATGCAATTCTTCAAAACCGATTTAACTCATGAAATACTTCATGAATAAGCGAATAAAAATAAACACAATGGAGGTGACACTCGGGAGTGCGCACGAAGAAAATCTGATTTATGCATCTGACAACTCTACAAGAGAAGTGCGAGGCATTGAGTACAGACAGGTAAGTTGTATATTTTGTCATACATTGTACTGAGATATTACCTGTATTATTCAAATTTAAGAAGATGCGAGAGACACAGACTCAGCATATGACATAGGATATTATGACATAACTATCGCATCATTTTTACCATTATTTTATAATTTTTCATAATAGAATTAGCAAAAGAAAATGACCTCTTTATATCTAGAAATATTTGTAAGTTTCAAATTTGTATGTGTAATAAAGCCAACTTCACAATAATAACGGTTCCATTATATATATACGAGTACTCGTATTAAAGGGAAATAAACATACTACGAGTACTTCACGGAAAGGGAAATAAATTAAATCTACATTTAAAGCCATTCATTATTTCACGTTAATTCATAAAAACAGTGGCAGGGGAAGGTCTACCTAAAGCTCAATTTTATTTAATACAACGTGTATTTTCTGCAATTTTTGTAATTACATTCTTTAAAGTTCTAATTAACGAAGACTTTTCTTTTGATGTTAATTAAAATAAAGAAGATATTGTTCGTGCAAAACTTCTTTAGCTGTTCATAACTCGTCTGGAGGGCATTGTGCTTTAATTCCCTACAAAAAATATAAAAAGTTTTCTAAAATGTTCTAATGAACGAGTTACACAACATGTATAGTAACGTAATTAATAGTACAATTCAATGTTTCGTTTATAAAAAATATATATTTTTTTAATTTGTATGTTGTTGATTGCAAAAAAAAATATTGTGAGTGCTTTGGGTACATTGGCTTGCGATTTTCTGTACTTAAAGCTCCCCATTTTGGTGTGATTGCGTGTACCATGAAGAAACGGCAAAAAAATTTGTCATATGTAATCATATTGTCTTTAACATGTCTTTGTTTCTAACAAATACATGTCAAATTACTATCAAAGACTGCCCAAATTGAGAAGCTTATGCTTGGCAGTGGGACCAACAATATTATGAACAAAACGCTTTAAACAATAATGATGAAGTATCAAACAATAAACTCGATCTAGAAGTTTCGCTAAACCCCGATTTTTTAATTTATTGAGGCCACGAAAACTGAAATATTCCCGGCTTAAATTTCCTATTGATTCTGCTCTTCAAACTCTCAACTTTGAAGTCCATTATTCAGACAACCGAAAAATAAAACCGCCATTTAATCTGGTTTCCAGTGGCCGCACTCATTTCCATTTTGGGTTTACCGCGAGGTATACTTTTATCTCTGTAACGTTTCACACATGGAGCACATGAGCTACATAAGGCTGCACCGTGACACAAAACAGTAAGGGTATAGAAGTGAAAGTGGTTTGTAGTAAATTGGCGAAGCCAATCCTTTTCTTTTTTATCCTTCACTTGAAAAATAGCTGTGTTATAAGTGTTTCGTGTGGATGTGTATCCACACGTAACCTCGTACTCGTATCTCTCAAAAGAATGGGCTGATCTTGATGCATTCTTTTAATCTGATACATTTGACATCATTTTTGGCCATATGTGCTACTTTAATGAAATATATGACTGGGGCTATTCTTTTATTTTTTAGTTTTAGTTTTGTTATCGACATGCACATTGCACAATGACTGGCAAGCCTGTCTACTGAGACATATGAAAAATGGTGATGCAGAGATGTTCAACTATCGAGATGGTGTTGCAACGGTTATATTAAAACATTAACTGCTAGTTCAGTTTGACTTTTTTGGTTGCTCGATTTTTGCACGATACACTTCAAAAAACGCGTGTAAACTCGAGCTGTCCCAGTCTATTTAAGAGTCGAGCTGTCCCAGTCTATTTAAGAGGTGTCTTCTACGCAAGCTTGGCTGAGCGCATATTGTGTGAAGCTCGACTTCTGCAGTTTTAGTATTTTGTGATGAGGTGCCATAGGTTTACGAGATGAGGTAATATGAGGCCGGTCGCACCACATTGTAAGTGAGGCGTGACGTGAGGGGAAAATTTTAGTGGGTACTACGTACGTTTTGAGAGTGCATACATTTTTAAGAATAAAATAAAATATACATTTGCAAAATAAGTAAAAGAAAACAGCATACCTTCTTCAAGAACTTTTGCGTCGCGTCTTAGTCTGAATTAGTAAAAAAAGATGGAGTAAAAACTCAACTTACTATACAAACTAAGCTTTTAGTTAGTTTAGTTTTAGTAGCTTTTGGCATATGGTATTGATCTGTATATCTCTACATTGCAGTTTTTATTCGAATCAAATTGAATTGCAGGTTCTTTGTGCAGGCAATATTTGCTAACTGAACTAACACACGTTCATCATTGTACCGTAAATTCACGCCATAACCTACATTTTCACCATAAGTTTATGACGCGACACGCGATATAAGAAAGTCATGAGCTAGAGATGTGAGAGAAGTGAAACTATTTGCATTAATCAATATCGATAAACAAAAAAAAATGCACTTATTTTTATTTATCAATACACAATAAAGATCACTTTATAGAGATATGATGTATTCTACGGTACCTACGTTGAATTGCCTTGCTCAAACAAAGAAGAGTACCAAATGTTCAGAAAATTGTAATGGCATGAAAATTATAATACCGACAACTTCCCATCCCTAGCTTCGGTAGAATTATACATACTCCGCAGTGACTGAGTCAAAGCGGTGATGCATGACTTCAACGCGACTTATGAATTCTGGAAATCTATACAGATTGAGACAACATACAAACAAGATTAATTGTTAAACACAATTGGACGTGGTAAAAGAATTCAAAACGACGTTTTAAAATAGAAAAAAGGTAATTCTATACCCAAAAAAAAAATGAAAATTGTCGACAAAAACCCATCCTTAGGCACGGTGGAATCATAAGTAGTGTGAATCATACTCCGCAGGGAATGAGCTAAGGCGGTGTTACATCAGCGCGAGTTATGAATTCCGGATTGGTGTGAAATACGGCCAAGATCCGCGCCGCATTCGAATCTTCTGGAAAAATACCCGCATTGAAAGGGAATTTCTGGAATTAATACGAGTATGGTGTTGATTGAAAGGCTTGAGCTGCTTCGTGTTTAATGCGTTTTGTTTTTGAGATTTAAGAGGATGTGAACTGCGAATATATGAAACAGGCAATAAAGTACTTTTAGTAGCGGAAGTACGTAGGTAACTGCGTTTTCGAAAACACAACATTTTAAGTGTGTTATATGAATTGTATTCCTAATAGATGCAAAAAATTGTGTTTCTAGACTTTTGGAAAATGCATACTAATCTTTATTGTACTATAATCTTAATTAAGATTTAAGTCTTATATGTTATTCTACAGTATGTAGAGGCATGATTCGTTTTTAATTTGACTATGCTTACCTATACCTTATAAAAAATAACTAAGCCAATTAAAATAACCTGGATGAATTATTCTCCAAGAAAACACAAAACTTTTGAAAATGTAATCTAAAATACTTCAAGAAATAGTACTATGAATATACTATACGTAATAATGAAGAGAGCTTTCACCTAAAATGGCACGAGACCAGATATTCGTTCTGAATAACTTTCCACACAAACATCGAATAATATTATTCAGCAAACATTTTATACAGTCGGAGCTTATGCAAAACATCAATAAACGTTAAAAATATTGCTTCAAAGCAAGCGTTGCCTTCTAAACGCTCTTTTAATGTATTCGCGAAGTTATTTTATGAACTGCCCATAAAAATATAACGGTGGGGCAGTAAATGTTCAAATTTCGCGTCCCCATCGATGTATAAAGGTTTGGCCGCACCAGGCACTACAATAATGTTCATAAAAATTTGAAAGTTTGAAAAATATATTAAAAAGCAGATTTTTATAAGAATAGTTGGCATATTAATTTGAAGAGTCATTAAAAGGTAGTAACCCTTGATAATGGCGTACCTATGTAACTGGATCGAAATATCGCCAATATCGCACACATCAGGTCTAAGATGTCTACTGTTGTAACCCAAGCATGCCACCACGAAAAGCCACGAAAAGAACTCTTTTTGACTTGTGAAAAAGTGACTGATATATTACTTCGCCATAACTTCGTCTCGTTCTGAATGGTCGAAAGAAATATTGCGATGTGCGCATCCTAGCCCGGCTGGATATTCTACGAATTTCCAAAAAGACATCGAAACATCAGGCGTATTTCAACTTTATTGATTAGATCGTCAGCCTACCTGTGGACGTCTTACGCTACGCTTGCCAGCACGAGTTCTTCACGAACTTTACGCTCCCATCAACCATCCATTCTATGACCTTATCGTAATTACAAATGACAAGATAAATCAATGCATCATTAAAATGTAGAGATTTTTTTCAATTGTTAATTAGGAAGAATCGACAGAATCTTATTCGAAAGATCTAGGTATTTTATATAGTTCTAAGCAAGCACACAAGTTTGTACCTGCGTCAGTTTCATAAAATAAACGTATTATTACTATACATATATTATTTTAGTGTATAATTTAATATCTCTATCGTTTTCTGAAAAATCTGTTTGAAACTTTTTTGGAGAATAATCACATCGATGATAACTGTTCCGTTGTTGTATTTCCCAGCGTATCGTGACAGCATCCTAGTGGGTTCAGACCATAAGGGGCTTACTTGGAAGAGTCGAGGAGCTTACTTTAATACTATGGACCCGTTTTTTGGACCATTACCGGTCGCGCCGGGACGAGAGCAGAGTTCCAACGACGTAATCCGGTTGTTTTATTAAACTTATAACTTTATTTTGGCTTTTCATAATCTTTTCGGCTGTTAATGAGATAAAGGGATTAGTGAGTTCTGATATCGTTTATGCGATGGAGAGATGTTTTCGGATAATAATGGACGATGCCTTCGTCTTATGGCTTCAGACATTGAGTTTTAGGACTGGTTATAAAAGGTGCTTGGAGGTAGGCTTCGTTGGAAGTGTGGCTTAGTGTTTGTTTGTTTATGATTAAAGTTGATTGGGAGAATAGAGTCACAGGTTTGGTGGTGAACAGATTTGTTCACCAATTCATACAAATAAACTTTTTGATACAGATGTTGGTATAAAAATCTTGTAAGCATCATCTCGTCCTTGTGTTCCTCTTGTCCCTTCTTCTCATTAGCAACCATATAAAGCTAATGTAGGCCGCGTCACACAAGCTGGCGGAAATGAAGTTAGCTACAAGCTGCGCAATTTCCAATCCTGACTGAAGCTCAAATAAAGCCGCGCGTTGATTGGATATTGCGCAGGTGTTGCGCAACTTCATTTCCGACAACTTGTGTGACGGGGTCTATATAAATATAATATTTAATAACTTTCTAAGAGCCCCCGGAAGACGCCTTTTAATACACAGTAAAGTGCCACTAAATTTGTTTCATGTCCTCAAGTGATTTCCCTAGCAATGAAATAAGTCCCGAGAGAGCCTTTCATATGAAAAATGGTCATAAACAAAATAAACTGCCCTCTAAACTGACAAATAGTCTTCCTCAAGGTAAATGTTTCGTACACAGTCAGTAACGGCTGACAACTGCGCCCTATAAATCGCCAAGACTGGCCATTCGTCCGGAGAATAAAAAGGAAAATTTTATTATTGGGCCCAGTTCCTATGCGAGATTTTATGTGCCTCGCGCGGGCCCCGCGTATGAACAGATTCGCTGCTCCGCAAACACTCGTAAATCCGAATACTCTCATCCACTCAATACTTTAATAAAAAAAAGGATACAACCCAAACACCAGTGTTTGCGGTCGATCTGATTTATTTCAATAAAGTCTTCATTCCGCGATTCAATATGCGCGATCCACGTTTGTTCTATAAATGAGAGTTGTTCTTCACGAGAATATTGTCTAGTTGGACCGAGGCCAGCTTTTACATTACCCTTTTTATTTCTGTACATCAATATTGAAAAGGGTCGTACGGGTAATTGTAGGAAAGGACCGACTCATTTGTACGTACAGAAATTGTTTTATTTTTTTATTAAAAAAGCTTAATCGTTAACCCCGTTCGGGGTATTACAATACGTTTTATTACAAGGCAATTGAATTTAATGCCCTCAGTTTAACGCTAACAGTGAGTGGGGTAGAGCGGTCTCGAAGCCATTTTCTACTGAATTATCGTCAAATGAGTTCGCGTAGCGTCAATTCGCGTCACTTTGTGCCTTTATAAAACAAAGATGCGAATTAATGGCTCTCATTCGGAAAGGTCTATTGTGAAAGCCGGCCCCATGGGTGTACCCTTCCATTTCGGAGAATTGGACGTCCATCCCGTCCGACGTAAGATGATCTCCGGCGCATCCCGCAAGTGTTACAGATAAGGGCTAACGAGGGGCGGCCGGTGCAGCCTCCGGGCTCTTATTTATCTGGATGTGTAGCTACAAACGGAATGGATACGGGCCCGTTTATTAGATTCGTCGCTTTCTTTCTTTTACCTTTGACTGAGAGGTTTGTATTGTCTTTTGAGGAGGCTGTACGGTTTGACGCGTACTTACCGCGCCGCCGAAAAGGAAATGGATATCATAATAGAAATATCGTATATTTCACGCGGACGAGATCGAATATCGGCGTTTTATCGCATGATCGCAGATAAATGTACTGTTAATCAATCGATGCGCGATCCAAAGTAGGGTCTTTATACGCGTGCACTAGTGGGCTTATCAAACATGTTCAATAAAGATAATATCAAGTAAAATATATCGGTTTGTTTCTCTATGATAATAAAAGATTAATTTCTACCACAGCGTAGCTCAACACATATTCTAGTTAGGTCGATATTTTCTTTCTAGAAGTTGGATATGAATTGCAAGACAGGTTTCTGATTCTTAAATGTATCGAAATTTGGAATTCGTTTGTTTTTAACATCTAAGTGTTTCTGTTTAATATCTGGTTACACTGAAAGGTGAAGAAATATGCATAAAAATATACACTACAAGTAATGAGTACTCGCTGATTAAATGCTAAGGGGACACAAATAAAAAAAATGTATTTTTTTACTGAATTCCGAATAATTTTTAATTTTAATTTCCGAAAGGCAATTCTTTAATAGAAGAAAAAGACACTCACAATTTTAGTTTTTTTTTTTTTTAAAATAGCCCTTTTGCCTTTAATCAGCATACTTATGTGTTAGGTTTTATTCTAGTCTGAACTATTACACCGCATCGGTCATTAGAACCGTACTATCCACCTTAAAAATAAGCGCGGTTTTAATAAAGATAAATTAGAACACATAAAAAATAATAAAAGTAGAGGTAAGTTTCAGCAAATACCTTTTTTCATACGTGGAGCTATAAAACTGGCGCAATATAAAAAGAAAATGAAGTTGACTTGCGAATGCCGACCGCGACGGGAACATACGTTTGTCATATTTTATTTCAATAGTGGTTTTATGGTAAAACATAAAATATTAGAATCGCTCGTAAATTGTTGAAATTGCTACAAACGCGTGTACGACTTACTCGTATGCTTGACTAGCTCTTAAGCGGTTTACGGCTGTAATTTGACTATAATGTAAAAGGTCCTTGCAAAGTTTGCTGAAGAAACTTGAAACGTGCTTAATTGCGGATTCGTGTTTTTTAAATCGGCAAAAATATGTATACATGAAACCGCTCAAGTAGTTTGTTTAATGTTATAATACGTGTAATGGAGTAATGACTTAATAATTTTGAGTACTTACATATTAAATGGTTCTGGGTGTTTGTTAGCATTTTATCAAACTGCATACGTCTATATTTTCTCTGCCTGTAACTTTTTGACGCTTTTTGTGTTTTAATTTTAGAGTATAATTTTTGCAGTTTAAGTATGTTTTTGAAGTTAAAAAATCAAAACCATGAAAGTAATTGCTGTATACAACTACCTATAGTTTTTCGAAGTGTAATAAGAATATGAAACGAAACTAAAAGTGAAATATGAGACTACAAGTAGTTTTAGTAGTGAATTGTGGGGCGCTGATGAAAATTCGACAAAAATTGTCATTTATTTTCGAACTTTCCCTTATGTCTCAGAAGAACTAAATAATATGTCCATGGACGCCAACAATTTTCCATTTCCAATACTTTACAGTATGTTCTATCGATCGACGCGAACTACAAACAATGTTTGAGGCTTGTTTGAACTGAGCTGAGTAAACCCGTCCATAGTTCATTATGGTAATAGGTACGCAACTATTAGCTGACACTGGTGAAGATTGTTATCATTCGACGTCTGTTGATACGATCTAAACAATACACGCGTTAAATGAAATGTTTCAGCGTAATTGAAATAGAGTCATTACAATCATTAATGGCTTTAAAAAGACAATAAGGCGGTTGTCCTAAAAGTCTTGTCTCCTTTTTTTTTTAATTTTAAATTACTGGACCACAGACATACATTCTACACCGACACACGGTTCTTGCCGTTTGTTGAGTGTAGTTTAAAATAAATTTAAATTACATTAAACGAAATGGAGAACTTTTTGTAAAATTATTGGTAGTATTGACACTGCATTCAGTTTATCGAATTGGCATGTAAAAAAGTATAATGAATAAGCCAGAATAGCTATATAATATGATATATTTTAGTTAATCCATTATAACAAATTGCTAATTTAAAATGTATCGATATAATTAGTATTTACTATAAAATCCATTATTTCTGGTTAGTATGCCTATTCCTATTACTTACAAATTAATGCTGTAATAACAAACGGTTCAAACATACATAAATGCGACCTATGAAAAAGTGAATCGTTGATTAAATATAACCATAAAACCAAACAACACAAAACCTCGCAAACCTCATCCTCAGTGAAACTTGCAGTGTTTTAAATTAGACAACTTTTCTCCTCAAGAACGTCATAAACACAAAAAGGGTACGACGCTGCAAGCTATCCACAATTTCGCCTTGAGCCCTACGAATTTACTTAAAACTTTCTCACTTTTTCTCCAACGATTTTGACAGATGTCTTCCTTTGGGAGAAAAGGTCATTCTACTTTGGAAGTAATTCAATAAAGTCTACATTCTTCTGGAAGTTTAAGTTTAGTCTACTGGGGAGCGTGTTTAGCTTGCTGCCTTCTGAAATATTCAATTGGAAAAGCCGTGATTAAGGTGTAAATTAAAATTCACGTGCTACGCGAAGTTTGGTGGTTTTACGCGCGTCCGCTAAGTAGAAGAATTTACTTGTTTGTAATTAGATGCGAAACTATTTATTACCAACTTCAAAAAAGGAGGAGGTTCTATGTTCGTCTGTATGTATTTTTTTATACTTACATTGAAATTTTTGCCTGTTGTGAACTGATAAAAATATTTTTTAGTTTGTTTACATCGATTCGAAAGAACTATTCAAATTTTGTACACAATTGAAATATGTTGGTCCATTTTCTGCAAAAAATAATAATTTTTTTGAAAAAACATTCAGATATAGCAAAAGTAAACTTTCGTAGAAAGTTCATCCAATGCCATTCATTTAGCATGTAGAGTCGATTTTGACAGCAACAAGGAGTTATGTTTTTATAATAATAACATATGATAAAACTGGGCAAAAGTCACACTTGCTTGTTACCATATTCATGGTAAACGATAATGCCAAATGCCCTAATAAAATGCTATTTAATCTAAATCGTAAGACTAACTTTATACCATACTAAAAGCTATTCATCAAATCGCTAAGTACTTCGGCTTCTGTAATTTATAAGATACACATTACTTGTTAGGCTCGAAAAGTTATGATAAAATAAATAGCGCTAAAAGAGGGTCTATTTTTGAAACCCAAAAACTTGGCCCGGGGTCTAGAAAACCTTTTAGGCCGTAATGGATGATCTTTCAAAACAAAAAGGGAAGTCAAATGGATATAAAAGTTGATTGTAGGTATCGGTACAAAGTGCCTAATGGATCTGAAAGGGGATCCCGAGGGTGCGCAGTATCTGAAGCGAATTGATTGGACGGGGAGCCCGTGACCACTAATCCTTGGTGATTTTGCTTTTTATAGGCTCTCAAAACAAACGATTTCATAAGTAGGATGGGCTAGGTAATAGAGGATTCAAAGTGCTCATCGAATTGAAAGTGATAGGCTTCTTTGTGCCATTGTTCTTTGGTTTTTGTTCTACAGGGAGTCTTTGCCGTTATTTTTTAAGCAATCATAACATTTTCTTTTCTTTAGTAGTCTCATTTGGAGGCTACATTGGTAAACAATAAAACGTTTTCAGTATTTCATCGTGGGGCAATTGCGTGCAAAAACATAACGGTTCGCCCGATAATAGGTTGCAACTCGGTGCCTCGAAGAAATCGCTTTCAGCGATAAGGCCGCCATTTGTTTTAGCTATGTTAAGTGTTAATTGTATTGTTTTTCTATTTTCTGTTTTTGGTGTGAAACAAAAAAGAATTATCTACGAGTATATATCTATCTATCTACCTCGATGCATCTTTTAAGATAATGAAGTCGTCTGTCTACCGTATGGTAATGTCCTAATTGGCTTATGACGTGTGTATATTGGATATGTATGTATAGTATATATCTTGTATATTTATGACTCTTTATTCTAGTACCTATATTCATTATGTTTTAATTAATTCGCCATTATTGAACACCCCGTCCCTTACCTTCCTCTATAATCCTTTCCTGTCTTAATCAGGTTACCGGGAAGAAATCACTCTAAGCGATAAGGCCGCCAATTGTCGCACTATTTTAATTATGCGCCCGCACCTGTCTCAATCCCCCGTTGTCGTCTACCCCCGCGCCCCTGTACCCGCGGAGGCGAGGTCTCAGTTAAACGGTCAGACTATAGTAACGAGTACTTGCTGACATATATATAAGAACTCGACATATTTATGAGCAAATGAATTAATGGCTATGCTGAAGTTTGATATACATTTAACATCTATCTTTGGATGATAATAGAATATTTGTAGTCAAGCGCAATCCTTTTCAAAGAATAGAAGAAAAAAGACACATTGGAATGCAAAACCGTCGCGAAGCATTTAATCGAAATTTCAGTTTTAAGAATATTTTACACGAGCTGGATCAATACCATCAACCATCATATCAATTGTGTACAAGCGTAGGTACTCCGTCATGACTGACATGGGAGTAAACCAAACAAATGCGTAGATTGTTTACTGGATTCACTGTGACTGCCCATATTTCTGTCATGCGAATTCTGTTGAAAAGCGCTCTACATTTTTACTACTGCATTCTTGTACATTTTACAATTGTGTAGTTTATTTGTAAGTTCACTGCCAGCCAAATTCGGTATAAAAAGAAATGTGTTTACAGTTCGAATGCATTACTTTATCACATTCAATCATCCATTCGATCAACTGAAATATTTTCTTTCTAATAACTACGATAATCGCAAACTGATTTACGTAACTTTTGACTACTACCTACTAGCGTAGCCAAGCGTCTTATACATTTTTTTTTTTTATTTTGGTGCTTCTTTTTCGTACATGTGTGTTTACTAACTTCTGTTGGTAAGCAACGTTGTGTTGGAAGATAAATTAATAAATAAATATTTGGGGACATCTTACACGCGGCCTCTGACCTCAAACTAAGCAAAGCTTGTGATATGGCTGCCAGAGACTGATCTACTTATACATATTTTTAAATACATATTTACATAGATAGTAACTAAATAACACCCAGACACAGAGCAAATACTTATGTTCATCACATAAATACTTGCCCTGGGTGGGGATCGAATCCACGCCTCCTTGACCCAGTAGTTAGGGCCACTAACTACTGAGCCACCGAGGCAGTCAAGTATACAGTCTCGGAAAATGTCTTTCCACTCGACTCTATCTACGTAAAATATTCGTTACTGTGTACTGTTTAGCCTCAAACAATATATTTTTAAATGACATAATTATCACATGACATTAATTTTCAAGGACACATTGTCAATTACAAAATAATTTATCACCTAGAGCTACAGGGGTACGTTTGTTAAAACACAACTTACAACAAAAAGTAATTTGTTGCCATCAAATTTTATGCCTTCAAATTCATTGGTGTGTGTTAATAACTTTAATAACAGGGTTGCTTTTACCAAATTGATTCTTTAAATGTCGTATTGCGTGACACTTCTGCTACTGTATTTACTGTGGCTGTATTTCGTGGGTGGTATTTGGCTGGTGTGCGATAACATTGAAATAGCTAGCAGGAAAGGTAGAAGTTCAGTGCGCTACTAGTACTTCATCGTCCTTTTTAATAGTCCCCTGTTAAACATACGATAATTGTACGATACAGTACAGTTAAACAATCCACGAAAGATGATTGCATATTTCCGTCAAGATAGTTTCCGTCGCCGTTTTTTTCCGAAAAGCCGTACATAAATTCCAGTCATTGGTACGGGACCGAGTTTGAACACGCGCCCAACGCTTATAAGGCGAGAGTTCCCCTACTAGGCTACCACGGCTAGTGTTTACTGTGCCTGAATTTCGTGTTTGGTATTCGGTCGTGTGCGATAAAATTGAAATAGCTGGAGCTAGAAGGGAGTTCACTGCACTACTTGCATATAACGCGTAGGCTTGACCCATTCTAGTGTTTAAGTTTTTGTATCTAACTTTACTAAAAGTAAGCATTGGTGAATAGTTGGCTTTATTTGAGTAAATGTTAAAGTAGAGTATTGTATCAAAAAACTAAAGTGGCATTATTTGTTAAATAAACATGCACTAAGAATGAAATGCGCACGGTGTTTTCCGTATTATTGAAGGTAGTTTACAGATAATTGTGAAACTAGTTTCTATGTTTGAAAGAAAACGATAGCAATATTTTTTTGTATTTATCACTTTTTTACTTGTTTAGATTCATTTAAGTGTTGAGTCCTCTTGTAAAGCCTTTAGTTCCAAGAAATATTGTTCAAATCGACTAAAGAGCACAGACACCGATGTATGTAGAGTGTAATAATTCAATAAAAAAATATTGTAAGGAATAGCCATTGGAGTGGAAGTATTGTAGTTATTATCCTAACCTATCCCAAACCATCGCAATTCGCATCAAAAAATCAGTCATTTATTTTTCAAATAAACGAAACGAAAGAAAAAAGCCCCAGCTGCAAAAATAACGGACCTATTCTGGAAAGTCGATCGAGTTCGCCTCTATAATCGATCGTTATTCGGCCCATATCGCAATTCGAAGTTCGAATCTGACAAAAAGAAAGTCTAGAACATTCGATTTCCCTACTGGCCATAGCACCGGACTGCCATTCGTTTTTATGGCCGACCGTAAAGGCCAATGAGAACCGAAAAATCGGTTCGAACTATATGTTAATTCGATCCGCTAGAGATTTGAGCTGTATGTGTAAGCGTTTTATTCGTTTTACAATCTTTTATAACTTCATGAATGTTTGGGTCAAGTCTTGTAGTCGTTTTGGTTGGATCCTTTTCTACTTGAACTTTACGACTTTTCAAGGGATAACAATGTTCCATAAAATGTATTTTTTTTTTTAGATCAACACTTAATACAATAAGATTTAAACAAACTCAGCAACTAAAAACCACAGTAGGTTTATCTAGGAAGTGTAACACTTATTTCAACTTTCGAGACATGCTTATTCTGAATAGAAAAATAAAAAACGTAACCTTCCAATTATAGAGTAAATGTAGTTAAAAAATATTACGTGTTTGTTTCAGTCTCTAGCAATGTGAAAATACATTTTAAAAATTAAACCATATTGATAAATCAAAAAATGATCATCCAATTCTCACAAAGTCATGAATACCCAAGCTCAAAACGGGATGTGCGTAAAAATTTTGTTGGTTGAAGTGTGTTTTATATACGAGTAGCACGAGCTCTCAATATTTCCAGAATACTACCACTGAAAAATGCGACGCGTGGAAAATATCTCCAATTTTCCGAGATTAATGGGCACACAACAAGTCAATGCTGTGACGTCATTATGCACCAGAGATGTAATTCAGTACGAGGCCACAATGCGGTGATGGACGATGTGACCACAAATTTCCAGCTAAAGGAAGTAATAACATTTTTATACATTACTAGCTTTTGCCCGCGGCTTCGCCCGCCTATTTTATTTTTATGTTATCCCACAGGAACCTTTTTTTTCGGAATAAAAAGTTGCCTATATTACTTTCCAACGTTTGACGTCTCACGTCTATCCGTTGCTTTGTTGCTGCGTTAAAGCGCAACAAACAAACTTAAATTCACCTTTATAATATTAGTAGGGATAGGAATATGTATAAAGGTACTGAGCTCAAGTGCATAGTCATAACGACTTCAGTTTCGATCGCGTTCGACGATCTTTCTCAAGTTGCCGAGTGCTAGCGCGCGTAGCCGTTTCGCAATGCACTGTGGTTCCGCGCGCTAGCACTCGCCATCTTGAGAAATACTATCTATCCGACTATCCGTGCACGTGAGTTCACTCCCGTTATAAAAAAGTACCTACTAGCTGCGCCACGCGGTGTTACCCGCGTTAGCCCGAGATAAAAAGTAGGCCATGTGTTAATCCAAGGTCTAAGCTACCTTCATGCCGTATTTTATCCAAATCGGTTCAGCCGTTTGTGCGTGAAAGAGTAACAAACATCCATACGTACTCACAATCTTTCGCGTTTATAATATTAGTAGGATAGGATAAAAATGTGTGATAACCACGTAAGTTTCCATAGTAAAAGAATGAATGAGTTGTACTGCGAACTTGTGTGTTTGAGGCCAGTGTTTCTGAAGTACGAGTAATTGAAATTAAGAGTTCAGGTACATACTGCAATGGAAATTCCAATGATGCAAATTAAAAGCCAGTGCCTCCGCGTTTTACACATAATATAGGCTGAAAAGTTTCGTTAAGTATGTACATATCTGGAGTTGTTAAGCTTGTTTTGCTGTTTTATGGCAATCACGGCTTATCTCATCCCTTCGTACTTAGGCAAGGAAGACTATGTCACGAGTTAAATTTTGGTCGTGACGTTTACCATGGCATGTCGGTGTATAAATGTATCACAGTATTTTCTTTATCAGGGTATCGAGCTATTCCATTGTGAGATTATGCAAGGGTGTCTTTCGTTTAGGAAAAGGGTAAGACCATAGACTACGCAGGCCTCAAAATAAGAATATTGTTCTGAGACGCGGCCCAAACGCGGGTTGACAGATTTAACTTTGAGCACAACATGCAGGCTTTTAAGTTTCTACTATGCTTTCTTTCAACTTTTGAAGCTAGCAGCAACTAATAATATCTACTTAGTAATACTGCAACGAAACATTTTGGAAAGACTTTGGTATGATAGATAGATAGATAGATAAACTCTTTATTGCACACTAAGAAATAAACAAAAAGAAGAAACAAAGATACATAAACAGTGTAACAATGGGCGGCCTTATAGCTGATGGCGATCTCTGCCAGGCAACCTTAGGATGGAGAGGACAGCGGTATGCCTTGGCCTTCGAAATTCAGGCATTCGGATTTGACATTCACTGATCTCTACGCTAAGTTATCGTTACTTCGTAATATACAATTTTATTTAGGCACCTGTTATATAACACTTCTACTTGCCAATCACCCGTGAAACCCGAAACACGCACGGAATCCTTAAATAACAAAGAAAACACCTAAATTCACGTCCCGATCAAACAATCAATGATAGCAGCACATTAAGCATCCGTTGCCGGTTTTGTGAACGCAAAAAGTAACGAAACTGTAGGAAAAACGGACTTGTACCGTACACAAACTAATGTTTACATAGTGTTTGAAAACAGACCCAACTGAGTCAGTGAAAATCAGTGATAAGGGGCTTGAATTTTGGATACTTTTTGAGAATTGCGCTGTTAAAATGAATATTTATTTAATCTACGTTCAGTTACTAAGTTTCAGGGTAAATATAAGAGAATGCGCCTTTTGGCAACTAGGTCAGTTAGTAACAGTTTTTAGTACGAGTAGAATTTTCCTGTCTTCGGTAAACTTTTTTTAGTAAATTTAGCGAAGCGGTGCGTGTTGGCGAGTACCTTCCTTATGCGAATAATACGAGTCTAAAAAGGTTATATAATTATTATTTCGTATTAATATTAATAAATTAACCACAATATATATGTTATAGATACGGCCCCAGATGTGTATTTTTTATATGAAATCCTATCTATCCACCATTTATTACTCACTATTATGTAGAACACAAGAACGTAGAATAAACAACATAACAGATTGGAGGCGTATTTGTGACACTAAATACATTTTATGGACGTAAGTCCATTTTGCTTTTATACCTACAGATATTTCGATACCAGTTTTCCTATTATTTCAAATACAGTTCTTAAAACGTACAGCATAAAAAGATCTACACAAAATTACAAAAAAGTATCACAAGCTGACAAGTAACAATGATTATACAGGGTTATTCCTAATCATTTAGTATCCTTTTAGGAGCTTATTCTGTCCATCAAAACTAACAACTTTTGTTCTGCGACATTTGTCAAAACTAAAAAAATCAGCTGTTCAATACATTTTGTCGAGGGTGACGATATTTTTCTATGGAACAACAACTTTATTTGAGATTTGACAAAAGTCGTTAAATATGAGTTGTTAGTTTTGATGTACAAAATAAGCCCCTAAAAGGATGCTAATTGATCAGGAATAACCCTGTAATTTTTTTTTGTAAGCTCGTTTCTAGTACTAACATCAGATTTTTGTAAATTATTCTGCAAAAGCTATTTATGATCTTAGCATTCAACCGCCCAAAATAATCGCATCTCACGCTCAGCGAGCGTGCCAACAATAATTTCAAATCACGTACAAAGTTATGAATATTTTTCGCGCCACGTTTCAGTTCTTATAAGAATACTTTAAGGATAGTAACAGCGTGCTAGATAGCCTTTTTCTAGAAAAACGTAGTCTCTTTAATAAGAGACGCCTGGCAAAGAAAGATAATGACAGTAAATGAGTAGGTACCTCCGGACGGGTCGTATTTCACCGAGTTGTTCATGAGAGTATTTTAAGAATTTGTATTGATTACGAAACTAAATTATCATATTAAAAACAGTTATAAAAACAAACACATGATGATCTATTTTTTACTACGTTTTTAGTGGTAAATTGTGAGTTTTTTGCACATATCACGCTTGCCGAAAAGGACTTTAAAGTTTTAAGTCTTGAGATCCAGTGTTAAACACATGCTTTGTATTACCTAGGTGTATGTAGTAAACAAATGAGTACAGACTACAGTCTCAGAGATAGTTGCTATCAGAGTATTAAAATTGAAATTAAAAATTAAAGTGCCTTACAAGGTCTCATAAAACAAATTCAAAAAGTAAAATGGGCACAAGTCTAGTGGTGGACGTTATACAACCGAGACTAATTGTATATACATATTATGTTTTATAAACACTTATTTGTTGTTTTAGGTTTAACAATGAACATAGCGCTCATAGCGTAGTTTGACGAGGTGTTCGTTAGTGATCATCAAAGTTAAGCAACGGTCAACACAGTCAGTCTTCGGATGGGTGACCGCGGGTGGCCACGTTAAATTGTAGGCCCGGTTGTTTTAACCGTTTAGCCATGTCAGAGGCCTTCAGGTGACACCAGTACGGCCTGTACGAACTTATTTATGTCATGAATGGTCATAATGCCAACAGTGGACGTCATACAACTGCGATGATAATCCCCACTGACAGAGGTATGGTCGTATAGCCCATACACGATCCAATATTTTAGTTTCCAATCTCCGCATCCTGTACCAATCAGATTTTATTTTCATTCCCATTCGCTAGTCTAGACTCGAATTTAATAAAGTTAAAAGCAAATTCTGTTTAAATATTTTCCTCCATCGTTTATTCAGATTGAATTAAACTCTTACTGGAAAATAATATACCATGTTTTCATCAAAATCTTATTTACTTTAGTGGATAAAGAGATTTTATTTTACTCGCTTATCTTGGGACTGTTTGATTTGATTTAAATTATTTTGGTCTCACCACACAATAACATAATTATTCAAGTGCTCAGTAATATTTTAGATTCACCATAGCTAAAACTGAAAGCCATGAAATTAATCCGCAGCAAAAATGATAATCAAATGAGCAAATGATTTGAAAACATTTGAGTGTCCTGTGATGTGACACTATTTGTTTTTCTTCCTACAACTTGCAAAATTACTGAATCACAGTTAATGAAGTAGGTATCACTTGCAATCGATTCACGGATTGCTAAGATATCAAACACAAATGAAACATTTATGCATGTCCCCTTTCAGGGAAGTCTTGAAACCCGATTAAAAGCGGCTGAAACATCTCAATCCTTCTATTTTTCTTCTGCCATGTTACACTTTACACAAAGACTACATATTTCTTCTAATAAGATTTATTACTAAAAACGAAGTTTGAATGAAATGCCCCCTTAGGTACTCCTAAAATGCTGGCAACTTGCTAAAATTGGGCCTAAAGAGGCTAAATAGGTCCATTCGGAATGGAATGTTCTATTATTATAAATCGGCCACGCTCGGCCGCTATTCAAATGTCGGCCAATACAAATGAGGAGTCGTTATAGTCGGTCGAAACGACGAAATGTTTCATTACAGTGGGTCAAAACGAAATACCCTGGGTACAGTGGGTACTACAGCTGGGTACATTAATGAGAGATTGCGAAGTCAAAATAGATAACTAGGTCACGAATCATTTTTTTTTTGGTGTTTTTGTTTGCTTACAAAAAAGGATGTCATGAACGTGCGGAAATATGCTTATGGTAGGGTCTTGTAGACAGTAATGATCATGTCACGCTAAAACTTTAATGAAGTTTACTAAATATGAGAATACAAAGGCCAACGCCATTTAGTGTTCGAATTGTATTTTTATAATTTTACCTTTTTTTTAATGTAACTACAAATTCACAAGTTTCGGGGTTTACGCCTTTTTGGTGTGTTTTTGCTTCTTGACAATTTCAAAGATCCGAGTCAATATTCTATACAAACGAACGGATGGATAACAAAGTAATCTTAATATAAGTAAAGTAGTATAGTTATTTTCTATCTATGTGTAACTATCTTTTGCCCGCGGCTTCGCTCGCGTGGTATTTTATTTTTTGTGCTGTTCCATGGGAACACTTATTTTTTTGGGATAAAAAGAAGCCTATATCACTTTCCGTTTAAAATATATTCATGCCAAAAATCAAGTCGATCCGTTGCTCCGTTGCTACATGGAAGAGGAACACCCCAATCAACACACACTTTTGGAGTTATAATATTAGTAAGGATTTTAACTAGTAAAATCTACAAAATAATTATTTTTCGCAAAAAATGGCAAAACCACCTACCATCGTGTACAAAATGCGAATTTTCCGCTAGAATTGTTTATATTATTGGTGATTTATCAAAAACGGCTCCGCCGATATCTGTAAAATTTAAACGGAAACATCTCGAGACTATACCCTTTCCAACTAAAAAATAATTTTTCGATTCGGTTCGCAATTGGCGAAGTTATCGATGTTCATCGTGTACGAAATTCGGATATTTCGCTCGAATTGCTTATATTATTGTTGATTTTTTCAAAAACGGTTCAGCCGATTTTTGTAAAATTTTAATGGGACCACTTCGGGAGTATACCCTTTCGAACTAAAAAAGAATTTTTCGACTGCGTTCACAATTGGCGAAATTATCGATGAACATAGACAAAAAAAAGATACATACAGACGAACATAGAACCTCCTCTTTTTTGGAAGTCGGTTAAAAATAAGTTCTACCTCTATAATATTTTCAGGGATTACGTTTCCCATCAGCACGCTTGTATTGCATCAGTAGAAAACTATGTCCTTCATTTGCGGGCTCCTCGTTACTACGCCCAACCCTCAAACACTCAAGTTTTGTTTAGGGCAAACAACGCTCGTCGGGCCGTATCCCGACTGCGTACAAATGAGGGACTAATTGTCCTGGTCGGTGTCTATAGAGAACTTGCAGGGCATTAGGGTGAATTGAATAGGTAGATGGATAGATCTTTGTTTTGCACACTGAGAAAAAAACAAACAGGATTGAGTGGATGTGAATGAACATGAAAGGTGCTTGTGACATTTACGATAGTAGGTACCTACAGTTTTATATGTACAGTGCTACAAACTTATCTGATCCGGTGACCGAAGGCTAAGCTACGGAGCGGATTTTTCCCGTGCCCGCCACGGTGGTGGAACAGCGTTTTCATTTTTATACTTACGCGACCGGTTATTTGTGCGGTTAAGCAAACGTCTCGGTTGAGATTATCGCATGATCGCAAGACGGGTGCTGATAAGACGTGTGGTTAAACGATCAGTTGAAGATGAGACTGCCAAACGAACGCAGAGCGCGCGGTTGCAAACTGCGGTTGACCGCGGTCCGCGCGATTCAACTAGTTGCCCGCCGCCGCGCCGCGCCGGTGTAGCGGGAGCAGCAAACAACCGCACACACCGCGGGCGTAAAACCGCTCCGTGAGCTCTTAACCAAAAGAGGAGAAAAGAGAAAGAAGGCCATTTGAACCCGATCATAGTGTGATGAAATAGAAAAGTTGCTAGATCAAAATACTTAAGTACATACATACATACAGACACACACTTCAAACATCTTCTTTTTGGGGTTGCGGGTAAAAAATGCTTTGACTAATAAGTAATCTAAAGACTGAACACTTCGGACAAAAAAAATAAGAATGTTAAAGTGGTAATAAAGTCACTAAACAAACTAAAGATTGACCGTAGCAACAGCCAGAAATAGGTTTGCAAACTCCTTCCAAAACCTAATCACAGCGAACTAAACAAAACTTCGAATTATTACTAATAAGTAATAACAAACCCGCCATTCCATTAAGAGTCGCTGGTGATTTTAATTATGCTACATCTTGTACAAACACGGGGAGAATCTCTGTCCTGAATTAATCAAGAAAATAATTATCCGCCCTTGTATTCCGTATTGTCACAGGTTTTTATACCGCCCCAGTTTCACGTTGAATAAGATGTTGAACTTGTGGTTATACCTAAAGACATTAATGTAGATAGCATTTGATGATTACAATATAAATAGGTATACATACCTATAATTACTTGTTTAGTAAAATATTGTCATGTTTGTGATGGTAATAAGCCCGATTACAGAGGCGCCATCGTAATTATATTAGTTATTAAATAGCATAGTTCTGTTTCCTTTTCACTTTAGGCATTGAATAGAGAGAACGCTTTTTACGTTGCTATTAAATTTACGCTGGCGCCTCTGTAATCGGGCTTAATGTCATATTAAGTATGAGTAATAGAGATAACGACACAAAAGAGTCGTTTCTGAGAAACAAAATAACTATCAATGAATATAAAATTAATAAATATGCATATATACAAGAATGGCTAGCCAAAGGTATAAGATATGCGTTTGTTGAAGAGCTAGAGCCTTGAACATTAATGTAGCTAAGTAAAGTTTTTCAACGTATGATGTATGAGGAAGTGACAGGTTGGTGTCAAGGTATGTAAAGATAGAGAGACGACGTCAAGTGACTTAAATGTAAAATCTGCTAATTATTATAGTTCAACATCAATTTGTAAATGTTTATTTATTTATTTTTATCGATAAATGCTCGCCACACGCATAGTAGCAAACCTACGAGCTTTTTTGTTTTAGTTTAGCTTACAAATGATGTGAACAGCACAAAACTTTCTTTTTTATGTTCGTTTTTTCAATATACGAGTATAGATCATGTCCAAGTGATTCCAACAGCCAAAAGACAGTCTTCATAACTTGAAAGCCGTCCACCGCCCGAAAATAACAAAATCGATACTGACTTGAGAGGTTATGCAAATACCGAGTCGGGTTGCCCTTCGCTGTGTCAGCCCGCTCCATTAACTCTGCATTAATTGATTCATCTCACAGACTTAGAGGTGAGAACAACGCTTATTAATCGATTGTGACTCGATACGATGCGATAGTTTTCAGTTTTTTTAGCAAAGTCACATAAAAATTTCGTTTTTTTTATTATGATTGATTCTTTAGCTATTCAGGTTTGTCCTTCGCTCTGTCAGCTTGCTCCATTAACTCTGCAATTATTGATTCTTCTGACAGGCTTAGAGGCGAAAACAACGCTTATTAATCGATTGCGACTCGATTCAATAATTTTTCATTCTAGTTTTAAATCGAATGAAAATTTAATTTCATTGATTTAACAGATTTTTCATTAATTTACACATGATTAATGTGTTACCGAGTCAGGTATTTCTTTTGTTTGTCAGCTCGCTCTAATAACTCTGCAGTAATTGATTAATATGACAGGCTTAGAGGTGAGAACCACGTAAACAATAATTTATCAGCGTTGTTATTTTGCGTTAAGAAAAAAAAATTGTGTACTTTTAATAAGGTTTTCATTTTAAAATTGATTACGATGAATTTATGTCTGCGAAGCCGATAATATTGCCTATGTATTTTGAGTTGGCTTTAACAATTTAAATACTATTACGATTATTATTTTAGTTCAACATTCAACTATGATTCAAAATAATTTACAATGAAATAAGTGTTAAATTTAAACAGTAGGTACCTACAACTACATATCTATACAAAATTAATATCTTCTCAGTGCAATACTTACAAAGTAACTAAAAATATATATTTCTAGGCGTAGTCAACATTTTTGAGATAGATAAATAAATCCTTTATTAGTCAAACACATTACAAAACAAACACATTAAATGAGATTTACTATAAAACAAAACTCGATTAGTACCCAACACCGATTGTTTGATTTCGACGAATAATCGAGTTGACGTGACACTTTATTGGTTATCTCAGCTTTAGTTCTCGAAGTTAGTACAAGTTGCCTGTTCTGGCTGACTTCCTACAGCTTACATGAACGTTGAGGTTTCGGCGAGTCATGACAATTTACAACTAAGTAATTGTAGAAACTGTCGGTACGTAGAGTTTGTGCAAAAAGAGAAGCGTCGTAGGTGAGGTCGCCCGTGTGCCAATTTACTAATTTTGTTACGTTGACAACACTGCTCTGTCATTGCTAGAACAACTAAGTGTGTGATACCTACTTGGTAGACACCAATTCGATTTTCATCAGTAGAGTCGTGTCTACCAAGTAGTGAGTAATTATTATTATCTAGCATGGGTACCTTGGCTGCTGATTAAAATCTTATTGTTAGTTCACCGTAACGTCACGACGGTTATCTTTTTGTACAAACTCTTTATTAGCATGTATTTATTTACGTATTAATTCTGTCACTACTAATAGATACTAATACTAATAGATAGGTATTAGTAATTACAAATAGATTCCAATACCAATAGATACAAATCGAGAATAGCTGATATTTCCCGTAGGATGTCCGTAGAAAAGTTGAAAATAAAGATTAAGACTATTAAAACGCACTATATGCTAGACACTTTCAACCGATATTAATGGAAATCTATAGGAGAGGCCTATGTCTAGCAATTGACGGCCAACTACTAAAGCTATGATGATGATAAGAGCTTTTAGGTCTTTCTATGGCATGTATACTATCTTTTTTGTACAAGTAAGCAATAGTAAGCATACCTATAGATTTAAGCGATGGTTTTAGGGAACTGAACTATTGATAGCTTTTTAGTCCAAATACAATATCAATAAAATTTTAAAATATTTTAATTTAATTTATTGAATTCAGACAATGTCCATATTATTAATACATTTACAACACTTAAGAGTTAAATACAAATCAAAACAAATATCCATTAGTCTAAATTCTAAATAATAATATAAATCCTGCGAAATGTCGATCCCACTAAAAAATAACTGTTTAAACATATATTATGAATGCCAATCAAACCAGAGCTGAAATGTGTTTATTTACATGCTGCTGGACTGCATGGTTGACAAAAGGGCAGTCAAAACGATCAGCTATAACGCTAGGAATGCTGCTGGTGCTGCTCCGGATGCGGCTTAGCAGCGATGCAGTTCGCTTGCGCATGATGGCATGAAAACCATCCACTCGAGCATCAGCGAACATGCCCGATGCACTGCAGCGCCAAGGCAGACCCAGCAGCATCCTAAACGCATTGTTATACTGCACGCGTAGTGGACCGATCGGCTTTTGCGTATAGTTGACCCACAGACTGCACGTATAAAACGTCTGACAGTAAGCTTTACTTAAAATGATCAGGCCATAGCAGTCAAGAAATCTCCTTCAGGAGCACTCGCATATTGCGGGTAGGCCTATGTTCAACGGTGGGCTATTTTATTACAATAAGTACTCAAGAAATAACGTTCCTTAGAAGTTGCCATTGCACACAATAAAGATGAAAATAAAAATATATAAGTGACAGAAACATGATCTTAAATAGTACACGAGCGCACTGAATAGAAAAACGTGGGATGGACGAGTTACCTCTCCACTTCAAACTATTTTTAATTTCCTTGAGTTTCCTTTTTACCTCTTTCCACCCTACTTGACCTATTACTAGACTTTAGGTATGTGGTTTGACATTATGATCATTTCAATCCTACGTCTGTTACTGTATACAGGCCTGCTCTAAAGATTTCCCATTGATTTTGTTTACCTAAGGAATTCAGGCTCTTACTTAAGGCACTAGTTACCATGGGATCCCTGCTCAGACACACAGACTAACAAAATTAAATTAATTATTTAAATTTAAAACTAGATTTAAATTTCAATTGCCCATCTTTCTCGATGTAATCATAAATTATTCATGACCCTAGACTTGGAATTTTAGTGATTGTAAACAGCTAAATCTATATTAATGAATCTTCTTTAATAAATGAATGAAATTAAGCTGAATGTTATTTATTTTACACTTTTGTTGAGGTTGCTTTTAAAGGCTTTAGTGGAGCGATAAATCTCAAAATGTGCGTATCTTTTCCATTGAAATCGTAGCACAGCGCTTTGTTGGCTTGACTCCACTGAAACGGAGTGGAGCAGAGATGTAAGGAGCTGTCCAAAGCCTTGTAGCCCTTAATACCATGGCAGAAATGTCATATTTGCTTCATCATAAATGGCCCATGATAACCCCCTGCTGGGCATTGGCTTGTCGTTGTTTATGTCATACTTCTGTTCCTTGCTAATTTTACCATTGAGTCGTTGTCCAGATAATAACGTTCCAACTAATAATGTTCAACACCACGCCAGGCGAAAATGCAGTGGGTCGATATTTACTTAGCAAAGAAAAAAAAAACCGGCCAAGTGCGAGTCGGACTCGCGCACCGAGGGTTCCGTACAAACCTGCAAGGTTTACAAAGTTCGTTCATTACGACAAAAAAAGTAATAAGTTTATATTTATTAAAAAATATATACTTTGTAATGTAACTAAAAATTTAAGGTTTTCGGAATTTTTCCTTTATGTGTGCTATAAAACGTTGCTTCATGCCAAATTTCAAGATTCTAGGTCGACTGGAAGTACCCTTTAGGTTTTGATTCCCTTGCGAGTACTTGCGAGTTTCAAAATATGCAGCTTAAATTGCTGTTTCTTTTGATTGCGTTGACATAGAAGTTTGATTTTGTTACAGCTTAAAGGTATTATAGACCTGAGTATTTGGTATGAATTTCAATTTAATACCTCTACGCGTTTATGAGGAAATGGGTAGTAAGGTTAAAATTATTAAAAAAATATATATTATGTGATGTAACTAAAAATTTATGGTTTTCGTAATTTTTCCTTTATCTATGCTATAAGACGTTGCTTAGTACCAAATTTCAAGATTCTGAGTTCACGGGAAGCACCCTGTAGGTTTTGATTCCCTTGCAAGTGTCGAAAATTTGCGGCATAAACGGCTGTATATTTTGATTGCGTTGGCTTAGAAGTTTGATTTTTTCACAGCTTCAAGGGACAGTAGACCTGAGTAATTGATATAAATTTCAGCTTCATACCTCCACGCGTTCCTGAGAAAAAGGGTCTTGACAGACGGACAGACGGACAACAAAGTGATCCTATAAGGGTTCCGTTTTTTCCTTTTGAGGTACGGAACCCTAAAAAGAAAAATTCCGCTCTGTTCGCGATTTGTATCTCGATTATTCTGTCACTCAATCACTTTATCATGATATGTCACTCTCATTGGCTACAAAAGCCTTGCCATCTCCACTCCGATCTGGTGGAGTCTGCACGTTAATTAAATGTAAACTTGACAAGCTAAATTCCAACTGTAAAATTACTTATTCTCTGAAATAAAGTATAGAATTGAATTCCTTAAAGTAATATTTTTCCTTGGCACGAAAGAATACCATAACTTTTTAAAACTAATAACGCCAGAGTCGGACTATACGAGGGACGGCTGCAACTTTTCCGCGGCCAAACGAGAATACAGGGTAGAACTATGCTCAGGTATTATCACTCAACATGTTTATGAGCTGTAGCTAGTTTAGTGCCAGGACGAACTCAAGGAGCTAAAGGAGCGGGGCAACTTCTGAGTGAGAAATTATGTACGAGTAACATTTATTCCATCCTACCTTTTAATACAAATAGATAGTTAAAATAAAGTAGTCGGAGTTGGTTTATATGAAAGATGTTATATTGATAAAACAACTTTTCTGTGCTTAATTTTTTTCCGTCAATTTAATGATATACCGCCAAGAGTAGCAAGTTCCTGACGTTAAAGTAAGAAAATAAATATAAGGAGCACAAAAATCATCACAAATATCAGGTCTCGTTCGATTGCACCCTTGAACTACCCAAAAGAGCAATCGAGAGTTTTTAGTCAAGGGGTCGGACCGCAACTTGCGACTTCACCCTAACTTGTAATTGTACCGGCCCTTTGGAAACCTTACTCCGTCCCTGCTCATAACTAAGTTGGCTGATGTGATAGCTGCCGCAGGCTTACCCGTAGCAAGGTATTAATCGGTTAAAGTTATAACTTTGAGGTAGTGCCCAGGGTAAACAAGAATATCTCGGCTGGCTCGGGCTTTGCTTACATTAGGATGGACATACACGTGTATGGAAAAATCTGTGGGCTGTTTGATATTTTTCTGGTCGAATTACAAGACCAGGGAAAAATAATACTAGATCTTATTGAAAATAGATAGCTAGGAAAAGTCATAGATATTCT
The DNA here is from genome assembly GCA_964007245.1 of Hypomecis atomaria. Lineage (NCBI taxonomy): Eukaryota > Metazoa > Arthropoda > Insecta > Lepidoptera > Geometridae > Hypomecis > Hypomecis atomaria. The sequence goes on along the minus strand of OZ023295.1, from coordinate 5,682,854 downwards.
AAAGACGACGATATTTCTATATCATTGGACCATATTAGTAGGTGTGTGATTTACAATGAATACATTAGTTTTTCTTTGACATGTAACTTATATAGTTATAAAATAAATGAGTATGAGTATCAGTAGGAAATAAATTGGAAAAATACGAATAACTGGTAAAATACACATATGCCGGGGAAGAGCGAGTATTAATTTTCGTAACTTACGTAAATATATTCTCAAATACAAAGAGTATATAGTTTATCTTCCTTACATCCTTATCCTTACATAGTATAAAATAAAGTCGCTATTTTTGTCTGTTTGTTTGTCTGTATGCTTAAATCTTTAAAACTACGCAACGGATTTTGATGCGGTTTTTTTTAATGGATAGAGTGATTCAAGAGGAAGGTTTATATACACCTGTGCGAAGCCGGGGCGGGTCGTCTAGTACTTAATAAATCGAACAAATTGTTACATGTGTCATATGAAAAGAATATAAGGAAAGAAACCGACAAAAACTCATGAATGTTCAACGCTAATACGACTAAACATTGACAGGTCATTCTTCGCCTTATAAATTGATACGTCAAGGAAGGGCCAATCTCGTCCGGGCCACATCTATCAGGCCGCCTAATGATTGATGAGTATCGGCTGGACGGCCCACGGTCGGGTCCGGTCTTTATGTTACTAAGCGAATTACAAGCGAGGCGATGTTGTAGAATGTTTGAGAAGGAAATTATTTGACATTAGCTGAGAGATGACATAAACTTCTAAATTGACACGTCAAGGAAGGGCCAATCTCGTCTGGCCACATCTATCAGGGCGCCTAATGATTGATGAGTATTGGCTGGACAGCCCACGGTCGGATCTAGTCTTCACGTTACAGAGAGAGTCACAACGTCACAAGCGAGGCGATGTTAAATGTTATGTAATAATTTGAGAAGGAAATTATGGCATTGCGCCGATGTTAATTTATAAATTAGTACGTCAAGGAAGGGCCACATTCGGCCGGGCCACATATATCAGGCCCCCTAATCAGATGAGTATCGTCATAGTCTTATTAGGTAATGTAGATGATATCTAATTTCTTTTCAAGTTGAGAAGTCAAAACCAAGATCCATCACAACATCCTTTGGCACAGGATCCAAGATTAAAACCATTTCGCTAGAATATTTGTTTGAATTAAAGTATTTGTACTCAATGTATTGAAATAGTCCATAAACATATAATTTCGACCCTATTCGAATCATCAACACGAGGAGGTATCTATTGAAGTTTCTTCATTTTCTAACCCCTACCGAATCATCATAAGTGCCCTTCAAGACACTAGCCACATATACTAGCGTATAGGAGCCATGGATACTACCTAGACTAGACCGTTGCACAAGATAGATGCTAGTTTATGAGTTCCACAGCGACGCTATTACACATAACAGTCGCATATCACGCCGACGTAGGACATCGTTTATATCCAGTTTGATTTGTGATTTTCTCCAGCGCTGGTGATGGACGCAAAAATCCACGTTCGCAACGTTACCCGGAGACGTTTTAGTAACGGAGTGTAATAAAGCTTCCGCAAAAATACGCTGTTTTATCGGCGGATTACGTGGTGGCTTGTAGACACGTGTACGTGGCTGTACATTTTATATGTATGTATACTTGTACATAAAGGTGCCTTCACACAGTCTTAGTGTTACATATCATTTATTCATTAAAATTTTGCCACAAGAAATTGTAAGATCTACAATGTCTCATGCAATAGTAACGCTTCTCTGTTTTGTCTATTATCACAGAATAGATAATATTATATTTACCGCAAAAAATGGCAAAACCGACTTCCATAGTGTACAAAATTCGAATATAATTAAAGTAGAATTTATACAATTATTATAATTGAAGTAGAATGTATACAATTTTTACATAATTGTTGACGGCTCATCTGATTACGATACAATTTAATTGAGACCACCTCGGGAGTATACCTTTCGAACCAAAAAAGTTTTTTTTTAATCGGTTTACAATTAGCGATAATTTCGATGAACATACACAAAAATACATACAATAAATATAAATAAATATTAGGGGACATCTTACACACGGTCTCTGACCCCCAACTAAGCTTGTGACAAAGCTTGTGATATGGCTGCCAGAGACTGATATACTACATCTACTTATTTTTTTTAAATACATACTTATATAGATAGTAACTAAATAACACCCAGACACAGAGCAAACACCTATGTTCATTAATATTAACATAAATATTTGCCCTGGGTGGGGATCGAACCCACGCCCCTTTGACCCAGAAGCTAGGGTCACTAACCACTGAGCCACCGAGCCAGTCAGACGAACATAGAACCTCCTCCTTTTTGGAAGTCGGTTAAAAAGCAGCTTACCCTGAAGATATAAGCTATCTATCTTCATATTTACATCATAAGTAATCAATTTGCCAAATAATAATCACTATTGATTGACGTTCGGTGACTTCTCATACTTTAAAGTTGATTTAACATTTAACCTATTCAAATGAAACGTAACATAAAATTAAAAATATGTTAATTTACATTTTGTCACTGCTGTGTGAGATCACCTTTACACCTTCGAAATTGTTGTGGAGATATCGATGTACGCGACATGTTACAAATGGGGTGTTGAGTTACACTGACGGGGGTGTTTTACAAGACGAGGATGTACACACCGTAAAACAAGGTAGCAGCTTTTTATGTGGATCGATAGAGCTTGTAAAAGCTGTAATTACGCAAGCAGTGTGTCCAGATTAAAGGAGATAATGCAAAATGGGCTCAGACTAGGTACAGTAGCTCAAAAAATCCGTTAAACTATGATAAATAAATGCGCAGAGTAAAACAACCGCATCAAATGCTTAATTTATGAGTAATTTCACACTTTCCAATTTGATTTTTGTTCAGTCATTGAATTACTGTCATTTTGGTCACATGTAACCTTAATACCCGAATACACGAAATTACTTTTAATGGACACTGTTTTTGTAAAAAATAACGGGAAAATCATTTTCCGAAAGAAACAAAGCAAATTATGAAATACTGTACCCTTTAGTGGCCCAATTACTATGCATATTTGCAATATCTCCTTTCAGAAAAATACCGAAGCGCACCGTAAAAATATACTTTTCGGTTTATTTCACTATTTTTTACCAAAAGTTGCTCGTAAATAGCAAATCCTAGGTTGCCAGCCAGTTTTATTACCTAAATATACTTAAAAAATATCTATTTACTTACAACAATTTTATCCAAATATACTCAAAAATACCCTTTTGCCACTCTCAAATACTTAATCTTACAAAATACCTACTGATGTTCGAAAAAGTTACTATACTGAAAGTATTAAAATACTGATACTGGTCACACTGTACGCGAGTTTATGATGCTAAGCTTATAAAATAGCAAGTTATTGATGTGTTCAGTTACTGCCTAATGACGGAACATGTAATATGTGACTAAGTATTCTGGGTAATCTTTTTGTCGACTATCTATTCAAGTTTTTTTATTAACTCTAAAAATTTCGTTTTTGGTCAATACAGTTCGCAGACTTATTCTTGGTAGTAATTAAATTACAATAAAAAAGCTAATCAAAGTAGCCGTGGTGGTTTAGTGGTAATGACACCCGCCTTACAATCGTGAGGTCGTCGTTCAAATGCCGGTTCCGTACCAAGAAATTCCTTGGAATTTAAATACAGAATTTCACACCACTGGCACTTCGGTGAAGGAAAAAACATCGTGAGGCAACCTGCATATTATTTCCGTGGAAGAAATTCGATGGCCTATGTGAATCCACCAACCCGCACTGGGCCAGCGTGGTGGATATGGCCCAATCACCCTTCGTGGGTAGGCCTACGTGCTGCAGTTTAATGTTAAAAAAAGGCTGGTACAGTACAGTACAGTAAAAAAGCAAGGCATTTACATAGCGCATCTCATTCGAGTGTTTCGATTGCAGCTGAGTAGAATATTTCAGCCTATTTCAGAGATGCACTACTGTACTCTGTGGCAGTTCCTGTGAATCGACTTGAGCCCTAGCGATATATTAGACGACATGGTAACGCGGAAAAATTACGTACTTTTTAGGGTTCCGTACCCAAAGGGTAAAAACGGGACCCTATTACTAAGACTCCGCTGTCCGTCTGTCTGTCTGTCTCCAGGCTGTATCTCATGACCCGTTATAGCTAGAAAGCTGAAATTTTCACAGATGATGTATTTTTGTTGTCGCTATAACAATAAATACTAAAACAGAATAAAATAAATATTGAAGGGGGGCTCCCATACAACAAACCTGATTTTTTACCTGTTTTTTGCTCGATATTTATAATGGTAACTTGTAGATACTTGAAATTTTTCAGAATAGTAAACATACAACTAAATATTTACTTCAATAATAAAATTAAAATTAAATAAATATTTAAGGGGGGCTCCCATACAAAACGGAACCCTCCGTGCGCGAGTCCGACTGGTACTTGGCCGATTATTTATGTACGTAAGCCCGTGCCGCGGAGATTTTATCCGAGTATTAAGAGTAGAAAATATGTGTGGGAGTATTTTGTATATCCAAGAACCCATTTGTAGAAAAGCTTAATATTTCGAAGCGATAAACCTCAGAGGTGTCCGTAGGCCAACCGAGAAATTACGCTAAAATGAAATGCAAATTACAAGAATTTATTATAATCCTGAGGTTGAAAAAAGGAAAATCTCGGAGAAACACAGGATGTGATTAATAAGAAAAGCTCGTAATAATGGTTGCTATAGAGATGTTGAAAATGAGGGTAGGCTACGTGTCATGGAATTAAAACGCTCGACTTAAGACTAGAGTCTAAGATTATTTTTATACTGAATGTAAATCACGCAATTTTTTTTGGATAAGGTAAAGAGCAGAGACGCGTCCATAATAAATAGGGCTGTGTAGGTTCGTTGTTCATCCGTGACGTAAATGGATTTTTTGTTATTTATGCACTTAAGAATAGCTGAGAGACAATTTTCTTCTTTTAATAAGTGTTTTAAAAATTATAGTCTGGAGTACTTTTGCATTTATATTTGTCTTATAGCAAACACTGTACATACTTAGGTATCCATACAAAAGAGGAAAAAGATGTCATATCAGTATTAGCACATGCAATTTCTACGGAATCTCTACACGACTAGTTTTCAGCGTAGCAGTCATGCGACGGTTCAAGCAGACAACTATAATCCGACCGTTTAACTTAGTCCTCGCCTGCGCGGTACAGAGGCGCGGGGGTAGACGACAAAGGGGGACCGAGACAGGCGAGGACTAAATTAAACGGTCGGATTATAGTTTAGGTTGCGTTGTCATCTCGTTGTTTGGCCGCTATTACAGGTTTTTATGTATATCTTCGTTACAAGACTTTTCCTTAATCTTCTTAATATTTAACAATTGTAATCAACCACAAACTCCACACTATCCGGATTTTACCAAGACTGCCGCACCGGATCGCGCGGATGCACGCTACCAACCGGTCATGTTGGAGATCGGGGGAGGCCTGTATCCAGCAGTGGACGTCCTAAGGCTGTAAGGACGACGACAATGCCAACTAAATAAAAAAATTATTCATAAAAATAATGTCTCCTCCACACCGCAGAATGCACATTAAACAAGTTATATAACATTACAGCGCATGCAGATCACGGCGACTTCCCTGACCCGTTGACATCGAGCTATTTTGCAAAACAGCCATATTGGCCGCGAGCCAGGAACTTCGCGAAAATATCACGAAACATTTATAATTTGTTGCAGTTCATAAAGTTGTGAAATAATTCCGCGAAACATGCTTCGGGGACTGCATTTCGCGGATTTCAGGTTAAGCGAGTGATTTAGTGCTGGCATTCATGATGTTGAAGATTGTTTTTTTGAAATAATGGCTCTATCAATAATTTAAAAAGCGCCGTGGATAGATAACTGTCGGCTCTGTAGGCAGGACTTAGTCTTATTATTACGGCTTCGTTCCGGACACATTCCATTGAATATGTTTGCCCACCTCATGCGCAAGACCGATTCGCCGCTCTGTTGCGACTGCTTGAGAATGGAAGATACCTACCATATTTTGATGGAATGCGTCCGGAACGAGGCGCCAAGACGCCTGTTATTCCAGGACAGTTCCATTGGTTTATGTAATTCGTATTTAGCTCAACCTACATCTGATGAGACAAAAAAGATACTAGCCATGGTAAAAGCAGGTCTAGCTAATAGGACTAATGTATTGTAAATATTTAAGATGTAATTGTTTTCCCTACTAGTGCGCCATTTTCGCTGTGCGAAAAAGCACTTTAATAAAGATTAAAAAAAAAAAAATTAAAAAATCTATATGACACAATTAGGTTAGGTTACTTAGTTAGGTAGTTAAAAAGCTATAAATAACTAGGCATTTTATCACTGTCTCACCATTTCTCTAATAATACTTTACATCACACTTTTTAAAAAAAATATACGGACTACACAACACATTGCAGGAAATAATCGTGGTAACTTATTATATCTGTAGGATAAAAAACCCATGGAATCATTTATTAAAACGTCTTGTCATGAGTCATTATAACCAAAAAAACCTAGTTATTTTTGTAGTAGTAAGTGAAATAATTAAATTCAACAGCACAAGCGATGTCAAAATACCTCAATCCACTTCAACTGAAAAGGCACTGAAAATCGTCCCCTTCCAGCTTCAAATATACCAACACATATTTCAAACATCCAAATTGGCTTATTACGCATGAAAAAGTACAATTGAATAAGCGTAGCGAACAAAGCTCTCGGAAAGAGGTCTATAAAATATTGAAAAATTGCCGCAAAAAACTAAAGGGCACATGTAAATGACTACGAAATTCTATGGAAATCCTCGTAACTTTGTATTGGGACGCAGATTTCGCTGACGATATTGTTATATGAAATTCTCTTCATACTCGTACGGTTACTTTTTTAGGTTTTTGGAAGAATGGAAGAAAAATTTGGGTTGCTCGCGCCCGTGGCGTTGGAAAATTGAAATATGATGGAGTCCATTTAATGTACGAATACGTGAGTAATGCGAATATGGCGGAAAAATTGGTGTTTTATTTAAAAGTAAGTTATTACTTTCTAGACTTTGAATAAAGGGTTCTACGTCATAGTTGTTTGTATACAAATGTGGAGAAATAATTCGTTTTTACGTGGAAATAATGCACTTGCACAAGGGGCGAAGCAAGTCGACGAATAAAGAGAGAAATACGTAAAGAGTTAGTTGCATCAAACATATCTTATAGGAAATACATAGCGAAGGCAAATTTCCAATAATGGAAGCATTTAATTAAAGGCATGGAATGGAATATGGAAGAAAACATCGGGATTTGTGATGAGTAAACGACACTGTAATAACGCCACGGCGATGATACCATCATCACCAATCCGGCTGAATATTGTAATTTATTTACGTCATATTATAAAGTGAAACATCAAACTGCTATTTAAATATAGGCCATAAAACAATGGACTAAGGCTATTTTATTTCCATTGAAATCTCCCCAGTATCGATAACTAACAGTTAACATCATTTCGCGTCCATTTGTTATGATTGAAATGTGATGCAATGTGCATAATATGTTGAGTTTTAGCTTTGTTATTCCAAATCTGGAACAAAATAATCTATTATTCCAGGAATAAATCTGCTCTGGTTTATTCTGAGCTTCAGCCATTACGCCTTTTTTAATGACTTCACCAATCACTGTTATGGAGTATATATTTTTTAATTACGAACAAAACACGATACAGTCATTATTTTTACGGTTTCAGGAGTTTTGTGTTGGATTTGAGTGATAAAACTAGCGAGTGTATTTCACCTCCAATCTTTGTCTTGTAGTAGATACCCTACCACTAGGTAACCTACCACTGAACTGTGTTTGTATAATAATCTGTATATCTACACATATTTTGCTATCAGAGATCCAGGAACAGGAAACAACATCGTTTTTAAGTATAAAACGAGAATACACACAATGGAAGCGCTTTCACTGTACTCATTATATTCGTAGTATCAACGATATCATTCTAGTCCAGTGATTAATTTTCACAAAACTTTGTATCCCTCTAAAGACGAACGAGTTACTAACATTGTTAGTTTTATTTTTTTAGGGCTCTCATCATCATCTACATAAATAAGTTATATTCATTGTTAGTTTAAGTTTTTGATTAATATGTCTGTAAATATAGTACATTAGTACAGCAGTTGTAATATTTTTTTCGTCTATTTTATTGGCTACGATAATACCCAGCACATTTAAGTTTACAATACAATATTTAAAATTGATTTATAAACGTACTCCGACTTTTAACGTCGTGAACAGGAGTCATGTAAAGATAAGGTGATGTATTATCTTAAAATTAGCGGACATTTGATTAAAAATACCTTTTAATGATAATTTGAAAAAAAAAACATGCAAACATAGTCCTATCAATTATTCACATAGCACAAACATATCACGAATAAACTTTTAATAAGCAGAAAACACAACCTCCAAACACCCACATAAGCTAAAATTATCTTACAAGGCGACAGCATACAAGAACAAATAGGGCAGGCGACAGGGTCTTATCTTATTTCTTACAGTAATAGGTCAAGAGTCAAAGCGAAAAAAGAACAAACACAACTAACAGGGGAAGGCAATGCGCAAAAAGGGCATCATTAAGGAGACCCGGATCCTTGCAATGCCTTATGGTGGAAGACTTTTACTTACTGAGTACGATGCTTTATGTATAGCGGGAGTGATGGTTTGTTTTGAAGTCTTATAGGCCCACTGACCATCACGCCAAATGGATGACATCTAAATGAATGTGGCTAATGTTTCTAATTTAGTGTATTTAAATTTAGATTGAATATGTAAATGGAGATAAATCCACAGATGATTTAGTTCAAAGGTAATCAGACAAGTTGCTAAACTATTTTTGACGCTTAAGCGCTCGCTATGCCAATGAAAAGTGGCCATTTCTAATGACGAAGTCGCAAACTCGTAACATCGAATGGATGTCATCCATTTGGCATGACGGGCAGTGGGGCCTATTACGCTATTGTTTAGGGCACTAAGGTGGACTAAGGGCTAAGTATTCTTGTGATGAGATGAGACCTGTGTAAACAGTGAGACCATACAGGGCTAGTGATTAAGACAATGTTACTGAAAGTATGCCGCTAATGAAACGTTCATTGGAGTAAGGACTTTCATGATATTAGCGAGTCCCTGAGTTTGTTCACCTTGTAATACTTAAAATATGAAATATCCACACTTTAAGAAGTTACTAGCTCTTTAGCGGATAGCGTTCTACTAAATGAACGTTTTTTATGCAATGTATGGAATATTTTCCAAAAAAATGCAAACGCCATTTGGATTGCGTCATGATAAATGTGTGGCCCTCCATAAAGATTTATATAATACACCCTCACCTCGTATATAATACATATTTTAATAATAACGAATGTAATTATTATAAGTTATTGACGTGTATCTTTTTTATTTTTGATACCAATAAATAATATGAATATGAATAGGGGCGGCGCGGCAACGCGCTCTTACGGCGGTTTGTTTGTTACTACATCATTTAATAAGAATATATGATAGGTACTCGTAAATAATAATTCCTGCTTGTATCTAGTCTCTGCTGCTTGGAATTTCATCTATCGTGCCATTATTTGATAAAAGTATGAATATATACAGTCTGCGCTTACTTATTGCGCTCCGATCCGATCGGGTGCAGTGAGTAAAAGCTTCAGATGCAAAGCTAACAAGGGATAGCTTTGTCCGCGTTAAAATATGGAATGGTGAAATTATACTCAGCTATACATAAAAACCGGTGTTATTGGAGATCTATAAGGGAGGCATAATATGTCCAGCAGTGGATATCCTGTGACTTAAATGGTGATTCCTAAAAATGAGACAGTTCTATTATTACATTTACGTAGTATAATTCCGTTGTATATTTTTGTGACCAATGTAGTTGCTTCTTCAACTTTCATTCTACGAGTATTGGTGGTTTTTATACTCGCACATAGTTTATCTGCAGATCTGGTTTCTAGTGAAAAAGTAGCGACACAAATATTGCTTACATGAAACGAGTAATATGTTCTTATTATCCGAAAATTTCCGTCATGAAACTTGACCTAAGCTTCATAATACACGCTATTCATATAAAATCGCGTCCTTCCTACGCTCTGTTCGTAAAAAGCCTAGATCACGCAACTCCATTGTTGCCGGTTTGAAAGAAACGCCTCGTACTTGAACTTTTACTATGAGGTATGGCCACATGAAAGGCTGGCGAAGGGGTGAAAAACAAAAGATAGCATATTTGACCGAGTGACCGAAAGTGAACGAAGCGTTTGTATATCAGCTGGCCAAACCTTTTATCTCTCCGGATGTTTGTTTGGTTATTCTTTTAGTCGCGTACAGGTTATATTTTTCAACTAAATTTAGTTTTTCTTTGAAGATAGGTTCGAACATTCAGTAGAATCTAAAAAGAGACTTATGTTAATTTATTTTGATAGCTTGTTACAACTACGAGTATGACTTTTTTGTAGTTGGCGATTTATTGACTGGGCATTTCTCTCAAAATGGAGGAAGTTTGCTATGGACTATTTCCTATTTATTTTGATAGACTTGGCAAAGCTCAGTAATTGCTATAACGATTTGGAGCAGCTTTTGTATTCAAATGAGATTTTTTAAAATTCAGACGGTGTTTTCCTGAAAAAGGAAAACCAGGCACTGAGCGATGTTCGGGCTTCTTCTAGACACCTTATATTATACACCTATCCATCTCGCCCATTCATCCATCAGACATAGGACTTCCACTGCTGGATATGGGCCTTCCCTAAAGATCTCCAACAAGGCTGGTTGCTGGTTGGTAGTGGCTTGTATCCGGCGCAACCCTGCGGTCTTAATGAGGTCATCCGTCAACCTTGTGGATGGATGTCCCACGCTGCGCGTGCCGATACGATGTATCCATGTCGCCAAGTGTAGCTTAAATAGTATAAAAAATCTCTCGTCCTCAATATTGTTTGTCCCAGTACATTTCATACCTACTAACTAATTCATACCACCACAAACGGTACCCAATCTACCACTCGGAGACATTTTCACCTGTTGTGAAGTTTTAGTACTGCGTTTTACAGCCCATCGTAATAGTAAAGTGTCATCCTGCATATGTAATAAGGTAATGGATGTCTGTCTGTCTGGTAACTACTTTTTTATAGGGCTGCGGCAGAGCTAAGTAGAAAGTATGAGAGTTTTTGGAGGTTAAGTTTCAAGTACGGATTTTATAGCGTATTGAATTAAATTTACTGCAAAATGTAGCTTATACCTAACGATCTAGCTAGAACAAAATTTCAAACGGATTAAAATTGGGAATGCCGAACGAGTTTATTTTAATTTCTTAAACGAGATTTTACTTGATTTGTTACCAATTTCTAACTGTCAAAATATTTACCGAGAATCAAATTCCTTGTATTGGTCAACACAAGGTCTTTGCCGAGAATACAAGAAAGAGACATATATATTTTTTATTGTTTAATACGACCAATTGGGGAAACACCGTCATTTTGAAAATCGTCTTTTTTGCCGACTACCATGGAAAGGTCTTGTTGTACCGACCGCCACCAAATTATAGTTTTTAGTATTCTTACTCGTCAAAAATAGTTTCATTTCATATAGGCCGCGTCACACAAGTTGGCGGAAGTGAATATGCGCAATGTCCAATCCACCCGCGGCTTAGTGTGAGTTTTAGTCAGGATTGGATATTGCGCAGCTTGTAGCTTACTTCATTTCCGCCAACTTGTGTCACGCGGCCACTAATACGAGTACTTGTGTATACACTTCGATGTGACAAATAGCAAACCTTCAGGCAACCAATGCTTATTATTCGATGATAATATTTCACATACTAACAGCAAACAAATCCACCAATCCGATCAGCCTTCGGCCCGCCATTTGGGCTTTAATAACAAAATACTGATATCTTTCCTGCCTCTATTTCTACGAACCAAAATGAAAATGCCCGAAAAAGCCGACATAATAACATAGAGTAGTGTCAACAAAGAGAAAACAAACACCGCGCCCTAAGTGTTTACTACATTTAATTTGCTACGTACATAGCACATACTCTGTAATTAACCTACGGAACCGTAGAGCGTAAATACTGGTTTTGTAAATGTTTTCCTTTTCAACAAATTTTATAAAAGAATATACGTAACAATTCCGACGCAAAGCTAGAAAAACATCAACAGAATCTTCTCCCTTAAGAGTAGACCAGACAACACACCAGAACACTTCTAGTGTTGTAGTTCAAGAAAATCTTTTTTTTACTTTCATGTCAAATGCAAATAACGATGAACTGTTTAAAGTTTAAGTGCATAACTGGTTAGAATTGTTATTTGAATAACTGACCCTTTATAGAGTACAGGTTTCCATTTTTTTCCCTATAAATCTTGTTTATAATTAAAACAATGAACAAAACTAATTTTCTAACTGTAATGCAAAACTTCAGTAGAGATTCAAAAAACGAATTCTAAAATTTTTAACACATTGTGCATCGATATCGTCAAAATATGCGCTGTGGACAACACACCTGACCTCTTAACCCCAAAAAAGATTCTTAAATGACCCTAAGACTAGTAAATTACGCATTTTTTTCCTTTTTTTGCGTATCCTACGCATCAAAATTACGCATAATCACGTACTGGTCGACATAAATCATGATACAACGGCACCGGTCGTTATCAACGCTCCTTGTTATTTTATCGCCCGTAAAGGAATATTGCGCGCCCCGCCTTAAGCACTTCCGTGTGCCTGTGTCATAATTTAAGAGCTGTGGCATCGGACGAAGCCTCAATTTTATCGCATTGTAGACTATTTGCTCGTATGTGTGAGTACTGTGTAAAGCGCTTAAGACGGTTCTCACACTAGGACACGCGACGCGGTAGAGCCACAAAAAATGGCATGTCGATGGGGAGAGCCCTGTAGCACCGTGTACTGTTAGAAGTATTGAAATTATTCATACAGTAATCTACATTGAAACATGTTGATATGGCAGTAGGCAGGGTGTATAGTATGGAGGGCTAATAGGTTCGAAATGTTATCGAATAGAGACTGATTTTACCAGAGATTTAGATTATCTGCTTCAAAAATATTTAGGAAAAGGAATCATAAAATAAGACGGATACGATATTTGTATAATATATATTATAATTGTATAATACTTTTGTGTAAAATGCAATATCATATAATTTACTAACGGCTAACTTAACTGGTTTAAGTAAAACACGTTATATTAGAAATCACAAGTACAAAAATGAGCAACACGATTGTCAACTAAAACACTGTCTGAATATCAAAATTCTGACTAGACTCATAATAGTGTTCCAACTAATAAAAAGTTATTTTGCTAGGAAACAAAGCCTCGTTTATAGCCTGGTAATTAATTAATTACTTCTCGAACTCTCGAAAAGTAGTTATTAATTGAAGACTTCTGAAGCCATCTGTTAATAGAACAGCGAATAAATATTTTCTTAGTTATGACAACCGGTTGGAAACTTTCCTCATAGTAAGCAAGCATGGACTTTTAACGTTTTAATTTTTACCTTCGTTATGACGTTGCTCCACTAGAGTTTCCAATTTCAGAACATTGTATTGCACAAATATTTCTAATTCTTGTTTTGAATAAATATTTAGTGTATTTCCGCTCTGTCAGAGCGGAAATACACTAAATATTTATTCAAAACAAGAATTTGAAGATGAACTTCCGCAAAGTAACGCCTGATTCAATAAACAAATATTTCTTTCAGTGGAGACGGAAAAAAAATTGCATTCACCCACTGTTGGAGACTTGCGTATAAATGTAAGGAACATGTTTTCGATGGAACAGAGTCATTAAGTTTAAAATATCACAGCAGAACAGTAGAATCATTTCCAAGGCTTCCTATACATATACACATAATAAAAACACGATCATCGTTAATTAATCAATAAATTAATTAGCTGCAACAACACAACTTAATTACGGAAATAATTATATTTCACAAAAAATGCCAAACCGCCTTCCATCGTGTACATAATTCGAATATTTCGTTCGAACTATTAACATTATTGTTGATTTTTCAAAAACTCAAAGTTTCAATTTTGTTTTGTGAAAAAATTCGACTAAAAGTAATTTTTCGATTCGGTTCACAGTTGACAAAATTATCGATAAACATACACAAAAAAAAACATACAGATGAACATAGAACCTCCTCCTTTTTGGAAGTCAGTTAAAATACCTTTATTCTATTCTCGTATTATTTTCGAATTGACATAAAACATAAAATTGATAAAAAACATTAACATATATACACAGGCATACTAATACATTTTGCAGATTTGTCGTTTCAAAAAAAAAGGAACGTAAAAGCCCCATTTCAACACAGCGCAAAGCTAACAGAAAGGCAACAAAAAAACAAATAAAGTTTCCTGCAAACATAATTTGTATTGTAATGGCGATGCTCTGAAGTAGACTGATAGGACTGGGTGCATTAGAAAATTAAACACTCCTTTACAGGATGCAATAAAAGAAAACTACGTTTTGTTTATTTTTAGTGATTTACAGTCCATTTCAGTAGGTCGGGTTATTGTTGATTTCAATGTGGACAAGTAAAAAGGACAAAATACATCAATATTCATTTCTTCTTATATTATTTCGTAAACGCCCCAATACTATTAAAATTGAGGCATGCGGCTTCGAGAGAAAATATTTGCAATGCTGCATTATATGTTTGAATTTACTGATTTTTCTTGGTTTTCAAATAATAAGCAATCAAAATTTTGTGATAAAAAAGTGGCTAAAGTGGACAAGAAAGCAACCGGTGCATAAGGTAAAAAATTGAAATAACACCAAAATACATATTAACTATGAAGAAAAGCTGTCTCAATACCAAAGTATCAAATTTCATTAAAATCTTAAGGGCCGTCTATGTATACATACAAATAAATATAAAAACTGTTCCTTAAAATGTATAGATTACGCAGACGGTCGTCAAATATGTACTTGTTTGGCCATATTCGAAACGTCAAAAGCTTAGTTTGTCGAAAAGAATAGCTCGTTTATAGGTTTAAAAGTATAAGTTTGCACTTTCGATACCTTGTTGCTGTACTTCGATGTGTATTATTTATCGAAGTTGCTATATCCTGTATTTGTGAAGTCAGTAATCAACCTGAGTAATCGATGAACGTAAATTACATCGTTCCGCTTTACTGCTGTATTTGTAAACTGTGCAAGTACATTAAAGTATTCAGTTCAGTTTGATGACTGCATTTTTTACTCGTGCACTTTTACGGCATACTTGGTTAATGTAGTTTACTATAGTCTTTTTATTATTATTGTATATTTCCGAGATACTGTTTAAAATTACGCTATTATTTCACGTATGGAAATAATGATCGGTAATTTACAATGGATGTACGTTGTTCGTACGTTTTTTCCGGTTTGTCATGTACAAAAAGTATAAAACATATAATATTTAGTTCACTCGACGTCGGTTGCGAATATCGCGTTAGTTTCCATATCATAATGCTAACTAGTAGTTCTTCTAACAGTAGACCTTGCGAACACAGCTCTTCAACCTACAATCTACATAAGAATCTCTCTCTCTCTCGAATCTACATAAGTCTATACTCGTATCTCGAATCGCTCTAGACCGATTTGGTCCGTGCTCGCAAATCTTATTAGGATTTACATACCAAACGATCTTGCCAAATATTATCTAAACGGCTGATAAATAGCGCGACATCAATTTTCCCCCTTTTCCTGTAGAATAATCGACATCCGGACACGCGAAAGCAAAATCGTCGAGTTAAAGCGAAGACCTCTTCAATTCGTTCAGTCGGTCAATTATCTTAAAAAAATATCTCTCTCACACAAAAAAGGAAAAATAAACTCATTTTTATAACACACGACCGGCAAATAGTAGAAATGTCAAGTTTAAAAGCGTCTCCATTAAATATTCTCGCACGGGTCGTACGCAGTGGGTCCGCAAAAATTCGGGGTCAAATGACCCCGGTACGAATACGGGGTCAAATAATTATTTTATAATTGAAGTCGGTAGCACACCTGCTCCGTTTTGAAGAGGGACTCCCGTAAAATGTCACGAGTAGATATTTTTACCCGGACATTTGTTGTAGAAGATTCTTGAAGTACATAGGTGTGTAATAAACGAAAATAAAATACTTTTGGTAATTTAGAAATGCAATATCAATCAAAACTCAAGCTCTTATCGGTGGTGCAGTTACCATACCTCGCGGTCCTTGTACCTTCTCCTTAATAAAATTAAATATAACAACACACAAATGTGTTTAGCCTACGCTTTCGTAAATACATCGTAAACGGTAACTACACTTACTAGTTATAAATAATGTTTTATCACAATATACATATTACATAACGTCTGTTAATTATTATAATTTTTGAGTGCATATTTATTTGTTTTTCCTTACAAACATAATGCCGCCAGCATGCTGGGCCTGCTGCTAACTGGCAGTGGGCTTGAGCATTTGTATTATCTTTAAACCTTCAAGGGTCTTGGGTTGATTCAATTGCGTTGTATGTAGTAGTAGTTTAATTTTGTAGATTAAGCATAAGCAGTATTTTATACTTTGTTTTTTGTATTTTGTTGTAGATGGTAAAAAAAAAACATAATGTTATTTACAATTTTGTAATAGAAAATAATTGAAATCGAGGTTAAAATAGATTTGTTGTGCTGAAGTTACTAATTATATTCATTTTAATATATTGTGAATACAGTATTTATTTATGGTATTATTATATATTATTTATGGTACTGGACACCTAAATTGGCATAAATCTAAAAATCTATGACGATAATTAAGGCAAATTATTTTTAATATCCAATCCTGACTGAAGCTCGCATTAAGCTGCGCGTTGGTTGGATATTACGCAGTTTATAGCCAACTTAACGTCCACTGACTTGTATGATTCGGTCTATAACAAACTTATCGATTCACACAGGTTATCTTAATTATATATGATCTCCAAAATGTATATTTTTATTTGAGAATTTATTTATACAAATATTTAACTGTTTCTTTGTCTTCTCTAGATTCAATAAAGATAAAGATCAGTCACTGTTTATTACGTATGTTACAAATGCAGGTTATTTTAGCAAAAGAGGACAACCGAGTAAAACGGGCGCAACGAAACGGTCGGAGCAAAAATATCACATTTGCATAGATTCATCACGATGGAGAATTTATACCAGTCTCCCAGTAACATGGAATATTGTTTTCATTCGAGCTTCAATGTGTCACTTGAAATGGAAAAATGATTACGCCCCTTTTAAGTGGACTCTAAAAGGTTTAGGCGTAGTATTATGATCGTGAAGTGAGATAGTATGGTGGGATTTTTGATGTAATTTACAACACATTTACACAAATCAACTAGACTTTACGTTAATAGGCTAACATTAGGCTATGAAAGTTAAATTTGCTAATGTTCAATGAGCACAAACATATAAGTATCTAAGCTTTTTATAGAACAACAGGTTCGCTCTCATTTTCAAATGTTTAAAATGTAAACAACCCAACGTATAATTGGGTCATGTAAAATCAAAAACGTCGATATTGCAAAACAATCGAAAGAAAACCGTTAATAATGCAAGACAAAGAAGAAAACAATAAATAAAGACGTTCAAAATTAACCTCACAAACGAGACCGCAAGACAACGATCAAACATCTCATCAATACAAGCCGAGAGTACATTTCCCCAGTCAAAGAATTTAATTTGAAAGCAAATCTACGACATGGCGGCTTATAGGAAATGCCAATACAAAATTAATGCCCCTCCTGGCGAAGTCACGCGTGCCGGTATTTTCCTAATCTCCCCTCCCTCGTAAAAATAATGAAGCCTTGTACAGGAACGTGTGTGATAAAAAAATAATGCGGAATATAGCTTATCTTACCGCTTCTGTAGATACAAATATTTCCATAGTAACAAGATATTAATGTTCATAACAAATTACGCTATGTCCTTGGATCTCACGTATTGAATACAATTTCTTATTCTAAGAACAGATCTCAGAAAATTTAAAGTCAATATGACAAAATAAAATACATAAGAATTGAGTGCCACAAATCATGAATTATGAATCTCTATCGAAAAAATATACTTTTAGATTATTTTTATAGGTCTCTTTACATATTAGCGATTGACCACTTAAAGTGAGTAATTTTAATAGTAACATTTGACAGTTCATTTATGCAAAGTAAAATATACCTTACACTAAAAGAATGAAACTCCAAGGCGTCTTCGAGAACACTTATCGGTCGTCGTCAATATTGTTTTCATGAGTTTTATTCCTTTAGTGTAGGTATATTTTTCTTTGCATAAATGAACTGTCAAATGTTACCTATTAAAATGACTCCACTGTAGTACAAAAGATACAAAACGCAAAAACGATAAAATGCGCGACCAAAAAGCACGAAAGTGCCAAAATAAAACACAAACAATATTTCAACACTAACACTTAAGTAGCAAAGAGAATTCCAGCTCTGTATTTAAACATCTAGTGTAAAATTAACACAACACACGTAAATAATTTACACAGAGTCCGAGCACGGGACAGCAAGAATTATTGCTAGAACTAAAGTCTAGAGTGCCTAGGATACAACCGCAGGCGAAACAAGCAAAACCTAGAGTCTACTTTACGTGTACTGAACAACCACAAAGCAACAAAGAGCAGAAGAGTTAAGATTATATTTAATGTCACTAATATTTTATAAAAAGTACAGTTCATTGAGTGTTGTTGTGGTAACGTAACTAGATCGTAAACCAGTGAGCGTAGATGAATATTAACGAATTTTAACTTATTTTAGAAATTATTACTAAGGTTCCTTGGATGAGCAACAGTGAGTGAAAACAACTAAGCTCTACCGTGGCTTAGATGACACGTTAAATTGTAGGCACCTCTTGTACTAAACTTGATTATGCAGAAGCCTTCAGGTGGCTTAAAAACTCTGAGATCAGGGCAAGCCACACGATCTATACGAACTTTACTTATTGACAAAATATTTGGATATTAGTTGCTTGTCTTAGCGTATATAAGGTATGTTACATGACACGCAGGGAATGTTATGGCAAGCTACGAGTATAACCGTCGTACCACAAAAGTTTTACGCACGCTTTAGACAATGTTTAACAGTACAAATTGCACGGTTAGGCAGTGTTTAAGTCGTGTTTAAGTAATTTGTGGTAAGGCGGTAACGTTTCTCATAATGACTTGTAAAAGAAGTAGAAACTATGATTACATTTTAAGGGTTTCGATTCTTTAACCTCAAGGAATAAAATTCAAACAAGGTAAAGGTTAAGTACTTTATTGTTCGAGTTTCTGACTTTAAGAAGAGTTGCGCGCGTTTCAACTCTTTTCCTGTGTTCTCTAAAGGACGTACCCTGACGTATTTCCGCCAACTTCCGGGGTCACTTAAAACACTATCGGCGAGGTCAAACTGCTGATAACTTCGTGATAACTAAGTTACGACTAAGTAATCGTGTCTGCCCCTCCGCAGATAGCCTGGGTATTACAAAATAACTCATGAGTTTTTACGACTAGGCCGTTAAACCTCAGTACCATATGAAAATGAGTATAAAACTTAGCGTGAGATTTAATTAATGAACTAGATTAATTTTGGGCCAGAACTGTTTATTAATGATTTGGCCAGCAATAGTGTGCGAGCAGGAGAGAACATTGTGTAAGGTCAGTGAGCGGGAAAGGGATAACGTATGCATCTTCGTATTCATGATCAATCAGTTAAGCAGTCAATTCCATTAAATATAGATAAATAGTGTTTTGAAAGAGAGAAGCTATTACTATCACCACTGCAGCATGTAGGCAATCCCAATAGATTTAGTGTAATTCCTGCATGGATTCAACGAGTTAGCGCTCTTCATCAGTCTGAGCGGGGTATCTACGAGTACATATATGAGAACTGTTCACTTACAGCTCCGGATTTCGCGTGCTTTGTCTCCTTCTCACTGTCACTTTAACGTGACAATCCCCATGGCTGTGTCATTCATGACTATGGCTCACATGGATCAATCGAAAAGAAGTTTCGTACATCTGTTGTTCGGTAATTAGTTTCTAATTGAATTTATTTTTCTTTCCAACATATATCCCTATAATGTGGTGATTATAGAAACTAGCTGGTTTTTACACATTTTAATTAAAGTATAGCACAGCGTATAATAAAGCGGGAGTTAAACCTGTGCTATAGTTTAATTAAAATATCCATATGGTAGGTATTGAATGTTCCAAAATTAATTTACTAACAATTTGACCCATAAACCCCTAAAACAAAAGCAAACTACCCTCATACTCCAATGAATATTCAACCCATCAAGTCCTTACATACGGCTGGACCCATATCTCCAACACCGAACAAAACCGGTATAAAAACGAACTTAGGGGTCCAAAGTTGCCTTAATCCGCGCCGGAAGGGCAACTGAAGTATGGCAACGGTACGGCTCGGACAAAGTTCGATTCAACCCGAAAATTGACCGGCATAAATGACCGACCCACCCCAAGTGGTAATAACGGTCAAACGATATCAGTGACTAAATAAAATCCCTGGTGATTGAAACACCCTGGGACATTACTGACCCGTTCTATCGATGACCGATCTGGAGACTTATTTGGAGGGAATGGTCTACGGTCTGCTTGTTAGTGATGATGGTTTTCAGGATATTATCGTTTATTTCCATTCTGTCAAAGCTATACTTCTTCTTATTCTAGAATTTCCGAACAATCTGTAATCATTCCTGGTTCTTCGTGAAATCGCAATAGCCTCAAGATACAAGGTTGTGCTTAGTTTGGGGCTCGCCGTCTATGCTTTTATTGAAAATATTGTTTATCTGTATTTGAGCATTTGTAATCTTTGTTTAGCTAATTTAGTTATAAGATTTTCTGAAATATTACTGTTTGTTGTGCATGTTATGGGTTATGCTAGAAAAACAAGTAAACCTAGGTGGTTGCGCACTTATGCTGCAAATCCTAAATAGTGTCCCGTTTCACAAGCCAGATAAAATAGAGATGGGGATGATAACTCTGCGTAATGTGGAACGCAGCTGTCAAACGTCAAGATTGACAGCGCCCTCTGCGAGTCGCGCCATTCCCGCTATATTCGTCGTTTTGTGAACTTCGAGTGCCTTTAATAATAAATACTCTGACCTTTTAACACCAATTAAAGTGTATATTTAAAACTCAAATCAAGAAGACAGAACAGAAAAGACTAGCCATTATAGGCAGCCGGCCGGCCTGCCATCTTCACGACGATCGGTAGCATCACGAATCATCGCGTGGGCAAGCCGTTTCAAGACGCACGAGGTAAGTCCTCACTCCTTGTACTGGCTAGTGGCTTCTCTCAACTTGATTCTTATTTTTTTTTTCCTCAAATAACCCAGTTGTGGTATTTACGACACCACTAGGTGTACCCGGGTTTATTTAGTACTACCCAAGCGTTTTGGATAAAGACCGAACATTCAATGCAAAATAAACCGCGAAACAAAATGGGCTACAAAGAAGTGTAAATGCAAAGCTGCAAGGAAATTATACACTTTAAAACGTCACAGTAGTTTTTGTTGCTTAAATAAATGAGTTTTTAATATTTTACTAAATTAATGACACAAATAGTAGCTCATACTTAATCTTTAGTATAGGTTTCGTTTTTAACGTATTTTTGTGAAAAAAATAATGTTTGTCACTTCTATAAATTTACTTCAACATAATTTCTAGCATAAATACTTTTTTTCGTACTAAATAAAAACGATTAATGAGTATGGGATTTCAATTTCCCTAATTATTATAACATACCCAGCTGGTGTTGGGTAAACTTAAGTTAACCCATGCAAACTTCGAATACAAATCATTTTTCATTACAAGTTCGGACTTTACCCAAAACGCTTGGGTAGTACTAGGTGAGCCCGGGTATACTTAAGTTTATTTCTTCCTCTAGCTTTACCCGTAGGTAACATGTACACTAATTAATAAGTAGTGCCTTCCTGTCTTCTGATTTTGCTGCGCCCGACGGAGTCCATAATGCTAGGTACTATGTACCTCTTACATTTACCACCATGTACTTTATGGAATCAGAATAAATGAATTAAGTATGAATTAGTTGCTTTTTGGTAATAAACCTATTATTTATTCATATAAATACTTGCGTTTGCCTCTATTGAAGAGGAATGATTTGGTAACGAATGATAAGTGATTCCTTTTTGTTGGTGAAAGAAAGGGGTTTTAAAACATTTTGGCTATGTGCCAAGTTATTAATTCTATTGGAAATTGTCAAGTTCCTATATTGCGATGTTTTGTAAACTAAATAACAAAGTAACTCGAAAATAATATAGCATCAGGGATCCGGTAAGTCACTTGAGGTATTCTCTATAAATGACCACTTAGTGTAACGGATGGAAATATATGAAAACTTTTTAAAACGCAGTCGTTTATTAGCCGCATATGGTATTTACAATAGCATGCTACTAATAACACTAATCATTTTACTTTTGCAGCAGAAATACAAAACAATTGCAGTCATTTTGTATTTTTGTTTAACGTATATGTACATATTTAAAATAATAATAGTATAATTACTTAAATACTCGTAAGTGACGTAGCAATCCACAGATTATAATAGAGCAGACGGACAACTTTAAAGATTTACCGTCGTATCACAAAAGTTTTACGCACGCTTTAGACATTAACAGTACAAATTGCACGGCTAAACAGGGTTAAAGCGTGTTTAAATTTTTTGTGGTAAGGCGATTATTGTGTAAGTTTCAAATGGCGCTCGAACGTGCAAGCCTTATAGTTAGTTTCATAGTTGTTTTTGTGTGATCACTTCAATTCCTAGCAAATTATTCGTTCCTTTAAAAAAAAATAGCAGGTTCTTATACCAAAATATTGATATAGCATGGCTTTAAGCAGATATGCGATAGAATACAACATGAATAATTAAATATGGAAAACTTTTGGATTTACAACATAGAAGATATGTAGAGGTATTTTAAAATTGATCGTTTGATCATGGTACAATGGAAACCAATAAGGTGAATTCCGATTTTTGATAGACACTCGTTATTTTTGTTTAACTAGCGATCCGTTCCGGCTTCGCACAGAGGTGTATTATAAATACAAACCTTCCTCTTGAATCACTCTATCTATTAAAAAAAACGCATCAAAATCCGTTGCGTCACTAATTTGTTATATACTATGTAGTGATGTGATATTTCTTTCTCCCGGATTGTGAAGCTTTATTTCTTGATCATGCATCTGTCTTAACATAATCTGTAGCTCGTGCCCGTGACAATTACCTCTGATCGAAAAGATACACGTTTATGATAATATTAAAACTGTCACGGAGGTAATGGAATTGTTAATTCTGTGATTCGTATTGTGGCGTGTTTTTATGGTTTTACCGCCCGTGGGTGTTGCGAGCACGCGTTAATAATCACATGAAAAGCAGCAGTAAATGTCTTCTTTCCAACCCAGTTTTCGATTATGAAGAAATTTTTTTACTGCAGTAAACGACCTATGAGACGATTTTAATTGAGCTTATTCCGGGAACTCACTGAAAAAATGTTCAGTAAAGTCGTATACTTATATTTCAAAGGAAATTACGTTTATTCGTTAAGGGATTAACTTAAATCGTAAAATGTTAGAGGATTTCTAAAACATTTTTACTTGTTTTTGGTATTGTAGCGTAGGTACTTAAGGTTCTTGTTTTATCGATAACTAGGTATATGAAAGTGAAATTCCCGGGTTTGCGTAAGCGAACAATACGAATGTACGTCTCCATATTCTATTTCTGTAATACAAAGCCTACATATCAACTACACTACCTAACAACTTTGCGTGGGCCCTTACATGAAAATTATTTGATCAAAGAACAGAATAAAAAGAAACGGATAAAGTAAGTTCAAACAGTAATAAATCATTATTTCCCAGCACCATACATAATTAAAAAACTTCCCCACAAACAGCGCGTGTCCTCATTTTCGCCTTTCACAAGCATTTTATTTTTAACCGACTACCAAATGAGAGGACTTTTTCGATTCAGCCCTATCTTTTTAAAGTTTCAATATCAATAACACATCTTCGGTAAGAAGTCCTCTGATAGACATAAGCCTCCCATTCGGATTTCCAATAAGGCCAATCGTAAGCGGCCTGCATTACACGCAAATCTGCGGTTTTAAACCGGTCACCTGTCTAACTTGTGAGTGGATATCCTACGCTGTGCTTGTTGGGAGTGGTCTCCATACCAAATATTTAACGGCCCCATCGACCGTCATTCCTGCTCGCATGTTAATGCACCTACTAGGTATTAAATAAAATAAAAAAAATTGAGTTCTTTGTGAACCGCGTACAACCTACAAAAATATTAAAATTAAATGCAAGCCAACGAGTCAGTTATTCAGGGACAAAACATAAATATTCGTGATAAAAACAGGAAGGGAACAGCGCCAAGTAGTGCGGTTACACTCGCCAAACGACACACGGAGTTAAGTATCTCCATTCGACGTAGATTTTATCATTTCACAACATACTGTTTTCAGGCTTTTCCAGTTCGAAATACCTATATGTACGTAAGCTACCTTATAAATGAACACTTAGAAATCTATTCTCGGTTTTTGTAGGTACCTTTCCCTGTTATGAGTAAAAATGTTTATTTACTCGATAAGGGCCAGAGCAAGATACACATTTCTATGGGATTTGTATATGATTAGTAATGCGCCATCGGTTGTTCAGTTTTGGTGCAGTTTCATTTACACACATATTGTTTCTTAAGCTAGCTTTGTCAAGTAGACTTGTACAAACTCGTACTCGTACCACTACTACTACTATCAATGTTAACTTAAGATGAAATCAAATAGTCGAGGGACAATACCAAGTCTTTTCACGTCGTAGTGAAGATTTTGATATAAATATAACAATGCAGTTTAGTAGGATTAAAAAAACAGGTGAAAAATCAGTATCATTTACTACTAGACTATAGAGAACAAATATTCTATCTTGATTATTCGACTCTGTACAGTAGACAAACTGTACTCGTATCAGTGGGAAGAGACGTAACAAAATAGTTTTTACCCTCTTTATCGTACACAAAAACGAAATTATATTTTCTTATCTCTCTTGTGCGTGACACCACCACTAAGATAATGTCATTTGGTTCGGTGAACAGCCAAAAATAGATGTTACGAATAACAAAGTCATGTATTAAAATCATTTACCACGAGCCTTAGTATGTTATACTCTATTACTCCCACACAAAAATAAATTAAAACACCAGTATCCATCACCCAAACGAGACCAGCTAACACACTTATCCCAAACAAAAGCTCTTAGCATGTCGTGAGTAAACAACTCTTAAACGCCTAGATAAGAACGCTTTCATGCCACCCCCCACTTCCATTAACTTTGGCAAGCAAACCCGACGGCTTAACTATGCATGTATCGTGTGTACATCTCTTTTCATCGTCGCTGGCCACGTAGTTAACATTCCGCCTCGTAAAAAGAAATTCTCAAAGGAGGTCTATGGACGGGCGAATTCGATCTCCTTTATGTTGCAGTTTTAATTGTGACTGATTTGAAAAATGCATAAAAAGAATATTAAAAGTTTTTTTTTTTAATATGGAAATGTAACTACGATTTGGAAAAAACACAGAAGACAAAACACATAGAATGCGAACCTAAATGCACTGTATGTGGGGCCAAAAAATGTAAACAAACACATTTATATATGAATGCCTAACAAAAACGTTTTTATTTGTGTTAGAAATTTATTGACGGAGATATTAAAATATTAGTACTGCACGCATCTATTTATTATTTTAAAAGGTTTTATTGATAACGTAACAGGATTAAGACGTCTACCGCATGACATAATCATTACCTGTAAATGAAGATTTATAAACAGATTCGTTTTCTTAAATATACATCGCTGTTTTTGTTGTGTTACTATAAGAAGTTCACTTATTACTATTTTAGTAACTTGTAGGAAGATATTACAGAATCTGATTTATTATTTATTGAACACACGTGTAATGCTCGTGAAACGAGCGAGTTTTATCACATTATTATAATCTTGGGCCTCTCATAAAATACCACAAAATGGCTTGTGATCTGACGCGTCTATATATTGTACATAGAGGTATTACATACCTAAGTTCCAGACTCTACCAATGAGGAATGGAGCGGAGATAAGAAGAGCGTTGAAGTCCGTGAGTTCACTTCGTAAATGCCATATTTTCTTGGCAAGAAAAAAGATACGATCGTGTGCGGAGCGGAGCACGGACTCTATTTTTGAACCGAAAGCCCGCTATGACGTATCCGTAAATGGTCACGAGACTAAATAAAAGCAGAAGCAGACATTGAAAATCCATGTTAGTGTCGACGGGATAGCATAACCTGCAGTTATAACAATCATACTCTAATGTTATGAAAAATTGAGCTCCTGTATTTTGTTCTTCGCCAAGCAAATATGTACAGCGTTTGTGGTTTACGGACTACAATGCTTTACCCAGCCCCGCCTATGTCCGCTCCGCTCCACTTTGGTGGACTCTTACTTACCTAAGCCACCCATTTCTGAGAACTACGTATAAAAACCAGAACATCTATCAAAAGCGGTCAAAGACTAAAGAGTAAATAAAGCTTTGTAGGTAAAATTACGATTAGCATCACAAAGGGTTGTTCTGAGTCGGGTCATTTTGTAACCCTATCTTCGTCCATTAGTAAGTGGCAGGTTAATAAGGTTCTTTGTGCTAGCTTTTACAATTTCGCGAGTGAATGTGGCTTATCTCCCGGCTTGTTTGCTCGCGCGCGTCAAAGGCCGGTCGCTCGCCAATTTTTGCAGCGTTAGTTAGTTAGAAATGAGATAGCGCCTGAGCGAAGAGATGATCTTTGATGCTGTTTATACATTTTAAGCGCGGAAACAATTTTACGGACCGTTGTGTTGCAGCTGTTTTTGAGCTTTAAAAATAGAATGAAAGGTTAATTTTTCGTTGCACTGTGTATAATTAAGCATATTTGCATTTTGTTCATAGTTGTTAATATATCGCTTCACGTTATGTGTTCTCTGCATATCCGTGAACGTGCGTAGTTAGTAGGATTGTGTATTAAAAATGTTGTTAGCATTTTGAAACCGGTATATCTTGTAATTGATAACAGATATAGCTTCACAATGCATTTTTGAGTTACTTATAGTAATTTAAAATTATATTTTAAGTGTTTCAGACCATCGTAATAATCAACTTTTACAATGGTGAACGCAGAATTCGAGAAAAAATGATCTACTGTCCCGAAAGAAATAGACACGGAATCGAGGAGAAAATGTAAGGACAGTCTACTTTTTTCTCGGATTCCGTTATTGCCCCATAGTAAATGTAGTGCATAATGAAGGTTTCGATCACCTGGCGGCTTAGAACTCCCTTTCTGAATAACCTGTTAGAACAATAATTCATCATTTTATTAACATCGCCGACCCCTTCAAAAAAAAAATACTCGTAAAACGTGTGTGAACAGAACCTTACAATGTCATTAGCAAAAAAACACGCACTGAAAAGCACTCATACGCTTCGAGAGCACTTAAAGTGAAGCATGTTAGGATAATCGATTCAAAACAGAGACATAACAGTAACTTATCGAGAAAATTTCGTCGCTCAAAATTCGCCGGAGCTTCTCAATAGTCGATTTAGGGGTAAAATGGAAAATTAATGGCACGGAAGTGAAATTCTTCGAGTAAACGTAGACAATAGACTTAGAAGGTCGTTCCAGAGCTTAACTAAAGACATTTGGGAGCATTGCTAGCGGTGAAAACGGCGGTTGAGTGTTCAAAATTTTATGGCGACAAAAAGAACTTTTGTCGTCACACGAAGCCTCAAAAGCTTTGTGGGATCGCGCATACAAAGTCACAGTTTAAACTCGACGTTTTTTGTTGACCGTCGCTGTTTTCGGAAACTAGAAATCATGATTTGCATAAAAATTGTGCGGAAATTACCGGTTTTGGGGCTTTGTGCCGGTTATTCGGTCGCTAAGTCGTATAAACGTTATTGAGACGTTGGTAAATGGATCTGTTTGAAGATAGAAAGATTTTTCTTAGTTGAGATCTTAAATATTTTAGGGTTTTAAACTTAGCTGTTTTCTAGTAATACATACTGGTTAATCTTCAGTTGTAATTCATTTTCCCAAAAAAAAAACATCAATCAGTAATGTATTCTAATTCTTACATAACTATCGATAAATAAAGACAAAACAACGGAAAATAGCGAGCTCGAGTTATAAGCGTAGTTCACACTGCACCGGAGTCACGTTGCGTCAACAATGGGCGAGTCCAACGCGGAACGTTATTAAACTTAAGTAGCCGTGTCTACCGATGCAGAAACTTCCCATTACGAAGGATCGAATGAAAATCTCTTATCAGGAGCGATTATTGGGTCGGGATTAATATCTAGCCGTGCGCCAGCGGACGGAAGATGGGATTTTTGCGCGATAAAACCTTTGTGGTGTCCCGGAGACTCCTTTTGTTTTTTTATTGGTTATCGGTTATTGGTGTGTACACAGCTTTACTGTTTATATTGAATCGGGGAAGTGTTTTGATTTTATTTTGTGCAGTAGGCAACAAAGGGAAAATCGCACGGTTTTTATGATTTTGTGCGGTAATACAGGATTTTGTTGCTGCGGATTTGTTTGGTAATTTGTCTTGTTTATGGGACTGATTGGAAATTTTGCTTCCGATGATTTTTCTTATAATACATATGGTATATTTCATAGCATATTTCTTTCATTACCTTCCTGTTAACTGTTTTAACTGTTAAAATAGTAGAGGAACGAAACGAGGAATTTGTCCACCTAACGTAATCACAGCTCAAAGGCAAAAATCTTTTTTTTCTTTTGTGGTCTGAGCGGAACCTACACTGTCCAGTTGTCATTTTAACAGTCCATTACCCAGACAAAGAGCGGTTCTGACTAGATTCTTTGGCGATTATTCTATACTGTAAGACCCGTTCCGATTACCGCTCCCATTTCTTGAAGATCTTTCGAGCTTTACAATAAAAGAGAGCTCCAAATAAAACGACGATTGTATTCAGCATATTCCATAGAAAACGTCAAACATGTTGAAACATGAAGACAAATCAAACAAATCGCTTTTCTGTCGACAGTTTCAATCAAAGACGTTACCAATCACAATCACAACGTAAGTACGAAAATCCCCTTTTAATATCAGTAAGTAAAGACGTCTGAGCGAATTCCAAACATATGAAACTCGGAGTCACTTCAGCGAATCAATAACGGAGAAAATATTCCATTTCAATGGAAATCCAATTCTGCGCGTTTCGACAGTCGACGGACTCAAAATAATATTAATGATCGCATTGAAAGTTTATCGAGTTTCATAAGTAGGGTGTCATTCTGGTACGTGAACTGCAAATGTGACGCCGCGAGTTAAGAGTTCGGAAAAAAGGATTCAAACAGTACAATGCGCCTATGGCCACGGCAAAACTACTACGAACTTAAGTAGGTAGTTGACTGACACTGGATTGAAGATTTTTTTGATAAAAATATACATGAAAATACTACCAATTTGTTTGCGGCAATGTGATGATATTTCATTCAGCTCATTTATTCAACGGTATAATGGTTTAATAAATAAATATTAGGGGACATCTTACTTACTTACAACTTACTTACATACGGCCTCTGACCTCAAACTAAGCATAGCTTGTGATACGGCTGCCAGAGACTGATATACTACATAATATACATATTTTAAATACATACTTATAGAGATAGTACCTAAATAACACCCAGATACAGAGCAAACACCTATGTCCATCACACAAATGTTTGCCCTGGGTGGGGATCGAACCAACGCCTCTTTTACCCAGAAGTCAGGGTCACTCACTACTGAGCCACCGAGGCAGTCGAAACGATTTAAATCGAATATGAAACTTATGTGTATCTTACCCGTCCTAACTTATGGTGGCCAGACTTGGTCATTGTCCGATTTACAAAAGTCCAGACTTGGGGTCTGCCAAAGAGCAATGGAACGCAACGTGCTTGGATAAGAATGGATAGAGTCCGCAACAGCACACTGCGTTATATAACAGGATTAGTCGATGTCAGCCGAAAAGCCGTCAAAGTAAAGTGGGATTGGACGGGACATGTGGTGCGGATGCATTCCGATTGATGGACCAGGATCGTCACGGAGTGGGTGTCTGACGGACGTCGTATCCAGGGGAGGCCCAAGAAACGCTGGCTGACGATCGTGACTCATTCGGATGGGGTTGGCGAGAGGTTGCGATGAATCGCGACTCGTGAATGAAAATGGAAAGACCTTTGCCCAGGAGTGGGACAAAAAAAAACTTATATGCGGAAATTAAAACCACATGCTATCTAAAACCAACGCATACAAAATCGATCCAAAATTACTTCACCAAAATTGCTGCTTAAACCGTCCGTCCAACGGGGTTTAAATGACTAAACTTAAGTACGAAGACTTGCAAAAAATACCGAAAAAATGTTCATGTGTCAGCAGTAAAACTGTTTTACGCCAAGCCCAAAAAATGAGGCTTCTATCCAAACACTGACGCATGTGCTCAGATTTTTATTCGTATCGACGTGTGACATCGGAAGAAACAGTAATAACGTTCGTTGCTCAGTGCGTCGTCAAAAATAAGAGCAGACGTTTCTGCTGCCTCAGTTACATGGCGTCATAGAGTACACTCTACAATTGGAACAGCAGAGCCAGTACATTAAAGTCGATAACGTATATTTCATCAATAACATACATGATAACAAGTTAGTAAATGTTGGTGCTGCTTTAAACAGTGTTAGTAGGTCGACTTTACATTTGATAGAACACGTGTTTTTTGCAAAAATAAGAGCAGAACGTTTCTCTGCACTCTACAGTAGGTACAGTAGAGTCAGCAAATTAAAATCAACAGACTTTACATTTGAAATAACACGTGTTTTTGCAAAAATACAAGTAAAATCAAACGTTTCTGCTGCCTCAGTTACCTGGCATCATAAGGATACACTCTACAGTAGATTTCGTAGAGCTAGTACATTAAAATCAACAGACTTTTCATTTCATATAACATGTGTTTTTGCAAAAATAAGAGCTAACGCTTCTGCTGCCTTGGTTACCTTGCGTCATGGCACTCTTCAGTAGGTACAGTATATTAAAATCAATAGACTTTACATTTTGATACAACACGTGTGTTTTTATCGTGTAGCTGCAGCCTCAGTTACCCAGTTTCACAGAGCACACTCTACAGTAGGTACAGTTAACTGAAAATAGTATATTTAAATTAATACGATTTACATTTCATTTAACACGTGTTTTTGTAGGAAACAACTACTCTACTTATGATCTCTACAGAATTTTATACTGTAGAGTAGAGACGACACAAGCAAGATGCACGATTGATGTTAAACATATGGTCATTGGTCAGATCGGCAAAACCCTGAATGACATATTACGATGATTAAATAACCAGTTTTAGGGTTCCGTACCCAAAGGGTAAAAAAAGGGTTTTAGTAATAGGGTCTTAGTAATAGGGTCCCCCTATTACTAAGACTTCGATGTCCGTCTGTCTGTCTGCCAGTGGGCTGTATCTCATGAACCGTGTTAGCTAGGCAGCTGAAATTTTCACAGATGATGTATTTCTGTTGCCGCTATAACAACAAATACTAAAAAGAATAAAATAATTATTATATTTCATACAACAAACAAGATTTTTAGCAGTTTTTTGCTCGCTATTAGTAACGGCAAGATTATTGGGGGGCTCCCATACGGTACGGAACCTTTCACGCGCGGGTCCGACTTGCACTTGGCCGATTTTTATAATACTGTTTTAAATTCCAAAACATGAGGGCTTAATAACTGGCAAACGCAAAAATCTAGCTTATCCACGTATTACTCTGTGGCCTCACCACTACTAAAATACTAACGTTAAACTTGGCTTGATTCTGAAGTACCTATCTCACCAATCAATCATTTCATACCTGACAGTATGTAGGTAATAGAAAATGTACGTTTCAAATAGAAAGAAAAAAAAATATAAATAATAAACCAAGGACGAATATTGAATACACTCTACACGGCAATATTTTTATGGTAAATCCCTTTAGACTTTAAAAGCTTTGCGGTGACTTACTGATATTGTACTCGTATACTCGTAGGTCTCCGGTTTTCCTATAAATTCTAAGCTCCACACAATACAAAACCAACATTTATCATCCCACATTGAATTCTAATAACACGAAATAAATCGCTGCACGGTGTAGTGTATACCGCCTTATGAATATGAATGAAAGATAAGTACGGAGTAGATAACAAGTTATTGTTATGAATACCGTTCCCTTATCGATTCTGATGAGGCTTGCGAGAAACGACCGGAAAATTGTTATTAATTTGTGTTTAGATTTGTCCTCTTCAAGTGGAAATCATTTTTTTATGGTAACATCATTCGGGGATTGAGATATTAATCAAAAAACTCGTTTGCGTACCTACTTACTGGTAGAGCTTTTCTACAGAACAAGCTTGGCAAAATACCACATGAGAAAGCCTGTACGACTCTCAGACGATTCTATATTTAATGTAGTCCTATGGCAACTGTTTGATTTGCTACAGTCTATGACAATGTTATTAAAATGAAGCAATTTTATTTCACAATAGAATTCAGGTTCACAGGCAGTCAATTTTTTTTATATTATTATTGGTAGAGATACAAATTATTCATAAACGGGTTTTTTCTATCTACTTGATAAACACAATCTAAAATAGGGTGGTGTAAAGAGATTTAGTGCATAAAAACACGCCCAGTATTCCTACAGAGCGGACACCTCGCGCAGTCTAATATGGGTTTTGTCTTACAGCTCAGTCACGAAGTCAAGCGTTTTCTCACTTACTTCCACGAGGATAGCAGCGTAGAAACAGACTAGAATAAACAATTACATAACGCCCAAACAAGAAGCACTGTATCTCACAAAATCATCGAACCACAAGCGGTAATTTCAGCGTTTGAGTTATTAAATATCCGCAGTCCCGACACGCTCCAATATATAAATAAAATTCACAAGACATTTTCACTTGTTGCTTGCAAAAATGACAAAAGCTCTTGAAGCTAGTAATCTTTCAAGAATTCGAAAAATCCTAACATATTCTCCGATATCCAGAGGACCGATACACGGCGAAACGAGACGGTATCTTGACGGAGATGTATTAGCATTTAGATTATGTCCCGGGGACACGTGACGCCGGGATTTGTCTACCGGTTTTCATTATTTGAACAGATTCTTTTTTCTGTTGCAGGTGAATGTGAAATAGATGTTTTGTGTTTGGATTTTCTAGAGAGTTGTGTATAAATGGACTATTTATTCAGAAATAATTTATTAACTAGTAATATTTATGATATCACATGATCGAATTAAGTGAATAAATAAGCTTTCATATTCAATACTTTGTTGTATAAATTAATATAATTATTGTACATTTATTTCCAAACCACTAAAATTTAATAATTATATCCTGTCCCATCCATAAAACTCACTAATTAGTAACCGCATTAATACCTATCAGTAGTACTACTAAAAATAACACTGTCAGTACTAAATATTCTAAACAATACTAAAGTTAAATCAAAGCACATTTGACTTAGCATGATCTTGAATTGCAACTGCGAACCGGACTTGTCCAGTTCAGGAGTGTCGGAAATCTATTAGCATTTAGATTATGTCCCGGGGAAACGTGACGCCCGTATACCGGTTTGTACTAGGATATACCGGATTGTACCGGTTTTCATTAAGTGCAATTTGGACATGTTTGTCAACACTTGGCTGTTGTGGAGCTTCTGATGTCGTGGTCAGTGAATATTAAGCTATTTGGGGAGACAATAGGACTGCGATGAGACGTGGCAGCTGTAGAGAGTATGTTAATTTGTGATATAAGCCCTAGACTTAACTGGCTTTAACTTCAACGTGGAGTAAGTCTAATAAGGACCCTTTCAATCTCCACTTAATAATAACTATTAAACGGAGTTATCAAGCAGTGGTTAACTAAGTTGGTCGCTTCAGTAATAACTTACACACTATTAAGGGCTATAAAACGGTTCTAAAACATCACGGTCAGTTAACAGTAGTATTAAAGGTAATTAATTTAAAGAGAAGAATAACGTGTGTAATGTCCGTGTATCCAAAAAAAAAATTCAAAGTTTTGAACCAGTTATGTGGACTTCCATATTTTCTAAATAAATAATTATTTTTCGCAAAAAAATGGCAAGACCGCCTTCCATCGTGAACAAAATAAGAAAATTTCGATCGGATAATTAACATTATTTTTGATTCAAAAACGGCTTAGCCGATTTATGTAAAATTTAAATGGGACTACCTCGGGAATATACACTTTCGAACTTAAAAAAAATTTCGATTCGGTTCAATTGGCGAAATTATCGATGAACATACACAAAAAAATACAGACGAACATAGAACCTCCTCCTTTTTGGAAGTCGGTTAAAAATAGAATTCGCTAGATAAGACAT
Organism: Hypomecis atomaria; assembly: GCA_964007245.1. Lineage (NCBI taxonomy): Eukaryota > Metazoa > Arthropoda > Insecta > Lepidoptera > Geometridae > Hypomecis > Hypomecis atomaria. Next base: position 5,648,257 of record OZ023295.1, on the reverse strand, counting down.
GTCCACACGTAACATCTATAAATTGACACAAAGTTTACTCATAGAGCACAACAAATCAATTATTCCTATGCACACATAACATTACTGCATTTTAGAATATGTATTGTAAAGCAAACAGAAACATTTTTAATGTATTATGGTTTTGCTACATCCAAGCGTCTCGCGCGCTGATTATGGCCTTGCTCCAGATCTCTTGTTTTAACTCTGAACACCAACAAAACTCACAAGACTGCCTAACTATTCATCTCTATTCTTAGAATACTGGCAAAAGTGTACAACCTTGTACTCTAAGCACCTAAAATAGGCCGTCTATCACGTTAGAGCTATAAAAACGCGACCTAAATTGGAAATTCTGCGCGCAACTCATCGTGGCAGTAACGATAATCCACACTTTTTATATTCGGTTAAAACGCAGCTTCTTAAGTAGAAGCTTTCAAGGAGAACGAACTTTTCTGTTCACAAGTATAAAAATACACGCAAAAATGCGTCACCTTTATTTTTAATCTTAAGTTTTTGCCGTAACAAAGAATTGTACAGCTATTTTACTTTGCCATTTAAAATAAACATTCTTTTAAAATTCTATTGGAATCTGTAAAATTTTAACATTAATGCAGAGTAGCTATTATAAAATGAGCCGAATTATTCAAGATTTTGTTCAGCACTTTGAACAATGATTAGCATGTGAACACTTCAAAGTCGCATGTAATGTCGTAGGTACTTTTCTAGTTTACGACTTTATCCTAAGTTTCTATTACAATAGGTACTGTAGTACCCGAGAAAAGTTTCAGAACTTGTGTTAACGAAACGGTTCGAAGAAAAGATGGGTTAGATAGAAGTAGTCTGATATCCCAAGAAAATTGAATTGCAGCCGAGACCGATAAGGCGTTGTATTGAATTTTATCATTTCTCATCGACGCGTTGACATAAAAATACAGACGGAGGTAATAGACACGAACCCTTGTTTAGTGTTCCGTTTTGTAAGTAAAAACGGAAAGAAACACTTGTGATATAGATATAATTTCATTGTCTGTCGCGTAGACATAGGTATATATCGCTGTATCAAAATATCGCGTATTGTGACATTTCAAGTTTAAAATATGCGATTGCATTATAATCATGGGGATCCCCCCACAAGAATAATTTTATATGATCTGTTCAAATCAAAAATCAATATTTCTTCCCGAAAATATCAATGAAAAGTTTTGCACGAGTTGTACATTAGTTATTGTTTTGAGGATTGTACCATTCGTTTTTTTACATTTTTCGGACGACGCCCACTTTACCCAGAAATGTTTTGTAAAATGCAGATCAGAGATACGTCAACTATAGACAGGCTATAAAGCAGGATTGTTTTTCCGTCACCCGTTCGTTTTACATGACGACAAAATGACAGCCCTGTCCGTTATCCCCTGAGCATATTAAAATGCAAATTCAAACCGACGCCGATGATTTTTCTAGGGAACGCTGTGAAAGACCAGGGCCCTTATTGTGTAAGCGCTCTGACGCTCGGCTTCACTTTTCCTCCCGATCACTCTCGTGGCGTGAGTGACTGGCGCGAGCAGGACATAAAGCGAAGCCGAATGTCAGAGCGCTTACCCAATAAGGTCCCTGCTCGACTTTTGTGAATGCGATTGACGCTCTGGTTTTTAAAGGGTGTGAGAGGCAGCATCTTCCACCGGAAATAATTTTGATAAAACGTAGTCCTACTAAAGCTGCGCACATGGACATCAGAACAGATCTGTTAAAATCTTCGTACACATTCCAATTTGGTTGGAGCCAATCGGATCGTGTGTACCGTGGTTGGTTCAATATAGTCTCAGCTTATGGATTTTTCGCCACTACCTAAGATACCTAGGATATTTTGGGAAAATATTATAATAATATTCTAGGGAATCACCGGCGGCGGTAGTTATCGAATTACACGGACCTAAGCGTACGTAATGTAACTCTAATATTCTAATAACGGAACTCTCAGCAAAAAATCTGTACTGTATCAGCCTTTTAAATAGTCCACTGCAGGACGTAGGCCTACCCACGAAGGGTGATTGGGCCATTTCCACCACGCCATATTCACATACGCCAACGAATTTCTTCTACTTTCCGTACATAAATTCCGAAGAACTCATTGGTACGGGACCGGGATTTGAACGAACGAGCTTAAGATTATAAGGCCGGTGTCATTACTACTAGACCACCACGGCTTTTTTTAAGCAGAAATCACAATCACTTATTTGCCTTTAAAATTTAACAACAAATTGTCTTTATTTTTGGTCTAGGCAGTCTTACTGCCTATTCCTACTTTAGATTGTCTTCATGATTCATGTAGCTATGATCGGATTTTTCTACTAGACATCGATTTAACAGTTGTCGAGTATTGGATAGTCACGTCTGCGTATTACATATCAGGGTGTAGTAAAGATCTCATTATAAAGCCACACATCTTTATAAAAGGTTCAACTATCACCGAGTAGACAGGTAGTTGAACCCAGTGCATTTTTTTAGGCACTTTCTAGATTTATGCAATTACATTCCTCATTATTTAGCCACACATTTTTACACAGGGTTCCCACGATCACCAAGTAGGTTGAACCCTGTGATAAAACTGTGGATTTAAGCTATTAGTCATTCAATCTTTGTTTAGGGTTCAGTACTAAAAGGGTAAAAACGGGACCCTATTACTAAGACTCCTCTGTCCGTCCGTCTGTCTGTCTGTCACCAGGCTGTATCTCATGAACCGAGATAGCTAGGAAGCTGAAATTTTCACGGATGGTGTATTTTTGTTGTTGCTATAACAACAAATACTAAAAACAGAATAAAATAAATATTTAAAGGGGGCTCCCATACAACAAACCTGTTTTTGGCGTTTTTTTGCTCGATATTAATATTGGCAACAAGTAGATGCTTTAAATAGGGCTAAAGGGCTCGCATACGGTACGGAACCCTTCGTGCGCGAACCCAACTCGCACTTGGCCGGTTTTTTCTAATTGCGTTAGATCCGCACTGAGGTGCGTAGTGGGTATGGCCTTATCACCTGTCGTAGGTAAGCCTATGTTATACAGTGGACTATTAAAAGACCGGTACTGTTTATAGAAGTAGCTAACCAAGTTGACTTTAAAAATAAATATTTGGTATTTCCAAAATTTGTACCCGACATTCCATTCAAAACGAACTTCCAGCACAAGTTCTTAATCGAAAAATAATGTACCGCCGAGATAGCAGAAGGGTAAAAACGCGCAATTCCGTGCTCTGTTGTATCATTTGGTACATTAATTGCCGCCATAAGTTCGACGTCGGGTTTTATCGCCCAGGCAGCCGCTCCTCGCTTATGCAAATTATACGCGCCGCCTGCCGGTAATGTCCACATTATAACAATTTAAGAAGTAAAACAACAATAAGTGTGTCCAATAACCCAGTGCTGGGCCGGGTCAGCTATCTGCGTTGGCCTCGGGGCCAGATTCAAGATTGGAGAAACGGATTGAGGTACGCGCCGACCGGAACTAGGCAGAGCAAAATGTAGCGCAAAATTGAGAAATCTTTATTGCAGAAATTAAACTAAGAAAAACTATAGATGTAATAATAACAATTTAAGAATTAAAACAACAAAAAGTGTGTCCTATAACCCAGTGCTGGGCCGGGTCAGCTATATATCTGTGTTGGCCTCAGGGCCAGATTCTCAAGATTATACAAACGGATCGAAGTACACGCCGATCGGAACATGGTAAAGAGATCAAAATATAGTAATTACAATATTGTGAATTCTTTTTGCAGAAGGATAATTCGATAAACTACAGAGGTAAATACAACAATTTAATTTATTTAAGTAGTTATAAAGCTACAATAAGTGTGTCTAAAAACCCAGTGCTAGGCTGGGTCAGCTATCTGCGTTGGCCTCGGGGCCAGATTCAAGATTGGAGAAATGGATTGAGGTACGAGCTGATTTGAACTAGGCAAAGCAAAATGTAGCGCAAAATTGAGAAATCTTTTTTGCAGAAAGATAAGACGAAAAATACAGTAATTATAACAATTTAAGAAATGAAAAAATACGTGTGTCCAATAACCCAGTGCTGGGCCAGGTCAACTATCTGCGTAGGCCTCGGGCCCAGATTTAATATTGGAGAAACGCATACAGGTACACGCTGTACGGAACATGGCAAAGCAAAATGTAGTACAGAATAGTGATTTTTATTTGGCAGAAACATAAGACGATACACTATACAGGTATTTATAACAATTTAAGTACAATAAGTGTATACGATAACCCAGTGATGGGCCGGGTCAGCTATATGCGTTGACCTCGGGGCCACATTCAAGAGAAAAGCCGAGAAATCTTATATTGCAGAGATAAGACGATAAACTGTAGGGATAATTACGTATAAAATTTAAAAAGTAAAACAACAATAAGTGTGTCCAACAGACCAGTGCCAAGCTTGGTCAGATATTATTATTTACTGGCGACCCGCCCCAGCTTCGCACAGGTGTATTATACGTACAAATCATCCTCTGGAATCACTCTATTAAAAAAACGCATCAAAATCCGTTGCATAGTTTTAAAGATATAAACATACATATACAGACAGACAGCGGGAAGCGACTTAGTTTTATACTATGTAGGTAGGTATTTGATGTTGGGGTCTAGAAATATATCGTTTCGACTGTAAGAAGTCCATTGGCTATTCCTAGAAACTAAGTTATTTCCAATGAGACCAACTGGTAATGGCCTACGTCCAGCGTGCTCCTACGGCCCTAATCATTCGCCTGTTGCCGACGACTTTTTAAGAAGCCAGTACGCCACAATGTGTGTCCAGTGCGAATTATTAACGTATATAATATATTTACATGAGGGAGGTTCGTCTGTAAGTATCTTTTTTATGCTCATCGATATTTTCGCCAATTGTGAACCGATTTAAAAAAATCATTTTTAAGTTCGACAAAGTATATTTTTAAATGTTCCCATTTAAGTTTTATCTTTAGGCTGAGCCGTTTTTGATAAATTAACAAAAATGTACATGAACGTCGATTTGTAAAAAATAATTCGAATTCTGTACACAAAGAAAGTCACTGCTGCGTTTTTTTTTTTGCGAAAAAAAAATACTTTTCTTATTACATTCCTATTATGTCAAGTGATTCGAATTAAAATTCGAAAACGCACATTCTTGTAACTTCTCTTACTATTTAATGCAAAGACTAACAACTTGTTATCGCTTTGTTTCATAATAATTTATTATATTACATAATTTTTTACAATTTAACCCATTATTGGTAAACAGCAGTAAAGCTGAATACACAAAATACCATAGTTGTGATACCATAAAATACAGACTTCATTCTCGGGTACACATATGGTGATACTTTTACGACACTCCCCGAGCAATGAAGACCTTTCATAAAGCAGATACGTGTGTGTTTTGTAAACCCGGCTTTAAAAGCTTAGCGGGATGCACTACGCATATTAAGCAGTTCCGCGAATCTGTCTTTTTAGTGTGGTGTTGCCAGATAAAACAGCGAAAAAGTTATACAAACTACACTCAAATATACTATTTTTTATAAAAGTAACATGTGTATGAAAACGTTTAGATTGTGTTAGCTAGACTACGCATTGTAAGCAATTTCGCAAATCTGTTCTTTTTTTAAACAGCTAATACGTTAGTAATTACAAGGAAATCAGTTTTATTTTACATGAACAGTAATATTGTCAGAGTGTATAAACACATTAAAATAGTTTTAGCTTCGTTAACTTAGCTTATTGTGTCAGAAATTTTAAAAATATGTGCAAGCACACAAACTATTTTAAAATATGTACTGAATGTAGGCATAACTTGTAAGTTTTACTAAGTTTTTTTACAAAATAATCTTATTTTTAGTAAAAATTTGCATTTTGTTTTCATATATAGTAATATTTGTGAAAATATGTATACTTTTATAAAAAAAACAATACGTGATTGAAAAAATAATATTTTTAATATTTTTACTTTTATAAAAAAAAAACAATACGTGATTAAAAAAATATATTTCCAGTTGAAGTATAAGTGCAAAATACATGTAATTTTGAGAGAACAAAATAATTGGACTGAAGGTCCAACGAAAATGGATGGTGAATTATGTTATTTTTCTAACGCAAACTTTTTAATTCTACCTTCAGGTTTTACAACCGTATTTTTCACTGGCAACACTTTTGTCCGACAATGTAGAGAACAGTTTATGCTAGACTCATTTTATTTTAATGCTCGAAACCATTTTTACGTCTCATTTTCATAAAGCACCGACATAATTATGCGGAAAGGTGGACAAGAAGGGATGCGATTTTTGCTCTGTTTTATGCTAATGTAAGTGTAGCCACCCCTTTATGCTAATAGCTGAATATGAGATACGTAACTCTGCCCGCATCGTTGTATGGTTAGGATTGTTTGACTGTCTATCTGTTATAAGATATAATTATGTGCAGTTTAAAGTAAGTAAATCTGTGAGAAACTGCAATAAGTAACTATTTTTTAAATACGAGTAAATGCATGCTTTTAATTCTGGTTACTCTAATTGTGTCACTTTGATTATGTCTGTAATAAAATAATATAGCTATTTTCAATTTTATCAAATACTACTTGCTCGTCCTGGCTACTGGGATACGAATGAATTTTAGCTATGAACTATAAACCTATCAGAAGATTTTTCTAAAAGATAGTGACAGACAACTGATTTGCAATTTTATTTGCAGTTCAGAAGATTGCAGATACACAGACAAACACATATAAATACTTTATTTTATAATACGTAGTGAAGTTTGTATTAGACTGATGGGCTACTCCTGGGATTTTGTAATGCCAGTAAAATGAAATAGGTAAGCAAATTACGTTATCTTTTGAATAGGTATTACAGATACTGTGTGTGATACGAGTTATGTTAAAGCAATTCCAAAATTTAATAAATAACGTTGACAACCTGGTGACATCGAAACTGTCATCATACTCATCAGCACAACGTTGAATTATGTTGTCACATCGCAGACCAAACTCCGAAATCAAAAAGCTCTTTGGACGGCTTCTGTCGTGTATAAACGATAACTTTTAATTACAGTACATCAAACACGAACAAAATTGAAGTAATAAAACGCTACGGTAAAAACACGCGACATTTGTGACTGTTTCCACGACAATTTTTCACGTAACACTAGCTTCACGGGACTAAACGTGAAATCGGGAAAAATCTGATATTGCATTAGTGCTATGTCTCTTAAATCCGACACATGTAAAATTATCACATTTTTAATTACACTGGAACTGTTTTTTTAGATATTTCTCCTTGAAATATATGCATATTTCCCAGTATCTGTATTATCATAAATCTATGAAACGTTTAGTTGTCTATGAATCTGTTTTTTTTTTGATATTCTAAATTCACCAGCAAAAAAGTTTTTAAATATTACGTCACTTAAAAAAATACTTACCTAATTCTTCTGGGTATATTACATCGTAATACAATGTATTAGCATTTGCTTTTATCCCTTCATATAAAGGATAACATTCTAAACAACGTATATGGTCATAGTTATGAGTAGAAATCCTAGTAGTTGACGGACGACGCATAGATATTCAGACCTTCTATAGTTGTAGACTTTATACAGGGTTATATAGACGGACATACCGTCACCTACAGAAACATCGGGTGTATAGAGTTTAGTTAGTTTTTAGATCAATGTCCTCTCAAGTACCTATTTACTCTCAACTGAGTACTCATTAGGTACTGAAGTTCAAAGAAAATATTTACTTACATTATGCCACCGTTTCTAAACTACTTCAATTTATTACGTAAGGCTAAGTGTGACCTTAGTTGGAGTAGGCCTCTAAATATCGTTACTTTGTTGTTCTTTTACATTTTTACCTTAATCAATCTTATCCTAGCATGCAATGTACTTGGACTCTTATTTGTCAAACATCAACTGAAATCATAGTAAAAGTCAATAAAGACTGGCTTCTGATTGATTTCATGTTTGAGAGTTAGTTACATACTTGATTTTGTGCTATATTTCTTTAAACCAATATAACATAGTTCTGTACATAGGTTCTGTATTGGTTTTGACTTATCAGTTATCACTTACAAATTACGACTGGCTCGGTGGATCGGTGGTTAGAGACCTCACTCTTGCGTAAAGAGTATCTAATGAATACTGTTCAGTACCATAAGATCCTTTACCACCGACGTATACTTGACGAAATGGTGTATACTTTAAGTGAAGTTAAATTAGTCGAATGACGACATTTTTATTTAGAATCAGTCACTAGGGCTGGTACAAAATCATGTTATAATTTTACTAAAGCTGTCTAAAATGGGAAGTAATTAACTCTCTCACCGAAATGGCAATGAGAATGAATTGACAAAAAAAGAGTCCAATAATAAAAGAAAAAGGTAAAGAACTCACCACCAGCAGCGTCGACTTGACCGTAGAGGTTGAGGATGCAGGCAAACAGAAGTACGACGACGGTGCGGTTGAGCGCGGTGCGCCGCTCTCGCATCTTACCGGCGCCGCGCCGCGCCTGCGCCAAAAACCACGTGACAACGCACACGCTGGAACCACATCACCCGCTCCACAAAATGGCGGGCCACCACAAAATGGCCGCTCCCAAGATGGCCGCCGATTCCAATATGGACGCTTCAAAATGACGGCTCCTTTCTACTTACGATATCTTACACACTATACACATCACAACCGAGTTTTGCCACTTAATTTAATTACATTGAAAACTTTAATCTAACATTAATTTAATTGATACTTTTTGTATATCACAAAAATACGACAACCGCTTCGATGATTAAAAAATTTCAAAATTTCAAAACACGTAGACAACGACGAAGAGTTTAATTAATTTCGTTAGCTATATTTACAATTTTATTTCTATTCTAATTAGGTAGATTTTCGTTTGGTTTTAGAGAGTTAGGCTATAGATTCACTGCGCGATAGCATATTAGGAAGCACAGTTTTGTCGTCGCGAGGGCTCTAGTTCATCCATATTCCATTGTAATTCGGCACTGTTATTCTCAACTGAACTCTTTACGAACACTGCACTTGCAAGTTCGTGCAACTTCACGATTCACGATTCTCTTCTCAATCAAACACATTTTTTATTGTATTCCTTCAGAATCATGTATTGCTTTGCTGGAACCTAGAACAAAATCAGGAGAACGTTATAGACTGGCATGACTATTACCTCGCCACATCGCAACTACAGGCAAGATTCGCTTAACATACATTTAGCTTGAATGTCGTATCATGGCGAAGACTTTCGCGTTAACTGCAGCGAGTTAGAACAAAGTCGCGATCAAATATCTAAAGATACAACGCGATAACTTAAACGATTGCGTCATAGCGATGAGCATCATGCCAACGAACAACATTAGATTTTAATACGGATTTAGAATGCGCATGTTCTAATTAACGCCTAAAACGATTGTTATTTAGGTATTCACGAAATCCTAAAACAATTACCCCGTTGAAATCTGAAGCCAGCCACAATACAAATTAATCTATTCGACCTTTTAATTTTATTAAATGTAGACGTAAATTATAAAAGTTTTCACTGAAGCAGAAATCACTCAGAGGTACGCGCACTCACGGCCAAGCAGATATGTAACTTCCCAGAAGGTCAGCCCTATTATGTCTATTTATAGCTATTAACATTTCTATACATTGCTATTTAGAAGCGGCTACCAACTACTGTAACCCCAAATCAATTCCATTAACATCAGATGAAAGCGAATGTACAGACATAAATCCTGGTCCTTTTCTTTGTGACCATCCAGTTATTTTGCCTAAAAATGTACGTGACAAAAGATCCCACCAATACAGGAACGATAAAGGCGGAAAAGACATCGAAAACTGACCTATTGATAAAACAAAAATATTTCCGAAATTCGAGGTTGACGATAATATTGAGTGACGTATTTACTGATCTTATTTCATAAGGCAATGAATATCAAAGCGAAACGATAACTTCATAGATAAATGGGCTGGCATTATTCAATGTTGATGGTTAGGTTCTACTAAAATAACTTCAAGAGAAAGAAATCACGTGATAGAAAGATAAAAAAAAATTATAATAATTTGAATGAGTGAAACGCGTTTTTATAAACTGTATTTAAAGCTGCTGTAACATGAAAGTTTCGAATTTAATAACTGAGACTCTCCCTGTAGTGTAGACAGAGATGGATGCAGGATCTACTAAATATTCAGGACGAGCGAAGGAGACAGAGCACGGCAGTTTGCACAACTTATAACTTCAATAAGGTCGGTCCAGGTGTGACCGTTGTTGGATATAAAGCTATTTGCACAGCCCCGGGCATAGAATAGATATCCGGATATGTATCTCAAATTTATTTCACGGAAGATATCTAAAATTCAATTGGGAATGTTCGCGATGTTATTAAAACGTTGTATAAGTTCTGTTGGCTCTAAAAATACGCGAAGTTGCGGGAATCATTTGATTACGTACTTTAAATGGCGGGTTGTTTATCTATCGTTAGGTTAGTTTATTGAATCAGGCGTTACTTTGCGGAAGTTCATCTTCAAATTCTTGTTTTGAATAAATATTTAGTGTATTTCCGCTCTGTCGTAGTCATATAAGTTAAGGGTACTATTCAAAATTCAAATTAAATCACAAACAAAATTAGTAATTAATCATCAAACTGTAGCATGGTTCGACTATGGTTAGGTCAGGTTAGAAAAGTTAGGCTTAGGTATGTTTACAAAATATGAATGAACCTGAAACAAAATTTTTAATTAATCCGTTTAAAATAATAAAAAATAATTAAACCTATAACAAAAATAGTAATTAGTAATCTATTTAAAAAATGTAGTAAACCTGAAAAAAATATTTAATTAATATGTTAAAATTACAAATATAATTTATTTATTCACTCACTCGCTGAGTGAGCTCGAAGAGTCAACACGTCCTGAAGATGCCTCGTTTAGAGGCGAAACACGTGTCGAATAGAGTACAGTAAGAATAAGGGTGCTATTTATTGACTAAGTATTTTTTCAATTATTTTATACCATTTTTAATAAATAAATTATATTTGTAATTTTAACATATTAATTAAATATTTTTTTCAGGTTTACTACATTTTTTAAATAGATTACTAATTACTATTTTTGTTATAGGTTTAATTATTTTTTATTATTTTAAACGGATTAATTAAAAATTTTGTTTCAGGTTCATTCATATTTTGTAAACATACCTAAGCCTAACTTTTCTAACCTGACCTAACCATAGTCGAACCATGCTACAGTTTGATGATTAATTACTAATTTTGTTTGTGATTTAATTTGAATTTTGAATAGTACCCTTAACTTATATGACTACGACAGAGCGGAAATACACTAAATATTTATTCAAAACAAGAATTTGGACTATCGTTAGGTGCTAGAATGGGTTTTTGGAGAGGTTTTGTATTTCTGCGCAATCTTAATAGTTTTTGTAGTCAGAATGCTTAATTTATATAGTGTAAGCTAGTAAGTAAAATAACATTTGATTTTATTAGTATTGTTTTCTTCATGAAGCATTAAATTGCTTGACTTTTACCAGGGAAAATCATTTCAATATTTTTACGTGTACGTTAATTGACAAATGGACAGATTACTGTTGCTTGTTTTTGTAGAAAATTATTTTTTTTATCATGGATTTTTGACGGTGACGAAAATATGTAATACACAGAAGACAAAAATAACTAACACCTAGACCCAGAGCGGATAGTTGTCATAAAATATGTGCCTGTCCCAAATATCTGCCTGGTCCGGAATCGAACTTGGGACCCTTTGCACCGAAGTTTGGTACTTCCAACTGCTCCAGGAAGGGCACATAATGTGCATATTATGGGAGTGTGTGTCCATATTATTGCATGTTATTTTGGTACTTCTTTGTTTCATTTGAATAAACACAAAGTCAATTTCCCTACGTTCACTATCAGCAATTCAATTAAATAAACAGTCGTAAAACAAAAATATGACGACAAAGCAATAAAATGTTCCGTGATGGCTGAATTATTTGGAACTGTCCACATAAAGCTAAAAACCGACGAACCGCAAAAAGGTCGTCCGTAAATACAAGCCTGATGAGAGCAAAACAAGCTAGCAGCACTTTTCACCACCAACCGCAGGGAAATGACCACGGAGCTGACAAAGAGAGGAGGTGGCGTGACTATTATAAAGGCCATAGTTCGTAAATGTGGGTACCTAAGTATTTAATAGTAGTTCTCTAAACTGATCTTGCGACCCATCTCTTGAACTAAATCTTCATAAGCCTATATATCGAGTCGCTCTTGACCAATTTGGTTCATGTTTTTTTTTGTGACTACAATTGATGTAAATCAGTCGAAACGTCAGGATGATGAGGTATTTTTTATCTCGTAATTTTAATGCGCGATTAGTCCTATAGTGTATAATAACAAATTGGTTCATACTCGGAAATATTGTTAGGCTTTCGCTACTAAACAATTTTGCCAAATATTATCGAAATCGGCTGATAAATAGCACGACAGTAATTTTTCCCTCTTTTTGAGGGAAATTCTCCCCCTCCCTATCAAAAATGCCGACGACAAAAATGTATTAACTCATAGAACCTGTGTACCAAGTTTCATTGAGATTAGTAGAAAAATACGACCTGTAGCCGAAAACCAACATCTGTACAGACGAAAGAAAAATCGCTGTGTTAAAACGGATATCTTCGCTGTTGCTCGATCAATGATTCGATCAGATCTAAGAATCGATTTTTACTAAAATATTCTAGCAGTATTTTATCGCTATGGCAAAGTTACCACGAAACACAGACACGATAACATCAAATTAAGAATATTACAATACAGTGAAATTAATCATCATCCTTTGAAAAATAACAATTAAAATACAAATTGAGACGATCAAAAAGATGTGGACGCAAGTAGCACAAAGCCCTTAGTCCAAATTTGGCTTTGTTTACTTAAACTTTCGCGTTCGCGTGTGGCTCCATACATTTTGGTTAGTTCTTCCTCGTTTCCACCAGGGGCGCTGTACAATAATGTATAGAGCCATACAGAAACAGCTGTAGTTTCAATTTACGTGTAAGCCTGTACTAATCCCTCAGGTGAAATGAATGAAAATAATAATATAATTGGGGGAGACCTTTGCCTAGCAGTGGAATATTACATGTTAACTAATAATAATAAAAAAATAAAACTATAAAATTCTAAAGCTTGCTTATTATTTATTATATACTAGAAGGGTATTTTTTTTCTCAGCAATGTACAAAGTTAACAAGGATAAAGTGGTCCTTACAAACTTTTTATAGCTATCTCAAAGGACTCAACACACTTAGTAGATTAGAGCTGTCGGTAGAATTTTACCAGTTTTTGATTTCCCTGAACGTTTAATCCTTTACGATACAATTGAAATAATAATTACAAGTTTTCATGCCACCTCTCTTTTGTAGTTACTCTGTGGGAATAATAATGGAATGAATGCAGGTCAGTCAGTCGAGTGACCCCAGAGATCGATTTATTATTTTTCAAAACAATCGATTTCCGGTTATTTGGTCCACCGCAGATTTATCAAATAAATTATTACAAGCATGAATTATGAAATAATACGCATATATTGACAAAGAAAACAAAAAACTGAAATTACACTTTTCACTAAGACAAAAATTATATTACCTACTTAAACAAAAAGAAAAGAAAGAGAATACTAACACTTAAACCACAAAATAAAACCTAGTCTAAAATGTCATGGGGTGTCTATCTACACGAGGGACATAATAATTATGATCACTGTAATTTTCTTTATGACCAAATTTTATTATGGTACAAACTCTGAAAGCCATGTCAGAGGCCTTCAAGCGGCCTAAAAACTCTGACACCAGGGCTAGCCAACCGGCCTATACGAACTTACTTACTCTGAAATCGCGTAAAAACATTAGCTGTTCTTGCAAATGTTCAATAAACTCCAACAAAATGTATGATAAAACTATTTTATATATTTTAGTCGTCATTTCGCAATTTCCGAGTTAGTTTCGTAGTAAAGTTGGTCGTTATGATCAGTACAATGATATCCTAAAACATGTGCGTTGTCTAGAAATACAAGTATTTTGTTAGGTTCCGTACCTCAAAAGGTACTTAAAAGTATTTTATCGAAAGTTCTGGAGTCGAAAAGTTCTCGAGTGGAGACCACGCACCGGCAAGCGCATCGTAGGACGTCCAGCCACAAGGTGGGCGGATGACCTCATTAAGACCGCTGGATCGCGCTGGATGCAAGCCGCTAACAACCGGTCTTATTGGAAATCTACAGGGGAGGCCTATGTCCAGCAGTGGACGTCTTATGGCTGATAGAGGATTATGGTGATTAAAAGTCTTTTATAGGATCACTCGACAAACTTAACCAAATACGCAGTGAAATTGGCCTGGAAATTTAAATCGAGTCTAAATTTGTGATACGAGTAGGTACCTTTATTAATGAAGTTCTATCCTGAATTTAACGATCCAATCGTAAGATATAAAACCCAAGATTGAAGCTAATTGGAAAATTGCTTCATGAATTTCAGAGAGATTCTAATTTTGAGAGGCGTAGGTTTTAAAGAGCCAATTAGGAAGAATACTTAGTCGTGGCCATACTCGAACAATGCTTGAAATACTTAGGCGAGTAGAGATCCAAAATTAACAGTTAGAAATTGTTTCAGCAAAATAGAGCCTGTCTGTTACAATTTAGCACGCTGTATCTGTATTCGATGATTTCAGGAATTAGCAAGGAAATTGACAAACTGATTGACTGCTCTATAAATACCAGGTCTTTGGTTGCTAATTCATAAAGATGAGAACTGTCAGAGTTACTAAGTATACTAAAATAAAATAAATGACATGACAACTCTGGTTTAATTTTTGTGGTAATGTAGTAACATTACTCGGATTTTATTAAAAAGTTTTATATTCGAATTCTGATAGATAAATGGAGTGGCTTAGGTGCCCGTTATTAATAATTTTATTTATAACGGCCTATGCCATTACAAATTATGATCTAAATCAAAATTGGTTAATTTTTTTTCTAAATTGATTCTAGTATGGCATAATTTCGTACTGTTTATTATTATTTCAATGTCAATGGATACTTCTTATTTGTTAAAAATAGTTTTTTGTTTGTATTGTAGGTATGCCCAGCATTATATCATAAGATGATGACTCTGATATTCGTATGGCAAGGTTTTGTCGCAAATGTATATTACTAGAAGCTCGTTCTCAACAGCTAATAATCAATTGAACATGTATAATAAATTGCTTAGTTGCATAGTAAAACAACAAACATAATCTGAAATGAGAACCTAACAATTATTTGCTCCGCGAAGAATAAAACAAAGGCTCCAGCGATTATTCGAATACAACCAGAGCAGAGTGTAAAGCAAAGCTAAAAGTTAAACGTAGGTATTTTAGTAAACTGAAGCAAATCAGTTTGCTTTTTGTTCCGTACACAGAAAGAAAAAGATTATTTCAAAGCAAAATAATTACTGGACAAATTAAAAAATGGGAACAGAATTCCAGTGCTATTCCCGGCGCGACTGTGCGACGGAATTTTTTCACTGTACTTTTTACACTTTGTTTTAAATGTATTTTCTTTCGTGAATTGCTGTGAACTAGGTACTTGATTTGTGTTAACTTCTATTGCTGCCGACACACTTTATATACTAACTAGCATAAGGCTACAAATTTTGTCCAAAAACAGTCGCCATCCGATATATAGGGGTCCATCCGATGTATAGAGATGCCAAAGCTTTCTTTTGCTATCGCTGTGGTACGCTCATGGAGTACGCAAGCTTGCTACGTTACGCTTTTAATATTGTATTTTTTATACAATTGAACTAGGTTATAGAGTAATTGTATTAATACTAATTATTTAATTAACCCTTGACGAGTCACCGGACCTAGTTGGTAGAATGAATTCTAGTCGAGGGCAGGTACAAGAAGGACGAATTTAAACATCTGTTCTGGATCTTAATTTGTCCTTGCCGTTTTGTGCACTTATACACCTCTGACACGGAGCACATATTCCAGTGACGAGTTATAAATATGAAGCTATTTTTTTCATCTTTTAAAACCAGTTTTTCACAAAGAACACGATAACGCTCCTTGCGAATACAGGATGCTTTATGGGAGCGACAGATGTAAACACAAAAACAGAATGAAACGTAAATACGCGCTCTACAAAAGCTATAATTGGAAACAATATTAACACTCATAGTTAGAGATTAAAAGTGAATGCTGCCAATAAAATTTTATACCTTCGTATAAAACTTTAGTATTCTCGATAAGCGCAGTTTTCAGTGGAGGCCACAATACCCGGAAGTTAATGTCTGGGAAACACTAGAACAGTGCTCGTTAGTTTTTTATACGGGCCTTCGGGGCTTAAACAGGTTTCAGTTTCTTTTGAGGTTACTGATTTAGAGCTTTAAAGTGAAAATGCAACGAGCATGTGTGTTTTAAGGGTCTATGTAGGGGTGAGGAATGCGAGCGTCAGCGAAACGTGCGCCCGAGTTGCGATAGCGCCCTCCGCCGCTTCCTCGCCTCCTCAGTCATCCGCTCGCCGCCGGCCCTTGTACTCGTAAATGTATGGATATTAAATAGTGAAATGGTATTACGGAGTTTGGAGTTGATTTCCCCAAGAGTTTCCCCGGTTAGGCAAGACTATATATAACCGGTGCCCAATGCACCGGCAAGTGGTGACCCCGACGTGACACACAGACAGACGTACAGAGAATATGAGGAGCGACATTGCAGAGGTACAGTCGCAAGGAAGCAGCACTATGGCGTCAGGAGAGCTGGCAGCGCAGATGAGAATGTTGCACATGGAAGTGGCAGCCCTGAAAGAGGAGGTCAAACAGAACCATCAGTACAGACGCAGCGCGTACAGAGGTCGCGGTAACGGACGCGGTCGAGGATGGGGACGCGGCAGGAGTGCGTCGAGATCGGCGTCACGACCCAGAAGAACGGAGAAGGACCCAGATTGGCTTTGTAGACAACACTTTAGGTATGGAAGTCGCGCATGGAGTTGTGAGGAGCCGTGCGCATGGAAGAGATCACCTACGCGGAAAAACAGATCACCGCCACATCCGGAAAACTAGCGGCGGTGGAGTCCCAGCAGGCAGACTTCATACCAGGAGTGAACCATCGCCTGTGCGTATATGATAGGGAACTAGCGTTAAATTTTCTGATAGATACCGGTGCGAACGTTTCAGTGATCCCAGTGTCGAGTGTAGAAAGAAAGCAACGTCGCGAGTGTCATTATAAGCTGTACGCAGCAAACAACACGGAAATTAAAACTTACGGTACTAAAGTGTTAAAGTTAAATTTAGGCTTACGACGCTCGTATACGTGGACGTTCATAATAAGTGACGTAAAGCAAGCTATAATAGGTGCGGATTTACTAAGGACTCATAAGTTAGCAGTAGATCTAGCAAATAGAAAATTAGTAGATAATGTAACAAACTTGAAAACATGTGGAACCGTGCGTAATTGCGATGAGGCATCGATTTCGAGCATACAGGCGGACAACCCATATCATGACATCTTATGTAGATTTCCAGAAATAACTAAACCTTTCAGCTACAAGGAGAAGCCTACTCATTCTGTATACCATCACATCGAGACGACGGGACCACCCACCTACGCAAAGGCCAGGCCTTTGCCCCCGGAAAGGTATAAAAAGGTCAAGGCCGAATTTAGTTTGATGCAGGAACTCGGAATATGCCGTCCATCGAAGAGCCCGTGGGCGAGTCCATTGCACGTCGTGCCGAAAAAGGATGGATCGTTACGACCTTGTGGAGACTACAGGAGGCTGAACGCGGTAACCAAACCGGACCGATACCCAGTACCGCGGATTCAAGACTTCACGTACGGATTAGCAGGTAAGAAGCATTTTAGTAGGGTTGACATTAATCGAGCTTACCATTTAATTAGCGTACATCCTGATGACGTACCCAAAACTGCAATAATATGCCCTTTTGGATTATTCGAATTTGAACGATTAAATTTTGGACTGAGAAATGCAGCGCAAACTTTCCAGCGATTTATGAGTCATACGGTGTTAAAAGGTTTAGAATGCATGAAAGAGGACGATAAAGAGTCGTACCTATTCTGTTATATCGATGACGTCATCATAGCATCAGATTCGGAGGAACTTAACAAAAAACATGTTACTAAAATGTTCGAAAAATTGGAAGAAGTAGGCATAACAATAAATACCAGCAAAAGTGTGTTTGGTCAAGCTGAGATCGATTTTTTGGGTTACAGGGTAACAGCGGAAGGAATTCGACCGTTAGAAGATAAGGTAAAGGCGATTACAGACTACCCTAAACCGAAGACCGTAGAGCAGTTACGAAGATTTATGGGTATGTGTAATTTCTATAGATCTCACTTAGAAGGAGCAGCAGAACAACAGGCAGAGTTGAATAAGTATTTCCATAACTCGAAAAAACGAGACAAAACTATAATTAAATGGACGACAAAGGCGGAAGAAGCGTTTGAACAGTGTAAACTTAGCCTTAAAGGCGCAGTTACACTGTCGCATCCAGTTGCAGAAGCACATTTAGGTCTGATGACGGACGCCAGTGGCACATCAGCTGGTGGGGTACTGCAGCAAAAGGTAGGTGGAAAATGGACACCTTTAGGTTATTTTTCAAAAAGATTTTCGGAAGCGCAAAAGAAGTACAGCACATACGATAGAGAGTTGTTAGCTATCTACTTGGCGATAGTACATTTTCGTAATATGATAGAAGGAAAAAGCTTAACAGTGTACACGGACCATAAACCATTGTGTTTTGCATTCACGAAAGTAGGTTCAGATAAAGAAACACCACGGAGAACAAGGCAATTGTTGTACATCAGCGAATTTACGAGCGACATACAACACGTAAAAGGTGACGATAACCGAGTTGCTGACGCATTATCACGGGTAGAGTTTATAGAATGCCCAACGGTGGTCGATTACGATGAATTAGCAGAAGCGCAAGAATCCGATACGACGTTGACCGAGTTGCGAAACGATAACAACGGTAAGTTGCAGTTTAAGCGAATGTTATTGCCACACAGCAACAGGACGGTATATTGCGAAATTTCTATTACAGACCCTATTTAACCGAAAAGTTTAGAAAGATAGCGTACGAATCGGTACATAATATAAGTCACCCAGGTATACGAACATCTAGAAAAATGGTGACTCAAAGATTTTTTTGGCAAGGAATGAATAAGGACGTTAGTAATTGGGCTAAATCATGTATGTCTTGCCAAAAAGTAAAAATAAACCGACATACAGTTTCAAGGACGCAGAGTTTCCCACCTTCAGAAAAACTAGCCCACGTACATATTGATATTGTAGGAAAATTAGAACCAAGTAGAGAAGGTTATAGTTACTGTTTAACGATGATAGACAGGTACACACGCTGGCCGGAAGCAGTGCCTATTATGGATATGTCAGCAGACACGGTAGCTAAAACTTTTTACGAGCACTGGATATGTAGGTTCGGATGCCCAACTTATTTAACCAGCGACCGAGGAAAATGTTTAGAATCAGAGTTATTTAATAGTTTAATGAAAATATTAGGAATTAGTAAATTAAGAACAACAGCGTACCACCCGGCCAGTAACGGAAAAATAGAGAGATGGCATCGTTCAATGAAAAGTGCAATAACATGTCGTTTAACGCAAAATAGATCTTGGACCGACGAGTTACCTACCGTATTATTAGGTTTGAGAACCGCAGGCAGGAGCGATAGTGGTATCAGTCCCGCAGAGATAACCTTGGGACATACACTACGGCTACCGGGAGATTTCTACAACAGCGTAAGTAACAAGCAGTTAGATACATACACTTATGTCAACAAGGTAAGGGATATTATAAAGAATTTGAAACCACAGACTAGGACTGACAATAATGACAAAAAAGTTTTTGTCCATAAAGATTTAGAAACTTGTACACACGTGTTTATAAGAAACGATATGCTTAAGAAATCTCTGACTCCGAATTACCACGGTCCATATCAGGTATTAAGTAGAAATAAGAAGGTATTCGAAGTACAGCTTCCAAATAGAAAAACTTATGTAACAATAGATAGGACCAAACCAGCCTATTTATTACAAGAGTTGGAAAGCGAGGATAGTGGCCATATATCCGAAAAAAAGCAGCCAGGCAACGATTTCACCAAAAACAGTCGAAAAAATGATGATGATGATGATATTGTAATAAGTTCCAATGTAAGAAAAACACGGTCAGGGCGAACAATTAAGCCACCCGTGCGATTTTTAGAACAGTAAGCAATCTAAGTATGTATTAAGTAGGACTGTTAGGATGTGTCATACTGCACGAAGTGAAGCGCGCATTGTAATGCGATTATAGAACAAGGCAAGGGAAATAAGTAAGGCAAGTATAGCATCGCGCGACGTAGCACACAGTATGACATAGCCTTTAACAATTTGTGTTTATGTAAGAGTATTTGCGGAATTTAAGAGATGTAGAATAAGAAAACTTTAACATTATAATTATACGCTTCGGTGTAAACGTGTTATAATTTCATCGAGGAAATAATTTTTAAAAAATACGTAATCAGTCATGGGAAATCCTTATACCAAGGAAGAGAAAAAGGAGGAAATTATCATCGCTCAGAACGGAGCTAATAACGCCAGTCAATCCCACACGGAGCAAAAATTGGAGATATATGGAATTACTGTAGTTTCACTAACAGTAATAATTTTAGTAATTGGTCTGTGCATCATGTATAAGAGGTGCAATAAAAGCGTGAAAAAGTGGGCGAGGAGAGAATTGAGTGGAGTGGTGATATCCGGGGACAAATCCGGATCACCACCATCAGCAGGCCCAGGTGTTATTATAACATAAGGTGATAGTGATGAAATTATAACGCGGAGAATGTAGGGATAGTAATATTATGTACTTATGATAATTATGTGTGTGACAAGATTTTTTTCTCAAATTGAATTAGTGCTTACGTATAGTGATAAATTGGAGTAGTGCTTGGAATGATATAACGAAGTAGTGCTTATAGTTTAAAGGTAGATATTTAGAGATAAATAAAACAAGTTTGATAGAATTTTAAAATTTTATTTTGTGTTTAAAAACTACCAATGTTTTTATTTTGTGGTACATATTTTTTTTTCTTCTTGATGTTGATAAAATACCAAGGTGTATTGTATTGTGTGATTTTATTTTTTTTGGTATTTGTGTTTAATATTTCAGCGTTATTTTTTTTGTAAGGGGGGGGATGTATGTAGGGGTGAGGAATGCGAGCGTCAGCGAAACGTGCGCCCGAGTTGCGATAGCGCCCTCCGCCGCTTCCTCGCCTCCTCAGTCATCCGCTCGCCGCCGGCCCTTGTACTCGTAAATGTATGGATATTAAATAGTGAAATGGTATTACGGAGTTTGGAGTTGATTTCCCCAAGAGTTTCCCCGGTTAGGCAAGACTATATATAACCGGTGCCCAATGCACCGGCAGTCTATATTTGAGTGAGTCTTCGTCGGATGCATTTCAAACAATATTGTCAAACGATAGTTTAGTTTCTTGTGTATTCTACTCATTAGTAGAAACACAGTAGTCTATATTTCAGTCCTTGTGATAAACAGCGTTTGCGACGTGATCTGAAAACGCAACCTTCTGACTCTAGAAAGAAGGTTCAGATTTTAAATTAGGACAGATTTACAAATATAAGATTCGATATTTTATTGATTAGGTAGGTACATAAAAGTGATCGTTTGCAACTATGTGTTCTAAGAGCTACGCTATATACTATTATGATAACTAGCTGACAAAGACGGAAACTTATGAAAGGATAAGTCGATACTAAAACGAATACAACGATCACATACTATGAAATGAATGAACCAAAAAGGACCTGTAAGTCTGATTTCAAACTCAATGCTAGAAGTCAGTTAACAAAGCCCAGAACTAACAAAACATCGACGGCATCATTAATTTCCTGTCAATAAAACGCAGCAGTTAAAATGTAACTGCAATAAAACGTAACAACTAAGCGTTATGAAAATTCAATATCCGCCGAGAAATGCAACAACAATGAATCGCGGATTTATTCTTAGGATTTGTATTTGCATTGCCAATAGCTTTTGCCCGCAGTTTCGCTGACCGACGTGATATTTTAATTTTTGTGCCAACCCAGAGGAACCTTCTATTTTTCCGGGATGGTTATCAGCCTGTCGATCTCCAATCTTTGAACATGCTTTGAACTATATCCATGCCAAATATCAAGTCTACTATCTGTTGCTTTGTTCCTGCGTGAAAAAGTAAAAAATAAAAAACACACAAGTATTACCAGCAAGGATATGTACGGAACACACTGGCCTTTTGATGTTAAGGGTTGTAGTGTTGCTTTTTGAGAGCCGTTTTGGAGAGGCCCTGAGAAGGATCGTTTTAGTGTAGTACGAGTATAACGTACTTTACTGTATCATCCTTTAGTAGTTCCCCTATTTAACACAAGCTTAGCCTCTAAGGACGATTGGATTCACTACTGCTACTCTCGCCCAGATAGATTCACATATGCCCTTGAATTTCTTCCCCGAAGAGAAGGGCTAGACAAAGTCACTTTCCATAATCGAATCGAATTATCGAATCGAAAAAAATGTATGGGATTGACATGTCATGACAGTCACGTGGTTCTAGCCTCCATATGTAGGTTGCATCACAATGTTAGTTTTCTTAGTAGACAAACCAGAAGTAGAAATCCGTACGAAATTCCACAGAACTCAGTAGGTATGGACCTTGGATTTGAACTTACGATTTTACATTCTAAGGCAAGCTTTCTTTCACTACTTTACCACTGTTAAGAGATGCATAGTAACATGATACTAGTATAAAACATCTTCAAGTAGTTTGGGCAATCTTAATGCCAGTTATCGACCTCGATGCTCTCGGCTTTTGATAGGTAAAATGTCACTCAACTAAACAAATTAATTGTTTTCATTTCAAAGGAGAATATAAACAGGAAGCCCGATCCGCGCCGAAACTCAATTCGAATCAACTACTCCATCTGGATGCTAATTCTCTCAACTCGGTTAGGGTCAAAGGTCATTAGAACGGCTCCACATTTGGCTCAAGATTGGCATCGTCTGGCGTGTTAGCGATGTAAGGACTTGACAGTGAATTGTGACTTGTGGGACTTCTGCTGTTTTATTAGTAAGAGTTTTACTAAAGTGGCTATCGAGTATCGTGAAAAAAATTATGTATTCGATCTAACAAGCGATACCTACTCGCGCTTTACGCATTTTTATGACAAATTAGCGCCACCTAGAATTCAGAACTGTACCAGTCCAAAGCTCTGTGCATAACGTTGTCCTAGCACTTCGTTCATCGCTATTATCGAGTATGAAATGATGTCACATTGACCTGAAAGAAGGATGTCGACAGCTCATACATACGAATACCTGTTGTGTACGAATACACTCAGTTTCTCCCAAGCTCATTTATAAAAATGTTATCTTCACCAGAGTAATTTATGACGCTTCTAAAACTGTTCTGATATGTACAAGTTTGTTTAAAATGAAGTTAAAATAAGAAAAACCGAAAACAATTTTCAAGCTATATGTACCTACTTTGATTTATAGAATTATAGACCATAGCAGTGCTGCCAACTCCTTTTGGCAAAAATTCGCTATCAGTACGTCAAAAACGCGCCAGAAGCGCTAAATGGTAACTACGACGACTGGTACTACGAAAAAATGAATGATAATGAATTTCGGTATTCATCCACTTCATTAGCAATAGTATAAGAACCACAACTTGCTGCTATTCGAACTTCGGCCGCAGCCTGCGGATGCAGGTCGCGATTGCAGGTAACACACATCTGAAATGCAGCCACTGCCTGCTTCCGCAGTCGAGAGTGATTCCGAGGTTGGCTACACGTGCTGCGACAGGCAGCACGTCGGACTTGTGTAAACAGGTGAACAACACTCGCAGCTGAGGCTCGGTAGCACGTGCTGCCGGAGCCGCAATCGGAATCTTTTTTGCAGAAATTCATACTACTACATAGATAACCAGAGCCCTTACTCGTAGTCCAGGCTTTGCGAAGTTTACTCAAACTTTCGCGTTCGCGTGTGGCTCCATAGATTTTGGTTAGTTCTTCCTCGTTTCTGCTAGGGGCGCTGTACAAAAATGTATAGGGCCATTCCGAAACAGCTGTAGTTTCAATTTACGTGTAAACCTGGATTAACCCCTCAGTTGTGCAGCCACAGCCGGTTTCGTGCAGCTGCTGCAAGTGCTGTTTGTAGCTGTAGCCTGCTGCCGAGATTCGAATAGCACCTTTAAGGATTATTACGAGTAATATCAAAATAATCAGGAATATCTCGGATAATTTCAACTGCAGCTTTTTGTTAGTAGTAAAGTGAGTGAAACCTAAAAATATAAGTATTCTTTCTTTTTGATAATCTTTTAGTATACAAAAATGTATGTTTCTATAAAATATGTAAAATGACACCTCAGTTCGTAAAATTACTAGTTGAAACACTTAAAACGAGTTAAGGAAGGAGCATGTACCAACTGTTGAAAAAGAAAATAATTATATCAACCCCTCCAAAAAATTGCTAAGTCGGAATACCGAAAACGAAATCTGTCAATACTGAATACATCATCTGATCGACTGAATTTGACATTTCCTTTTTTTTGACAGCAACAGTAATAAAATAGTGATTTTTTTAAATAATGTGCCCATTTTTGGACAGGCTAAAGCCTTTAAGGTCATACCGCCACTTCTTATGTATGTAATCTATAATGTTAAAACAATAAAAAATCATTGTAATTTTTCTGGTGGTCTAATATTAATTTTAACTAGTGATATGAAAACAGCAAAAAATCACTAAATTTTTGAAGCACATATCATTATTATAAATGATGCTTTGTTTTCTACCTACTTGCAAAAAAAAAAAAAAAAACGACAGGTCCATTCGCTGCATCCTTCTTTAACTCTTCCGAATATTATCGAAATCAGCTGACAAATAGCGTGACAGTAAATTTCTTCAGTTTTTGAAGGAAACACATTCCAAAACAAAAATCGCAGACGATATAAAAAAAACAAAAATATACAGGGCCATAGGTATGAAACGCAAAACCTTGTAAGGGCGGGACTAATACATCTAGACAAACAACTTTTGCTTTAAAACTTTTGGAAAATCACGTAGAAAAAAATCAGCTTTTTCATACAAAAAGGTTGTCAACGCGCGGCAAAATGTATGGAGAAGCGAATTTTTTTTGAAAATTTTCAAAGTCGTAGTACAAAAGTTGTATGTCTAGATGTACTAGACCCGCCCTTAAAAGGTTTTGCGTTAATACCTATGACCCTGTATAGAACCCGTATACAAATTTTCGACAAGATTCGTTGAAAAATACGATCTGTAGAGGAGAATCAACATACGGATAGACGAAAGCTAAATGTTCGACGCTTCGCTTCACTTCGTTTGCTCGGTCAGTTATGAAAACTATTATTTTTTAAATAGTAGTAGTTTTAGTAGGTATGTAATGTTAGCTTAAAACAATTGTGAGGTGCCAACTTGTCCATAAAAAAGCAATGAGCTGTTTTCTACCTCTAAAAATTATTCGATTTGAGTGATTTATTTCGTGTTATCAGCACTTTAATCTCTAGGATCATACGTCTTATTTGTACAGTTTTTTAAATGACCTTAATGTTATAAACCTCTAAAAAGTCATAAACTAAAACTTTTCTGGAAAAAAAATAAGACGGAGATTGACACTAAAAACATAACATTTTGTTACAATTTAAGGCGTGAAAAGAGTTTTCTCCGGGAACGTAATTTTTTTCAAAAATGTACCGCGATTTTTTTTTATTCTACAAAAAAACGCGAAAACACTGGTCGATTCACGATCCTCTTAAGTAGTATTGTATTTGGTTCTAGTTAGTAAAAATGAAATAAAAATTAAAGTCAATACGGCTTTATCGTCTTAGCCTCGTGCGTACAGACCTTTACTTCGCTCGTCTCGCTTAGTTCTCAACTCAACCCGCTCCAATGGACTCATGTTAATCAGTAAACACAATGATTAATTAAGTCGGTATCTTTGTCATTAAAATGAAGCAAGCCTCCGCGAAGACAGGCGTAAGTTTCTGGTTGTTCGCATCGCGTTACCATATTTTAATGTTAATGTTGAAGGAATGATTGAATGTCATTATTAATGCTGTAGTTGTTACTTAAGCTAAGTGAAGAGAAAATTAAGCGTTTAACTTTATTTGTTCAGCTTTCATGCTTTAGGTAATTTATAAGATCGATTGTATATACTATCTATCGATAAATTTATAAAATCGATTGCTTTAAAGCTCTATCTCACTACTACTCACTAGTCTTACTTAGATTGGTAGTGCAGCTGTAGTGTCTACTTCGGTTGCAGTACTGGTGATAAACGTTGACCTACTCACGAAGGTTGTTTGTTTGTTTTTAAAAGATCTTTATTTAATTTCGAAACAATGACAAACTATGTACATTTCTAGTGTACATTCGATCCTAGAGGTGACAAGAAATAACAATAAATAAATACGTTTGCAAGCTAATACAATCAACTTCTTTAAACTTATAGCAGGTTACTGAACAAAAATTATTGACATTGAAATGTGGCGGAATTTTTATAACATCAAAATAAGTACTTAATTTATGCAACCTTTAGAGCTAGAATTGCATTTACATTAGAAAGTTTAACAAAACTATATTAGAAAACAATATTTAAATAAAAGTAAGCAATTAGGATAAGCAGCGGTTAGCGCATCAACAATAGCAAAATAACCTGAGGTAAGAGAGCCAAGCATATCGAGAGAGAGGCACAACCCCAGTCCCCCCCAGACTAGTGCGAGTTGGTGGATTCACGTACGCTATCGAATTTTTCTACGGACTTATGCAAGTTGCATTATGATATTTTTCTTCTCCGAAAAGCCAGTGGTATGAGAAATGTGTACATGAGTGACAGTTAAATCATTGGCCGGGTTTATTAACGGGATACTCGTAGAGCTCTTAGAATCATTCTGCAGTTGTATACTCTGTAGCGTACGTAATTTTTATCATAATCAAAGATTTTCAATGGTGTAACTAACACCGAAAACCATTGATATCAAAAGTAAATGTCACTCTTAAGTCAACTTCAACTTTCTTTGACACCAGCATTGTTGAATTAACAACTATTTTTAAAATCACACATAAAACAAATTAAATATTAAGAATATTTATCGAACCTAATAATCTCATCACCGCTTTGAAATTACTATTATTTTCGATAGATTCACTCTCCCATTATAATATAACTAACATTCGTATATAAATGAGGAAGGAGCGTCTCTTGTAACCTATTAAAGAGATATAGCGATCTACACCCTCATTAATATTATAGCTCATTTATGTAAATTAATAGCTCGGGTTTATTAACGGCAGTGTTTGCGTGTCGAGTTCAATTTCAACCATTTATCTATGGTTCACGAAGATTTGACTGTCTTGAAATATTGGTACATAGATTTTGGAGAAACGTACTCATTTTGAGTTAATAGTAAAAATGATTATTTACCGACAAAAATTGTTTCTTTTATGATTAATGTCCATATTAATGTTCCGTATTTTTACTCACGAACAATAAATATTGTAGTAACTTTTTGTCATCATTATTTAACTGTAGGAAGTATACTACTTGACATAAGCCTCTTGTATAGATTTCTACGACTTGAATCCAGCTATCTCCTGTGGTATTAATCAGGTCAATAATGTAATTTAGACTAAAGTAGTTTGTAAAGTTTTGTTGTTGTCGACTTTTGAACCAAACTTATTGGAGAATAAGCTAATTATATAATAATATCACAGAAGGTGGACGGATGATTCCATTAAGATAGCAGGATCGCTCTGGATGCTAGGTGCTTTCAGCCGGTCTTATATGAGACATATATGGGATGTCTATATTGACGTCCCATGGCTAAAACTACGACGATAAAAATGTAATCAAAAATATACACTTCCTTTAGAGCTTCTTAGCCAGTTAAAAACTTTTCGTAAATTATCTTGACTTCTGTTTCGGAAAATAACAATTAGCTCTAATTGCGATGTTGTTAAAAACGTAATGCCATAACAACTGAAGCGTCGTCTGCAGAAATACATCGAAACCAAATGTCCTAAGAAGTAGCAGGAAACCCCGGCGATAGAGCTAGTTGTGTTCGCAATAACATTAAACCTAATGAGTCAGAACTTGTGGCGCTGCTTACTGACTTCTGAGTACCTCCATATATACCTAGCACTTGTTTATGTGATACCTACTTCACATACCTAGATAGGTTGAAGCTAGAAATAGTGCATTACCGATAAGCTTTTATATACATTGGCGTCAACGTAAAAGATGACGACGGTGCGAAATTGTTTTTGGTCTAAAATGTATTTTCACGCACATTTTAAGAAGTTTTAGAAACGTTCAATTTTAGAGAAGGTTATTTAAGCTTAGCCGTGGTGGTCTAGTGGTAGTGGCCCCCGCCTTACAATCGTGAGGTCGTGGGTTCAATCCCGGCCCCGTACCAATGAGTTCATTGGAATTTTTGTACGGAATTTAACACCACTGGCTTTTCGGTCAAGGAAAGCCTCGTGAGGCAACCTTTATACGTCCGTAGAAGAAATTCGATAGCGTATGTGAATCCACCAAGCCGCACTGGGCCAGCGTGGTAGATATAGTCCAATCACCCTTCGTGGGTAGGCCTACGTCCTGCAGTGGACTATTAAAAAAGCTGGTACAGTATACCTAGATAGGTTAAAGCTAGAAATAGGGCATTACCGATAAGCTTTTATATAACATTGGCGTTAACGTAAAGTATTATATAACGACGTTGTGAAATTGTTTGTGATCTAAAATGTATTTACACGTAGATTTTAAGGAGTTTTAGAAATGTTCAATATTAGACAAGGTTATTTGTGCTTCACTAGAACTTGATGACTTGACTGCCCCTTCTTACAAGTGACAATCATTGCTTGACTTTGAAAGTTTATTTCACTTTATTTATTTATAGGCCAACTGCATAAAACACCATAAAACCTTACTGACTGTATACATATAAGATAAATCAAAAATAGCAGGTCCACAAAGGTAGATAAATAAAAAACAAGCCGGATCTATCACTTCTAATTATATTTACCAGAGCACATGTGTAACAGATCATAAAACTACGTAGGTATAAAAAAGTAGGCTAAGTAAGCAAACAGTGTTATATTCCACATTGGAATGTACACAAGACGTGTTACGTCTAGATTCTCATATCCTTAAGAATAACTTTTACTTATGTCATAAAATAGGCTACAGGGCAACTAGCTAATTGCACGTAATAGCTCAAGTAATTTAAATAATATGACAGAGAAAATTACTAAGAAATGTCACTAGCCATTAGTGGCCTAGTGGTCAACTTTCCCAGTAAGCATTAAGGCATGTTAATGTGTGACAAAAACTCCACCAAACCTTACTTTTAATTTTCTATTCAAATTACGGCACGAGTTGTTAAGTAGAACGTCACCCTTACATGGTAAGGGAAAAATAGCACGTAAACAAGCAAAGTTAGATTGCTTTACTGCCTTTACAGTGGAGCTACGAGTCAGTAACAAAGACAATAATGTTTGTAAAAATTCATTGGAGCGAGGTTTAATGTTTACTTTAATTTTATTTTAGTAGTTAAAGAAGCCAGAACCAAAATATCGTCAAAAATACAGCGCCTTCCGATTAAAAAATCGATGGCGTTATAAATTGATAAATTAGTTTAACACATTAAACTTCAATCTTATTTTTTGTTTTAAGCCTAAATTGCCTAAACTTGCTTTTCCGCACGCTTTAGACAGTGTTTAGCAGTACAAATTGTAAGGCTAAACAGTGTTTAAAGCGTGTTTAAGTATTTCGTGGTAAGGCGAAATGTTTCTAACTTAAGAAAAGCGAATAGGGTACAACGTTGTCGTAATGGAAACCAAACAAAACAAAAAGACAGATTTTACTCCATTCAATTTTATTTTTACTTTAAACTGACTCATACTTTAATTTTGTTTTATTTTGATGTTGTAAATATATCCATGTGTAAAAATTTACTCCCGAGAAAATAGCAAGCTGGTTCTCTGTGCCGTTTGTGCGCCGCCACAAAGTCGATCAGCAGCTGTTGTTTATCAAGAAAGGATGTCAGGTGAAGCCGCAACTTACAGGTTAATTGAATTACATGAACTCAGCTGTGTTTATTATCCACACTAGAGTAATAAAACGTGTGATTATGCGATTGAAAGTGATGGCTTATTACATACTGACATCATCTCGAGCCATAGCGTTTAACTGAACACTAAGCCCAATTTTAGAGCCACCATCGTAAATTTAATAGCAACGTAAAAAGTTTCCTCTCTATCGAATGCCTAAAAAGAAAAAGAAACAGAAATAGTCTAGTTAGCTATTTTAATTACGATGGCGCATCTAAAATTGGGCTTAATATCAATATCATTAGACCTCGCTAACCACCGCAGGGCATAGGTCTTCCTTTATTTATGCCATTTTCTCTTACCCTTGTCAATTGTATTCATCCATTAAAACATTTTTTTATAGTGCTTCCCACATTTTAGTGTGTCTCGAAGAAACAAAAGAACTTTTTGACTTAAAAAGTCAAAAAGGTCGTTGTAGTAGTTTGACTCGTCCATCTATCATTGATGATGATTAATGCAATCGAAACTAATTTAACTATTTAACTTAGGCATCTATAAGAGATTTTCAAAAGATTGCAAGAACATTCTTGCATTAAGTCTAAATTAAATGTTAGTTTTTGAATATCCACCACTTTTCTCAGATTCTATGTAAAACTACGCCTGTCGGTATGGTAATATTGAAATGATTATTGAATGATTACATTATTGCAAATGTTTTTCATCACTTTACGAGCGTAAGCTTATATCCAACATTACATTATTATTATGTTGAAGTAAATTCCGTGCATAAATCTTGTACTTTTATGACTTTAAAGTTACCAATTCACCCATCTGACTACGAATACGTCAGTCGCATTTAAATGCTGAATTTTGCAACGTCACGACTCGACTAAGATGACAAACATTTTAAAACCATAAAATGGTGCTTCGCAAACTCCTCAGGCCGTTAAAATTTGGCTCAGTTCCATCCTGGTTATGGCTCCATACTAGTAATGAGCTTGCAAGGAGCCTGCGGCCGGAATTTCATTTGCTATACCTGTGTTACACGCCTGAAATACTTATAAGGGGTATTTTTACTTGGCTGTTATAATTTAAGAGCATAGCTCTTATCGATGGACTAAATTCTAGGCTTTGATCATTTTGCTACGGTTTTTGGCTCTATACGACATGAGACTTTCCTTTGTTATCGTTTTTCATCTTTTCTTTCCATAGCGTATATCTAATAACGTACATCTATAATGTCCTTAAGACAAATATATTTTTATCAAACATTGTTTTACAGGTTACGAGTATTTAAGGTGACTAAATGATTCACCGCTAGGTCACCTTGGATCTTATTTGGTTCCAACCGGTTTATTGAAAATCTATAGGGGAGGTCTATGTCCAGTAGGTGTTCTATTGCAGAAATGATGATGTTATTGTGACCAAACTCCTGAACGCAGTTGGTCCACGAGGAACACCTTCTGTCAACAATATTTGACTTCAACTAACTACCTTTCTGTTTCAGTGTTAAATTAATATAATGTTGTGCTTAAGGCAAGACTTCTCGAATTTGTGGGGTGATTCTAGGGCAATCAACCAGTGTTTCAGTACCCGTCATTCCCATGTCTACCAGAGTGACTGACGGCTGTCAGAAATATCTATTTTGTAAGGACGGGCTTGTTGTTTTGGATACCTCTGTTTTGAAGAAGTCGAGTAAGATACATAAACATCGGACTAAGAGAGAGACTTGCGCTATTGCATTTTGTAAATGATATCGAAAACATTACCGAATGTATGGCGAAGAGAAATTTTCGAATTATTATTCTATAATTAGTTTTGGAGATATATAAAAATAAAATTGATGGAATTTCATGCAAATGAATTTCACAGGAACCCCATATCGATTGAGCATAAGTTCAAAAGGCAAAAGACTATCTTACTTTAAAACTCAAATTAGATAACACAAATATATTTAATTTCAGGAAACCATGGACGAAAATTAAATCACTAGCGAAACAGAAACAAGCGCTTTCGCCTTCAGAATATAAAGTAAACAGCATCTTTTAACAAACTTTACAGTATGCACAGTTTTACAAAGGAAAACAGCATATTAATGAAGCCCACCTGAAAACTGCAGCATTATACTATCCACGTTCATGTGCATCCCAATTCTAAAGCAAACTAATGCTCAATCGGCCAATTCCCGCCCAGAACGTAGTTTCCATTAATTGTGCAAGTTTGTGGCCCCAGGCGGCATCGCCTGCCGTATGTTTAATAAACTTTCTAGAAATATGGCGCGGTGGACGGAATAAGGAGGTGTTTTCGGGGAACTCTAGGAAACAATTTATTTATTCAAACCATTTATAAACAAAGGAGTCACCATAGAAAGAATAAGAAGGATTTGAATAAAGCAAACTAATGCTCATTCAGTCAATTTTTATCCAGAACATAGTTTCCATTGTGCAAGTTATTGGCCCCGGGCGGCATCGCCTGCCGCATGTTTAATAAACTTTCTAGAAATATGGCGTGGTGGGCGGACTAAGGAGATGTTTGTGGGGTACTCATAGATAAGAAAATATTCTAACTAAAAACTAGCTGGAAGCTATTTTGGAGTTCTTCAAATCTGCTGAACCAAAGTAGCAAATGAAGTAGAGACGTGCAGAACGCCGCACAAATTCGCTTATAAAAGTGTTTTGTTTTTTGATAAGTAAATAAGCATTTCTGCAATGGGTTTTTGGACTGTAACGCCTAGCTTTGCGTTGGAAAACGAAATTGGCTTATCATTCAGTTTCAGTCAAGTCAAAGGCTATGTTTGTTTGCCCCAATACTCGTCCTGAATACGCGCTTTTGTAGAAATAGCGTGTGAAGAATAGCTTTTATAGCAAGCTCACGTATTGGAAGTTAGGCGATTTGTCTCCAAACGGTAGGAAGTTACCAGTCATGAATTGGGAGAACAATATCACTAACAATATGGTGAGTTTCTGTACGGATTCAGTGTTATACGATTTGATATCTAGTTATAAGAGGTAGTACGTACAGGACTGTCACGCACTATAAGTAGGTAATTACTATTCTAAGCTGGGAAATCTTTCTAGTATATAAAAAGCTCGTGTCACCGTGTTAGCTATCAAACACCTCCAAAACGGCTTAATCTATTATAATTATTTCTTTTCTGTATTTTTTGTAGGTCTGAAAATAGATCTTAGGTTAATTTTAATACACCTAGGGCTATGGTGATGACCATCCAGTAAGCTAAAGGTAGAGTAGGAGTAGAAGTAGAGCAAGAGTAGAAAAACAATCCATCGGCAATTAATTAGAAATATTCTCTAAATTTCAACGCAGGTCAGGCAAATCCGCAGCATACTTGTTTTTGTAATTTACTCGTTAGTACGTCCTAATTCGGCAGATGTATAACATCTTAACATAAAAAAATCCGAGTCAAAATTCAGGTTGCGAGAAAATCCCTTTACTTTTATAAAATATGAGCCATGAAGTCAGAGTTATGAGAAAAGAAAGGCCTATAAATTTAACTGGCACCTATAAATTACAATTGAATTGAAGAGCATTGTTTCTAGCAACATTTCGGAGTAGACACATATACTCATTTTCTTCAGGATGTTATGGGCCGAATCAAACAAGTCAGCGGATGTGACGTTAGTTCAAGCTGCGCGAAACCCAATCAGGCAGCCTTACATATGTGAGCTCCAGTCAGGATTGAATATTGCGCAGCTTGTAGCGAACTTTTCATCCGCCGACTTGTATGATTCGGTCTATCCATTACAACCGGCTCAATACAATCGTGAGAATCGACAATAAAATAGGCGCGACGGAATCGACAATAAAATAGTATTGATTTTATAAACGCAACATACGATCGTGCGGGATAAGCAGATAACCGCACGGTAGTATAAGACCGGTTGCATTCACAAAATCAATATGGTTTTAGATTACATTTTATTTGACGATTTCACACCTATATTTAGCCGTTTGTAAAGGGAGTATACTAGTATAGGGGTAAACTAGTATAGGGGTATACTAGTGAGATAGTGCTTTAGCTATCCTTGTGGCTAAATATCTACTGCGTACCATGATTTATCTGAGACCGCTCGTTTGTAAGCATCGAAGTTAAATCTGTACTCGAAATACATAAATGCAACAGCTAGTCAGTTAACGCGTGAAGCTGCAACGATTTGTTACTAGACGTTGTTCCACGTACGACGCGCATTTGTTGCCTGATGTTTAGGGTTTTATCTCACTTGGACACTTTGGTGCAACTAAGTAGTAGTTAAATGTCTAAAGTGATCTTACGTGGTATATATTATATCTGCTGGTCGTGCGACCAAGTTGTTTTTTGTATTATTTAGTAGTACTGCCACAGTATATAAATGAGATAAGGCTATTATCCACTCGTAGGCGAGCGAAAAGCGATTTAGAAATAGAGCGATATGAACGTTGCGACAAGCAGGGTTTCGAACGAGACTGAAAATTTAGAGTGTTGATGTTATGTTACCGTAGATCTGACAAGCTCATGTCATCACTCAATTAAATAAAACATAGCTTTTCGACAAACCTTACTGCAACAAAAAGCCAAAGAAAAGCTCAAGAACTTCTGCGCCATCACCTAATAACATTTTCGCTCATTAACAATTGCATTCGCAGCAGTTCTAGCCGAATGAAACGCTGCAAGGAATTCCCGTTTCTCGTAAATGTGGTGGTAAGATATTCTGAAAGCATCTGAGCTATGAGTTTTATAGAGATGAGACGAGCGACGACGCGTCGCGAGCGCCACCTATTCATTTCCAGTTTCTGCATGCGGGTCGCCGGTTTACTCGCGGCATTTACGCAATGCACTGAAACTACTAACTTAGACTAAGATTTAAACTAATCCATCTCTACTGTACAGTCGCATTCTATAAATTGTAACTTAGTTAACAAAGGGCACAGACCCTGGAGTCTGTGGATCATAAATTTAAATTAAAAAAAAAAAACCGGTGTATTATATTTTAAGAATTTAGGGTCAGTCTAAACCAAGAAGAGAGGCAATGCGAAGATGCCTCTATCTTTACAGCAGAGTGGCTCTGAAGTTTAACGCAACAACTTTAACAATGGAATCAGCCCGGAATTAAAAAGAATCAGCTCGGAGTCGACATACGTTTGAAACATGATATTTTTCTTGAATTTTGGGTTGAACTCATAGCGAAAAATGAAGTACCTAGTACACACTTTCTGGTAACACTACTAAATCAAAGGAACAAATTATTTTTTTACTAAATGTGGGGCACGCTGAAGTAGTCTTACTCCCTAGCTCGTACGAAAGCTCTTCGCTAGAGTCTGAAAGAGCAAACATACAAACAAATACTTCAAGTGTGCTTTTTTACCCGACTGCCAAGGGCGGGTATTGTTTATCTATACTACACTTTTCACAGCTGGGCAAAGATCTTCCCCATGTCCCTCCATAAGTCACGATGGCCTAAGACTGCGTTGTCCGTCTGTCTGTCACCAGGCTGAATCTCATGAACCGTGATAGCTAGGCAGAAATTTTCACAGATGATGTATTTCTGTTGCCGTTATAACAACAAATACTAAAAACTGAATAAAATAAATATTTAAGGGGGGCTCCCATACAACTAACCTGATTTTTTAGCCGTTTTTCGCTCGATATTAATAACGGTTAAAGTTAGACGCTTGAAATATTCCCAGAATATTTAATTGTATGTTTACTTGAATAATTAATTATTAAAATAAAATAAATATTTAAGGGGGGCTCCAATACAGTACGGGGTACGGAACCCTTCGTGCGCGAGTTCGACTCGCACTTGGCCGATTATTTCTAATCCTTCTCGGAGGAATTAAGCTTGTCTCATACATAAGACATTATTTGCTTCAATATTACCATCGACTTGGCTTTTTTTGTTTTTATTGATGAATATTACCAAGTAAAGCATCCACATTCCCGTACAGAAAAGTACGTCCCGAGATTCGCAATTAAGAAACAGGGTCACACTCGGCGCAGCAAAATTCTACCTGCGACTCTATTAAACGCTTTTTGTTTCTCCAATTAATTATAGCAAAAAGGCTTAAAGTTTCACCTGTAATTCAATTATAGTTTGCGTAGTTTTGTTTGCTAATGCCGGTATCAGTTTTTGCTGAGCGAGGGACTGACTCGTATGTTTCCTACTAATTGCTTTTTGCCATGGCTTTGTTTGTATTAATAGTTTGGCCCTCTGGTTAGTTATGGTGTTTATAAATTGCGGTTGCGTTTGTATAAAAAGTTTGGGGTTTCCATTTAATTTTGATGTTATTTGGGCTCAATAGTAAATACAACATCTGTTAATTTTTAATTACATTGGGTGAGATATATCGATCCTTGGAGTTTTTTTTTTTAGTCAAGGCTTTTAGGCGTAGACTAAACAATTTAAAGATATATATGTGTCAGTTTTGGTCCCATAATTTAGAATTCTTTTTAAAGTAAAGAAATTTAAACAAGTGAAATTGTAGTCAACTGCCTTCTTTCACTATACTCGACACCCGTTAGTAGTAATAGCTCCCGCAATAACCTGCTCTCCCGCCTTACTTCAACCACTTGGGGCGCCTCTGCGCACGTACTCCGGACATCGGGGCTAGCTCTTAGCTTTTCAGCCGGCGAATATGCCTGCCCAGTGTGGCATCGCTCAGCTCACGCCAAACAAGTGGATGTTGCCCTGAACGAAACGTGCCGCACGATAACAGGCTGCCTCAAGCCTACCCCCCTTAACATGTTATACCCATTAGCGGGTATAGCCCCACCCACTGTACGCAGAACAATCGCATGCTCAATCGAAAAAAAGAAGCAGGAATCAGACCCTAGACACCCACTGTTTGATGCTGCACCTCCAAACAGTCGACTCAAGAGCCGTAACAGCTTCCTTAACAAAACTGCCGCTTTAACCGTTAGCCCGATTGAAGCCCGTTTAACGCTGTGGGAATCAACAATTACACCACCTCCTGACTTCCCAAAGCCAGCAGAAAAGCTCCCAGCAGGCAGCGACCTCCCGCGACCCACGTGGAAGTCAATAAACCGACTCCGGACCCAAGTGGGTCGCTGCAAGATAAACCTAGTCAAGTGGGGATTTTCGGATACTGACAGGGTACAGTGTGATTGCGGAGCCCCTGAGCAGAACATGGATCACTTGCTTACGTGCCCCAGTGTCCGAGCCCCTGCACGATGGAAGATCTACACCAGGCTACGCCTTGCGGGGTCGCAGTAGCCAAATATTGGGAGAAAATAATTTAACTACTTTGAACCATTGACACGACGAAGAAGTAGTAGTAATAGAATAAAAATTAAATGGATTCTAAGAAATTATTTCTTAAGGGGCCGTTCAAGTATTACGTAAGCACTATAGGTGGGCGGGGTGGTTTGTTCCTTTGCTTATTTTTGATGACATGGGGGGTGGGGGGGTCGAGATGGTGATTACGTCAGCAATAGTTATTTATTTTTTACGCATATGTATGTTAAAGTCCACTATCCTAAATTATATTTTCTTATTTCTACAATTAAATCTGCAGCTCATAAATCAATTAAAAAAGAAAAATGCATACAAGTACCAATGTTTACCGTATCACGTGCCATCAGTCTGTTACTCTATTTTTGAATATACACTAAGTACTTTCTGTTTCACAAAACTTTCTATTACAGGGTATACACATAATACGTAAGCAAATTGCCTCACGATATTTTCTTCACTGGAAAGCCGTTATTTACCAGCAGGCAGAAAGGTAAATTCTAAAAAAACCTTACCTTCCTCACATACCACCAAAGCAACTAAACATAAATTATGCTAGAACAACTAGGTAGTACTTCTAGCCTAGAACTTGGTATCACGGCGAGCACAGACAAACTAACGAACAGGCGGGCCGGCACGTATGTGAGTAAATCACTTGCCAAACGTAGCTCGGGCACGTATTGCAGCACAGTTTTTGATTTACGCCACGAATTAGAATGCTGTTTAATTTGGTTGCGGATCGTGTTGGCAATTTGATTTTGATAACCGTAAGTTAGAGTTTAAGGAAGCTATTATACCAATAGGCAGTTTAGGAAACTTCACTATCTTAGAGGAAGAAATATTCTCAGAAATTGAGGTTTTCTTACAATATCTTTGTTCACCGTTTGAAGCCAGAGGCAATTATTCATTAATCATTAATACGCACAAAACATTCGAAAGTCAGGGAAAGCCTTTGGATAGGGATCTTAGGACCTTAGTTTTCTAAATCATATGGACTATAGATTTAGGTCATTATAACTTCTTTATCCCGCAATTCACACAAAATAAAACAAAATATGACACGAAATAAAAACACATAAAAGTATAGATCAAACACTGAAACTTCACAAAAGCGTAGCCGATAACATAATAGAGCCGCTACAAAAACGAACCTTGCACGTAAATACCGCATGAAAAACTTTAAACGATCTCCATACGAAACAGGCGTACACACACAAACATACAATTTACCGGAACACATTACCCTACTTCTCCGCAAGTCATCGTGTAAAAGTCGCATAAACTCCAAGTCAAATTACGCGAGCGTTCTGCGAAGTTCAATTCATTCTTAATTGAAGTCTTTAACTGGCTATAAGGAATTGGGAGCGGGATTTTATCACCTAAGAATTCCTTCATAAAATCGACGATCTCCTAAATTAATAGGTGCGATAATTCCACTTGAGCTTTTGGCAACGGACGGGATCTAAGTATCAAGATGGAAACGCTTGGCTGAGCATTCTTTGGCAGGAACCAACATTCGTAGAGAACATTACACCCGCAATTATTTAGGCTATATTCAGGAAATTCTCGAAGAAATATACTTACCTACTTGAAATTTATGATATCCTGGTACGTCTATAATGAAACTATCTTAACTAAGGGTTAAGAGGTTTCCTCAGCTATCGCGATGGCAAATGTCGAAAATGTCGAAAATCTTGCAGTTGGACATCGTTAAAAATATTATCAGCTCGTGATGGGCACGCCGCACCTTAAAATATTTTTGTAACAAAAGTAAAACAGTGAAATATTAAACTTAGCTCGTTCAGAAACAAGGGATCATTACGTCTGAAAGTTTACGTTTGATGCAAGTACAAGGACCAGTCTGAGTTAGCATGATGATTGATGAGAATCACCAAAAGTTCTAAATACATCATGAAATAGAGAGAATTCTGTGCAAATAAAGGAGCTAAACTTTAAGTCACTAGAATAGATGAGAATAATCCTCAACTCTCGTTCAAGCAATTGCATATTTTACAATACAAATTACGAGCACAAAACAACACGAAACCAGCTCGTTGTCAAGTTTGTAATTCACTAAGCTTGTGTCATAATATAAACAGAAGCATGTATTACGAAACAATATTAAAAGTTACACATTGAGACAATTTCAAACTTTCTTTGGAAAGTTAGGAAAGGATGTAGAACCAGCTTTACATTGAAAATGAGAAACGACTTGTAAGGAATATAACCAACGATAAAACGCCGACGTAATACAAGGGAGACTTCGCTGAACGCCTTGTGAGAATAATAGTAGTTTATGCAACTATCATATAATGAAGTAGTAAATGTAATGTAAGTAAATGAAGTATATGCAGTTGCATACACTACTTTATCTTCACTAATAAAAAAATAAATAAAAAAAAACATTACATTTTAATGTAATGTTTTTTTTTAAATTTACGCGTACGTGTATTGTCACAGTGAACTTGGCGCCATTAAAATCTAACCAATGAGAGCACAGCTGCGCGCGCAGGGCCAATCAGGAGCGAGCGCGCGATGTTATAATGAGATTTTACGATATTGATGTGGATATTATAACATCATGTGAAATTGCTTAAATTGAGTGTTTTGTTGTCTGCGCTATAACAGTAGTCATTATAAGTCAAGTATTGGAAACATAAGTAGAATGTTACAACATTAGTGTAGATAAAAATGTGTATAACAAGATGACACTTCACTGTCTATGTAAGTTTCATAGCTAAAAAAAATATAGCAGAAAAAATGCCAAGTGGATGATAAATAAATAGACAAGATTTCATTTGTGTTTAAAATTACTTTAGTAAACGATAAAGAGCAGTCTTTGAGCAGGTTGATCCCAAACAAAAATTTTATTTTATTTTAGTGGTATATAGTGTAATATAGCATTTTCCATTATTTATTCTGTGTACAGAAGAACATGATATCATCTAAACGCAAGAAGAGATTCGCAAAGAGAAAGAAAACAAGACAAATATATAAACCTATCTGCGTAAAATACTTAAGAGATCAATCGAATACGAATATAGAAAAAGCGACAGAAGACAAAACCAACAAACCCTCACGGACGACACATAAAAAGAATCCATAGCAATAATAAAAACAAACTCGACCCAAGAAACAACTGTTAAAAGATACGTAACAGAAATGTAAATAAAGGACAGCCAGCGAGGTCGGCGAGTGTTCAACGCAAACATATTACCAAACTTGGGGATCTACAATTTAAATGAACAAAAACGTGCAGGATACGGAAGTCCTCCCAGGTCGTGCCGATAAATTCAGGAGCTATCGAAACTCCTCAGTTGGCAATACAACTTCCACAGGCAGCTACGGTGAAAATTTTAAGACAGACGGAAGCAATGTGTTAAATTCAACTAAATTGCACCTGTGGGCTCCAAATGCATGTTTTATTTTAAAGGAGCTATATTCAAACATCATACTATTACCATATTTGCATCGGTCAACAGTTGAAAAATTGTAAGAGTGAACGACCCTATCGCTCATATTATTTCAACACAGGCAAAATATAGAATATTAAACACAAAATATATGTATACCTATATAAACTTTGGGAGCAATGATGCCGCATCCAGAAACAGAACTATAATTATATACGTAAAACTTATCATCGTCATCATCAACAGCAGCCCTTATGCACCGTTGAACATCATCGACTTGGCATTTTTTCCACATTCCATATTGATGTAGAACACGGGTCCCACGTACGCGGCCGAAAGCATTTTATCAGGGGTCTCTCCATCAGCTTCCTAATAGGGCCGGTTGGAATTGGCTTGTAGTTTGCGCGATCCTGCGGTTCTAATTAGATTTCAGTATGTAAGTGGGTTTAAGACTTAACACTTATTTATTAGCGTCGAGTAGAGGCATTCCGAAGTCGTGGCCTATACCCATCGTCTTGGCATTCTTACATTCCATATTCATCCCAACATTGAGTTAGCCGATGTTGCATCCTGATGACGTTTAGTATCATTATCCTCGGGAGATAATCAGGCGTAAGTACTTATGCTTCCCGGTGGCAAAGCAGCAAAAAGGGTGTTAAGACAATAAGCCCCTGCAATATTAAGTATTTACTTCGTGAAGTCCTTGAAGCCGATATGAGCGAGGGTCGGTAATTAGGAACACATGGCCGATACATCGCAGGACACCCTTGTGGACAGAGGTCATCCACAATCTGAAGTTAGTCGAATCTGTGCATAATGTGTCACCCTTTAGCGAAAAGGTCAGCGAGAGAAATAACTTTGGTATTGTTTTTCAATGCGATCAGTTTTCTGGTGTTGGATCGGGTGGCATACAATTTTTTTATGAATATGAGCGTTTGTGGGGGTGTAAGCAAGAAAGTTCAAACATACGGAAACAATAGGACGGTTGGTTAGCCATGGAATCAGAGTTTTAAGTCGCCCAAAGGACTCTCATATGACTCTGTTTTTTGACCAAAGAACCAAACCGGAGGAGGTAAGTACTCAATTCGACGCGTTTATTTTTTTTTATCTGTTACCACGCATAACTTTTTTCGTAGTAGTCCGATTTCAATAATTCTTTTTTTTTTATTGGAAAGAGTATACTTCGGAATTGGTCCCATTGAATTTTTATTGTAATCGGCTGGGCCATTTTTGATAAATCAACAATAATGTGAAAAATGTAACATCGATTCGTGCGAAATATTCGCGAATTCTGTACACTTCACCCGTGTACAGAATTCGCGATGATGTCGGTCATGCTATTTTTTGCGAAAAATTATTATTGTAATATGTGAAAGGCTTTGAAATGCCTAAATTTGTACAGTAAGTAGAGTGACCATTAATTGGAGTATGAATAAAGATACTTGTAAGTCACCATTCGTGGGTAGGCCTACGTCCTGCAGTGGACTATGAAAAAGGCTAGTACAATCAAATTAAACAAATAGGAAGTATAATCAAGCTATTATTCGACACTATGGCTAATTGAATACAAAATAGCTTTTGCCAGTGTGCAATAAGCATCCATTTACAAAGATCACGACGAAGATATTATCAACCAGGGATGCAAAACAAATAGCCATAATAAATACAAAACTTTGTCAATTTACGTCACCGTAACCGACGCGAAAATTATAAGCCGTAATTAAATTAAAACACAAGTTAAGGAGTTTAAAAGAAATTGCGTTTCTGGCTTAGCAGTTTGTCACAAGGACTTGAGGCGAATTTAATTAAAGCTTCTTGGATCATAGTAATACTCGGAAAGAGCGTTTTAATCGGTGTTTCTTAATATCCTTAATCGTCTTGGAAATCTTAGTCAGTCCTTGGTTATTTAATCATCTATGGTTTGACGAGTTTTTAATTATCAGTTTTGACTCCACACTTAGCAAGTTATGTGGCATTGAATAGAAATTGGTTGATATAGACGAATCAACTTTTTTTTCACAAAAGTGATCGTGGCTCACTACGTTCGTATACGTGAAACTTGCATAGAATGGACTTTGTGGATATTATACTTAACAGACCACACCTAATAAAAAAAAACTAACTAAAGTGGGTGTGATAAAATAACACAACAGACAAAGAAATACTTGACTGGTATCGAGTTGATCGGTTCATTAGTGTATCTCCAGCATAAATCGAAGTTCCTAAGTAGGGTGCCTTTCATCGAGGGATTTTATTAATCCAATTTCGGACTTTGCAATAATAGCTTTAATTATTCACGATTGAGAAAGCTTTTAGAGTTATACAAAGTTTGTATGAGCTACTAATGAAAACGTCGAATATTCGGCTAATGTATTAAGGTCCAGAGACCGGTCTTCTGTTGGAAATTGTTGGACATGTTTAGATAATCATGATGAATGAAAAAGGGTCTTTCATCGTTGTTTACAACAATGTTCCATGCTTTGTCATCGTGATTTCAGTATTAATTAGCTATCCCTTCTGTTTACAGATTTTATTTGAGTATACCTTACCCGCCTGCTCGCACCGTCTTCTTGGTGTCTGTTGTAGATAAACATTTAGAAGAAACTTTGGGTTCGTTTATAAAACATTTTTCTATTATAAATCCATATAACATTTCTTTTAACGTAGGTATTGGTAATTCGTAGTAAATTAAGCAATTTATAACGTCAGAGCAACGTTTCGGTATAGCTAGAAAAACGAATTAGATTTCAATATTTTGAACTTGTATCTCACGAGATATAGAATTTATAGACCCAAGTTTCACGTTCAAGGTAACGCTACAAGAAAGTACTTTACAAGATTAAATTTCAAGTTTCCAAACAGTGCGGTTGTAAGGCCCTCTGCCGGAAAAGCCAGGTATCAAAATATTAGCTCTTTTCATTACATCATACTTTCTTTGCGAAGGCGTTTCTAACGCAGAAAATATAACTATAGAGGTTTTATTGAGAGTCGTAAAATGCTAACTTACTGCAATGTTTTCGTGTCGTGCTGGAGTTTTTTAGTTGAAAAAATTAAACGGGAAATAAAAGCTCGTACATTTCATGTTGGCTGGTCAGGTTTAAATCCACTCGTTATAACGAGTCAACCAACGTGTCAACCGAAGTTCGATTAGTTTTCCGATCTCTTTGGATTTGTTAGAGCAAATGATGAATGGATGCAGTAGCCAAATTGAACTGTTTTGATTTACGAAATGATTGCAGTTCTACTTCAATTTCAAAATAAAGAAAGCATGAAATTCGAAATCTGCGCTGTTCAGGTTCGTCATTCTGACTGTAGATGACGCCAGCGAACAGTAAATTTCCAGTGGTACCCGATTGGAGTCATAATATGGGGCTGATTTGTTTGCACAGCGCTGGCCGGCACGTATCGCCCAATCTGCTAATGCAGTTGCGACATCGCATGTGACTTTACGACCGCAAGCACGTGTCTCTTCCAATGTATTCCAGCATAAAATCCGATTGCTATACTTCCCGCTTGTACGCCGGTAATAACAATCCGCTTTTGAACATAACGCGCTTCTTTATCGCTGT
Organism: Hypomecis atomaria; assembly: GCA_964007245.1. Classification (NCBI taxonomy): domain Eukaryota; kingdom Metazoa; phylum Arthropoda; class Insecta; order Lepidoptera; family Geometridae; genus Hypomecis; species Hypomecis atomaria. The sequence continues at coordinate 5,603,835 of OZ023295.1, read as the reverse complement.
TTTGACGTCGTAAAAGCTAAACACGACCGCTTCAAAATCACCGTTTAACTTCCCGGAATTTGGTTAAGAACACGCGGCGGAAATTCCGGAAGAACTCGGATTCTTTGTCAGCCACCTAACGCGTAGCAACAAATAGTTTCGCTTTCGTATAAAGAGTAATGTAATTAAAACTTAGGATTGCTTAAGTTTTAATTGGGTCCCTGAGAAAGGCTAAGTCGATGTGTTAAAATTCCCCTTCCCCAACGGCGTCTTTTTAAAAGTAAATACGGGGTAGCACGGCGCTGTGATATTATGAGAGCCAATGTAAACACCTAAAATCGTGCGAATTCGACGGCGTCGATAGCTTTGCAGCTTTCAAGTTCGTGCACGTACGACCAGTAATCGGGCTGTCCAAAAACTATAAAGATACGAAATAATATTAAAAACTGTGGGAGTATTTGGCAGCGTTCACGCGCGGTTCGCGAGCCAATAATTGATATTTGCCATTTGAATTCAGGTTGTGCGGGGCTGCGGTGTTAGGGGAAGCGAGAGCGTCTCCTCCCGATGTTAAGGACCGGTTCAATCGACCTCAGAATGTGCGACTGTGTATCTTATGGCAGTGACGTGGGAGCAAATGTTTGCGATTGTGAGCCCCGGTATCCAGTGGGACATTTTAGTGCGGAGCGTGTTTGCGAGAAGTATTTATGGAGTGTAACGTACTTAATTCTGGAGTTGATTGGGGAACTGTTGACCCGGAGGTGGAAGGATCCGGTGTTTGTTGAAGATTTGCTTCGTTTGCCATTGGGTTTGTTTTGTTGTTTTTTCACTCCATTACCTTAATATTGGATATTTATCGTTGGCTATTGAGTTTGTGTGTTTGCGGGTGTATATCATTTAGAACTAACTCTATGATACTAAGAGCTTTAAAAAGTTATTCGCTGTGGTAATTTTATTTTAGCAGTATTGAATTAAATAACTAACAAATGTGTGTATCTAGTAGTGCCCAAATACAAGTGTGTCCACCCAAATATTATGCATATCTTTATCAATATTTATTCTGATGAGTGTAAAAGCGACGAGCGCGCAGTAACCACATTTATACATCTAAGCAAGATTTAAAACTTTTATAATATCCAATTCCAAGTAGAGCTAAACCGTGCTGAAATGATTTACCGCCCAAATATATAAAGAAAATATTGAGCTAGTTTGGATATTTAATAATGTCCGTAACCTTTCGACTAGATTTTTCCACATCATTAATCTTATTTTCGGCTGACTGCTCTATAAACTAGAGAATAATTGCCTAGCCTACAGCTATCAGTCTATACAATCTACAAAATCCAATCTGTGCCGAACCGTGGCGACTATTACGTAATCTGTGAACGATTGTTCAAAGTTCCGATACGATTGCAACACGTTCATCGGGTCTGTCGAAACAGCCTATGTGTTCGGAATAATAGCGAAATTAGGAACTAAATTCGGAACCTGGGTATATGTACTAGAATATATTTAGTTGTATTTGTCAGATTAGTTTTTGGTCAGTGCTGAATTTGTTTCAACATAAGACAGCAGTTTTTAAAACGCCCTACACGAACAGAGGAATTTTATAGCGTTAGTTTAACGTGCGGTTATATAGGTACGTCTGTGGCAGCGGGCTCCTAAAGAACAACAGGGATTCGTATTGTTATTTATGTTGTAACAGTTGAATTGATTAAGAACGAGTGTACTTCTTATGTGAATTTTCAAATCGCGAAAAAGTCTGCGTGACCACCAGCCCCGTGTTTGACCTCCAAACAAAACTTTCTAGTTTGGATTCATTCATTTAATTTTGGTTTTAACCAGATTTGGCGATTTCAAGCAAAAGCATTAAAAATATTAGGTTTTTAGGTTTAATTTTTTTTTTTATATTTACTTAGCCGTATAGGTACTGAAATAATAAAAGACCATTGAGCATCAATAAAACATGACTTCGTATATTTTCAGGCACTAATTAAAGCGTTTACATCGAGTAACTGCAGTTTATACTAATGAGTCGACCGCATCTGTTTGACTCAACTATTTGAACAATGGCTCGTAAACACTCCACCCTAGAGATTCCCTAATTAGCAGTGTTTGTGTACGCGCGGTACTTTATGCACGGTTTTAAATTATCACGTTTTGTAAACGATGTCATCACGTACATTACTCTATAATCAGACAGTTGCACAGTACAGAGGTGCTTACGAAATAAATGACGGTGCATTGTGGTTTATTGGTTTTACTGTTATTTTAATTCAATAGAAATATTTAGTTTTGTTGCATAAATAGCACTGCAAGACAGACTTGCCAATGAAAGTTTTTAGGAGGCCGTGTATGTACGCTAAAAAAGGTATTTTTATAAAGACAAGAGGCCAAGATTCGGCCGTGTCACCAATATCGTCCAAAACTGCTTGGGCCGCCCTTAGCAAATCTCCAAAAAAACTGTAGATTTAGCTACGGCCCGGGGATTACAGCCGTAGGCCGTTGATTTTGGGTTTTTTAACCCGAAAGCTGTAGAACATGGTCATTGCCGTCGTATTGGCAACACTGCTGTTTTTGCTCAGTTACCAACTGTCCATACAAGAAATTATAAGTTATAGGTACTCATTGCTGCAGCCAGGCGGCTGCTGGTATGATGCGAATGCAAATAATGAAAAATAAAATGTTAATGCTACAATATTGTGTACAAGTTGCAAGTCGTAGTAAGTAGGTAGTAGTCGTTACAATCTTAGGTAAAATATTATGGAATCAAAAAAAGATTACAAATACCACTAATAGTCATGAAATGAACCAATCACGACAAATAAAACGATCTTGGTTCTGATGTTTGTATTGCATTGAATTATAATCCCTATTCAAAGTTCCCACCTGTATAGTCGTTAGAATTTACAGCGCTACGCAACTAGAACTAATCCCTATTTTCTTGGAACTTTCTAGAAGCTAGCACTAACCGATCAATTACACTTTCTACAAGATTTTCCACGTACAATGATTATATCCTTACCACAGAGCTGATAACTCCGAGTGCCCATTAAATAGTCTATTACATACTACTACTACCCTCTGAGATCACGACCCTTGTAGAGCATGTAAACTTTAACTGTGAGGGAATAAGGATTAAATCCACTTACAAGTGAAACCTTTAGTTCGAAACATTACCAACTAGGGTAGAAAAGTTCTAGTAAAACCTGAGCGAAGACACGACTGCATATATCTACATCGTGACATCACTTTTGGGAAATGAATCATATAAAATGGTCAAATTGAATATTAAAGTACGATTTCTGTAAAACTAGTACTTATTTTAACCACATGAATTGATTTGTTCTTGTATTTGGCTAATCCATAGTAACATATTTTATATTTTACAATTTCAAATTTCCTTCAATATCCATTAAAATGCTCAGTTGTAAATCAAACAAGATAGCTTTCAAGCGCGGAATTATTCGTAAAACATAAAAGTTTTACTCATGAGTAACATTAAAATTTTAGCACCGTGTGGCATCGCAGTCGCACATCGATCAGGTGTGAGTCGCGACTTAATGGCAGTTTAATAACGGTTCTTATTTAATTAAACTCGTTGTATATCGTTGAAAAAATCGCTGAATCACGGCGAAATTGCCGATTGTATCGCGCTAGCATTGAATTTGTGAGGGTTTTGCGTAAGTAATTTTGTCACACGGAGCCAATACCTACCAGCGAAATAATTATAAATGAAATTAGAATTGGTTTTTTATTTGGTGTGGGCAATAGGTCCTGCTCTGACATCCCACATGAGGTGTTATGCGCATTTCCTTCTCCAGCGTCTACCCGAGACAGCCCAAGTCTTTAAAGTACCGGAGCGTGATTCGAGGTCGCTGGAATAACTGCTTCAGTGGCTTGGATGGTTTATGAGATGGCAATATGAATAACGACGGTGGTGATAATGCAGAACCGTCATGCGCCTCATTAGCTTAGCTTAGATTTATTCTAAGACTATTAAGACTAAGACTTCTGTGGTTTCGCAATGCCACAGAACGTAATCTCGTTTCATTTTCTTGCTGACAGCCACTACAGAGTGGGCTAGCAGTGGCTTAAAAATTAGCCTTTGTTTTTACCACGAGCAAACTTGTATTAATAAATGAAAAATAGAGATGTAAAAAAAACACCATAACAAATACGTTAATAAGTAATTGATAGCAATACGGCATTGTTGTTATTTATTGACAGAGCAGGAAATTGTTACATACATTTCTGTACGTAGAAAGTTAACAAACGGAGTGAAATAATAACTGCTTATGATCAGTTCTATCGGAAATTTCTTGGAGCGGCCTAGGTTTCATAATGAAAGTTTTACGGCTGAAATGATGATGATGACAGTTTTCATTAAATTGCGGCGTATTTGAACTAACCTAGCCAACATCACTGGAAGGAAACCATTTATTTATATCAAAATAACCACTAAAAACCTATTAAAAGCACAAAAGAAACTAGCAGCCGCTGTAAAGAGTAATTTTCGGCCGGAAAATCAACCGTTTAGCATATACCCGTTCCCTTTACCAAAACTTTAGTGCCTTTTGTTTCACTTCGGACAATACAAAAGAGTTGTTCATATTCATAAGGCAGTATTTATGACGACCAGACGTATAGTTCCCTCGTTAATGTACTAAACTGTTGATGTTACGTCTGTTATTTTCTTTTGGTTTACAGGACAGACTGCGCTAGTAAAACTGGAAAGATTTGTTTTTGGCTTCTCTGAAACTTTTGCAACGTTCTAACTGTAGGTTTTATACCAGGATTGTATAATTGCACCAAGGACTTTGTGCTAAGGACAGTAGTTGTAAAGTAAGATTTACTAGAACATTTCTGTGTTCTGGATTGAAGAAAAAATATACAGGACAACATGGGATATATGGTAGCATCGACGTAAGTATAAGAAATAGGACGCTTAAAGAAGACGTTTGAGGAAACCTGCATGTCTGAGAAGCTCATATCATATAAAATCTGTGCGAGGATTGGATATTGCACAGCTTGCAGCTAACTTAACAGCTGCCAAGAAGTTTAATTTGGCCCTCAGATTAAGACTTTAGATTGTTTTGAGATTAGGCCTATACACGCATTAGGCGAGCGTTGACTCTATGGCTTATTAAAGCTTCGAGCCTATATCTACAGAGCCACAGTTTCTATGTGAAAGTAGTAAAAACTACACTACACGACTTACATTAAAATTCACAATGACCCGTTTTCTCGAATCTCGACGTTTCACGTTATGTTACCTATTTAGTGCTTGTAACCTAACACTTTGGTCCTCGCGCGGCGTTGTAGTCGGCTTGCAATCGCCTTACGACTAACTAAAAAGCCTGCCCACGACGTAGCTAGGGCAGAGATTTGGCTCGGACACTTTTTTTGCACGATTCTGACTCTATAGATATATGCTGGAAGCTTATAGGTGAAAAAAGCCTTAGTTCAGATGTCGGTAAGTTTCATAGAAGGCTGACGCGAACGTGTACGATTGAGTTGGATGCATGCCGCATACAATCAGTCTTGTTAGAAATCTAATGGAGAGGCTTATGTCATGTGGTGGACATCCTACGGCAGATATGATGCTAAAAATATGAACGACGAAGCACGTGATAAGTTCATAATATTTGAAATAAATTTAACGCAAGCTTAGATTAGGTCACTAGCCCACAACTCTAAAGCCTCCATTTCCGAGAACAAACTAATTTACAGTACAATGCGTCATAGAATCTCTACGCCGCAGTAAAGCTCTGCGTCGATATATAGCGTTAATCTAACTTTGGTCGCAAACTGCTGCGAGACGCGACAACTTTGCCTCCTAGCATTCATTCGGAACTATTTTCAAGGAATAATAAACCTTGGAGCTTCTTCTTGGAGATAGGAACTTAGGATTTCATCAACGCATAGCCTTAGCATAGGGTAGTCGTTGGACGTGTGCCTTATGCCCCAGGGTCGGCACAAGGCACATGAATAAAAAAATAGGTAATTTTTTGGTCGGGAGATCTCGTGGTTTAGTATGTCATAAGGAATTGGGCGTACAGAGCAAACTGTACCTATCTTCTCATTGTGTTCTCTTGTGCCATAAATATAAGCCCATCCTAAGATTCACGCAATAAGTTTCTATAATGTTCCACACCATGTTAATTCATAATAATAATTTAGCGAGTTATCAAAGCTAGAGTCCCGCGTACAATTTTACACATGAACTCACCAAAATAAATCAAAAATGCTCCTGAATCAAAATAAAAGTGTCTAATTGCAATACACGGACGGACGGAAACACGTAGTTTTACAAACAGTTATTTAACAATAACTGTATATAAAACTGTTAACTGTTATTTGGGCGACTTGCCAAGGACGCGAATGTGTGTAAACTAGACTATGTAAATTGTACACATTGCTTCGAGCAAATATCCACAGAGCCACAATCTCTAAGTGAAAGTAGTAAAAAAATGTCCGAGCGCCGTCATACATACCGACTTAGAAATTTACATTAAATAATACACAATTACCTGTTTTCTCGAATCTCGAAGTTGTCTCGATGTCACCTAATTAGTGCTTGTAACTAAACACTTTGGCATCGCGCGGTGTTGTAGTCGGCTTGTAATCGCCTTACGACTAACTAAAAAGCCTGCCCACTACGTAGCTTGGGCAGGGTTTTGGCTCGGCTAATTTTTTTGGATGATTGTGACTCTATGGACTATTTGCTCGAAAACACATAGATACATTTTTCCCACCCTCACGGAACCGCCTTATAACGTCCCTGATACAACATTTATGCGCGCAAACGTACCCTTTCTCTTTCCACTTATAACATGACAACCCTGTTACTCAAGACTTCACTAAAAGCAAAACAGAGTTTAAGAGCCGAGTAAAAGTGTATTAAATTTCAGAATATTTCGCCTTTCAAACTAATTAATTAGTTGCTGAAACTCCCGGCCATGCTAACGATGATCTAAGCAATATCCAAGTTGGACCAGTCTCACTACCTGGCAACTTTGGCTCAAATCTGTTGCTAAAACAACAAGCTTTTGCTACTGGATTACGTTGTTGCATGTAATATGCGCTAATTACAAAATATGTATTTCAAAATGAAAATCAAAGAAAATCTTCTCATACGCACAGCAGATAGACAAAGTGACACTACATAACCCCTTCGATAAACAAATATGGAATCTATGCTGAGACCTTACGGACTACAAGCTCTACTCATCTGCGCACATCACAGCTCTGCTTTGTTCTGGGCCAGAAATTACCACATGTCGTATGAGTACGTCAAAATAAGACGACCTAGTGATCTGATTATACAATATAAGTTTCTCAATGTCTGCATTCGGTATTGCGTTTGTGATTTTTTCATCAAAAATTACAAACAGGGCAGGCAAAATTGCGTTCAAATTTTATGTAGATCATGATTTCGATAAACAAACTGTTTTGGACAGGTTTGCGAGTCTTTTCGGTATCGAATTTTCGACTTTCCTATAACTTTCATTCAAAGATGATCGCGAAGTTAAGTTCAAAAGGCTATAAAATTGCAATAAGGGATGTTTATTTCCGATATTTAGTAATTTTCGCAAAAAATCGCAAAACCAAGGCGGTTTTGCCATTGTGTTCCAAATTCGAATATTTCGCTCCATTTGTTTACATTATTGTTGATTTATCAAAAACGGTTTAGCCGATTTCTGTAAAATTTAAATAGGAGCACCTTGGGAGTATACCCTTTTGAACTAAAAAATAATTTTTCGATTCGGGTCACAATTGGCGAAATTATCGATGTTCATCCGGTACAAATTTCGGATATTTCGCTCGAATTGCTTACATTGTTGGTTTTTTCAAAAACGGCTCAGCCGATTTCTGTAAAATTTTAATGGGACCACCTCGGGAGTATTCGTATTAGAGTACGCTTTCGAACTAAAAAAATATTTTTTCGATTCAGTTCACAATTGGCGAAATTATCTATGAACATACACAAAAAAAAATACATACACAAGAACCTCCTCCTTTTTGGAAGTCGGTTAATATTTAGTAATTTCTACACAATTCAATAACTCGGTGAGAAATCCAATCATTAGACGCTTTTCAAAATAGGTAAAGCCGTTTAAGCGTTCAAGTAGTCGGGCTTTACGTATTTTCATACAAAACAAATACGCTTAAAAAACCTTACCCGTTTTTAAAAAGTCTGGTAAATAAAGGCTGTTTTGCATATTAAATACAGATGCCATAATTTCCGTAGTCAAAACCGTAATTTTCGGCGCCCAATCGGCCGCTCGTAATCAAAATCTCGACCAAGTCCTCGGAAGTTTTTTATACTCATGAATAACTTATGGGTTGCGACACGCCTCACTTGTTATGTTCGAAAACTTTTTTTATTTTCTTCCCTATTAAAAAGGCGAGCCGCTGACGATTTCGCGACGGGACCGATGAATAATTACGGACTTATTTCTTGCCTGTCACTCTGTTAATGAATATTAGAGCGGCGAAGAAAAATCGGAAAGAAATCCGCGGTTCTTCTCTCGGAAGGAATTTCGTTAATTACGGCCAAGGAGATAAATAAGTCAGTAAGCGTAAATTTGTCCATCCATCGTGTTTTTGTTTCTCCCAAGGAGTTTGTTATTGGGTCATTTTTTTGGTAGAGTGAATTATATTAGTCGTTTCTGTGCGTGGATAAGGTTCGAATAGTCCATTTTGTACCACTTTGTGGGCTGGAACGGGCTTTAGCGGAATAAAGAACACTTTTTACGGTCACAGGGAATGAAAGATTTACTAGCTAATGACCTTTGGAGCAGGTTTGCGGAACAAAGAAGTGGTTAAATTATTTAGGTGAGATTTGGCCTCTTTGTTGTGAACTACAAGTTAATTTTGAACATTTTAGATAACAGAAATTGCAGAAACCAATAACTGGGGTATTTGCCTATTAATTAATATTTATAGTTATACAGGTCCATCGAAATGTAAAAGTAAGTAAGACTTGTAACGATATCTCTCTACAAATGAAATAACATTTCAAAACACAACTCATACTGACGCTGTAATTTTAGCTCAGTCCACAAGATCAGAAATTAAAAGATTAGTTCACTGACGTCATACAATCACTGTGAAAAAGACCGATTAAAATGTCTAATAACTCATCTAATAGTTTATAAGACCTCCATTTTAGGTGTAGCCATGATTGTTCATATATTTTGTAAAATTGTAAATTAACAGCTCTAATTCAACAATGGTTTTAAATACAGTGTTTACAACCTATCCTATATTTCTACGGCTAGAAATATGAAACTTGTTAATAAAAAAGAAAAAGTAAACATAAAAAGAAACATGACAATATTGTCCACAAAATATGAAGTATTTAGCAAAAAGCACTTACAAAAATCACCCTCACATAGCTACAAGTACGAATCCTCCTAAAACTCAACAGTGGTGTTTGTTAAGGGAACACGCCAACAAAAGCGCTATTGATACGGCCTCACAAAAGGGACTAACGTAGGGTCACCTTATACTAACTGACTCGGAAACATGCTATGGGGAAAATCCCGTTGTTATGATTTCATGAATGAAGAAATGAATGCTATTTTTTAAAACATACTCGTATTTCATTAACGCGGTTTTGTAATTTCGTAAGAGCAATTTCATTTTGTTTTTTATAATCACGGCGCCATTTTGTTCCAGGATGGTGGTTTTTAATTTTGGCGGTTCACGGGTTGCGCATACAGCCAGCGGGAATAACGTAACGGATAAATATTCTATTTTGTTTGTTTTTTACACAAGCCTTTCTTATCGTTGAGAATACTTTTGTTGCTATGTGAAATAGATGGTACTCTTTTTGTTTAATTTTTTTAAATAACTTAGCTAGTTCTCATTTTAAACCAGCTCGTGGGTGACCAGGGTTTAAAGGGGCTACTATTTTATTCCAATTAGCGCAGGAATAGACGACATCATTTTGGTTGTTGTCATATTGCGTAAGCATGGAGGGCAATCACCGAGAGGATGTCTGTGGGTGAATATTGAGATATAGTATATTTGAAAACTTCGACACCATCTTTTTAAACAATAATGATATACTGGTGTTCAAGACCACTAATAAAATTTCATTTCATTTCAATCTATCAGATAAGATGTAGGTAGCATGAAGAAAAGAAAAACCAGTCAAAAACACAACGTACACATTAAGAAAACTCATATAGAACAACGAGTTTTTTTAATACTTAAGTATGGTATGATAGGGCTTATAACAACTTATTATTACACCTCTTTAGTAGCAACTTTTTGAATTTCTGATATCCCCGAATATTTGCTAAAACCTTACAAAAGCAGGTATACTAAGTAGTTGACTGGACCACATCCAGTTCAGGCCAGTGCAGGTTAGTAGTCCATAACATATGTAGTTATTATAAACTAGTTAATAACATACGTATTGACTAAGTAGTTGGTGATATACCTATATTACCAACTAGTCTATAGTTGACTCTATACGTACGTATACGTTATTTATAGATTGTGTTTATAATAAAAAATAGCAAATCGCAGCTCGAAGTAATAAAAGCTGGCAGTATTGAGCGTGTACTTAAGAAAGTTGTTAAGACAAGTCAATTTTCATGACGGAATCGTTTCAAAGAGCCCCTCGCTGGAGAAATCAAAGATCGTCGAGATACTCGTCTCGATGAACTCTCCATGTTGTTTTGGGATATTATTAAAATAAGAAGTTTTGCTATGTTGTTGTTGTTATTACTCGTGCTTACCACGGTTTTGGTAACGAAACTTGGGTGATACTGGATACAGTACTTAAATGAAAGCGTTTTGTTCAATAGCAAGTGATGAATCTATTGGTTAGCCTAAACAACGGACGCAAATATTTAGCAGTTAAAAAAGTAATAACGGCTACCAGGATTCTATGCCTGTAAAGCATTCCCAACTTGTTTTCTAAAAGTAATGGACAAAGCTTCCTGGAGCTTTGACATGATGATATTGACAATAATGATTACTATTGAAAGAGTCACTTTTTGTATTCTTTGGTGTGAAACACACTTTTTTTATTTACCTATAAAGTAAGTTGTAGCCCTGGTGTCAGAACAAAATAAGTATGGATATGAAAGAATCATATAAAATGTAAATATAAAAATCGGGTTTATGCACCAGGGGTTCCGTACCGAAGGAAGCCCCCTTAATGTTTTATTTTAATTTAATTATTAATTTTTAAAGGAACATACAACTTAATTCATGCTGTGAATATTACAATCATCTTCCTGTTGCCGTTATTAACACCAATTTTTAAAGTGCATATTTAATTATATGTTCTGTGAACATTTCAAGTATCTGTGTCGCCGTTAATATCGAGCAAAAACGGCTAAAAATTCAAATTTGTTGTAAATAAATATTGATTTTTTATGTTTTTAGTATTGTTGTTATAACGGAAACAGAAATATATCATCTGTGAAAATTTCAACGTTCTAGCTATCAAGGTTCATGAGATAAAGCCTGGTAACAGACAGACAGGCGGACGGACAACGGAGTCTTAGTCTTAGGGTCCCGTTTGTACCGTACGGAACCCTAAAAATGAAATATGATATGGGTAAACGGTTAAAACAATCGGGAGCCACAAAACAATTTAACGAATCATCCGAGTCAGTAAAGCACAGTTGAAAATGCCACTTACGGTCAACCATTTGAAGACTGACCATGCTGAAAGTTGCTTAACTTCAATGATCGCTTAGAAGCACCTAGTCAAACTACGCTATGAGCGCTATCTTTACCTGTAGGACTGTAGGTATTACAGAGTTATCTTTAAAGTTTCTGAAAAATTGAGTCTGCACTTACAATTTCCCCCAAGTACTCGTATACCCAGCAGTAAGTACCGCCGACTCCCAGTACACTTATGCAATTGCATCGATTCTAGAAATATTGAAACTAGAGATGATACCTAAATCCGGCAACTTCTGTAATATCGCGAATTTCCGGCCAGATTCTTAGAAACCCAAATAAGTGACATGATAATTTGAAATATCGAAACGAAAGTATCAAGCTATTTAAGGCAATTGACTTTTTAAACTTTATCACAAAACTAATTAACTTTTTCAGTATCTGACTGCTTAAACTCTACATTTGTAATGCGATGAGAGGTGATACTCGTACGTATGATATATCATAGCGCTGAGATTTCGTCAATTATCTAAATCAATACAGCATTTAAAATGGCCCCAAAGTTGTAATTCCAATCAAATTGCATGTTTAGAAAACTTCAAGAATTAGTTTTTTACGTATGTAGAAGTAAAAAGTAAATTGTACTTGGAGTTTATAAAACGGGCTTCTATTCGGACCTCTTGGAAGTCCATAGGAGAGGCTTATGTTCAGCAGTGAATGTCCTACGGTAACTGCGTAACTGCGTGTTGGTAACTGCGTGCGCGGCTAAAACGTTCGTCGTCATCCATCCAAACGTAAACGTCCGGCTAAAACATAGTCACGTCATTCGCCTAAATCGAAGCGTCAATCTCTATCGTACGTTCTAGAATACTCGGAGCTTTCCAGAAAAATCCATTGCGCCACTGGAACATCATTTGGGATTGGCTTAGCTCACTTTAAACCTTTCCTGCACTCTGCGGTCTCGTCGCGACGGTGGAGTACTGGGACACGCGAGGAAATGTGCTTGCAAACTGTGATATTGTCGAAAAGGTTTCATAGTTGCTGATGAGGATTCTGTTTTGATTAAGTAGTGCAGGATGCCTCATGCTTCTGGCACAATTTGCGACTTTACGAAAAAGTAATAACGAAAGTTTTCGCGAAGCCTACTTTTTTATTTCATAATCGAACAAGAACTGTACTGAAACAAATGTTCACAAAACGTATTTAATGATAAAACAGACGCGTATAATATGTCTGTATCTCTATACATACAGTAATAGAATGTAGATACATTTTACTTAATTTAATTTTTTATAGCACGGGATCATCGCAAAACTTTTTGCGAAGTTACTTCCAAACTTCAGTAAGTATGTATGAAGATAAAATTTGATGACGTTATTGATGATATTAATTTGATTTATACAGAGCTTCTTAGATAATTATTAATTATGGCATGTAAAATGTAGGTACGTGCGTCGTATCTAAAAATATTCTAGTCTACAATGGACGGGATTTATTCTCAACAATAACTCAATATTTTCTCCAGTAGGAAAGCAGTCCTGCATTCAGTTTTATAATTTAATCATACTTCGCCCGTACTACGTCCCATTTTTCATGAAAACTCCGAAGAAGCTTAAAACATCGATTATATTGATTTTAAGTTACTTATTAAAGTCGGCGCTAACAATTTTGAATCAATTATTAATTTCACTTGTCCTGGTCACAGAGTCTTTTGCCATAGACCCAAACCCAACTAAAGCGGAGTGGAGATGGGCGGAACGTTGTAGTCCAAGAGTCCACTGCACAAATGCGATATTAGCTTGAGTGGCAAAAAATGGATACCGAGTTGTTATTAGCTTGAGACGCAAATAAAACGAAACAGAGTGCAGTTTTTGGTTTGTTCTTCTATTAGGAAATATGGCATTCCTCAGCACACCTTCGCCCCACTCCGCTTTGGTAGAGTCTGGTACGATGTATTCAAACTTTTGACACTTAAATGTGACATTGCTTCCTGACCTTAACACCTAGATGTTACGTTCAATAAGTAATGCGTTTGTGAAATTTCACATATGTGGATTTTTCTTTTTACCATTAAATGCCTCTGAAAAGCGTGGGAAAAGTTGTTGTGTTAGACATAATGAACATTATCAGGTTTATTTATCTGAAATGTTTATAATCCGTCACCGACGCCAAAGAAGATACTACGCCGTCTAACTGATAAACAATACAAACAAAATCTTCAACTCTTTAATTTGGCTGCTAAGTAAGTTGGACACATTCACATCGATATCAGAAATCGATCATTTTAGCCTTACCACTCCACATCAGAACACAACCTGCCATTTCACTAATGAATACAAACCAAAATCAATAGCCGCGTAAACCGAACTAAGCTTGTCGAATGCAGGGTTCAGAATGCTTATTAAATAAACAAATTATTCGGAAACCATCAGAGCTCTAACAAAATTAATTACGCCGCACTCAATTAGGCAATTAGCTAATTACTTATTTCTTAGGACAGGGGCACATCAAAGGTGCGCTTAGAAGTCGACTAAGCGACTCTTGTCGGCAGTCGTCGAGGCGACTCCTCAACGGTCGACTATATCAGCAATTCATATCGAAACGGTGGACTGAACGACTAGACGTTCGATTAAACGATACGAGTATAACTCGAAGATCGACTAAGCGACTCACACACAAATATTTTAATAAGAACACCATTGTTACTCGTACAATAAATTACAAATTACAGCAAATTATATAATAATTTTAGAGAGTAATTATTAATTTAAGTGTGATTATAATATACCTCTGCAAAGCCGGGGCGGGCACTAGAACGAATGATATAACAATACGAAAATATTTATTCATGTTTGCTTTGGAATTGAATTACTTGAAAGGCTGAATTATTCAAGACAATACAATCGATACTACAAACAATTCAAGACAATACATATTGCAAAAGAAAACTTGGTATAGGCCGAACCGAAGTCCTTGGTAGCTTGTTAGCTACAAGGTGCGGATAACCAAACCCTGATAGAAGCTCACTGAACAGCTGCGCGAGGACTGGGTTTCCTGCAGCCTGTAGCTAACTTCACAGCCGCCAAGAAGTTTGATTCGGCCTATAACAGAGTTAAGATAATAAAATTGTTTTATGCAATAATTTTGCCCATTTATGGTGACCATTGCTCCTGGCACCAAATTATATACTACGCCGTCTAACTGATAAACAATACAAACAAAATCTTCAACTCTTTAATTTGGCTACTAAGTAAGTTGGACACATTCACATCGATATCAGAAATCGATCATTTTAGCCTTACCACTCCACATCAGAACACAACCTGCCATTTTACTAATGAATACAAACCCAAATCAATAGCCGCGTAAACCGAACTAAGCTTGTCGAATACAGGGTTCAGAATGCTTATTAAATAAACAAATTATTCGGAAACCATCAGAGCTCTGACAAAATTAATTACGCCGCACTCAATTAGGCAATTAGCTAATTACTTATTTCTTAGGACAGGGGCACATCAAAGGTGCGCTTAGAAGTCGACTAAGCGACTCTTGTCGGCAGTCGTCGAGGCGACTCCTCAACGGTCGACTATATCAGCAATTCATATCGAAACGGTGGACTGAACGACTAGACGTTCGATTAAACGATACGAGTATAACTCGAAGATCGACTAAGCGACTCACACACAAATATTTTAATAAGAACACCATTGTTACTCGTACAATAAATTCCAAATTACAGCAAATTATATAATAATTTTAGAGAGTAAATAGTAATTTAAGTGTGATTATAATATACCTCTGCAAAGCCGGGGCGGGCACTAGAACGAATGATATAACAATACGAAAAAATGAATGTTTTATTCATGTTTGTTTTGGAATTGAATTACTTGAAAGGCAGAATTATTCAAGACAATACAATGGATACTACAAACAATTCAAGACAATACATATTGCAAAAGAAAACTTGGTATAGGCCGAACCGAAGTCCTTGGTAGCTTGTTAGCTACAAGCTGCGGATAACCAAACCCTGATGAAGCTCACGGAACAGCTGCGCGAGGACTGGGTTTCCAGCAGTCTGTAGCTAACTTCACAGCCGCCAAGAAGTTTGATTCAGTCTATAATAGAGTTAAGATAATAAAATTTATTATGCAATAATTTTGCCCATTTATGGTGACTATTGCTCCTGGCGCCTAATTTGCGGTGTGACTCCGGCTTTACCAATTAATACAACATCGATCTATCAAAAGTTAAATTAACGACATACATTTTTGAAAGGTAGAGGATATAATTAACGATTTTTACTCACAAAACTTTTTCGAATTTGTTGCCATACAATTATTAGAGGTCATTATAATGGAAATGTAATTACAGATACGAGTATAGAAGTAACAATTACAGTTAATCATAATTACTGATTTCAACAAATTGGTAGTGATCGTCCTATGACAGAAAATAAGAAAGAAAAATAATAAAATATGATAACCTTTAGAAGATTTGGTCCCTGATCCATATTGAGACTTGTAGATTATCTATGTATGATGCGACAATAACTTTAAAAAAATATATTTTTAAAGTAATTCAATAAACTGTACTATACTGGTTCAGCCATAGAACGTCCACTGCTGGACATATGCCTCCCCAATAGATCCAATATGAGCGGTAGTTCCCGCCATACCTACTAGTCAATCTACTTATAGATATTATATTATTTCGTATCTCGACCATCAAACGATGAGCACAAGACAAACACCCCAATAAAACAGTCTTATGAAAATAAAACACAAGAATGCCAAAAAAATATAAAAGCGAGAAGTTTGTAAAGGTTTATAAAAACTGGCACAAAATAATTTGAATAAAAAAAATCACGTTTCTGAAAACATCAAAAAGCATCGTAATTCGACACATCATTACGACCGTCTTGGCGCCTTTGAACTCAAGAATTATATGAAATCGACATACATATTGATTTCACGAGTTGGCGATATCCGTTTGTCATCTGATATCGATGTATCGACACAATTAGATACTGCTGTGTAATCGAGGTTCGATATCTTATATTAAATTTATATATTATATAATTATGGGACATCTTACACTCGGTCTCAGACCCCAAACTAAACAAAGCTTGTGATATGGCTGCACCAAAGACTGATATACTACATATACATATTTTAAATACATACTTATATAGATAGTACCTAAATAACACCCAGACACAGAGCAAACACCTATGTTCATCACACAAATGTTTGCCCTTCGTGGGGATCGAACCCACGCCTCTTTGATCCAGAAGTCAGGGTCACTAACTACTGAGCCACCGAGGCAGTCACCTTGATAATTTATATTTATGTGCTCCCAGAACTCATTCAGAATGCGAATTAATAAAACAATACACTGTTAAAGCCTACTCGCTTTAGGCATGATTTAGATCTTTTCCAAAGTTCAAAAAACACGCAACTTTTCAAGGAATACTATTTTAGTAAAGATAAGCCTAGCACAATCTATATTAAAAACTTTCGTTACCATCGTACTCGATAACCAATATATGGACACTCGAAATTTTAATTACCTAATCATCAAACAATTTACTATCATTACCCTACATAGAAGAAATTTTACTTTCTAGTTTTAATAAGGTCGAAATCAAAACTGCATTGTTAAGTATTATTATATTTCCAATCTATGATAGATTCATTATTAAACCGAAAGCAAACTAGTCATCAAACATTTGCTTCGCAAGCAAATTGCAAACAAGGGTTATGTAACGCTGAGATAAGCGAATAGCCCGCAATCAGCGCAAAACGAGGCTTTGCTTGAAAAGAAACAAATTAGATTCTTCTCAAGAACGGGCCTTTCAAATGGGGTAAATACGAACCGATACTATTGGGGAGTAAGCATTGAGTGGGGTATTCGATCGATAGTGTTTTGTTCAATTTCGAATTCGATAATGTTGGCACTTGAGCTTATTGTTTTTTGTCCTAGACGAAGATAACGAGCTGTTGTAAGTTTGGCGTGGGGCTATGTATTTGAGTGTATGTGTAGCGCTGTACATACAGAGACTTTGTGTTCAGGCGAACTCCAGGCAAACAAGTAGGAGGAGACAACTATACCGAGATCAATGGCGTTATCTGGTGTCAAAGGCCAAAACTGATTTTAGATCCCTGCACTAGTAAATATCTACTTCCCAAATACCTGTTTTGATGAGCCTTTTGTTGAAAGAATTTGTTGTAATAGAGGTGTCCTAAGCTAAACAAGATACATAAAATATATAAAATACCACTCTATTGGGGTCGGGGGTAAAACCCACAGCCACTCTAAAAAAACATCCTCGATATTGCAATAGATTCAGAAAAAATATTTTTAGTACTCAAAGGAAAAGTGTACCTGTGACGAGTTTCCAAACAAACCAGCTACATAGCGGAGCAGAACGGAAGTAGATAGAACCGTAACTAAGAGGTAAAAACTCAATTTAATAAGAATATATTTAATCTCATGATCTCATCCAGTGATTCTGAAATCAGACAAGACAGAATCGTTGAAGTTCCTTTAACAAGTTCTCTTTGATAGAATGTAAACATTCTTGGGCCTTCGTAGAGTAAACACGGCTACAGGAAATATTTATTTTTGTTTAATTTCATGTAGAAACGAGATGCTGATAAACCGCGAGAAAGTTGCTAAGCGTTACGTTCGTATCGAGTAGTACGTAATTGGTATTTTGTGTTTTTAACGTGTTTTAGTCATAGGATATTAGAAAAAAATAGTAGTTGATATGAATCTGATCAATTCACTTTTCGTGTTTTGTTTTGAGATTCTCTCATACATTTTAAAGTAGAACTAAAAATATGTAGTTTCAGTACAAAATCGGTACAATAGTAATTTTACCCCCACTTAAGTAGAACATCTATACCAATATTATAAAGAGGAAATAAGTATTTGATTGTTTGTTTGCATTGAATAAGCTCCGAAACTACTACTGAATCGATTTGAAAAAAAAGCTACTTGGAAGCAATTGGAAAGCTACACTACCTTCGGATGACATAGGCTATTTTATTAAAAAAGAATTAGGGTTCTTTACTAAAACTCCCATACCTATACCTACATTACGTGGTAGGTAAATACCTAGGCACAATACTTATAAAATCTGTCTTCTTTAGCGAATCGTACCCGGGCAAATCCGGGGCAAGCAGCTGGTTTACTGTAAGACCTTTACCTGACATCGCGAAAAACATCACTTACATACTTTGGTCTGGTTAGTCCATATATGAGGTATACTGCTGTTAGTACTACAGTTTAAGTTGTAAACGCGATTGTCCTTTTTGTCAAGAGGTGGAACAGCTAACTGAATTCGCGATTCACCAACTATAAGTTAGTGCAATAGAAAAAGTTGTTCATAACCATGAGTACAATTACCTCTTCCCCTTAGTAGAGGTCAAGCTATAAGTGCTATAACCCAGTACACTTTTGTAGTACCAAGGATGATCTCGACTTATCCTGTAAGCCTTCATTAAAGAGTCATGGTTTATGAGTTAGCGATGCTCTTTGTGCCGCGGTCGGTGCGGGTGGCGACTGCAACCGCGAATCAAGCGGCTTTTGTGAGAAAATACGAAACGAGCCCAATTCGCATAACCACTCTATAGTGTGATGCCAGTAATTTAGTAAATGGAAACTGCCATTGATGAAAGGCATTTGGAAGCACATACGCCTACCTAATTATAATTGGAAATCCACACCACATTTCAGTCAATAAGTAACATTTTTGTAAAATACAAACTATGTGGGAATATCAACAAGTATGGGAATAGGTTACATACTACTGTAATTCTAACGTTTCTTGTTTGTATTTTAAATCAGCGAAAAAACAGGTCTCTTTATACCTGTTTTATATATTTTTAGGGTTCCGTACCCACAGGGTAAAAACGGGACCCTATTACTAAGACTCCTCTGTCGGTCTGTCTGTCACCAGGCTGTATTTCATGAACCGTTATAGCCAGAAAGCTGAAATTTTCACATATGATGTATTTCTGTTGCCGCTATAACAACAAATACTAAAAACAGAATAAAATTAATAATTAAGTGGAGCTCCCATACAACAAACCTGATTTTTTAGCCGTTTTTCGCTATAAATTAATAATGATAACAGGTAGATGCTTGAAATTTTCACAGAATAATAAAATAAAAATTTAAGGGGGGCTCACATACAGTACGGAACCCTCCGTGCGCGAGTCCGACTCGTACTTGGCCAACACTTTATAATTTTACTTTTACTTTATAATGGCAACAATGTTGCCATTATAAAGTCTTCACTTTCATAGACTCCTTGTAGACGATGTGCGAATCGTTTTGCTCTTACAATAACACTTTTAATAACATGACTAAATAATTAATCACGTTTGTAGAAAAAAAAAACATCTTAAATTCAAGGGCGGGTTAATACTACAACACACAGCGTGCCACATTTTAGCATGAATTTGAATTCCCAGACACTTTTCACTATAAATGAGCACATAAATCAGGTAAATAAACTACATAAAATAATAAACTTACCGTTCACTTTCCAGTAAAATGGTAGGCCGATTATTTGCATTATGTTAACGTCCTTAAGAAGGATATTTTGTGAAACTATTTATCACAGTCACAAATCATTGTTTTTAAACCCAGAAATTTACTCAAACCACTTTCTGAACTTATACTCCTTAACACACTACCCTAAATTCAACGCCTTGCAAAGACAGTTACCGCCTTACCACAAAAGATTTACACACGCTTTAAACACTGTTTAACCGTGCAATTTGTACTGTTAAACATTGACTAAGCCGTGCGTGCAACTTTTGTGGTAAGACAGTAAGAGTCTGGCACGTCTTGCTCTACGTTAGTGTTTTATAATCAAAATACATTTTTAAATCAGTAAAGGTCGGTAAATGCAGTTGTGTGTAATACCCACTTTAAGCTATCTCTCGAACGTAAGGCGAGGTTAGCTCGGATCAACGCAGGGTTCTATTTACGTAGTAACCGAGGAACAACCACGTTTTGCATAAGGCGATGCAAATTCCACCGCTCGATCCCGAATATTGTTCTCAGAATGAGATGAGTATTTCAATTTTCTTTGCCGTTAAACTAAAAATTTAAATGAGCTCTTTTTACATACAGCTAAAAGCGCAAGGTGGTTAAAGGACTGGAAAGGAAACATGGTATTACATAATTTGATCTGAATTAAAATTGCGAATCGTTTTGGTAAAGTATCTGTTGCGCTCTGTGAATCAGAAAGATAATAACTGATACTCGAAAAACGAAGTTTAGTTCAATCAGCGCACAAAGATACATTTTTAATTGCTTCAGTATTCTACTAAGAGGCGGCTCGCCACTTTCATACGAGTTCAAATCTCGAAGATGCGTGTTATTTGGTGCACAATTTGTTTTTACTACGCACGTTTCTGTAGGGTACGGAATGCTCTTTCACCAGCGGATGTTCTATGCAACAGCATTTTTTTTTTAGTTTTGACTAAAGTCGCAGAACAAAAGTTGTTAGTTTTGATGTACAGAATAAGCCCCTAAAAGGATGCTAATTGATTAGAAATAACCCTGTATATTATGAACATGACAACAATCCTATAAGATACATGTTGCCATGATCGTCAATGACCTCTAACTATAATAAAGCTCACATGCTAATTGTTATGCCGTCAAATAAGATAGAACACCACTGATGGAGTCACAAATTTAATGTCCAATTATTTGATCTTTACATGGACGGCCAGGCACTGGGATTAATGCAAGCTGAGCAGTTCTAAGCTGACTACCACGTCGTTATGCTCTAAATGTCTGTTTCCAACTTGCTCCTAAGTTGTAATCACATGAGCTAGACTTTCCGCCCGGTTCTGTTGCTCCTAAATGGCGGACTTGGAATGAATGATGAACTTTCTAATGGCGCTTTTCCCTTGATTTTGGGTCAAATTCTAATATTATCTCTATATAGTCTCTAATATTAGTGGGACTCCAGTCTTTTGATTATTAGTGATATTCATTTTTCTGGGTTAAAAAGTAGCCGATAACACTTTCCGGCTTCTGTACTAATCCATGCCAAAATAAAAGTTTATCTGTTGCTCTGTTGCGTGAAAGACAAACAGACCAATAACCAACAAACACACTCGGATTTATAATATTAGTTTGAATACTTCATATACTTCACGTACTAAATTTGGATGAAATATTTTGACGTGACAACGTCTTATAAATTGGTTTGCCGGGTGACACTTCAAGAAACTGCGTTACGCTCCGCTCACGTTATGCGCTCACAATGAGAGCGAGTGAGAGGCACGTAAGTGCCTCTCATTCGTCTCAAAGTCGTTGTCACGTAAAACTTTCGCCCGTATACCGACTTTACAGGCAACCCATTTTTATGACCATTAGGAATACACTATACCGGGATCGTCCGTTCTCTGAAGTCGGAAGCCAACTCATTTTGAGTCGCTGCGTCAAAGCAGTAATCTTTGATCATTTTGAGCTTTGGCAGTAAGTAACTTTTTTTATCAACATATTCAGCACGCAATAGTACCTACTCAGTAAAAAATATGATAAACTACTAATTTATGAACACGCATCGAAATAATTATTTTTCGCAAAAAATGGTAAAACCGCCTTCCATCGTGTACAAAATTTGAATATTTCGCTCGAATTGTTTACATTATTATTGATTTTTCAAAATTCAGCTAATTTCTGTAAAAATTTTTAATGGGACCACCACGGGAGTATCCCCATTCGAACTAATAAAATAATTTTTCAATTCGGTTCACAAATGGCGAAATAATCGATGAACATACACAAAAAAATACATACAGACGAACATAGAAACTCCTCTTTTTTGGAAGTCGGTTAAAAGATGAAGATAGTGATCAACGAGTCGTCCCATTCCGAACCTAAAATCCCTCGGATTTCGCATCACACATCGAACAACAAAAACTAATCGACCTCCCCATACCGAGGGAAGAAATTATGTAAATCGAGATACCATTAGGGTTCCTCGGAATCTTTTTAAAATACATTATTTCGGTAAACAATGGAAGGGCGGGCGACCCTAATTCGGTGTTAATTATTCAGGGGGCCACCAATCGGACCGAACTCTTCAGAACCCATGAAATCAATTAGCCTCCGCATACATTGCCACAGATTAAACATTCAGTAAGACAACTTTAATTACTACCTCAATTATCGAAAAAATCAGCGCACGAAGGGTTCCGTATCGTGTTGGAGCCCCCTTAGCCCCATTCACCTTGCCGTTATTAATAACGAGCAAAAATCTCCCCCTTCCCCCATTAAATATTTATTTTATTCTGTTTTTAGTATTTGTTGTAATAGCGGCAATAGAAATACATTATCTGTGACAACTGTCTAGCTATCACGGTTCATGAGATACCTGCCTGGTGACAGACAGACACACGGACATCGGAGTCTTAGTAATAGTGACCCCCTTTTTACCCTTTGGGTACGGAACCCTAAAAAGTAGAATTGAAAAAATAGGTTGGAATTATGCGTAGATATGTAGTAAGAATGTAGAGAACGTACAGAAAGAGAATGGTTCTGGGAATCGACGGACGCAGTTAATACGGGTGCGCCCCACGCAGCAGCTGTGTTGTCTTTTTTGTTACCTGGTCACAAAATAGGGCGTCAGGTCTGTTTTGAAGTTTAAAATATGATGTATTTTTTACTTTATATAAACTAAAAAAAGCAACAGTTGGGCTGCGGATGACTAACCATTTAAAATGTACGGTGTTAGTTCAGATTTTGAACATGTTCATTATTTTTGAGCACTGCATCTAACGCCTAATAACTAAGAAGACTCCCACTTTGAAGTTTAAGTTTCAGATCATTACCATAAATATAAGTAAAAAAAAACAAGATTTTACTGTATATCGCTGTATGATTCCTGGTGACTTAGCCAAGCAAACAGGCAAACCATGAATAGAGCAAGCGCTGCAAATAGTTATCACACTGAAACAGGTACTCTGTGACAACGCCTGCACAATTAATGTGTGTTCAACTGATTATATGTGTGCGAAAGTGATTGTGTCCGAGCCGTGTTGACACTTCGCCGATTTTACAGGTCACCGCGGTCGGTAAAGTTCGTGCAGTCGAAACGTTTGGTCGTGTACCATGGATGTATTACATAAACGTTAAAAATCCTTGCCGTGTATAGGTACTCGTAGTTTACGAATAAAATTCTCTTTAGACAATAGACATGATTTTATTTGAAAGCACACTACTATAGCGGAACAGCTGGGGCGTATTTTTTTGTTGCAAAGAAAAAAGGCTTCCATTTGACCACATACAAGACTTCTGTGTTAGTAAATGTTATGAGCTAATATGTGATGTTATTATTCTAGTGATTGTCCGAGATTTCGGTATAGTACTGCTTATTTAATTACTATTATTATACACTACGGGACTAATCGCGCACTGAAATTATGAGATAAATAAATACCTCATCATCCCGACGTTTCGACCGAGTTGCATCGATCGTGGTCACGGGTAGACTGACTTTTACTTATCTCGTAATTTTAGTGCGCGATTAGTCCCGTAG
This sequence comes from Hypomecis atomaria, assembly GCA_964007245.1. NCBI lineage: Eukaryota > Metazoa > Arthropoda > Insecta > Lepidoptera > Geometridae > Hypomecis > Hypomecis atomaria. Next base: position 5,579,630 of record OZ023295.1, on the reverse strand, counting down.
TGTATAATAATAATGTGTTCAAATCAAGAAAGTTTTAACACAATACTTAATCTTTGTTAAAATTGAATATAGGTTTTCGTTTGGCTACGTAATGCAATAAAGTAATGTTTTGTTTAGAACACAGGCGGACTCTGCATTTTTTCACTATTCCCACGTATCCACTGTAACTCGCGTACTATAATTAACAGGATAAAAAAATCAGTGAAATGTGCTACTTCTCTTTTAACGTACACTGATTATGCAAATATCCGCAAGTTTGCAAGCCGTACATCACGCGTATCGCGCTGCTTCACTTGACGTATTGAAATCAACGCTACACTATCGATGTTTCGCTATCGACGTGAACAGAGATAAGTTAAAGCGAGAAGACACATAAATGTAATGCCACTGTCAAACCAACACACAAATCTATCTCAATACAAGAATGCGATTGAGTGAAGCACATACAAGCATTGAACAAAGCACCTCTACGTCTTTAGCAACTAGACGTACGATCGTGCAAATGTCTGCAAGTTTGCAAGCCGTACATCTCATGTATCGCCCCACATCAAGTGACATATCGGAATCGAAACGGGTGGGACGTGAACAGAGATAACTTGAAGCTAGGCGATATAATATTAAATGGTATGCTACTGAGGCAGCAGCGAGTTTAGATTTGAAATTTTCTACAGTTTTAAATCTTATACTGCTCGAGTAAATTTGCTGAGCTGGTTTTCTGTAGGTGTTCTCGATATTTCTTTAATTGTCTATGGTAAGTGGTCACCAACTGTAATACCGGAGGCGTTACCAGTGCGACGCTTGCTCTTTGGGGTGATTATTCTGTTATAAAACTCGACTATCCCAAAAACTATACTCAAGAATTGCCATTCAGCGTAAGAAGGCTTTATTTCGATCTGGTTTTATCTCATTCGATCTTGCAGAGATACACTGATCATATATCGCTCTCCATAACTACGTTGTTGCTCATTGGATTAACAAATGCAAATACCAGTTAGCAATGACAGTAAGACAATAGAGTTAATACTTGACACGAGTACATAATACGAGCGCATAGAGTATGTGCAAAAAGAGAATCATCGTGGCGTTACGGTGAACTAACAATAAGATTTTAATCAGCAGCCAAGGTACCGACTACTCGGCAGACGTGAGTACTGATGAAAACCGCATTGGTGTCTACCAAGTATCAAACACTTTTAGTTATACTAGCTATGACAGAGCAATGTTGTTAACGACAAAATTAGTAAAATGGCACACGGGTGACCTCACCTACGACTCTTCTCTTTTTGCACAAACTCTAGCTCGTCTTTATTCAGTGATATAATAAAGAGTATATAGCGAATTATCATCGACGGCGAAATGCATTTCAGAATTTCGCTTCAGAGTCCGACAGTGAAGCTCACAATTCGACCTGCTTTCTTCTAAGTACAACCGTTTCATGTAACCACGGAGAGCCACAAGTTTCGATGCTGGCATTCTCATGCGTTTTACATGAGACCAAAGTTTAAAGTTGTTAGCGAACGGGCTAAGTTGCTTTGATAGACGGAATTCGTAACGAGCTCGTCAAAGCAGACGTACGTATGTCTAGACTAGACTACGAGTATCTAGCTAGACAATCACACGGTTAGTTGCCTAGGTAAAGACAAGAAAGATGTTACGAAGCTCTGAATTTCTATTTACTTTTGTCTGGAAAAATCGAGTATTTGTTAAATTGCTTCAACGTTAACATATGTAGTTAAAGATGTAAGTTATAATGTTAGACAGTGAATTAACAATTCCTTCTCGTTGATACCGCCGAATATTAATATGCAATCTCATCAATCTAATAAAAAAGGCACAATCATAGGAAAGCCGCAAAGCTTAACTAGTAGAAAAAAAGTCATAAACGCTAAACACAAATATTTAAATCACACAAATTTTCAGCTATTTTTACATTACTGAATGAGATACAAAATGCAAATCGAGAGCCCTCTTTTTCAAGGAACGTAAATTCATTTCAACAAGTATAATATCAAATAGTGAGTAAAAAGTCCCGTGTCACACAAGTCGACTCCGCTTTATCTATTATTGAAAATAGTAACGATTGCTCACAATAGCAACCTCACAAAACCTCTTAAACCATCATCCAAATTCATGATACCGGTAACTATTCCGCGGAAGTCCAAGCAAAAAATACCCCGGAAAGTAACCAACAAATCGGTCCACCCGTATCTTCAATAATTCAAATCTAAGTCGGGTCCACGAGATCAAAAGAAGTGAGCTCAAAAAACTATAAAAGCGAAGTTGCGAGACCATCCCGGGGAGTGTTATTGAACAGATTTATTGGGGATAACTGGAACTAATCCTGGTTATGGGTAGGAAAGGGATTTTAGATGCGATATTGAGAGCCTCAATCTGAAAGAGCATGAAGTGTTTCAATTACGCTCTTTTTTCGTCCTTGATTTTACTAATTTTTTTATAGTAAATTTTCAATCATTTCTTATCGCTATGTCCGACAAAGGACGTAGATTGATGGACTTAATTATGTACAAACGGGTTAAGGTCGCAATAAAATAAAAATCCCTAATTTTATTTCCTGACTCTTGAGAACAAAATCTATATTTATGATTTAATTAATGCTCTATCTCAAAGCGTATCCATGGTCTAGACATTAGACTTTAGAGCTACTAATATGCTGATATAATTGATGCAAATGCGGAAAAATGTCTGTGTTAGTACAAAATAATGGTGGCAATAGAATAATAATAACTTGTCAGGAATCAAAAGTTCGTCTGATCTTTTGAATATTATTTTGACGAAAGTACCTCAAGCTCAAAAATAAACTGTGTAGATATGTACCGGCACGTTTAACAGATCACCGTAGAACACGAAAAGCCAAGATTTCAAATGTTAATTAAAATCCTAAAGCAAGCTATTTAGATCGGTTCTCTAAATCGAATAGACTAACCAAGGTCCAAAAAGTCCGACAAAATACAAGGTAGATAGATACATCACCCCCATAAAGGACCCTAGGCCATCAATGGCAAGGTAGAGGCCAGATGGGCGACTATATAAAACAGATTACTGGCCCGTTTCGATATGGATACGGGCCGAATACCTAATGGCTAGAAGGCCGAGGTTCAATGCAGGGGCATTGATGTCCTACTGTAGCCCGTCCATCGATCGTTTTGTGTTTCTGGAGCCATTTGAACTTGCTGGAGGCAAATAGTTTCGAAGCTTTGAATGCCCGCTGCTACTTTGTTTTATTTCGTAACCGTCTTCTATTTGTAAGTTGTTTCGAAGTCACAAAATATACACTGTCTCGCATGCAAATGCTCTACATATTCGTAGTTCTACACAGTATAAACAATTCCTATTTAAACTGACCGCACAATTGAGATTTCCATTAATCTTAAACTTAATTTTTATGATAAAATGGCAGCTGTATAGTTTTACAGTTTAAGTTTTAATTACACCCTTAACTTTTATTTTAAAGACGTACCAAACACTACCGTAGGTATAGCTTCGCAAATATCTACAGAGCTACATTCCATAAGTGAAAGTAGTAAAAATATACAATCGCCGTCATACAACCAACTTAGATATTTACATTAAATAACTCACTATGACCCGTTTTCTCGAATCTCGATATTATGTCGTCACCTAATTAGTGCTTGTCATCGAGCACTTTGGCATCGCGCGGCGTTGTAGTCGGCTTACAATTGCTTTACGACTAACCAAACAGCCTGCCCACTACGTAGCTTGAGCAGAGTTTTGGCTCGGTTACTTTTTTGCACGATTATGACTCTATAGATATTTGCTCGAAGCGTAGGTACTATAAATAAATTAGTGCTAAGAGTTAAAATGTTAATATGCAACACATGCGAATGTTAATATACACACAATTCTCAAAAGCTAACAATCTGCTTGATCTGGAACGGAGCGCTGTGTAATAAAAGAGAGCAAATAGAAAGAAACATTTGACTTTACTCCTTGCTCTGGTTCAGACTAAGGTCCCCTGCGAACCGTGTATTTAAGTCCCTATGGAATCATAGATGAATTTTACTAATATTATAAATCCGAAGGTGTATTTTTTGGCTTGTTGGTTTGTTATTATTTCACGGAACAACGGAGCAACGGATAAAGTTGATTCTTGGCATTGAATTATTTTAAAGTTTGGAGAGCGACATAGACTAGTTTTTATCCCGGAGAAAATAAAAGGTTTTTATGGGATAGCATAGAAAATAAAATATGGCGCAGGTAAAGCCGCGAAGGTAGTTGTAGATTATGCAAAGAGCTTAGTTTGAATAATTTTAACCGGTTACCTACATTGGCATTGACGTGGTTATGATATGAGTTTGAAGCGTTACTTAATCCATTATCCAACATAAGAATAACTAATTGATTTCCAGTTACGACAATGTCACAAAACTACTCGTACATTTGCCAATATTTCCTCGTAGTTTGTCCAACCGATCTCGACACTAACTTCGCAACACAAAATAACTTTGTTGTGACGGTTAGCTATTGAGTTATCCTGTATTTGCCTAACAGTACTAGACCTTCAAGGTATTATGGACATCTAGTTCTGCTTTACACTTTCATATTCGAAGGTATAAATAGCACCCCTAGCATGGCAATGGGACTAATTGTCTTTCCACCAATCTATCCCCTCGAAAAGGAAATAAAGTATGGGTTTACATTGACAACTGACATTAAAAATTGATAAAATGGTTTTATCCCTTTGCCATGAAGGGGTGCAGGAACAGCAATTTGTTGAAGAAACATTTTTAGTCTCATCTTGGTGTTCCGAAAAAAGGTAAAAACAACGACATATTTTTTCTCGTATATGAAAGAGGAATAAACTATCCAACAAAAGATACTTATAGTCCGCGAGTCCACTGCAGTAATGCCTCCATCATTTGATATCATTTTGAGACCCCTGACAGTATGTAGAAAATTTATCATAATTATTATACTAGTAAAGTATTAGGTATCAATATGTAGAAATAGCTTAAAATTAAAAAAAAAATCAAGCGTCTACATAATTTGAATCTGAAGCGAGTTGTACCGGTAAAACACTTTGAGCTGTGTAGACAGATCACCAATAATATAATTTGTAATCTGAAATTTCGTATTATTTTAATGTAGTCCATACAATTCTGCCACTTTTAACATTTTTTGAGTGTGGTAACACTGAAGTTTAATCCCACATAATTACTTCATCAATGTTACAACAGGTTGCTTCGGCATGACAAAGCTGATTAACGGGAAAAACTCAAACAAGAAAACCCCGTGACACTTCAAACTGACAAGAGGGGAACCAAAAACATCGATCTAATTGAAGGGGCAGGCGTCAGATTGAAGCAGTAGCAAGGGCTGAGGTCGCGTGACTGGGCCCATTCCGCGGCACGCGAGTCTCGACGGACGGTGCGAAGTCCTCATTTCGATTTTGCGTCGTGAGTGTAATAAACAAAACTGAAGGCTAGTTTTCTGGCATATTTTAGACACAAATCTAAGTCACTGACTGACGCCTTTTAGATTTTTCTTCGGGAAGTAGAACAAAAACGGGAAGGCTAGGACGGTGCGAAGTCCTCATTTCGATTTTGCGTCTTGAGTGTAATAAATGTAACTGAAGGCTACTTTTCTGGCATATTTTATCCACAAATCTAAGTCCTTGGCTGTAGACTTTTCGATTTTGCATTGAAAGTAATTAGAATAAAAAAGTGGAGATTCGTTTTCTGCCAAATGATGGCCACAAATGTAAGTAATTTTAGTCAGAAATATAAGTCTTTAACTTGTACGTCACTTTAATTAACGTAGTTTCGTTTAGGAAAGCGAGCGTCACTGACGGTGCGAAGTCCTCATTTCGATTTTGCGTCGTGAGTGTAATAAACAAAACAGAAGGCTAGTTTTCTGGCATTTTTAGCCACAAATCTAAGTCACTGTTTGACGCCTTTTGGTTTTTCTTCGGGAGTAGAATAAAAAGTGAAGGGTTGGTTTTCTGGCACATGTTGGCCACAAGTATACGTTATTAAAGCCAGAAATATAAGTATTTGACTTGGACGGGCAGTTTAATTTAGATACTCAAGCGTCACGGACGGTGCGAAGTCCTCATTTTGATTTTGCGTCGTGAGTGTAATAAACAAAACAGAAGGCTAGTTTTCTGGCATTTTTTAGCCACAAATCTAAGTCACTGTTTGACGTCTTTTGGTTTTTCTTCTGGAGTAGAATAAAAAAGTGGAGGCTAGTTTTCTGGCACATGTTGGCCACAAGTATACGTTATTAAAGCCAGAAATATAAGTATTTGACTTGGACGGGCAGTTTAATTTAGATACTCAAGCGTCACGGACGGTGCGAAGTCCTCATTTCGATTTTGCGTCGTGAGTGTAACAAACAAAACAGAAGGCTAGTTTTCTGGCATTTTTAGCCACAAATCTAAGTCACTGTTTGACGCCTTTTGGTTTTTCTTCGGGAGTAGAATAAAAAAGTGGAGGCTAGTTTTCTGGCACATGTTGGCCACAAGTATACGTTATTAAAGCCAGAAACATAAGTATTTGACTTGGACGGGCAGTTTAATTTAGATACTCAAGCGTCACGGACGGTGCGAAGTCCTCATTTCGATTTTGCGTCGTGAGTGTAATAAACAAGACAGAAGGCTAGTTTTCTGGCATTTTTTAGCCACAAATCTAAGTCACTGTTTGACGCCTTTTGGTTTTTCTTCGGGAGTAGAATAAAAAGTGAAGGCTAGTTTTCTGGCACATGTTGGCCACAAGTAAACGTTATTAACTCACACATGTCATGGGTCCAATTGTGTACAAAAAATTACCAGGCTCAATAATTTCAGCTCCAACGCTGAACAGCTTCAAATTCCGCCTCCAGCGCTGGCTTATTGAGCACTCTTTTTACGATGTAAATGAATTCTTTGATGATAATTGTTGTTGATTAATTTATTTATTTAATGTGAATAATGAAATTATTTCTAGTGATTATTTTTGAATCGTTAATTTTTATTTTTATTTTTATGAATTGTGTTTGACCTGTAAAATATTTTTTTACCAAATAAATGAGTATGAGTATGAGTATTAAAGCCAGAAATATTAGTATCTGACTTGGACGGGCAGTTTAATTTAGATACTCAAGCGTCACGGACGGTGCGAAGTCCTCATTTCGATTTTGCATCGTGAGTGTACTCGTAACAAACAAAACAGAAGGCTAGTTTTCTGGCATTTTTTAGCCACAAATCTAAGTCACTGTTTGACGCCTTTTGGTTTTTCTTCGGGAGTAGAATAAAAAAGTGGAGGCTAGTTTTCTGGCACATGTTGGCCACAAGTATACGTTATTAAAGCCAGAAATATAAGTATTTGACTTGGACGGGCAGTTTAATTTAGATACTCAAGCGTCACGGACGGTGCGAAGTCCTCATTTCGATTTTGCGTCGTGATTGTAATAAACAAAACTGAAGGCTAGTATTTTGGCACATTGCAACCATAAACCTAAGTAATTGCAGTCAATTACTATTTTAGATATTGCTTTGGGAGTAGGTAGAATATAAAAAGTGGAGACTAGTTTTCTGGCATATTTTAGCCACCAATCTAAGTCATTGACTGACGTCTTTAAGATTTAGTTTTGAGAGTGCAATAAGAAAGTGGAGGTTAGGTTAGATAATCATGATCAAAATGGTTTTCAGCGCTGAAAACTGTATCGACCGTTGCCTAATCTTTAGTGAGTTAGCATCAGCATCCCATAATGTACTCGACATTGTGATATATTCATAAATCATATATCTACGTAATACGTTCATACCTATAGCTTTATAGCTATAGTTTAACTGACACGTTTGAACAGAAGGGCGAAGTTATGAAAACGCTAGCGGCGTAGTTCGCATATTGCAGGTACACGAGTCTGTACGGCGCGGCGTACTGAGAAACAGACATGTCAGACATGTTGTTGTTACGGAATTTTCCGACGTTTCTACACTTTATCGACAATTTTATGGTAGTCGATCCTAGTACAGGTAACTCGCGGAGCTTCGACTTTTGTGAACGTAAGTCTTATACATAAAATATGCGCGCCGCGGCAAAATCTTAACATTGATGTCTTTACATGACAAAGCTATAAGTTTTAATGGTATGGTTTTGTCGTGATTCAAATCGTTGAACTTTGTCAGGGTGAGGTGTCTAGACTGGCTTTTCAATTTATATTTAAAGACCGAGTAGGTACATGTGACAATGTCTGTTTCGATTTTTATACGTGACGCTCACAAAACTTGTAATTGGGACAGACATACATTTTTCTACACTTATAAAGTTACTACTTACAAATAAACCATTCATGCATATGCACTTTGAAACGATATTTACGCGACTTGAAAACTGGCACGGCCCTGGTGCTGCCACACTTAGTTGACAAAAATACCGATAAGCCCGTGGAGACGATCTTTCTGACATCTGTTCGCTACTAAATTTGACATCATTAACAATGCCTCTCTGTCTCCTTTAGTACATGTTTACAACATGAAAACCGAATTTCCTGTAAACCTCCAACCACCTTATTTCAGCTTTTCACGTTCTAAACAGACTGAAAACTTCCCCATTTTCAATTCCCACAAAATCCGCATGCAAGCGCCCGCAAACTAGACTAACAAGAAAGAATTACGCTCGCGCCTGCGATAGGTGTTGTTATCATCAATTAAGGTGGCCGGAGTGAGGTCGGAGTCCGGAACAGGGGTTTAGATACGAGAATACGGCATACGGGCTTTAATGATACTGAAATGGGACTCTTTTAACTTCGCATTGAGGAAACAGATGTGCGATTGCTCGAGGTGATTACATAATTTTTGAGAGAGGGAAAGAAAAACAGCGTGATTTCTTCAACGCTTCAAAACCAATTAATACTTGACAAAGTTTTAACTTCGTTAAATATTCATTTACAGAAAAAGCTATTTAATCAAGTACTTAGGTACAGTCAAATAAAATGTACACATTTTGAAATTGTCACAATATTTTTGCTGGTTTCGTTTCCATCCTATTTTTGACGTTTAATTACTAAGGCAGATCAAACTAATATAATAGAGCGAATATCTTTCTCAAATTAAGCGGGAAAAATCCAGGTACAAACACCGCAAAATCATCAAACAACATCCTCTTAAATGGACTCAAAAATGTTCGCTAGCCTATCATTTCCATCTTATTTCCTTCCTTCATAAACTTCTTTAGCTAACATCCTAATTCTAGACGCCCAAAATACCACGAGGCAGCTCGAAACTAATTACGCCGACAATGTATCTGTCATCAAACCGAGCGGCAAAATTCTAGGTGCAAACACTTCAAAATCTTCAAACATTATCCTTTTAAAAATAACAAAACATACACCAGCTAAATACCTATAGTTTCACGGTATTTCCTTCCTTCCAAACCTAACATCCTAATAATCCCAGACGCCCAAAACACCACGAGGCAGCTCGAAACTAATCACGGCGCGAATATCTCTGTCAATCTAACTCTCGCGGGACAAAATTCTAGGTATAATAAAAGCATAGCAAAAATATAAAAAGACGTCCTCTTAACAATTACTCAAAAATATCTGTTATAAGCCTATCTTTCACAAAGTATTTCCTTCCTTCCAAACCTAACATCCTAATCCCAAACGCCTAAAACACCACGAGGCAGCTCGAAACTAATCACGCCGCGAATATCTCTGTCAATCAAACCCGAGCGGCGACAAACGGGGCATAAACACCGCACATTTGTACGGGAGTCACGTGCGACCATCCGTAACCAACAATGGGGACAAAAGCTGAACCTTACCGAGCCGGCCCGAGTAAAAAGCGGTTCGAGCTTAACTTTTTTTACATGAATTTACGCTAAGCATTTACTTAGTGACGGGACAAACAAACATTGCTGTTATTTGCATAACATTTGGCTGCTACATATCAACTAGAACAAGGTGAAAAGCATACTTATTTCGTGAAATAAAAATCTACTAAGATTAACGTGGGTAAGTACCAAGCTTCTAAACCCAGAATTCTAGAGCTTGCCTAATGAACTATTCCATCTTCTGTGGGATTAGGGAGAGTACAGACAATGACAATAGCAGTAGATACGAATTGGTAACACATTTGCTAATGGTAAGGACTTTATCCAATCTGTCGTCTTGCTTGAGTATAAATTACAATACGAAACAACCTAATATCAAAAGTAGGTCTTAATGAAATAAGGTCCCTCCCAATCTCGCTGCTAAATAAGTCTAGGGCCCTATTTCTCAATCACATTCTTATTAAATTCAATCCGATCCTTCGGATTTAGGAGCCAAAAGAACGCTACATGTTGTACCAAGGAGCCCAAGTTGGAGTTAACTTTAATTAAATTAATTGTAGTATATAATAGGGCCCTAGATTTCCCGAGTGGCTGAATTTTCTCTTTAACAAATTGTGGTCGGCATTACGAAATGCCGGATTTCGGTCTCGCGGAATTATGTAGTTTAATTAACTTCACTGTTGTGTAGCGGGATTTAAAAAATGTGAGGTAAAACAAGTAAATGGCTTAAACATCACATAACGCGCCGTGATGCCGAGGATTGAGTACAATCGTTTTTTTTTAAATCACGTTTCGTGTTAATGTACAACAAATCATAGATGGATAATAATATCTAGTGGTATTGGTGTCTAAGTTCAGTGCCAGACGCCAGTCCATGGATACAAATGTTTTACAGGAAATAAGCTGCAATATAAATACATTTATTATTTCTCTGGTCAGTTTTTCTTAAGAAGAGAATAAATTAATCATTTCGAGATGAAACGAGTAAGGCCCCCGATGTTAAGTACCACGCTCGTGTACAACAAGTTATTAAATCAGAATCCAAAAACAAGAATCATGAATCCGTGATACAAATGTAGTTTCTTGTTGTAGTTACTTAACATAATGAAAATTTAGGTTTTTAGCAAATTCGACCTTATGAGCCCTAAAAGCGAAATGTTCTACAGTAGAACTAATAGTAGAAATTTCGGGAACGACCTACCTTACGTGGCGCATAGCGGTTGAATAACTTGCAAAGATTTCTTCCTATCAGTTACAAATGAATTGGGGTTTTCGCATTAGTCTCTAAATCCTAGTCAATGTGTTGATATGTCAAGGGAATACTTAACTTTACTTATATTATAAATACGAAAATGTGTTTGTTTGTTACTTTTTCAAGCAGAAACATAGCAACTTTATTTTGGCACGAATATAACTCAAAGGTCGGACAATGAGAGAGGCTATTTTTTAACTTGGAAAAATTATAGGAATAATTATTATTATTTGTCAAAAATGGTAGAACCAACTTCAACCGTGTACAGAATTCAATAGTTCGCATGTAGTACTTAGGGTTCCGTACCCGAAGGGTAAGCATTATAAATTAAAAATTTAAAAAACCCCCGACACAAAAATATTTGACAACAAACTTTGAATTGACAACCATTTTTGTAGAATTTTGGTTCTTCCATCCCCACTTTAACCCACCATTACTCTTAAACGGCTCAATCGATTTTTATAAAACATAGCTAAGAACACTCTCGATTAAGTCTCCTTTCAATCCAAAAAAAACTAAACTGAAATCGGTTCAGTGGTTCGGGCGCTATGATGCCACAGACAGACAGACAGACAGACAGACACACAGACAAACAGACACGTCAAACTTATAACACCCCTCTTTTGCGTCGGGGGTTAAAAACGGGACTCTTTTACTAAGACTCCGCTGTCCGTCTGTCTGTCTGCCTGTCTGTCAATCTGTCTCCAGGCTGTATCTCATAAACTGTTATAGCTAGAAAGCTGAAATTTTCACAGATGATGTATTTCTGTTGCCGCTATACCAACATACAACAGAATAATACTAATAACAGAATAAAATTAACATTTAAGGGGGGCTCCGGGAATACAACAAACCCGAATTTTTTGCCGTTTTTGCTCGATATTAATAATGGTAACAGGTACTTAAATGCTTGAAATATTCTCCGAATATTTAGTTGAATATTTAATTCAATAATAAATAATTAAATTAAAATAAACATTTAAGGGGGGCTCCTATACAGTACGGAACCCTTCGTGCGTGAGTCGGACTCGCACGTGGCCCAATATTTTTACATTAATGTTGATTTCTCAAAAACGGCTCATACGATTACGATAAAATTAAAATTAGACAAACTCTGAAATATGATCTACCAAACAAAAAAATATTATTTAAATCGGTTCTCAATTGGCGAATAATTAACATACACAAAACAAATACAAACAGACGAACATAGAACCTCCTCTTTTTTGAATGACGAACCAAACCGGAGGAGGTACTCAATTCGACGCGTATTTTTTATGTATTTTTTACGCATAACTTTTTTCGTAGTAGTCCGATTGCAATAATTCTTTTCAAAGAATGAACTTCGTAATTGGTTCCCTTAAAATGTTATTGAAATCGGCTGAGCTATTTTTGATAAATCAACAATAATGTGAAAAATGTAACATTTTTATTTCATGAAATATTCGCGAATTCTGTACATGGGTGAAGTCGTTCATGCTATTTTTTGCGAAAAATAATTATTTGGAAGTCAGTTAAAAGTAACATATGGGATAGCACCAAAATCTAAACATATCGCGAGCAAAAGCTAATGTAATATAATTTCGCTAGTTTCCTGTGCCTCGGCCTACCAGGAGAGAGGCGGCCCGGGCCAAGAGGACATTTTTCACGAGCGTCACGGCATTGTCGCTGCACTATCGTTGCATTATCGTAATTGCCCTCCATCCTCCGGGACCGAGATAACATTCGGACTACTACTGACTGCTGACCGCGGAGGAAAATATCTACAGAGAATAATACTAAATGACTTATCACCGCCCCGCCGCGCCGCTCGCACCTGTCTCAGTCCCCTTTGTCGCCTCTCCCGGCGTCCCTGTACCGCACAGGCGAGGACTAAGTTAAGCGTTAGGATTATAGTTGTCAAGATGTAGATTGAACTCCAACTCCAAACTTCACTCTCGATGAGATTACTGTACGTGTGAGTATAATTTCGATAAAAAGCAACAAACATATTGGTTAATGTTTGCTCATGGTAAAAATGACCCAGGATTGAAAGGAATCATATACATTTACCAAATATAAGTTCAATGCGTAATCTTTAATAGGATAACATTAAGGTTTTTTTTCCAAAAGATCAGTATTTTTCTCTCTCTGTAATATTTCCACAAAAGATTACTTGATCAAAGTAACTTTGTTCACGCGCTGTGCTATACTGTCATTAATATGAACGGCTCACGCGCACATCGCTCCGCCACGCCGCCCTTGTAGAGACCCCACTTCTGCGCTTCCACAAGTTCTAACTCTACAGATTTTCTACTCCCTATACTACCTAGGTTTTCGCCCATTAGTATAATGGATAATGGAGTGTACCGTGGTTAATTAACAACGGCGACAACGTTAATTTATACGTTCCTCGGTTTGCGTTAACGTTTTGTAAACATCGAGCGGCCGAGTCTCTCTTCGGGACGGCTAGAAATTATCACGGGAGGGTGGACGATCGAAATTATAACGTTGCTGAAGTAAATTTAGCGGAAATTTTAATTATTAGCTTGTTAAATACTAAAACTGAGTTATAGTTGGAACATGGGAACATTGGGAACAGTAAAATATACTAGCTTGAAAATTATATTTATACTCGATTTAATTTTTGTGGCTTTACTAAGAAAACTTGCCAATCCGCTGAGCTAAGGAGGTAACTTCGGTTCTTCTACGGATCTTCTCATTTCTGATTCGAATCGTTATTGGAGATCCATACGGGATGCCTATGTCCAGCAGTGGACGTCCTATGGCTGGTGGACGGATGGACTAAGAAAACAAGTCGCCTTCTTGTTTTTAGAAGTACACATATTAACTGAAGTCGATTTGAAATCCAATCTGCTGCCTTTGGTGACTCTAAATGACGGAAATCCAATGCTTAGATTTCGAACCGGATCCATCTTGATCAGAATATGGGAAGCATACCAAATATGACTTTTAATCTCATAGAAATTCGCTACGCTGCACTGCGCTGTTCAACCTAAAATTTTATCTCTTTATGTCTGGTAGCACAGGATTGACACAAAAGAAATTTAGGTAAGGTGCAAGTAAGGTGTAAGAATCTCACTTTCTTATAGCCTGAGACCAAATAAGAAAATCAAGACAGAATGTTGAGAAACAGACAAGTGAGGCCGGCAAAACTACGCCTCGCCGTGTACAGATACAGACACAATTACACACACAAACTACGCCTTGGCTCGTCATTCGAACTATGGCGGCGCACGACCGACGCTCTCACCACATGTATAAAAAACCGGCTTCTCTTGTCTGTTCACGATGTTCTGTCTTGATTTTTTTATTAGGTCTGAGCTTATAGCTTTTATGCGCAACGGTAGGTATTATGAACTCCGTCAACTTTTAAATGACGACGATATGCTATGCGTGAGAGTGCAACGAAACATCCTTTATAATATTATAAGTCTGAAAGTGTGTTTGACGGTTGTTTGTAAGTTTATTGGTCGGTTTACAGAACAACGGATCGACTTGATTTTTGCATTAATATAGTTCAAAGGTCGGAGAGTATCCTAAGTAAAAAATTAAGGATCCTGTGGGATCGCGGTCAAAGCTAGTTTTAGTTAAAGCAGGACTATTCTAGGTTCTTGAGTATTCCTAAATCTTTGTAAAACGGGTCTTGGTAAGCTGTAAATCAGTCATAAGTATTTATTCAGCTTGTTCTAGTATTTCCCATTTCTCCAAGTAAATAAAATAGTATTCGGAATAGGGGAAGTTCGGAACGTAATTCTAGCCCAGTACAAGAAAACTCGTGTTAGCGTGTTCCTGGAAGATAAATCGCCCGAATAGATAGACTGACATCTCGCTCGATACGTTCGCTGATTTATAGATCTATCTGCTATTTATTTATAAATCTTGCGTACAAGCAACTATAGAGTACCTATAGGTGAATTGTCTGGAATAGTTTTGTTTGGAAACAAATAACATAATTATTTTTCGCAAAAAACAGCATGACCGACTTCACCCGTGTACAGAATTCGCGAATATTTCGCACGGATCAATGTTTCATTTGTCACATTATTGTTGATTTATCAAAAATGGCTAAGCCGATTTTGATAAAATTTTAATGGGACCAATTTCGAAGTATAATCTTTCCAATAAAAAAAGAATTATTGAAATCGGACTACTACGAAAAAAGTTATGCGTGGTTATACATATATATATATATATATATATAATACGCGTCGAATTGAGTAACTCCCTCCGGTTGGTTCGTCGGTCAAAAATCAGAACAAAAGCATCTAATATTAGGCATGGATTCCACTAAAAGGCGTAGCAGACATGTGTGCGAGATAGGCTATGAGTTGTAGTTGTAGTCCATGAGTCCACTAAGTACATACTTGCCATATTTGGTTAGCGAGAAACGAAATAGCAGCTATAAGGAATATATGTACGTTTTTTTACAAGCTTTTATTTAGTTTCACCTGTCCCGTTGTCTGTCTGTCGGTCTGTACCTAATCAAATCTTGCAAGTTAAATTTAATCCACTTCCCGGTTACCGATTTAGCTGAAATTTTGCATGTGATGAAAAAATGTGTAAATCGCAATCGTGTGTAAATAATTTGAATGGTCTTGGCGAGTAGTTTGTCTTTCAATGGTAACCAGGGTCTGATGATGGAGCTGGAAGGTGGTCATAGGAACTCTGTAATGAAAAGACGCAATCCTATCGAGTTTCGGCTCGTTTGATTCGTCTTGGTGAGTACTTGTTCAGTGAAAGCTTGCTTTAAATGTAATAAGTAGTTGTTTGATAATTATTTTTGACGTCAAAATGAATTAAACAAAAATGTTTTACAGGTGTAATCTAATTAATCATAAAGATTGTACAGAAAGATGGCTCTATTCTAAACGTTTTGCATATACTTTGTGAGCGGAGTGGAGACTTTGTTACATTCTTCGCTGTACGAATATGGCTTTTCTGCAATGAGCTTACGAACTAAAACTCTCTGCCTTGCTCAGCTCATCTCCGCCTTCTTCGCTTTGGTAGAGTCTTGGCTTTAAACCTTGTATATTTTTAATAGGATCTGTTGAATTGCCCGGAAATTTACTCGTTTATAGCGTTACAATTAGTAATGTTATTATTAATTTATAATGAAAGCACACGATGTGTGCGCAAATGAGAACCGTAATTAATTGAAAATTGTCATTTTCGACTATACGACATGATTGAAATTTGATGCACATGAAACTGCAATAACAAGCCAATTACTATATATTGCGACAGGCATACTAAAGCGATCGCATAATAAATAGTTGTAGGAACTAACTTATTTATAATAATGAGACTGTTTAAAATACTATATCCACGTGTTTTATCTCTGAAGGACTATTAAAAGCGTTATATCTACAGAAATACTTACATAAGAAACATTTACATTTAGGTACATAAAAATAATCGAAAATGAGAACATCAGAATTTTCAGTAGATTAAAAAACAAATCATTTTGTATATAAGTTTTTAACAACTATAGATAAATGAAATAATCTTATATCTTGGAATACTCGTAAGAACGATATAATAAAAATAAATCAAAAGTTGAACTAGTTAACGTTATTTCACTAATAAATATCCAACATCATCATTACAGCCATATAACTGGACATTGGTTTCCCCCATATTAGATGTATTACATATTATCCTTCAATTGTCCTATAGAATAAATTAGGAGTGGGAAGTATTTATTTTTTATTCATTTATTACGGCTTTACATTCAAAGCCACATTATTAATACATTGATTAATTAAACACTTACGATACAAATTGTCTCAATGTGTTTTTTTTTAAAGAAAGCTCAGCATGCTTTCTTCACTGTACTATAAAATCCTCCAACTGTTCAATGCAATAATCTACGTTCTACGTTGGAATTACATGAAATAGCTACGTTTATTCGACGGCACGTGTAGACGTGGACAATTTGGAGCGTCTGGTTCACCAGAACACAAACAAGGTAGTCTGACACACGCGGAACGGTTTTCATGGCTGTATGCGATTTGCCGTACGTAATAGCACTGTCGTTCGTAGAAGGCTGGCTGAATATTGCACGAAATTATACCGTAAAGTTGTACCAAACCCCTGGTTGTACTAAGCTTTATGTTTTTGTCAGTGTCAGGTTGCACTGAACTCAAGGTCGACTAAGGTATGTTATTGATTTGTTTATTTCTTAATTTTCTGAATTATTATTGTTATTGTGATAATCAGGTATTGTAATTGATGTTTTACGATTATTTCAAGTTAGCTAATGACGTTTCAAAAGTGATTATTTGATTATTTTTCATTTGGTATAATTTTATATCGATCCAGGAAACAAAATTAAATTGTTTATCTGCAGTACCTATACAAGTCATATTTAACGGTTAGTTTTATGTGAGTATGAATTTTCTATTTTTAATAATGATTATATTAATAACAATTCAAAACTAAGCGAAATAAGTAGAATAAAGTTGACAAAGATTCATCCTTTACTTAATGTAATAAGAACAAAATGTTTGCTTATTAGTTTTATGTCATTACGACTCTATCTTATCTAAAGTTAAGCGAAACTTAAAAAAAAAAACATTTAAAACACACATTGAAATAAGTAACTTTCACACAAGAAAATGTATGAATAAACCGATCTCTCCAGCGATCTCTAGTTTAGATTTTCAGTTAACGAATGCAAGCTGTCCATAACGTGTACAAAAAGCTCATTCCAGCTTAGTAGCACGACTCCGCAGTTGTTTGCAGCGTACGTTGTCGTACGGGTCTTCGAGACAGGTGCGCTCGTCGAGCCAAATCGTAAAGCCTGAACTGTTCGAAATAATAAGTAGTTCTACCATTTGAGTTGCGGAAAACGTCTCCGGCAATCCTATTGAAAGGCCGAATGAAGATAAATGGTGTAGTCGGCAACGTAACGAGCCAAAGTCGACTGTTTTCAATTTGCCCGTACTCGCTTCAAGTTCGATTTAGTGTGAATTTTGTGAAATATGTTTTTACAAGCTACACAGTACATCTTTATTGGGAACGGCTCCATTTTATTTTCGATGCAAAATTAATCTAGATATGTCTGTCTAGGGTACAGTCTGTTTTGCTTACAAATTACTTTAATAACTGAGCAATCCTAGGAATACATCTAATTGAACTGTTCATGTTCAAATAGGTGGAACATTATACAGTTATCTAATGGTTCGTTTCCCGTATGCTTATAGCAGTTCAGTGTTCCACAAAATTTTGAAGTACAATATTTCGGACCTCTGGACAGAATTTCACAACACAATGTAATACAACAATATTTTACAGATATCGCAAAAAGAAACATAAGTAATAAACATTGGTGGTAAATTAATTATATGGTTACGTTACAGTAAGGTAGATGCTACTATATGTGTTGGTGTTTTGTACTAAAAAGATTTTAAATCTTAAGTATATCTTGTCTTTCGATTTCAAACATTTACGTACCTAATAATTCAGCAGAAAATGGTCATGCTGTAATTCAGAAAATAGTCGCATTCACACGCAATTATGTACTTAATGGCTGATTAATTTGCAAAGTTAACCCAAGGTTTAACTTATAGTGTTCCACTGCAAAATGACACACGGTTTAATAAAATAGCCTCATATGCGGTAAATCAACATGCCTCAGACGTGACGCACAACAATAACATTAAAACGAGAAAAGAAAAACAGCGTATAAAACCGCAAGACAAATAACGTACTACCCCCAAAAGACCGTAGACTCATTTCTCGTTTATACGGCCTTAAAAAACATTAGCATCGCGCGGCCTTAAATCTAACATATAATTTGAATAATTCATAATTCAAAATGGTAGGTATGCGCTCTTTTATTCACTTTCTTGAGCTTCAATATACGGTTACGGTTCAAAAACGGATGTCGCTAACGAGACTTTTTTAGAGTTCCTTGCGCAAGGGTTTTACTTAGTTTTAGTGGTATTTCTCTCGGTTGATTTTACATTCTTGCTTTAACTATCTGACTTATGTTTGTTCAACTAATACGGATGATAATTATGGTTGATTTTCCAGCAACATTACAGCCAACAAAGTAACTGAACTAACCAATTACAATATATTCGATTACTGTGATTTTTTCTCGCTCTTTAGTTTTGTGTTCTTCAGTTATTTAAAACAATAATAATATTTTAACCAGTAACTATTACCACGATTACTAAATGCATAAAAATGAAGTCACAAAGAAAAAGGCCAAGGTGATTGAGAACGTTTCTGCCACAATCCTTTATTTAGTACTGAACCTCCTAACAGAGTCAGACTCGCACTTACCCCGTTTTTTACACGTTTCTCTGCACAAGCATACCCTTAGCTATGTCTACAGCCGATAACAAAACCGTTTGCTGTTACAATGGCAAGGGACTGACCTTTGTTATGCAGCAGCATTCATGGACAATGGAAAATGTTATTCTGACTCTACCCAAAGCTATTACAATTATATCAGGTTCAAATTGGGTGTTGAAACCAGGGGTGCTCGACGAGTTTGAGATTATCTCGCTGACTCTTTTTCAACTATAAAATACTATATGGACGCAAGAACTTTATTTGCTTCGAAAATATTGTAAATATAGTATTTTGAAAGAAAGAAAGTTGATATGTTTACGTTTTATCATATAACGGTTAAATGACATGGTTTTCATTGATTACTACATCAATGTAAGCACTTGTTTGTAGAATAAGAGAAACAAAATATTTATCTAAATAATCAACATTTTTTTTTTACTTTGTGTTTATTAGTACACAATATAGTATAGTTTTATAAATCATAATTTATTTATTAGAAAATGTACACGAAATTACTAAAATTACTCATTAATTACTCATTATTTATTAATTCTCAGTAAATTCTCTATACTAAGACTACACTACACACAAAATTAACAAGTGTTACGAAATTCACTATACATATTCGCAGAGCTATGGGTTGAAAATAAACAATATTTGAATAAACGCAACATTCCCAAATTATTTCCAGGAACAGTAGCTGTAACAATCAGGATTTCTGTTCCTTAATTAGCTCTATGTTTTGCGAACTTCGAATTAACATGGTATTGTAACTGTTTGCCTGAATTTAGTTGTTTACGATGTAGACGCTCCTTCAACGAACACTATCTAATATGCATTGTATTTACATAGAGCTCAAAGCAAAAGAGATATGTCTAAGCGATTTCAAATTGGAAACATTTTAAATACGAGTAAAATCGAATCTTTGTACTGTACACATCTTTGACTTTAATTTCAATTTCCTATCAGAAACTAATTTGTGTGAACTTTACGTACTCCTTTTTTATATAAAAGGATTTCGAGGTGGTCGCACGCACAAAATTTCCATTAAACTCGTGTTAGTACCAGTAGCGGCCTTTTTAATAGCCCACTGCTGAAAGCTACCCACAAAGAGTGAATAACACGTTTTCGTAATATTTACCAATCACAATAACACCTATCTGACACCTTTTACGGACGCCATTATTTCGGCTATTATCTAAATCATCATTCTTGTATATAAGGTATGATGACTGAGTAAAAAAGATCATTATTATAATTTGTCCGCGAGTTTGATTATCAAAAAATATTGAACACGTATTTTTTTCTTTTGTCAATCAAACAACAAATGCCAAAGATGAGAACATTGTCAAAGTTTGGGAGTGGGGGTCGTGACGTCACCTCTCTAACAGAAGAGTATACATTTATATGGTACTTGTGACGTCACGCGGAACTTTGACAGGCTATTTCTTCATAAATTTTTGTTTAATTGAAAAAAGAAAAAATACGTGTCTAATATTTTTCTATAGTTTATTTGACGGACTAATTATATTTTTTAGTCATCATGCCTATTTATAAGACTTTGCGATATTTTCAATTTAATACAAAGTTACATTACACCTCATTTATTTGAGTTTTGTCATACAATCATGAAACTTTGTGAAAAAATAATTGCTTACATCGATCTTACAACCAATGACCCGTGAGTACGACACTCGCTAACTTGTCTACTTTTATCCTCATCATAAAATTCCCGCCAAAATCGTAACAGCAACTCTGCAAAATGGATTAAAGGAAAATGAAGAAAAAACCTCGACTAAGAACTATTTTCCCCAAGTTATCTCTGCCATCTATTTCCGCGAGTAAATTCTCGACACCGATATATTATTGCCCACCGACCACAGCCTAAATGCGTGTTCCCACTTTGTCATCGGACGATAAAAATCGGACGAAATGTGTCGCCATTTTGCTGATGACAAAAATAAGTACAACATGGTTCTTGAGTTATGTTTGCTGCTCCATCTGTCAACTAATCGCTGTAAGTAGGCTTCTTAGTTATAAGTAAGATTTTTAAGTTTTGTTACAAACTATAAAGCAAGCATAAACTATAATGTAGTAATTTTCCATATAAGCCTGCGGTCAAGCATTGGATACATAGATCTACAGAATGTCAGGCAACGTTCTTCTATGCAAGCTAATCTGTCGAGTACATCATGTCTAAAATCTACTTAATCAGTTAAGTAGATTAATGCATATTAATATAATTAATAGTTCAGCAAACAAATTACATTTCTATTACATCTATACCAATATGACAAAGAGGTAAAGATTGTAAAAAATATTATACCAATAGAAAGGCACATTATCAATGAGTGTCATAGGCTACAAAATAAACGCGAACAAAGGCTAGTAAATAATAAAATACGTAACTTAGCTAGTGATCAGAACACTGCTTAAAATTCAACTTTTCAAGAACGTGAAAACGACTTTAAAAGGCAAAAATACGATTTTTCACCGTCGCAAAGCGCAGCGGAAACGCACAGCGCGCGACTTCGCAGCCTTAGTCCAGCCCTTATTTATAGAGGTCGTGAATTTTAAAGGTCCAATCTGGGGGATTAATGAACTGTAAAAGATCTCGGTGAATTGAGTAATTCCTCCCCCGTCCGAGCGCTGAGTCTTTTTAAATGGGGAATGATAATGTCATCGATTCCTTTCGAGGGCCGCCATTATTTGCGTTACGCTTTGTGGAATGATTTTTAATGCGGGGAGGTTGATTTTGCCAAAGATTTCTGCGATGATTGAAAGGACTCGAAATTCTAATGAATTATCGAACGGATCTGAATAGGAATAAAGATGGGGAGTGAATGGAGTACCCTTTGCTTGATATCAGATCAGAATTCGTGGAAATGAATTGATGAATATTTCGGTCTTATTACAGAATATTTGTACAGTCGGCGTCGGATGGTATGGTTGCGATCGGGGTATGAAGAGAATTGAAAAAATATTTACGTAGTCAGAATATGAGTACGTGTAATGTTGGCGACGAAGCTTTTAATTTACTTTGGGTTTGACGACATCTTCAATAGTAAAAACTATTATTTACATCAGTTCTTTAACACGGTAATTATATTCCAAGGTATTTATTTTAACTTTTTTACAAAACATTTTTACAATTATTATTACAAATCATTAGTAACAAAAGGGTTACTGTCAAAGAAATTTACACTGGTCAAATAAGAATCAAGACGCAAGAAGAGTTAAGATGATCAAACATGTTGCAGGTATGTTTTTTACATCGATTTCTCGTACATAAGCACTTTAAAGACGATAACAAAATAATTCATCTCCGATATTATCGACTTTGAAAGTTGGTTTTGTCGCTGACTGTACCGTGCCAGATTCTCGTCATGTAGAAGAGTTCCATGAATTGACTGTACAGCTTTGTATGAACTTGTACGTATTCCAAAATATTTACCATAAGGGTGACTAATACACCCGGAATATTAATATCGCCGTCAGATAACAAAGCAAACAAAACATAAAAGGTCGAGAGCTATCGGCGGCCCCATAATCTCTATCATATTTACATTTTAATGAAACGCGTTTTAAACTTAGAACTGGGTTAAAATTCCCGGGTCCGGCAAATATATCTCGGCTCAGGTTATTTGCGTAGGACGGGCCTAGCCTCTGCAAATACGGAGGGTGGCACTAAAGCGGTGACAGTAATAAGTGTAGTGTTGGGACACTTTGTTCCGGAACCGGAATTCCCGGTGATAACGACAAGTGGTGTCATCCGGTGCGAGCTCTAGTTTCTTTTAAAGAGAGCTATCTGGGTCGCTCCCGACTAGGCAAACTTAGGTTTAATGTTTTAAAACAGAAAGGTAGCAAACAATGTTCAATTTTAGAAAACGAGCTAAATGAAATCTGTTATAACGGTCGATTTGTTAAGAATTTGTGCATGTATATACATTATACATTAATGAGCACATTGTAGTAGTATTACGATATGAGACCTAACGAAAACGCTTCTAATTTTCTTAAAAAATCTGTACCTAATATACCTGTTTGTTTATTGATAGGCCTATCTTTTTTTCTTTGAAACAAAATATATCTGGTTACTCTCCCCACTTGAATAGTTTCGAAAATCCAAGCCCAGGCTTGTACGAGTTCACCTGATTCGTCCGCATTTGATGTAATCCAAAACCGCGCGTCAGGTTTCCGACCGAGCCCGTGGCGGAACTATTTGTTATATGCCCCCAATGATGGCGTAATTCATGTAATTTTATCGTAAAATATAACTAGCAGAAGTATTGGGATAGGGTCGCGGCGTGATAACGGTGGAGGGCACGCGACCGTAAATAGGCCACGCTTTGATAAAGAGTTCAGTGGATCTTGCACGGTGTGGGCGAGAATATAGTAGCAGTTTTGTACACTTCAGAGTAGCTGTGGCAGATATTTTAGCGTCTTAAAAACATTGACACCCGGGATAGCCAGATGGCTATCCCAGATATTAATACATATCAAATAGACTACTCTTTTTTACGTTTATTTTTACACATCACGCGTTGCAAGTACATTGGTTTGCACTCGAGATGCTAAAATTGCTAAGTATAGCAGTCACTGCTTTCTTACACTTAGCTGTTCTAGTTAATCGCATAGTGGCTCTATAGATATAAGAGTTCTTTATACGCCACAACAAGTCATACCTACAAAAAAATAGAAGCACATCCGAGATAAAATACACCTTTTTTGTATCTATACTCGCAATTATCGATTGTAAGGTATTAATTTAAAGAGTAACTTAATTCGAACGTTCTGTTACATTTCGCGTTAGACGGAGCTTTTGGAGAAACAGGATCGGGCAGACGATGCAGTATTCTTCTGGATGTTTTATCAAATGTAGCCCGGGTGCAAGGAATTCGACACGCGAGCGTTTCTTTCCGTTCTTTTCATCTGTGGGACTTCGCGACACTTTTTTGTAGCAAAAAGGTTTTATTAGAACTTGCAAGAACTGGCAAGCAATTGAGCTGATTAAAGTTGAGAAGACGTTAGACTTATACGAATGTGTTGGCCACCGATGCAACTAATTTTTCTTCTTCGTTGTATCGATGATCCTAAGATAATCCAAAGAATATGAGTAGGAACGAGTATATGTAAGGCCTTTTCTCAGTACTTCGCCACCGAAGAAAGAAATCTATCCTTTAAGACAACCTTTTTGATTTTAATACTTTGCTAATAGTACTAGAACCACTACCATGATATGAGACATGTAAACTTGTATGGGTGCGTAAAACTTATTTTTTGCCACGTCAAGTAGTTATAAGTTTGAGAGAGTTAACTTAACAGTTTTCAATATGATTTGAGTTTTAATTTAGAACTCTACCTACTGTACTAAAATATACCTACTAAAAGGTTAAAATAGCGAAAACTTACCAGTTAAATGGAGTACTAGTACTCCAAAATTTCAAATATAGTAATAGCTCTCGAATATGTCTCATTTTTCAACGTTAAAATTATTCAAGTTATTTTCAGCACCACTAAGAATATGAAGTAGATAAAATTATTTAAGAAAATTGATCATAACTTACCGCTCGCTATAAAATATTAAGGTGTCTAGTAACCGACGTCAAAACAAATCATGTTTACCTGTTTTTTATTTCAACTTATTTCATCTCGGTTTTTATGCGAAGTTTGAGGTATCTTCGAAGTTCACAAAGTGGGTGGCACGAAAATATTGTATTTCGGACTCGAAGTGCGGAAATGGATCCAAAATTGGATTCCATGAGTTGAACGGGGCTTCGAATAAAGTATCGAGTTTCGGCGTGTTTGTAGGAGATGACTGTTACCTGTTGGTAGACAACATTTCACTCAGGCCCCTTTAAAGCAACTTTACCATCAGAGATGTGCGAAGATAAGTAAGTTTGAATTGGTCTGATGGCTAGCCTTGGTGTCAGAGTTTTTGAACCGCCTGAATGCTGAAGGAAACGGTCAATACACTGGACCCACAATTTAAGGTATAAGGAGCCATGGCAGCGTTCAGTTCAGTAGTGGTGGCGTTATTAATGCAACCCGTGCTAAGTGCTAACCCATCCGAAGACTGATCGTGCCGAGAGTTACTTAATTGTGATGATCGCTAAGAAACACTTTTTCAAACTACGCTATAAGCGCTACATGAAAATTCGAGGCAAAGCTCTGAAACGGTGTGACTGTTGGTAGTTTTTTGATCCTAATAATCGTTTTTGTAGGAGAATATAAATTTGATGATTTTTGTTATTTGAAAGCTGATAATTCTTCTGTAGTCCAATATTAATTTACCTCTATCCTGACAAGCAAGAACTTTCGCTAAAAATGTGTAGATATGTGTTCCAGAATCGTTTATGTTGTTAAGCAATTTCTCTAACGCTTTGACTTTCAACGTTTACTTATAAAACAATAAAAGTTCTATCAAAATTATGACCCCCGAAAAATATAGTCCGACTACAAGACTCAATCCGGTATATACGGCTAATATTGATAACACAAAGGAAAAATTCTTGGTATCGGAAAGGTAAAGGCCGTTACGTCGAGATCAATATTAGGATTAAGGGATCACTGGGATCTTGTATATTACCTAATCACAATAAAGAAAACGAGAATAATAATCGGTTTGCAAACGCGGTTTGGGAGCCTTTACAAATACATAGAAAAATATTCAAGGTGCCTTCAAATCGGTTCGGTTACTAAGTTACGTAGTTGGTACTCATGCGATATAAGTACAGCATAACCTTTTAACATTTCGGCACTAAAACACGATGGATCAGCGGGGTAGATATAACCCAAACGCCTGACATGGGTGAGCCTATGTTTATCACACGTGTCACTTTCAATTGAATATAAAAAATATTTTTGGAGTATTTGGTATATTTTTTTCGAAGCATGAGTACCTATACTATGTATATATCATCAATGCTCATAATCATAGCTCATCAATGTAAAGCAACGGTCGGCGTGGTCAGTCTTTGGATGGGTGACCGGAGGTAGAATTTATAACTGAATACTACTGTGGGTCCAAATAACACTTTCTAGATTAATCCGTAGCCTACTTCACGCTACGACAGCAGACTACAGTGTCGCTGCAACACTACTGGTTTATATTATAAGTATTTCTTTGAAGTGTTTATTCACTGGCTCCTGAGATTCAGTCCTAAACTAGTAGAGACTACGCTAAAAAATAAATATGCTTGTACAAAAAGATATTCTTATATGAACACAAATGATTTTGTTTTT
Source organism: Hypomecis atomaria (assembly GCA_964007245.1). Classification (NCBI taxonomy): domain Eukaryota; kingdom Metazoa; phylum Arthropoda; class Insecta; order Lepidoptera; family Geometridae; genus Hypomecis; species Hypomecis atomaria. Next base: position 5,553,032 of record OZ023295.1, on the reverse strand, counting down.
GAAGTAGGTATATTCTGCTACAACTATTATTTTGTGTTGTCCGACGACACATCAACTTGTAACAGTAACTTCTTAGTGTAGAATTACAGTACTCACGCTCAAGCATTATTCATGACCCAATCACCATAATTAAAAAGTCAATACTCTAATTATTTTTTGTCAGCGTAATAATGACAAAGCAATTCTCAAAGCAGGCGGCATAATTAAGGCATTTCGAACTTCAATGTCAGGGTTTTGAGTTTTGTTTGTTAACTACTTTTTAATCTGTGAAATCCTGTGGATCCTTTGTTGTTTTTTAATAGTCTATTCTCTACTGTACGTAGTTCCGACATAATATTCATAAATAATGAAGTAATTAATATGATTGGAGCGAAAATTGGTCAATCATCGTATTTTTCGTGTTTTCAAAGTTCATTAATAGTTTTTATAACGAGGAAATAAGTGCTATTATCTAGATCAGCGATTGGTTACATTACTCGAGACAGGTTTTATTTGATAGTTTTAGGATATCATGACATGGACGCACTGACATAGTAATTGAACACCTTCAAATTGACATTATAATATGATTGAATTTAAAGTAATTGGTAATTTAAGCCGACCGAAGTGGATCGATGATCTAATTGATCAAGACAGCCAGAATACGGGTATACGCGGGGTGCAAGCTGCTTTCAACAGGTCTTATTAATCTTCTTCATAATTCTTGATCTTCTTGAGAATTCATATTTCTGCAATCTTGTCAGATCATCCGTTCACCAAGAACAATGTTATTCTATATTCTAGAACATCTCCGTCTTTGATTTGAGAAAAAACACTGAATTCGAATTTGTCCAAATTGTACAGCCAATTTATTTGAAACCAAACAAAAAGTTACGAAGCAATGTTTTTGTTTACAATGATCTATTTTCGGTGAGATGAAGGAAACAACGTAAAAAATGTTTTTTTTTTCCTTTTCAATGGTAAAATAGACTTATTTGAATCTGAATTTATTTACATTCAATTTGTAGAATGATTCTTTTTTTATCTCTACTTTGAGATTTTTTTACTTAGGTATGACATGTTCTTGTGTAAAAAGATGAAAGAATGCGTTTATGAAAAAGTCCTATGGAAGAACTCTAATTGCTAGCAAAATAGCCAGAAATGTATACGAACACTGTCTCGTTCTCTTTCCAATGATACTGTCGAAGCCTTGAACGTAAAATATTCTATAGGTATACGCCCCAGGTATAAATACAGTTGATACACATTAGTATGTGAAAATTACCAAAAAAGAAAAATTTACTTGTGCTCTGTAAGTATGACAGAGAGGTTAGCCTTTCGTGAAGTATTTGGTGATAGTCTTAAATAGAAGGCTGTACGTATGGCCAGCAAATCAATCACTGAACGTATCCTGCCCAATGTGTTATAAGTGCAGTGTTTTCTTGGGCGCAAAAGCATTAGTCAAAGCTCGGTATTGAACCTTGAACATAGAGTCCGTCTTAAGAAACAAGTTCTGCAGATGCGTCGCTACAGACACATGGCCGATCCATAATAATTTGTTTCACTTCGTGTGTGAATTTCTATCGTAAGACGGGCTTTACAACCTGCGACAATCCAGAATCAACTAGCATGGAGTAAAGCTGAACTGCAATTAACATCTGACTTACAATAAACCTAAAGCCTGAACTACAAACCTATTTGCACCTGCCACTAATCATTCACTGGCTGTTGTGGCACGGCACATTCACGGGTAAGTACGGCAATTCCGCGCAAAATAAAAATTACCTACAGGTAAAACATAGAAGTAGATCGTTTTGAGGATTTACAGCCACAGAGCATCGCGTGCTCCGCGCGTATCGACCGAAGTTTGTTGCCTTAGGTTTACTTAATGTTTCTGAAATTTCAGCTCAAATTTCATTCGGCGTTAAGTTCATTGATAGGTACTTCAATTTCTTCGAAAAACTCTTGGGAGTATAATTTTCGTGAAGTTGTTGTTTGGTGCCGCACAAAGGCGGTGGATTTAGTAATTGTGTGTTGTGTTGGATCGGAGGATCTCGATTCATAGAATTATGATGAAATGTTAGAATTATTTTGTATTGAAATAATTTTGGCGCTACTAAAATTATGAGATAGAAAAAGCTTTCTTAGGAATTAAACTTGCAAGTTACTAATTTTTAGGGTTCCGTACCCGAAGGGAAAAACGGGACCCTATTACTAAGACTTCGATGTCCGTCTGTCTGTCTGTCTGTCACCGGGCTGTATCTCATGAACCATGATAGCTAAGCAGCTGAAATTTTCACAGATGATGTATTTCTGTTGCCGCTATAACAACAAATACTAAAAAGAGAATAAAATACATATTTAAGGGGGGCTCCCATACAACAAACCTGATTCTTTAGACGTTTTTCGATCTATAGTAATAATGGTAACAGGTAGATGCTTGAAATTTTCACAAAATATTTAGTTTTATATTCACTTCAATAATAAATAATCAAATTAAAATAAAATAAATATTTATGGGGGGCTTCCATACAGTATGGAACCCTCCGTGCGCGAGTAGTAGGTACTCGTAAGTTTGTAAAAATGTTGATGAAAAACAGGCTTGGCTATGTGATGCGACTGCCTTGAAAGCAAAGGATGGAGAGTTCTGTTCCTGGCAGGATAAATGTTTGAATGGTGAATATATAATTGTGACAATTCAATTTATGACAAATAGAGAATCGAACTGAGTGAACATTTTTGTATGGTACGATATATACTACTATAACTAAAAAAAGTCTGTAATGTTGCTATCAATTTTAATTAGCATCAATATTAAAACGAGAAGACCTTTACGCATTCCTATAACCTTGAAAACTTAGTGAATAAAATATTAGCTTACTGATACTCGTGTACTTGATACTCCCGACTACAAACCGACAGCTATACAAGTACATATAGTGGGCAGGATATAGATTTATACCCCAATATTACATGTATAAATAATAAAACATGTTTCCTGATATGAAAGGTCTCTAGCGAAGGACGTGTACATATTTTAATATTTGCAGATAGCGTCTGGATCCGTGAAAACGTTCAGGAAATATATTTTTCGAGCTCACTTTCTGTGAGAGATTTATTTGAAGGCGGCTCGGGCTGACAATGATGATGAGGCGAAAATGTTTCCTCTACATTAAGATGGTTATGAAGCTTTTCTGTATAAGGTAAAACTACTTTCTTTACTATCAGAAATTATATTTTAACTACAACAAACTACAAAACCAACTTACAAGGTATAAAAAGTAATTAGGACTATCCACAGACAAATGAAACTCTTAGAGATAATCGAAATGCTCAAGCTGACCAGAGACGAAAAATATAATTGAATAATTTATATCGTAACCCAAAATTTATATGGTAAACAGAAATATTTTATTATTTTATATCAATATGTGTTTAAATTCTAAATTACATAACACAATCTTACTTGAATAATACAACAATCAATATTAAATTAAGTAAAAAAAAAAGACTTGCAGACTGCTGTAGATTTAAGAGTTTTATAGAGAATCGTACATGGACCTATATTCCATTGAAGTTCAATTATAGACTCTTTCAAACATAATTATAAGGTTGCAAAAACAATGGTTTTTGTAAAACGTTTATAATTCGGCATTCCAAATGAAAGGCCCCAGAAGGTTTCACAAGCCTTCATTAGCAAATGATCGACCGTATGGATCATGAAACGAGATATCGCGCCATTACAGAAACAATTAATTCCGAGCACCAACTTAATTATATTCATTAACGTATTCCTTCTTTAATTACACCTGGAATGGCCACTTTGGTGATACTCATTTGGGCTATAATGACCAAGTTTTTTGTTTAACGGCCATCGTCCTTTTCATAAATCAATAGTCAAATATTCTGCTTTTATCAAACATCGACAGAAATTAACGTTGTTATAAGAATTACTTGTATTTTAGTATTTATGTTTTGTATTGTGCGATCGATGTCCAATATATCTACTCTTTCATCAATATGTTTTGTTAACTACACCTGGAATGGCTACTTTGGTTACACTAATAATGGTCAAGTTATTGGTTTAAGGACCATCGCGTTCTTTAAATAAATCATTATTTATCAACCTATAAGAAATTAAGTGTGAACGGAACACACATAAACGAATAGTATACTTTGTATTCCGTATTGTGCAATAGATTTCGAACAAATAGTTTCATAAAGATCTCTATGTCTGTGCAGTTAGTGTAGAGAAATCAAAGCATCATTTTTATGAAAGTTTCAATTCTAGCTCAGTAGCTAGTACAACTGTATCGTGAACAAGGAATCTAGGGTTCGGTATCTAATAAAGCAGAAATGTGAATAAATTTCTGAATGAATGGAAACTATCTTTGTCTACATCCCTGATACCTTAAGTAGTGGGGAGACCCACGGGTGAAACATTATTTATTTCCTCATAAAAGAAAAAAATGGTTTAAATTTTTTTTTTTTTTTTTGCTGCAATGCCCACAAAAGTTGTACTGGTAAACCAACCTGAAACGAATTTTTTCAATATTGGTTACTTATTAAATGAAAAACGTTTATATGACTGTTACGAGTCATATGTAGCTATAATTATGTTTTAATAAATATCAGGACTATGACTGATATAACAACAAATTTACTATGTATTTCATTCTGTCCAACGTAATTTTCAATTATATTTTTAATTAATTAATATTTCAAATAGGGTACATAAGAACGAACAATTAAATAAAATTGAATGTTTCAAATATGTAGATGAGCTGACACATTAAAATTCATTTTTAGTCATTTTTGTCGTTCGCATTAAGATGTGCTTCGCAGATCATTGAGCTGAAAGTATTGTGGCCTAGATCTCCCAAAACAAATTATAACCGCAACCTGTAACTAAAATACCTCTTACAAAAACTTCTACCGCGAGCGCATTCCAAATCCGTGCAACACAATTGACATACACATCTTGTGCTTGCCAACACAACAATATTTACATATAAAACACTGTCACATCACTAGCACTACGCAGAGATGTACGCAGCGAGTACGCAGCGAAAAATACGTAGCGAGCAGTACGCGGCGATCGCTACGCTCGCTACGGCGTAGCGCTACGCGGGCGTACTACGCGACGAGCTTCGTAGCACTGAGGCGCGGAGAGGCTACGCTCGACCACAGTGTAAACAGAATGAAAGGTTTACACAAGGCTTTGTTCGGCTCACGCACACCAACTCGGATACACGTGTAACACATAACCGACTGGCATATGGCAGTGAGGGACATGCGCTTTAATGAAACACAACTATGTACCTATCACTATTTATTAATTGAACGTTCTCATCAGTATTTTATTGTACGTAAAATTATTATTTTTACTGGTCACGTAAACCTGGAATTTTTCATTACATAATCTTTTTGTCTCAATAAGACTATGCCACTACTTTTTTCTATCCAGATGTACCTAGTACGTACCTATATTACTAGATCTTAGTGATTATCTCAAAGTCAAGTTGTATTAAAAAAGCGCTAGTTAGTGTACTGGCCCTACGCTGGAAAGCGCGGCACTCGCGCTTGTTTCAATTAACTGCTTTGTTGCCTACCGTGGTAGAGGGCGACTTTTAAAACGCGCTTTTCATTTTTACAGATTTTCATTCAGTGTGAAATAGCCGTTATATACTGTGGCGTAAGTCCCTAACTAAACAACAAATACAGCTCCGGAATTCTATTGAATTTATCAAGTGTGTAATAGCATTAATACTCAGCGGATGAATAGTTGGCAAAAGTGAACGAAAGCCCAAGCCGACCTCTAAAAAAACTTTAACACCACAACAAGATATGATATTGTGTACAAGACTTTACTATACATAAGTACTTATGTAGTACATTACATTGTACGAGTATTATGGATGCAAGATGGGTCGACGAAATTGTGAATTCACGGGTCGAACTTGGACACGATTAGCACACGACCGAAACAAATGACACCGTGAGACCTATACCCAGCTGTGGGATAGAGATGGCTACGAATGAAGATGACGATTATGTAGTTCATGCACTTACGTATTTAGAACATTTTATTTTTTGTACAAAGAAATGGCAAACATCAATACCTGAAAAAAAAATACATTTCAATAAAACAAAACAAAATAAATAACTGCAAGGCTATGTGCGCGATGTGTTTACACCTAGAAGGTTGGTCAGCCTAACATGTTTTATTGCGTTGATTCTCTTTGTAAATTTATTTGACTGTACGAACCAGTTTGCAAACAAGTAAAAAAGCATTCACCACCAACTCGAAACAAACGATTCATGAAACGTATAACTGCATATTTTCCGAATCTCTCAACATCTCTTCAGGGGGTAAATCTCCCAACTCATACTAACAGAATCACGCAAAACAATAACTCAATTTAAAGCAATATTGTTAATATTAATGATTTACAAAGAGGGGATCAGTTACGTCAGAGTTTCCCCGTTGTTTTTCTCTTGGATTTTACCAAAAAAAGCCGCTTTAGAAAAAGAGACGCTGAGACAAATAAGGCGGGCAGCGAACCGAGAATTTTTCTCGCAAATCCGAATAAATATTAAAAGGCTCGTTTGGTTTTTATGGCCTCTCATTATTATCGGGATTTTTATTAAATGAACAATGCGGAAGTCGCGTCGCGACCGGCGTCCACGAGCTCTGTTGTTAAACAAAGTGTCGGTATTAATTGTTTCTGCGAGTTTATTTTTTAGGTTTTCGTATGTTTTTATTCTTTTTTGCTAAGAGTACGGTCATGCTTTATTGTTTCACTACTTTGATAAGAAGGGGTTAAATTTTATGACGTAAAAACTAGCTTAGGCGTCAAATTTAATCAATAAGTTAATAACAACGAGTGTGTGTTGCCAATAATGACTTATTGCACGGACTATTATTCTTACAAATAAGCTTAAAGTAGCCCAACGTGCTATGGAGAGGGATATATATGCTTAGATTATCATTGGGAGATCAAATCAGAGCTGAGGAGACCCACCCGTGTACGAAATAAATAAATATTATGGGACATCTTAAATAAATAATAAATAAATAAATATATCTTTATTGTACACCAAAATTACAGTAATATAGGTACAATAGAAACTACACAAAAAATGTTGTACAAGGGCGGCCTTATCGCCTTTGGCGATTTCTACCAGGCAACCTTTGGATGGACTGGACACGAAAAATAGAAATACGGTCGGTGGTGTATAAATACTGTGAAATAAATAATGAGAGAGAGAATAAAAAATACTTAGATACAAAAAATAAAATAAAAATAAACAGATAAAGGTAGGTATTTTATAAACATACATAATATACATATCTCATAACCTACATACATACATATATACAAATACATATATACCAGTTTTAGCTAACATAAGGAAAGATAATGCTGATAAACGAGATTTTTAAATATGGGGAGGGATTTAGCCTGTCTAATAACAACAGGCAGTTCATTCCACAGCAGGACAGCTCTCAAAGAAAAGGACTTCGTATAGGAAAGGTTTGAGTGGGTGGAAGATTTGAATTTTAGTTTCAGGGCACGAGAGGATCTCAAAGAATTTGAGTGACCCTGAATGAATTCAAAGCGTTCTTTAAGATAGACAGGAGTAGAAGGAACGAACAGGATTTTATAAAGGAGAGAAAGGATATGACTATTACGGCGAAAGCGGATGGGCAACCATTTGAGCTTTTGACGAAATTCGGAGATGTGGTCATATTTGCGCAGGCCAAATATAAAACGAATACAAAAATTTTGTAAACGTTCGAGCTTATCGAGTTGCTCTTCGGTTAAGTCAAGATAGCAGACGTCAGCGTAATCCAGTATTGGGAATAGGAGTGATTTCACAAGCGCAGTTTTAGTAGTAATCGGAAGGAAGTTCCCCAAACGTCTGAGGGACGCTGCAGAGCCGAACATTTTTCGACTGACCTCTGCCAGCTGAGGATGCCAAGAGAATTGTCTATCAAAAAGTATACCTAAATTTTTAACAGTTTCACTTATAGGGATAGGAATTCCGTCGAACATTACTTGAGGGAGATGAAACCAGTCGATTTTGGATATCATCCGAGAACTCCCGATAATTATCGTTTGAGTTTTAGTCGGGTTAACCATGAGACCGTATGACTTGCCCCAATCTCGTATGCGCGCGAGGTCACTGTTAGTGGTTTCAATCGCCTGATGCAGCTGCCCCAAAGGAGCCTGAACATAAATTTGCAAGTCATCTGCATAGAGGTGATAGGATGAAGTAAGTTGTTTGGAGATAGAATTTATGAAAATCGCAAATAGAAGTGGAGATAAAACACCGCCCTGCGGTACACCAGCAGAAATATGACACCAAGAAGAAAAGGAGTCATCTATACGTATGCGCTGCCGGCGTCCAAACAGGTAACTTCGGAACCAATCAATTGCCGTTGGAGATACGTTAAGAGAGCGAAGGATTTCCAGCAAAATGTCAAAATCTACGTTATTAAAGGCGTTACTAAAATCGAGCAGCGACAACACCGTCAAATGACAATGACCGATACCATCCCTTATGTCGTCAGTAATTTTCGTAAGAGCTGTGACAGTACTATGGCCAGCACGGAAACCGGATTGGAACGGGTTAAGGAGATTGTTTTTAATAAGGAAGGATGACAGTTGTTGGTGGACAAGTCGTTCCAACACTTTTGACAAAAAAGGGAGGATGGATATTGGACGGAAATCTGAGAAAGAATCAAGGTTTGACTTTTTGGGAAGTGGAGTGATTTGAGCTTCTTTCCATATAGCTGGAAAGGTGCCCGAGGATATGGAAAAATTAAGGAGGTGCTGGATGACTGGGACGATCTCGTCTAGAATGGATACGATCATTCTCCGACTTATGCAATCGCTGCCGACAGCATTAGAGGAAATTGACTGTATGCTCTTCTTAACGTCACAAGCGGAAAATTGACCAAACTTGAAGAGTTCATGATCGGGAGGTTGGTGAGAAGAAAGATTTTTCAATGTGGCAGCCTTTACTGGTCCTTCAAAATTAGAGGAGGCCGAGAAATGCTGATTCAACAAGTTAATGTCTAATTTTTTAGGGATACTGTTCTCACGAGATTTACCAACTCCCATTGATCTGAGAAATTTCCAGACTTTCGCCGGATCTCCGTTTTCCACAGAACTATGAATATGTCGGCGTTGTGCGTCCCTACACGCTCTATTGCAGATATTGCGAAGATTAGTGTATTTTTCCTTGTTGACGTCTGTTTCCCGATATTTAAGCCTACTCTTGGCCACTAGCTTTTTGTGCATAAGTGTGCGTATCTCGTCAGTTAACCAAGGAGACGGTGCGTGCTTTATTTTGACTTTACGTAGAGGAGCATGAACATCGTATAAATTCGTCAGTATCCGATTAAACTCACTGACTTTATCATCCATGTTTGTAGCATTTACGACATCAGACCAGTCTAACTTCTGTGCATCACGACGTAGGTCGTCAAGGTTGATACTACCAAAACTGCGTTGCAAGATAATTTTAGGTTTGACTTTGGGAGGGCGGATTTTGTATGACAGAAAAATCAGATCATGATGGGAGATATCGTCCGCCGCACACTGATCATACTTTACGACATGATCAGGAGAAGATACAAGCATAATATCAAGAAGAGAAGGAGTGCAATTTGGAGGATTGTGAGTAGCACGGAGAGGTAGTATAGTAAGATTAAGTGAAGTAGCTAATAGCTCTAATTTTTTGGATCTGTGATCTTGCTTAAGTAAGCATGTATTAAAGTCGCCCATAAGTATGGTGTGGTCATAAGAAGTAGAGTTATTTTCTAATAATTTTTCAAGAGAAGAGAAATAATTTACATCACGAGAGTGGGGGTAGTATACACCTAGAAGTAATTTAGTGTGATGCAGGACAACTTCAATAAGGAGATGTTCACCAGCATCAGATGGAGGCGGCTGCGCAGACATGTTAACAACAGAGAAAGGGATATGAGTACGGAGATAAATAGCGACACCACCTCCACCCTTACCTATACGATCATTCCTTATAAGTCGAAAACCTGGCAACGCTACAGAAGATGAAGGGAGGACAGGTTTCAGCCACGTCTCGGAAATTAAGATAGCATGAATATTAGGATGTACGAATGACGCAAGCATTTCAGGAAAATGAGCCGTAATACTCTGAGCATTTATGTGGAGGACATTGAAATTTTTAGGGACGTCACAGACTAGTGACTCGACGGAGTCGGACAAGGAAGGCAAGCTACGGAAACTATCTAAGCTGTCACTGGTAGATGTGGAAGACGAACATGTATGGAATTCATCATCGCTGTTAGACATGAATAATGGTATTATTACAAAAAAAATATAAATTATAATAAATATATATATAAAATAATAAATAAATAGTAAATAATATACAAAAAGTTTATATAAATCACAAGCAAACTAATCAGATCGTCCACCTGCCAGTTGTGTTTACCTGGGTGATAACAAAACGCTATAATTATATTTTGATACACTGTAACACATTTGAGAAAACTAAAACAGTACTGGTAGACTTGATTTTTGATAATAAATAGCACTTAAAATTATGAATGCAATATTTAGGTGAATCATTGAGAGTTTTTAACAGATAAGGGTTCAGCAAAAATGATTTTGAAAATAATTAATAATAACTTTTGGCAAATGCACACCACATGAAGTGTCGTAAGCTCAGGAAAAAAAAGTTGTTTTGACTTAAGTGACATTACGTGAAGTGACATTATTTACTTTAGCTATCAAAAACAATAAAACGTAACGAAACGAGTGAAAATTACAATTATTGATGAAAAGTTTATAAAAAAGAAAAAGTGTACGGCCGAAACAAATATAAAAATTAATTAATTAGTGGGTATGACAGAGTTACAAAACTACCCTATTGTTTAAGTGCGTTTTACACAAGAGAGAAAAAACTCAAAGTGAAGAACACAGACGAATCACTTCTTCGAACCAAGTTTTTCTCTTCTCGGTCTGGTGCTCACAGAATCCTTTGCGTCAGTGGCTGCCGCTCGGCTGGCTGCAGCCTGCGGCTTAGCGGCTGCGCCCACATTCTTCAGTAAAGCCGCAAGATCCTCCGAACTACTTATTCGATGTCGAGCTCCATCGGGGCCTAACACGAACACATTGCCTTCCTGTGTCCAACACTTTGTGACTCCGAACTTCTGGCGGGCCTCCAAGAACATGTCGTGCCGATACTTGGTCAGGAACTCTGACAAGGTGAAGCCAGAGCCCTTGAGATTGGTTTTTGATCGCCAGATCTTGTCACGCAGAGCCACATCACGGATCTTGAATAGAATGGGCCGAGGCTTGCTTCCTGAGGCACGTCCCATTCGCTGACAACGACTTATGTCATCACAGGAAAAACTAGCTAACTTCATCTGCTCCGACATAGTCTTCTTGATGAGCTTTGGTGTGTCCTCCTTTTCTTCTTCAGGAACCCCATGCAGCAGCAAAATCTTACGGCGTGAGCGCATCTCCATTGTATCAACTTGCTGTGTTAGCATGCCAATTTGGGTATGCACAGCCTGAAAGCTTGTTATGACCAGAGCCTTGAATGCTGCAAGTTCAGCCGCTACACCTGTCAAACTCTCCTCAGGCTGCAGCTGCCCTTGAATGGAGTCAAAGCGTTGGTTGAAAGCTTTGTTCATCTCGCTGAGTGATCGTTGGATGGCGTCCATTTTGATTGAAGGAAGTGCAGTCAATAATCAAATTCTTAATAACTCTGTGCACAGTGTAATATGTTAGGAGAAAACACTTAGTGGCAGGCAGGGTATGCTATTACTTGCATTTAAGCATTAATTAGTCACGTAAGTACAGTTTAACTATTTTATTTTTATTAATTAAACTAGAGCTGTTTTGAAAAACTGTTGTTGTTCTTACACCTACCCCCGAAAAGAAAAAACTCTTCACTCTTACACACGGTCTCTGACCCCAAACTAAGCAAAGCTTGTGATATGGCTGCCAGAGACTGATTTACTACATATACATATTTTTAAATACATACTTATATAGATAATACCCAAATAACACCCAGACACAGAGCAAACACCTATGTTCATCACATACATGCTTGCTCTGGGTGGGGATCGAACCCACGCCTTTTTGATCCAGAAGTCAGGGTCACTAACCACTGAGCCACCGAGGCAGTCAAATGAAGTTCGTATATCGAATGGAGATCATGTACTGGCAAGCACAGAAGCGTAGGACGTACAGCGAATAATTGTACCGACTGCCTCGATGGCTCAGTGGTTAGTGACCCCCACTACTGGGTTAAAGAGGAGTGGGTTCGATTCCCACCCAGGGCAAATATTATTGTGACGAACATGTGTTTTCTCTGCGTCTGGGAGTTATTTAGGTATTATCTATATAAGTATGTATTTAAAAATATATAGTATATCAGTATCTAGCAGACATATCACAAACTTTGCTTAGTCTGGGGTCAGAGACCGAATGTAAGATGTCCCCTAATATTTATTTTATTTATATAATAATGACCGCTAGATCGCAAGGATGCAAGCCATTTCCTACAGCTATTATTGAATTCTTAGAGGAAGCCTATGTCCAACAGCAGACGTCCTACGGCCGATGGTCAGTATCTAATATAAAGCAGGTATGTTTATAAAGAGGAAGTAGAAAGCTTTACATGTTTTCCGTTAATTACAACGTAGGCGTCTTCAAATCTAAAGTAAACAGGTGCCTTCTAGATAAGCCTTGTTCGCTGGAAATGGATACAAGGTACGTCAGAATGTTTACATTACGGAAAAAAAGGCTAAATGCCAAACGGACAACTCAAAACAAGGCGGCTCCTGAGGGTGTAGTGTTGAGGTATTGCGCAATCCACTTTTTGCCAGTAACGAAATCAACATACCATACAACATAGGGAAAAGACCCAGGGGGCGTAGCCCAACAAGGTGGACCAAGAGGGTAAAGAACTGGGTATAACCATTTCTGACGCCATACACCAAGCGGAAAACCGTCAGAGATGGAAACATATATGCCATGAAGTACTACAGAGGCGGGATATCACGACGCTCAGCAGTGAGCAAACGACCTGAGGAGGAGGAAATCACACAATATAATTTAAACAAAACAATAATAAAAGTTAACTGATTTCAAATAACATAAAAACCGGTTCTTTAATAGGAACGCCCACTTTTTCCTAGAATTAATATCACAGAACTTGCGGTGGTTCCCTGACCTAATAATACGTGGTTCTTGGAAGGCCGGGAAAACGGAATTCGTTCGAAAAAATTGTATCATTTTAAAAAATTGTTTAACTTTTTACAAATTCTAAACCAACGGTTTATTTTATGCTTACAATTTTATCGAATAGTTTAGTTGTCATTTTATGATTGCAGTAAAGTACCAGCAAATAATAACTACTATTATAATTTTATTTTTAAAGTTCTGTTAGGTACTTGTGGCCACAAATTTTACATCTCTACTAATTAAGTTAGGTCTACAAACAATATTTTTACGATTAACGCCATAGGTATATTGAATCTAGAAAATCTGCAATGTCAATATTTTACTTTTAACATAGTTTCTTTTTTAGTTTCACGCATTTAGTGCATTTAGACATAATTCAATCATGTTCTTAAGGCATCCTTTCTTTTTTGGCTGCATCCATTCATGCATTTAACCAAAATTCAATACTATACTCGGAATTTTAATTCGATTCCAGATTTGACATTAGCTACTGTCATTTTTGACAGTATGTACTGTCAAAAACTGTCAAAAATGACAGTAGCTAATATCAAATCTGGAATCGAATTAAAATTCCGAGTATAGTTTGGCTTACTCGGTTTAATAGTAATATGGCATGGTTTCTTTTTTGGCTTCACTCATTTTGTGCATTTAGCCACAATTTATTAGCCATTTTATTATGGCATCGCTTTTTTTTTTGGCTTCACGCATTTAGCCAAAATTATTATAGCAGCGTTAGGAAGAGCCGAGTCCGCAATTCATCACCTTCATTTAGCCGGACTTAGCATCCTAATTAATTTGGTGCAGGTGTTACCTCCCTCATGGCGTGATGGTATCTCGTGATTGAATGGCGAGTCTTAAAAACCGTTGATTCAGCCATTTGTACATGGAATTGAAGGATTATAGCGTTACTGGCTGGCTGATGGAGTGAGCGGCATTTGTTTTGTGTAATTAAACTGTCACGTTGTATTTCTTAACTTTTTTTTTAAATTTTGGCATCGTAATACTATTCTGTTTAGCTAGTGTGAACTGAATTTATAATAAAAAGATCCCACGTTTTTTAAATAAGTTATATCTGCCAGCGTGCGCAGCCGTGCTATCAAAAAACGTGTATGCCTAACTCAAGATATTTTTTTACATTACTAGTAGAACAAAAACTTGATAACTATTTATTTATTACAAGCTTTTATTAAATTTGCAATGGATGTACCTATGTGTGTATGTACCTATGTAAGTTCAAGTGGATCTACTACACAGCTAAAGTCCATCCTGTGCCACGACCTACTGGAGAAAGTGAGTTTATCCAACAATGTTACACTCCAATGGATCAAAGGGCACAGCGGATCCAGAGGCAATGACGCGGCTGACGAGCTAGCTAAGAGAGGTTCAGGTAGACGCCCCATAGGACCTGGACCAATGATCCCCCTGCCCTTCAGCCAAGTCAGATCATGGATTCGACAGCACACCAAAAGACAACACAAAGAATACTGGGCAAGTACCGAAGGCTGCAGGCAATCGAGAGAAGCATTCCCGGACCTAAATCCGAGATACTCTCGACGCCTGCTAAACCTTGCAAAAGACAGACTTCGACGCTTAGTTGGAGTTGTCACTGGACATTGCCCTCTAAACAAACACCTATTTAAAATTGGTGTTACAGACAGTCCCCTATGCAGAGGTTGCATGGAGGTAGAAGAAACAGCCGCGCATCTGCTGCTAGAGTGCAGAAGCGTGGCAGAACAACGTGAGAAGATCCTCGGGTCGCCGAGGACGCTCCGGGAGGCCTGCGCCGGCGTCAGCGAGCTGCTGGACTTCCTGGAGGACACCGGATGGCTAGACTAGCAGCCAGCCGGGGGATCACGCAATTAAGGGCCCGAAGAGGCCCGTCTTGCGGAAAACGCCCGCCCACCAAGTACCAAGTACCAAGTAAGTTCAAGTGGAATCTTGTAAGTTAAATTTGATCAACTTCCCGGTTTCCGATTGAGCTGAAATTTGGCACGCATATGTATATCGCGTAACATTGCAATAATATGGTACCATGGAGCTGATCTGCTGATGGAGTCGGAACGTGACAATAGGATCTCCTGTACTAAACAAGATAGACCCGTCGTGTTTAAGCTCGTTTTACTTGTCTTGGCTAACACTCTGCTGCTTTCATGATATCCAGGATCTCAAAAGCTTGTATTTTAAAAAAGATATATTTTTAAAAAAATATTCTATTTGTTATATGGAAATACTAGTGAAGGAAGCTGAGAATAAATAGTCGGCACAACAATGTTGATCTATTTTCAGTATATTTTAGATTTTATACTTAAATACACCACTACTTTTTATGAACATCTAAAAAAAATTTGGGGGTATCAGTGCACGATACTAAACATATATATGCAATAAAAAGTTAATAAATCAATATTCTAAAATTATCCCTTAAAATTGAAATAATTGGTTATTCTAATCCATTAGACTCCAACTACAGCTGTTTTGCGTAAACAAGACCGTAGGTACTTATTCTACATTACTACACTATACATGAATGAAATTGACATTATGTGCATAATTTTAGTCTAATTTTCGGATAAAATAAAACCTAAATAAATAGGCTACCTAAGATCTTTTTTAAATTTTAACTGTACACATATGTTTTACATCGTGTACTGATACCTACATTTTTTTTTTAGATGTTCATAAAAAGTAGTGGTGTATAATAGAGTAGAATATCAAATATCATCCGCTATTTGCCTGGATACGTAAACCAAGTAAATATGCCAAGTACCAAAATAATTTTGTCTTCCATACAAGCAAAATAAACAGCCATTTTACCAAGATGGAGGCCACTTCAAATTACCAAAACTTATTCATAATTTGTTTACTGAAATAACTCAAAAAGCTTTTCGAAAATTTATTGCCGATATTATCAGACCTAATTTCGGAGTTCGCGGCAACTACGTATCTAAATTATAACACTTGTTCAAACTATGAAAAATTACGAGTAGATAAACCGAAGAGATACCACGCAAACCCAAAGGTATCGGTTTTTAGATGCCGCGAGCACGAACCAAGCAATAAATATTATAATTTTTACTGGCGAAGATACGGCGTATCATAAACAACAGCGACGCCGTAAAAAGTGGCGAAAACATAATGTGTAATTAAAAAAAAACATGTCAAGTCTATGGTCGACGATATCTACGCGGGATATCTTAATGGCGTGTGCAGTCAAGCCTTGTTTGCTTCGAGTACGAGCACGGTTATTATGACTGCGCTGTAACACGTCCGAATCAAAAAGCCACCGTGATCGATCGCGCTCCATTTAACCTTTGTGCTCCCATATCCGGCCGAGTATTACCTTTCGTGCTACGAACAATGCATTATTGAAGGCAATCATGAACGCAAGCCAGGTGGCTGTTTACTTCGATTTGCTGATCAATTATTGCTGTCCGATCCACCGTCCATCTGCGTCGGCTTCCAGTTTTTGAAAAACGAACGCGTTCTATTTTCGACTTTTTTCGTATCGTGTCTGGCCGGTCGTGAAAAAAAATATTTCGATTTGATTCGTACGCGCGGCATTTGTTTTCATGATTCGTTAGTTCGCTGTTTCAAAGCAAACAAAGATTCACAGCTGGAAAGCACGCGGAATACGCGGAGAGAATACCCACAAATTAGACGGAGATACTAGGACGTACCGACGTCAAAACAAAATCGATTATTTGGCTAATTAAACCGCCGTAACGAGGGTTCCGTAGATGACGGCGCTGATAATATACCGTACAATAAAAGAGCAAGTTTTACAAGTCGTAACATTACCCCAGTGAAACCTAATTAAGATTTCGTCGGACTCCCATTCACGTACTTATTACACAGATGGTAATCACCTTTGTGCGGAACCAAAGTCTTCCTTTTGTCCGTGGAACCCCAAAAGGGACGATGATGAATGGCAAGGGTATCAGCGCTTGATTAAAACGCTATGATAGGAGGATTCTGGGGAAACGTCACTTGTAATGTCAAACATACCTTTGCTATTTGAACTTTCTAGGCATTCAATAATAACAGGAAATTAAAAAAAATACAGGACGTTACTTTTTTTTTGGTTAACTAGAATTAGCTTATGAAACTACGTATTACATTGTAAATACTTTGAAACTAGCATAATAATAGTACTCCGTATCACTTTTAGGATATGGTGTCTTTATTTTCTTCCTCAGTTTAGGCGTCAAATGACGTATCCATTTTCCAGTATTTAAAAGTTTTGTTATGTTTTACGATATCATAAAAACAGTCACAGACGTAGTGAAAGTTCATAAGTATGGTCAAGTCAAAGCCATGAATTTTTGTCAGTCGCGCCATAACTCTGCTTTTAAGTGCAATTTATCAATTTAACAAATGCTATAGAAAACTCTAGCTTTCATTAAACCTTATAGTAACCTAAGAGTGGCATTAGGGTGTGTACACACGACGCCACTCTCCGCTCGATTATTCGATATCCGGCGCAAACAGCGCTTAGTGTCAGAGTGACGTTTGACACGCTTCGCTTTTAACTAGTCTATGTCTTGATATCTTCCTTTTAGAAGATTACATTTTGTTCTTTGTAAGCTAAGGAACTGTGAGAGAGGGTGTCAGTTATCAGAAAAAATATGCTTTACTAAATTCACACACAATGACGACAGATGGCCTCTTAATACGAATTACTGGCAAATGCAAAAATATATCATGCCATAAATTGAGTGCTATAAATTGCAACTTTTCAGTTTGAAATATTTATTTTGGAAATTGACACCAAAAATTACGAAACTAGTTCATTTCATAATACAATTAAAATTGTTAATTCGCCCTTTTGGCCTCACTTTACCAAAATGGAGTAACAATTAAACTCTCACCCATTAAGGTAATCTTTTAAGCCCTAAACCTAAATAAATTCTTTTTGATTGCCCTCCTACGTAATTATAAAGAATTTTCGTGTCATGTTTTACGCTTTTAACCTCACCGGTCTAGATGGTCGTGTCAGTCTAAAAGTTATGTACCTATTTCTGAAGTGTTTTCTAAAGTAAATAAGGGTATTTTTAAAAGGATCACTTTGACTGCCAATTTTATGCTATATTTTAAACTGTTGCGATGTTCAAGAACTGCAATATCTGAACATCTAGGACAAAATTAGCGTATCCTTACATAGTATAATAGTCGCTATTTTTGTCTGTTTGTCTGTATGCTTAAATCTTTAAAACTACGCAACGGATTTTGATGCGGTTTTTTTTAATGGATAGAGTGATTCAAGAGGAAGGTTTATATGTATAATACACCTGTGCGCACACCAGCCGGGGCGGGTCGTCTAGTTATATATAATTAGGTACTCAGTAAGAGCATCGTAACAGGAGCAAAACGCATAAAAACTTTTTGATCCATTTATCAAATAAGTAGCGTAATTTTTTAATAGAGAACACGACTGCATAGTTGTATTCTGTATTAAAAAAATACGCTAGTGACTAGACCTACATCTCAGATCAACTAAGATTTTATCTATCGATCTAAATATTATTATGAATTAAATAGTAAGTAAAATACTGTGATAGAGCGTAATACGTAGAGCATGTAATAGGTATGTTCCGCTGCGGCCCGCGTCTAGCCCATAATTTGACCGAATCGATTCTATGCAATGATCGTGCCGCGTGAGGTATGGATGCTCCGTGACGTAGTTTCACAACATCATGTTCTTTTTTCAAATTGAATAACATTTGTGTTTTTTTAAATAGATAAGGCTTTTGGCGACTGAGTTAATATTCTGCTTGTTAGGATGCGCGATGTTGAAAAGACATTTTCATCATCATTGATTTCAAATGTTAAGCGCTTATTTGGCGGATGCGTCAGAATGCTACGCCAAAAGTCTTGACAAAGCAAAGGAAAATACGCAATGGACCCTCTATATACGTTCATAGATAGACCAAAATTTAATTTGGAGCGACCTTTCAATACCATTCTACGTTAACTTTATTTTGGTTTAAATCTAATTCAAAACGCAGGTACATTTGGCGGAGAAAACCTTTCAATATTGTCGTATTAACAGCGTCCCACCATAACCGTACACTGCACCTACCGCACATTGCACTTGAGATTCATATTATGTAACTCGTCTACATTTTTACGCATGTGTACACACTACTATGTAATGCGATAAGCGTTGATGGCCTATCTTTAAACCCACATAAGGCAAAAAGCTAACAATTATCGAATATCTGTACTGAACTGAAGGTGTGAATATCCCATTGTTTTGTGCAGGGTTGCCACTGATATAAAGTACCTTATATAGCAGGTAGTTTTTATTTAGTAGTTATTTACACACGTGTTCTAAAAAAAAGAACCAGTTTACACACAAGGCATGCATTTCTTTACACAGTTTGGTAATGGATACAAGATTCCGAGAGACAGTTAAGGATGCGTTTATCAAAACATTTTTTTATTAACACTGTTCCGTGCCATGGCCTGTGGGAGTTACGTATGTCACTGAGCTTGTCACGGTTATGTAGACACAGCCTAATGTACGCCCATCAAAGTAGTATGGTGTAGTAAGTAGAGTCGACCACGTAATAATACATGATTTACACACATACAGTCGTTAAGCACCACTTGTTTTTCTTTTCAATATATACTTTTTGCAAGAATTTAGTCTCCGTACTTGAAGTATGAAACGCGAACTTTGAGCTCTGAATTTCATTTTTTTCTAGCAGTTTTCAGACGATAGCAACTTTATCAATTAACCATTCACAAATACGTGAAAATCCGTTCTCTATCAATTTCCATTCGATTTTCTTACAAAACATAGACTCCAGCATAATCAAAGACTCCAGCATTTCCCAGGCCGTTCCCCTAGCCGTATTCGAACTAAGCTGTATGCCGTGACGAATCCGATTTGCATATGAAACTGAGCTAAAACATCACTTCGGCACACGCCTCTCGTTGAATTATGTTTCCTTGGTCTGTTTGGTGCCATTTATAACGACTAGGTAGGTTATGTTGCCTTGGTAAGTGTTATGCTGTTCGATGAATTTTAGTTGACCGATGCGAATGTCTGCTTCAACACGTCGATTTTGCTTTCGTCAGGCCGGATGTAATAATATACAGGTTGCATTTTTCAGTGAATCTGGACGAAAGTTGGCACACAGGTCGTATATATTAATAGCGTTTTTTTCTCGTAAGCGATTTTTGATTTATTGAAGTGAAACTTCTAATGCAACTTCCAACAAAGTTGCGTTAAATGTTTAACGCTACCATGGAGGGGGTATGAAAGCACTGTTGCGTCAAAGTTTCACTTCTTCTAAGCGGAGGGACTCCACTTGCATTATTATTGATTAATATTTCCCTCAAAATGGAGGAAAATTTTCTGTAGCGCTACTTATCAGCCGATTTCGATATTTGGCAATTTGTAATATCAAAATTCTAACAAGACTTGCTAGTATGAACCAAATCGGTCCAGAGCGAGTCGAGATAAAACCGTATGAAGATTCAATTAAAGAGATGTGTCACGAGGTCTACTGTACGGAGAACTACTAGTGATACATTGTTTTATACTTTATTATTTACTCAATTAGAATCCGATTTGCATATGAAACTGGGCTAAAACATCACTTCGGCACACGCCTCTCGTTGAATTATGTTTCCTTTGTCTATTTGGTGCTTTTTATAACGACTATGACCATGTAGGTCATGTTGCCTTGGTAAGTGTGGCGGTGTTCAAATAATTTTTAGTTACCTATACACTTTTTTGGATGCTTGAAAGAGATGCGAAACTGAAATCAGAAGACTACATGTACCTACTCGCTAAACGATATTTTATAATTATTTAACTTCGGGATAAAAAAACTAGAAAATTTTATTACCTGTCCGAAACTAAGCATTAGGTAGAAAAGTACAATACGTAAAGTTCATAGTTACGACGTGGTTTAACTTTTGTGCTAGTGTGTTTAGTAACTATAATTATCCTATTATATTATTACCTATAATGTCCAGCCGTACGGCGCTGTGAGCAAATTAAATAAAGCTATGTATCATTGCCAATCTCGCAATAACTTTTTAAATCCAAAGATCTCAGTAACAAGATGTCACATTGATCCATCGTAACATCTTAACACGTCGATTCGCAAGTCATTCAACATAAATCAAATCTTCGAACGCTAATATCTTCATATCGACTGAACATGGCCTTAATCGCCTTCGTGTAAGAATTAGGCGGAGTTTACACAGCGTGGACAAATCGGTCGATTAACTAAACGTTTCTTGGTTAAATCGATTTTAGTTTAAGAAAACTTCTAAACTTAAAAATTTTGTATAACGTAAAGATGGATAGGCATGCCCTTCCCGCCAATTATATCTCAAAATCAGGACGAAATTGGTTTTCAGTTATTTATTTACGTATTTCGTCGTGATAATGAGAAATTAAAATTGTTATTTAAATAATGCTAAAATATTTCTACTTTAAAATATATGTACATAATTTCAGCCATAGCACCTTCACTGCTGAACATAGGTCTCTATAGATCTCCAAATAAGATCGATTACCGATCGATCGATACGGACAAATACAACCAATACACAATAGATATTCTTTCATATTTCGAATATACAGGGTTAACTGTTTGCCCTGTAATAAGCGAAATGCAAAATTGCAAGACGAAATCAACAAAATGTATGAAACGACCGATTTATATAAATTGGCCCCATAGCAAAAATACCTAATTCATGGTGTTTTTTTTTAACTATTCTCAGACCACAGACGATTAACCTTCAAAATTATCAGCACTATACCCAATATTACCATCGCTAATTGGGTCCAAGGCACTTCCACAACGCTCACCCAACACCCTTTCCAGAGAAATATTGACAAAAAGAATTGAAGTTCAATAAAAACCCTGCAAAAGCAATTCTGGAGCGAGGCCATATCTACAAAAAATTTAGCACCCGATCGAATGTTACCGTCTAAACTCGCCCTAGGAAGTTCGAAGCAAGGTTGGCACGTAACAGACTTCAATTTGGCCAAGGGCCGGTTCCACCACCGTAAGTTAGTGGCCGCACTTGGCTCTGTCTGCACTCGGCGGCGAGATAATGACATAGTAATTACGGGGACGGTGTGTTGTCAACTAACTTTTATGTGTGGTGTTCCTAATGGCCGCAATCTAATAAGAAGGTAGGGTAGGGTGGGAGAAGGAAGTAGGTGAGTAATCGTTACTGCAGTGTTTAGGTGCTTCGGAAAATTTGTATTTGCAGTCAGAAAACATTCGACGATATCATAAATTGAGAATAGTGAAAATACTGCCTTTCTGACAAATTTCGAACGTCGGTTAGATAAGTACCTTATAGTAATATTAAATAAAAATCGGCCAAGTGCGAGTCAGACTCGCGCACGAAGGGTTCCGTACCGTATAGGAGCCCCATTTCTCTTGCCGTTATTAATAGCGAGCAAAAACTTAGTTGTTTTAACCCCCCTTAAATATTTCTGTGAACATTTCAGCTGCCTAGCTATCATGGTTCATGAGATACATCCCGGTGACAGACAGACAGACGAACATCGAAGTCTTAGTAATACAGAATACAGATTTTTTTATTTGCAACAAAAATAAGAGGTAATACATAATGACAAAACAAATGATAAAACACAAAAAACAACAGTATTTTACCTAGTATTTCTGTCACAAAACTGGTCCTAATAGGGTCCCATTTTTACGGAACCCTAAAATAAGTTGTTACTGACAGTTTCCCCTTGATTTACCAATTTTAAAAACGGTTTTGTGTTTTAAAAAAGCCAAAATAACTATTGTCTTTTCATGTTGTAACAAGGTTGTAACCGACATGGTCAAAAAACAACAATCAAAGTAAAGTCTGGATTGAATTAATCAAAGCTCAAAAGCATATTGTTTAAGCGAGTAGTTTCAATGCAGCTGCAACAAAAGGATAAACGTGACTCCAGCATCGATTATCCTTTATATAGGAAGCGAGACAGGCGCGGGAGACAGAAACAGGCACAGAGCACATTAATACCTAATGAGCAGTAATGGACCCGGTAATATAGCTTAGGGCTTTATCACATCGGCAATTTGGAATTCGAGCGACGCGGTCGGTCGCTTGTTGCGTACGTTTTGCAGATAAATTGCAATCAAGAGTTTGTAGTCACAAACTGAGCTAAGTTTTACTTTCTGCGACTCCATTTTTAGAGTTCCGTACCCAAAGGGTAAAAATTACCCTATTACTAAGACTCCGCCGTCCGTCTGTCTGTCACCTGGCTGTATCTCATGAACGGTGATGGCTAGAATTTTTTCACAGATGATGTATATTATTTCTGTTGCCGATATAACAACAAATACTAAAAACAGAAAAATATTAATATTTAAAGGGGGCCCCCATACAACAAACATGATTTTTTTGCCGTTTTTCGCTCGATATTAATAACGGTGACAGGTAGATGCTTGAAATATTCACAGAATATTTAAATAAATATTCACTTTAAAAATTAAATATTTAAGGGGGCTCCCATACAAGAAACGTGACTTTTTGCTAATGACGGCAACAGGAAGATGCTTGAAATATTCACAGAATATTTAGTTGTAAATTTTCTTCAAAAATAAATATTTAATTATAATAAAATTGGGGGCCTTCACACGGTGCGGAACCCATCGCGCGCGAGTCCGTCTTGCACTTGGCCGATTATTATTATTTTGTACGGATACTAACATACGTATATTATTTACTAATGATGATTCGACGATTCGTTGCCAGTATGACAGTTGTCTACTCTGAATTTGACTATGCCTACTTCCTACTTTACGAAAAACACAGATTCAAAAATATTCACAGGTTAATTTAAATAAAACTAATAAACTCAAGAAAGTTACACAAGATAGATATAACATGTTTAAATCATTACGACCACATTGAAAGAATAACAAACATACACACTTTCGGATTCATAATATTAGTAAGCATTACTATTGCTATTCTTCTATAGAACTTTTACATATCCGAATCTTTTTATTCGATTGTAGTCAGTGAACTGACTTATCGTTTTGAAATTGCGCTAGCAAATCGTCAGTATGCTGAAACCCTAGCGTAGCGGTAATACAGCGAGTAATGACCGATTTATAACCGACTGTTTAGCGCTGACGGCCGGTTAAGTGCTGGTAGAATAGATCGTGGTTAGCGCGCGATTGAACCGCCGAGTAGAATTTATTGTGCATTAGTCTTTGGTAGTCCGCACTCTCTGCACAACATCACTCGATACAAATTAATACCGGCATTTAAAAATAAAATATAATACAACAGAGAAATCGAATTGTTTTAAGAGTCGACAAGTGGACCAAGTGAACAACTTAATACGTAAGCCGCGACGTAACTTTAAAAACTTGGTTTTAAACCGACGATTTTGGCTCTTTGGCTCGTCGACGCTGATCGACTAGCGAGCCAAACAGTTGTGCCGTGACATTGGATCTTTGACGAGCCATGGGCCAGGCTCGTCGGTTTTTAAAACCGCGGATTTTGCAGTGATCGGCAGGCGAACTTTGTCGACGAGATATAAAACCAAGTTTTAAAGCTCAACAACAACAACAACACATACCCACCGTTTTAGGTTTTACTAACAAGACATCTTTTAGCTTTAGAAATAATCGGTATTCTGTATGTCTTTATATGTTTCCGTGTGTTAAAAAAGATAACAATTTTCGAAAAAGTTTTCTGGCTGGTGCTTAGCCAGGTTGTTTAAACATTATACGTGTATTCTACATTCGTACATTTGACTATTTGTCAGTCATGTGCATGTTTTTGAATTTTAGTAAGCGTTACCTGGAGTTCAGAAAAACAAGATGTTACTGTATTAATACAAGGTGTGAGATGATAAGATGGTTACAAGATAAGCTATGAGATAATCAGCGTATTCATCGTTGATTATCTTGAATGATATTCATTATCGTGGAGCTCTGAACTTAGTTCCTCATCAATTAAACGCTGACTTATATCCGCTCTCTGAAAGTAAGGTTATTTCGGATAAGGCATTTTCGAACATTCATAAATTAGACATAATATGGCTTTGTTTGGAAAAATAGTCAAAAATAAGGTGATGAGACTAATTAATTTTTAGAAACAAGTGGTTGATCTTGAATAATTTGATTTTACGCCAAAATGGCATAACCGACTTAAACCGTAAAAACAGAATTCGAATGTACAGCACGAATCGATGTATCATCGACGTACTAATGTCAAAAACTACTCATCGTATTTCAATAAAATGTGAATCGGACCACCTCTGAAGTATAAACCTATCAAACAAAAAAAAATCATCGAAATCGGTCAAAAGAATTTGCGGAATAATCGCGAAACGTACGTAAAAACAACAGCAAATACGAAATGAGAACCTTCTTGAGCCCGTTGAAAACGTATTGTGGTAATCTTTTAAGATTATACATGAGAGGATATTGTCACCAGTATTCACAGGTGGGTCTCGAAGTGACCCAAAATAGTTACCTACCATTCGCCACTTTTTCCCACAGAGTGTAACATAAGTGCTAACACAACACAAATCCCCTGTAATCCGGCGACGGGCGTAATCCGGCGCGCCGTGTCATCGTGTCAACGCTGTTTCTAAGATATTATATTTCGCTGTGTTGCTATATCTATTTTATGATTTAGTTTTAGACAGGCTAGTTCGTTGTTAAGTATTCGAATACATTCTATACGTCTAGTCTAATCGTGTTTTTCTCTCGATCTAAATAAATAATCGTTCCAGTACGAGTCCGACTCGCGCTCGGAGGGTTCCGTACTGAATAGGAGCCCCCCTTAAATATTTATTTTATTTTAATTTTATTATATGTTATTAAAGTTAATATACAATTAAACATTCTGTGATATTTCAAGCATCTACCTGTTACCATTATTAATATAGAGCGAAAAACGGCTAAAAAATCAGGTTTGTTGTATGGGAGCTCCCCTTAATTATTAATTTTATTCTGTTTTAAGTATTTGTTGTTATAGCGGCAACAGAAATACATCATCTGTGAAAATTTCAGCTTTCTAGCTATAACGGTTCATGAGATACAACCTGGAGACGGACAGACAGACAGACAGACGGACAGCGGAGTCTTAGTAATATGGTCCCGTTTTTACCCTTTGGGTACGGAACCCTAATTATGAAAATCGAAAGAAATAGGAAGGAAAGGAAACAAATTGGGGAAAGATCGTGGTGATAAGTTCGACATGTGTGTCTTTATATGATTGATTTAAAGGTGCTGGCATAAAATGTTTTCGGAATTTAAGTGGAACCACTTCTGAAGAGAGTATGGTCAAACAAACAAAAAAGAATCGTCAAAATCAGTTCATAATTGGCAAAATCGCGCATTTTTTTGTTTCTAAATATTTCCTATTGTGAAATACACCATGTGACAATGATACAGTTCTGCGCGACCAGGCTCTCATAACTATGAACAAAGACAGTAAAATACCACTTCCAATATTCCCACATCTGCGATCATCTAATGATATACCAGTGAGTGCGGTTTGTCTGTACAAACTTTCTCAGTCGATCCCGCAATTCGTTTCTCGTCTATTCATCGCATTGATTCCTGTCCGCTCCGGGCGCCTACCGCGGGGGCCACGAATACTGCGACGGGCATTAATTACCATATTCATGCTATACTCATATACAAGTAATAAAATAGTTTATTTGGTTCAACGTTTAAGCATTGCCATTCAACGTGGCAATGCTGCCAGCATGCTGGGAACGCTGCAAACTGGCAGTGGGCTTGAGCATTTGGATTATCTTTAGACCTTCAAGGCTCTGTGGATGATCCGATTGCTTGTTATGTAGTAGTAGTTTTAGCCTATATAAGAAGTGTTGTAATTTGTTGTAGTTAATAAAGCCACTTGCCACAAAAAGTAATAAAATTATATTAGTAAATTAACTACGTCATCATACAATTATTATTCAGCTACCGTAATTATCACAACATAAAAGGCAACTGGATCATGTACAGACAACTTAAGGTCTATAAATTAAACCAATTCGTGGCTACCTACTTAGCAGTTAGCCCAGTTATTTTATCGAAGCATTATGACCAATGTTTATGTCATCATCATTATTATCAAACGTAGGATGTTCACTGCTGGACATAGGCCTCCCCTATGTATTTCCAACAAGCCCGGTTGGCAACGGCTTGCATCCACCGGTTTGAGGTCGGAGTACTTAATGTTTGTAATTTTTATATACCTATGTAATACAATGATTTGTCCAATTGATAGTTATTTTTCGATCAGTTGCTGTGCTTGTATTGAGCAAGAATATATACTCGTAGCAACACATTTTCATACAGATTCAAAAATATATTCTACAACAAAAGCAAAAAATAATTATTAGAGTTGCACAATTGTTCCTTACGCGTAGTTATTAAGTGAACGCTATGTGAGTACTCCTAACGCCAAAACGCCGCCAAATGCGGTCGAAACACAGTATAGACCTGTTGTCTATCTTAAAAACAACTTATGGGTAACATCTGTGTTACATTCTACACAAAAAACAAGACATGATTCAGTGTCAGAAGTGCACAGAGCAGTCAGCACCTCGATTTTCACGGCCCAACACGGAGAGAAGTCGGGAGTGCCAGCACTAACTCAATTACAGGCATCCGGCTTGTTGAGGACCAATTCACTGACTCCAGGACTTTTTTCTTTTTCAGCGGTAGCATGAATCTTGTTATTTTGTTGCTTGTATCGCCCCTATATAATTACCAACTTTTTTCTCGGTATACCGCTAACAAGTTTGCTCTTTGCAGTGTCTAATGATTAGACGAAGCTCTTGTTTATTAACATCTCTTTTAGGAGCTAGTTACGATGGCTACGTAACCAGTGATGAAAATGTACTGACATCAACTTATTCGGTATTTTTTGACAACTACTTGCGGAGGTTAATTGTCTACACAGCTTCAGCATAAACATAGGCCTATATCATAATTGTTAAGAATCTTTATTGAAATGCTAAACGTGAGAAAAGAGAAGATATATATAGTACTTTGAGCGTAGGTGTGGCCAATATACCGGTTTTGGCTAATTGATGCCAAAATTATTGCATAAATAGATTATAAACAATGTAATACCATTAACAGTGTTTTCTTAAGTATTAAAGTTTAGAATTTCTTTAAAAATATTGTTTAAACAGTATTTTTAGGAAATTCCAAACTTAAAACATTAAAATTAGCTACACAATCATTAAAATTCAAAATTCTAAAGAGAAAATGACACTATCCACCCTATTTATGCAATGTCTAAATAAGTAGCAGTTATATATGCAGTCGATGATGGAGCAAATATCGGGGTAGAGTTGAAGACTGTAAATTCTAACGTGAGCAACTAACCTAACCTATGTATTCAATATAATTTAGAATGTAATTGTTGAGAAAACTACATTAGTTTCCATGATAAAAATTTCATACATTCTCTACCGAACTGAGTCGCGGCGGAGATATCTTCGATAGTGTTGGTGCTTTAGAGAAAACACATTTTCCAGAGAATAAAGAAACTCATCTAGTTTGAAACCCATCAGATTGCGAGACGCCGCGGGGGCAATTACGGCCAAGTTTCAACGGACTCGGCTGCAATAGTGGAATGAAAGTTATCATTTTCGTACAATGCGTTTTTATTGAAAACTTCTCTTTTCTTTGCATATTTCTCTGGTCTTTATTGCGCTTTATTACTGCTCTACTTAGGTACTACTTAGTTTAGTACGTGCTTGATTCAACTAAAGTTGTCACCACTGACTGGCGTTCCGGGATGTAATGTAAGGTTTCAGCTCCTCTAATGCTGACTTATATTATTACGGTTCTTCTTCTTCTTCTTCGTCGTATCGATGATCCAAATGTCTGTTTACAAGGCCTTTTCCCAACGCTTCGCCACTCCAACTCCGCGATATTACGGTTATTACGGTTATATTAAGGTCAATAAAAATTAATTAAAAAAACTTAGCCATTGCAACGAAATGATGATGATTAAAAATTATTAAGGTTATTTTAAGAGATGCCTTCTTTGAAGTTAATAAGTTTTACTTTTAAGATATAGGTGTGTACCTACCTACTACAGAGAGCCCTGTATTTGCAATGTCCGGCAAGGGCAACTAAATCCCAGGGGCTTTTTAAATATTTATAAGACCTATTTGGTAAAACACTATATTGTAAATAAAAAATATGAATAAGTCGCGCACGATAATATGTTGTCACTCGCGAATTGCAATATCTGCGCTCTTCAAGAAGCACCGGAATAAAATGGTACGGTAAAATGGTAATGATAACCAACATCGTTGTGAGGTGCTTGGAGAACTTAGTACATATTAATAAAGTGTAACCGACATCCGCAATCGGTGTCAGCGTAGGAGGAATCCAGGCCCAATATTCGTACGGATCCTTTAGGTCGTGATGCGTTTTTCCTCCCTTACTTAAATTACGTTACATACATTACACCCTGTAGTTGTAGCATCTTTTTACTATTTCTTTGTACATTGCAAGAAATAAAAGACTATTTTATTACACTCTGTAGAGCCACTCATTACGCACCCTCTAACAAAACGGAGCTATGAAAAGTGTTGTAATCCGTAAACATTATTATAGAAAATTATATGTACGTCACGCGATAAAAAGTATTTTTACTATTTATGAAGACGTAAGGCTACCCATTTGAAATGATAATCTTATTACGCCTTTACAAAAGCCAACTAATCCGCAAGTTGACATCTTTTTCACGCTCGATTTGCATATGAAAACGTACCCCGCGGGCAAAGGCGCTACAAAATATCAACACTGAGTAACGCTATCTTATTTAAAACTCACACGGTGCAGTTTATAAAAGAAACTAGACTAGCCTCGTGTTTGGGGCGACGCTCATCAAATGGTTACAAAGTTTATAATAAAAAAGAACAATATACCAAAATGCTGCAAACCGTTTCGACACACGTACTTAATGTATACAATATCAATGTAGGGTTTTTGTTACATTTTCCTTTCCTAAAAAGCTATATTGAATTTCACACTGACATAATAGTAGTTTATGCAACTGTCATATAATGAAGTCTGAAGTCTCGTTACTATTATGAAACTCGCTGCGCTCGTTTCATAAACTCACACTCGTGTTTTAATACCCGTGTTATATGCAGTTGCATACACTACTTTATCTTCACTAATGAAAATAAAAATAAAAAATTAAAAACATATTGCGAAACATTAAATTCACGCGTACGTGTATTGTCACAGTGAACTTGGCGCCATTAAAATCTAACCAATGAGAGCGCAGCTGCGCGCGCAGGGCCAATCAAGAGCGAGCGCGCGATGTTATAATGAGATTTTACGATATCTATGTGGATATTATAACATCATGTGAAATTGCTTAAATGTTGTCTGCGCTATAACAGTAGTCATTATAAGTCAAGTATTGGAAACATAAGTAGAATGTTACAACATTAGTGTAGATAAAAGATGTTAGAACTGTGCTCGCAAGTATAGTACCCTAAGGGTAAGTTGCTGATGAATGGGATAAGTGATTTCTTATGAATCTTAGTACTTCTCTTTAATTTTTCACTCTTTGACAAAAATAGCCAGACGTTGGGCGCCCCATAGACCACTGTGGCCTGCGGCTGGGGCCTATATAGTCATCAACCAATCACAGGTCTTGTTTAAAACATTTTATGCTACGATTGGTCATGCACTAGGTCGCAGCCGCAGACCGCAGTCGTCTGCGAGACGCTTTAGAAGACAATAAATACTAGCAAGACTGACATGTATATTATGCATGTCGTGGAGCGTGCAACGGAACGTCAAGTCCGAACAGATTTGGGTGTATTCGGAATGAGGTTGTGGCAACACTGGTTTGAGTGGGAAACCGTCGAGAGCCGTTGGCAACACTACCAACTGTCACTTCAAAAAGGCGCTCGAAACGCGCGGGAAATGTTCGATGACAGTTGATTTTGACAGTTGACGTTGGCGGGCCCGGACTTCACTTTGGATCGAGACGTCGACCAGTGCGGTTGTCCACCCAACCTCGTTCCGACTTCACCGCGTTCCGTAGTAGAATCATAATCCGTTTTCATCCGCGCTGTGTCTGATTATTTTCCATTAACTGTTATTGGAGTTAATCGTAATAAACGTGAAGAGTGTAAACCCAGTTTTATTTCGGTAAAATATCATGGACAAGAGTGTTAAAAGTAACGAATCTCCACCTACCCCGCCCGACCATCCGTCATCAGGCGTGGGATTGAACCATGAAGAAAATCAACTTGACGCGCCCTTGGGTTCGATAAACAATGAAGAAAATCAACGTGACGCGTACAGTAATGATATTTCAAGATGGCGGTTGATCATGGAACAGCAGAATCGTAACTTTCTCGCGCTGATTGAAGCAATGAACATTTGGCCGGAACATGTCGCTGCGGCCTGTTTGGAGAGGCGGATCCGGGTTCCAGGGAAGCTGGGAAGGGTCACCTGAGCTTCTAATCTGCGAGAGGCTGTCTGACAAAACCCCGGGTGAGCTCGTCCAATTTTAGTTAGAAAGTAGTTCTGCATGTTTTTGACTAAATCTGACTTAGTTGTGTTAAGTTTCCTAGTACTACCGCGCGCAATGATTGGACTTAAAGTGAACATGGCGTCGCCCAGATCATGCATGTTAGATCAGATCGGAAATATTGGTCACTTTTAAGAGAATGATCGGTACACGCTTAAAGCTTTAAATTCACGTCGCACTTATAAGTACGCCCACGATCGTTTGCGAAAAATGCCCAGTAATGATGTTATGATAGAAACTGATGATGACGATGATGATGATGTAATAGATGTAGATAGAGATACTAATTGACCACTATTCAACATTGATTTCATTTTTTTATTTGTGATATCTTGGTTCGGTTATGCATCACTCGATTTAGGTGATGTTATCGGTTGTGTTAGGTTGCTTGATGGAGGCAACTTGGGATATCGTCACTCGAGGGAGTTGGCAAGGACTCGTCACTCAAGGGAGATGGCATGAGCTTTTATCACTCGATTTAGGTGATAATAGCGACCATATGCGCTCGATGGAGGCGTATTATGGGTAAGGTTCTTAGCGGCGGATGGATACTCTTTCTGAGTGTAGAGCAATTTTTGTCATATGAGTAGTGTGAATACTGGTCAATGGTTTGATTTTTGTGAACTAAGTAGTAATGTGTGGTCTATTACTTTGAAAATAAAAGGTGTGATTTATGAAGTTGTTTTGTGAAATTGTTGCAAAGTAATAGTCAATTCTAGTCGCTTAATTTAAAGTATAGTCAGGTTGGCCGAGACTGTTTGATATCGCAGTCCTTCTCTTTCTTTCCGGGTACATCACACAGGGACGTGTGACGTGTCAAGATGGCCGTGTCGTGGAGCGTGCAACGGAACGTCAAGTCCGAACAGATTTGGGTGTATTCGGAATGAGGTTGTGGCAACACTGGTTTGAGTGGGAAACCGTCGAGAGCCGTTGGCAACACTACCAACTGTCACTTCAAAAAGGCGCTCGAAACGCGCGGGAAATGTTCGATGACAGTTGATTTTGACAGTTGACGTTGGCGGGCCCGGACTTCACTTTGGATCGAGACGTCGACCAGTGCGGTTGTCCACCCAACCTCGTTCCGACTTCACCGCGTTCCGTAGTAGAATCATAATCCGTTTTCATCCGCGCTGTGTCTGATTATTTTCCATTAACTGTTATTGGAGTTAATCGTAATAAACGTGAAGAGTGTAAACCCAGTTTTATTTCGGTAAAATATCATGGACAAGAGTGTTAAAAGTAACGAATCTCCACCTACCCCGCCCGACCATCCGTCATGCATATATCGTAATTCCAAAATAATTTATATGTACAAACAGACAAAAATATTTTTTTTAATAAAGAAGCAAATGTACGAGTTGGCAGGGTGTTTATACGGCAGGCGAGGTGAAAACACGAGGCATAAGGCATGCCTTTTGTGACGAAATTAAATTCGCTTCATGGAACGCTTTTTACATTTTTAGCTTTGGCAAGTTTTTCTTGCTTCGTGAATAGGACGACGTAGGATGTATGCAGAAGTTACATTTCAAAAATAAAATTTATCTAGCCTCGAATTTTACTTATGCTTTACTTATGTACTTATAAGTAGTTTTAGAATTTATAGTAAATTGTGAATGATATAAAAGAAAAGTACAGTAAAATTATTAAATTTATACGTATATTTGGTCTGATAATAAAGATATTATATCGTATTTCATTGCACTGCACGCAACAGTAGCAACCAGCGATTATAGTAGTTATAAAGCAGACGAAAAAGAAAGCAACGAATCTACGAGTATACATTTTACAATCTGACTGAGTACCTATCATTAAGTGAATTGTATATCCTAGATCTACATACCCTATCTTCGGCCACAACATTACTTTCCATTAGGCGAGTTAGTGGCTAAATTAACATCTAAATAGAATCTATCTCTTTCTCCGATGAAATAGCAGCCTGAGTGCAACGAAACGGCATGTGTCCATAATATCCGATGACACTATATCATGGCTGCAGATCTTTCCACCTCGGCATGCGATGGGCAGGTGCTTAACTTGTCATTTCGCCTCGGAAACATCCTGGGTAATCCACCTAATGCTTGGGCACTACTAGTGGTTTTAGAACGCTTTCATGTCGTCAAAGTAAGAATGAAATGACTTTGGCATGAGTAATAAACGCTACCACTTTTCGTGGGTAAGCCTACGTCCTGCAGTGGACTATTAAAAATACGTTAACAGTACAGTAAGTACAGTACAGTACAGTACGTTAAAGTAGTGGTCAGTTCACTTTGAAGAACCACAACACCACAC
This sequence comes from Hypomecis atomaria, assembly GCA_964007245.1. Taxonomy (NCBI): domain Eukaryota; kingdom Metazoa; phylum Arthropoda; class Insecta; order Lepidoptera; family Geometridae; genus Hypomecis; species Hypomecis atomaria. The sequence goes on along the minus strand of OZ023295.1, from coordinate 5,518,956 downwards.
AACCATAAAGTATTTACTCGATATGAAAAGGAAAGGTTATTAATATGAATAAGTACTTTAACATTATTGAAAGAATGAAAAAAAATCATTCGTTAATAAAAAATGCAGGGTTATTCAGAAACGGCATATTACGCCGAAGGAGGGTAATTTTAAAGTTAGACAATTTTTATAAACTTGTGAATATTTTTGTGAAATTCCAGATTGTTGGTTCTGGTACGAGTATAACTCCTCATAGTAAAAGTTCTTTATAACAATGGCCTTTTGGCTTAGTACACAATTTCTAAATGACCCTGTAGAAATTGCTTTATTACTGACTGACTTTTACTAACTGCATTCAAGCTTGATCCTTTGCCCACTAACTTGCAAAATAAGTACATTTCAAGCATAACCAAAGTTAAGACATGAAATAAAAAACACAAAACGCATACTGTCAGCCGCTTATCCGGCTTGTCTTTGGCTCAAACATGAAAAACCGTAGCACCCGTAGCAGTCGTAGCACGGCTACGAATTTGCTACGCTAACGTAGGCCGGTTGGAAACCAAAATATGCATGTGGTTTTCAAAGTTTCGAGTTGTTAATACTAATATCATCATCATTTTTGGCCGTAAGATTTCCACTGCTGGACATAGGCCTCCCCTATTGTTTCCAATCTCTGTGGTAACACAAAAAGATTCCACCAACTTACTGTGCGACAGCGCTTATTAAATTAAACAAATGTGAAAGCAATTTTTAGTAAAACTTATTCAATTTTAGTTTGAGCACTATAAGCAAAGCAAACACGTCAATAAAATAGAAAAATACTTAATACAATGCAGCGACGACAAGCATTTTCGCCTTCCCGCCAAAACGCATTACATTATCCATTACACACGCCCCACAGACTGAATAAAAATAACAACCAACCTCCTTACAGCAAGACGTAAACCGTTAGTAGCAGCGAGTTTAGTGTTGCCAGCATATGACCCGAAGCAGCCGAAAATGGGAAATTGCTCTCCGTAGTTAATACCAGAGTGCACGGCAGTAGATTTTAAACATTGTGTTTTATGATGCGTCCTCACACTATTATTAGTTTTAATGCTTTTACCTTGCTTTACAGGAATAATCAATGCGAATTATGTTTGTGAGTAATTAAGACAATACTATGAGGCTTTTATACAGATTAAAAATGGTAGTAAAATTGTTTGAGGGGGCACTACACGTAGCAATAAATGATCGCCCTTTTATAGGTGGTATTTTGCAGTGCCTGTGTTAGAATTAGTAAATACAGCAACTAATTGCTCAATAAAAGTCCTACTAGTACTTGTTGTAACTATAGAGTATATTTTAATAATAATCGGCCAAGTACGAGTAGGACTCGCGCACAAAGGGTTCCGTACTGTATGGGAGCCCACCTCAAATATTTATTTTAATTTTATTATTTATTATTGAAGTGAATAAATATAAAACTAAATATTCTGTGAAAATTTCAAGCATCTACCTATTACCATTATTAATATAGAGCGAATAACGTCTAAAAATTCAGGTTTGTTGTATGGAAGGCCCCCTTAAATATTTATTTTATTTTGTTGTTATAGCGGCAAATGAAATACATCATCTGTGAAAATTTCAGCTGCCTAGCTATCATGGTTCATGAGATACAGCCCGGTGACAGACGGACAGACAGACAGACAGACGGACATCGAAGTCTTAGTAATAGGGTCCCGTTTTTCCTTTTGGGTACGGAACCCTAAAAAGGCCACAGTCTCAAACATTTTTTTTTCATTTAACGACCTAGGCCCAGTTATATGAATAATTATTTGAACGACTTATAAAAAACGCTATGAATAAAGAGATTACGATTATAAACGTCATCTCATGCATGCACACGCTAAATGTTTGAAACTTTCAACCAAAATTAGCTAACCCTTCACTTAACCATTTTTCAGGCCGTTTCCGAAGCAGACTCGCTAGGAATATCATTTATTCTAGACTAGCTTTTACCCGCGGCTTCGCCCGCGTTATATTTTGATTTTGGCTAATGTTTATGTCGGCTGCGAAACCTAACATAAGCGACAAACATCAAAATACCTTAGAGGAATGCTTTTGTTGGTTAAGTTACGGTTGGAGTGTATTTACAACCCCCCTGTGTATTCCCGCCTTGTCGTGGCGGGGGAGGTCTAAGGCAGCTGAAAAGGCGGCGCTCGATGTCTCCCTCTTCTTTGGGTCTTTCCCCCAAGGCAGCTTAGAGGCCGGCACTTGTTGTTCAGCCGCTTTTAACTAAAGCAGCTGAGAGGATGGCCGGTAGGTTGCCTGCCTTATGAGGAGTGTTGCTTCTGAGGCGGGCTGCAGTGCCGCTCTTGCGACGCTGCAACCGAGGATTAGGGGCTGCGGTGGGATGGAACTGGTTGTGTGGGTGCCGCCACCTACCCTACCTTCCGCTAGGCCGTCAACCTGTTGGCAGACGCAGTGGGGCTGCAGGGGAAGAGAAGTGTCGGTATCGCGATGGCCGTTCTCACTGCCCTCTGCAGTTGAAAAGGCAGGCGCTGGGCTACTATGACTGACCCGTTGCACTGGGACCAGGGCGTTGGAATGCTGTCTGACGCTCAGTGCTGGTTAGTCCCGAGTGGTGGATGACGATGTGTCTTGTGCTCCGAAACACTCCGTCATTATTGCGGGAGCGCAAGCTCCGTTATGGAGCCCGAGTCTGGGCTAGCGCTGTTGAGTGCCGCGAAGGAGTGCGAAAAATGTAGGAACGTCCTAAACTTGAAATGACAGGTTATTTCTGGCGCTTGGACGGCTGCTACCGCGGCCTGCTCGCTTAGTTTTTATCCTTTCCTACGGAAACTGTTAAGTTTTTGGGATAAAAAGTGGCCTATGTCACTTTTCGTCTTTCAAACTATATTCATGCAATAAGCCAAGGCAAGCCGTTGCTGAGAAAAAGTTATTGTCTTATCCTACGGGAACCGCAATTTTTTCGGAATGAAAAGTATCCTATGTCACTTTCCGTCTTCCAAACTATGCCCACCCCAAAAATCAAGTCAATCCGTTGCTCCATTGCTGACAAACAGTTATTGTCCTATCCCATGGGAATCACGAATTTTCTCGGGATAAAAAAGTATCCTATTATCACTTTCTGTCTTTTAAACCTTAGGTATCCATACCAAAAATCAAGTCAATCTTTTGCTCCGTTGCTGCTTCAAAGAGAAACAAACCAACAAACTTTTCGGATTGATAATATTAAAGTAGGTATGATGATTCTGTACCATAAAGGTAGAATAAAGAAACATGTTAAACCTCTAATGATAGTAGATTTAAAAATATTTTTAATGTCAGACAAAATGACGGCCTGGTATTAAACGTCATAGTAACATGTGGCATGCAGAGGGAAAAAAACATTTTATCTAATTTTAATGTCAGTTGTCATTTTCAATCCATACTTTATTTCCTCTTCAAGGGGATATAATGGTGGAAAAACAATTTGTCCCCTTGTCATGCTACCTGTGATTTATAAAAGTCTGCAGACAATGTCACCTGTCATCTAATTACGTTTCGCTGTGACGTTTCATTAATCCATATTAGCGTCATAGAGGAATTAATCACTTAGCGTCTTTGTGATAGTGGCGACAGTTTTGCTTTCGATAGTTTTTGTCCTGTCCTACAGGAACTATGCAATTTTTTGCTTAACGTCTAACGCTTAGCATCTAAAATTCGACGCGCTTGGTTTTGCTCTTGAGTCTCAGCAGTTCTTTGCGCTGCGTGATGCTCGGCATCTAAAAGTCGCCGCGCTTGACTTTCTCCTTAAGTCTCAGCATCTCTCTGAGCTGCGTGATGCTCAGCATCTAAAATTCGACGCGCTTGGTTTTTTGCTCTTGAGTCTCAGCAGTTCTTTGCGCTGCGTGATGCTCAGCATCTTAAAGTCGCCGCGCTTGACTTTCAACTTCAGTCTCAGCAGCTCTCTGAGCTGCGTGACGCTCAGCATCTAAAATTCGACGCGCTTGGTTTTGCTCTTGAGTCTCAGCAGCTCTTTGAGATGCGTGGCGCTCGGCATGTAATGTCAAACGCGTTTAAGTGTGCTCTTTAGACTCTTGGCTTCTATCTCTTCAATTTTCTTTACGCGAGCTCCGCTAGAACTACGCGCTAGATTCGATTTGCGTTTTGTAGGCATACCTATTAGAATAAAAACTACGTAATTAAACTGAAAAAATACATGTAACCTTCTCTAAAGTTTTCAGGAAAAGATTGATTGACTTTGACATTTGCAACTTGAGCAGCCTTGAATGGGCATTGGGCATAGAGAATGTAATTTGGAAAGTCAAGATGCAAATAACCATTTGTCATGGTAGAATATAAGTTTTTTCTTCTAAGATTCTAGCCAATGCGTTTTCATCCCCCCTTTTCAACCCTTTAAAACTATTTTTTCGATTCAAAAAGTAGCCTATGTCCTTTCTCAGGCTCTAGACTATCTGTGTACCAAATTTCATTCAAATCGGTTCAGTAGTTTTAGCGTGAAAGCGCGACAGACAGACAGACAGACAGACAGAGTTACTTTCGCATTTATAATATTAGTAAGGATTTAATAGATAAATATTGGCAACACCAAATAACCGATTTTTTTTCGAACATAAAATAGAGATGGAACACGATAGCTGATAGAAGCAGTGCGATCACAAAATTACATGTCAATCCAATAGGCAGCGGCGCGCACCGCGACCGGTCTCGCCCCGGGCCGGCCGGTTCCAACCAATGAAATTTTAATGTAGATACGTTTTACACGCTCTTATTTTGGCAAATAAAAACAAATGCCATACCTTCAACTTGTTATCATTATCATTAAAAGTGTAAATCGTTATCATTACAACGTTCACATTGAGCCTAAAATACCTTTTCTTGAGTATTTAAAATGTATATTAGTACCACACAATTTCTGTGAAAGAGAAGTAAAATGTGTCATTTAAAGTGTACGTTTTGTTAGATTTTCTGGTCTTGGTAATAGTCTATAACGTGTCTATCTAGATATGGTGTATCCCTATACGACGTGTGACGATTCTGACGATGAGTGTTAATATTCTCTTCTTATCCTAAGTCCCCACGTCGGGGCAGTCTGGGCCTTGCTTGCTTGCTTGAGTGTTAACATTAATGGGAATAATCCTTAAATTGCGAATTGAATTTGTTCAAAGACTGACAAAAACCGACCCGTATAAATCATCCGTATCCGTATCGTCATGGATTCGTATATTGCTGTTTTTTTTTTTGTTATTTCAGGATACCCACTGTGCAAGTCATAATGTTGATATCCTAGAAGTACAGCGACATCATAGAATATGTCCGTCGGCGTCGTCTAGAGAAGCTCCCCGTATAGCACGTCATTGGCTCAATCCGGCTCTGACCGGATCGGGGCGGATAAAACTGGCGAGCGGAGCGGTGCAATTATTATCTCTACACGCTTCCCGCTTCCTGTTGTATGCCATTACGGGTGGATTATAATGTATTTTTCTTTGAAACACTAAGGATTTGCGCTTGAGCGTCTGGTTTTGATCTTACAGCGTTGTAAAGGTTTTGGAGTGGTTCGATGTTTTTTTTAATTCGAAATGAAATCTAAATTCTTTTGTGTATAAATTACTTTATAGGAAAACAAAACATATTAAAGAATTTTTCATGCTTTGAAACGTTAATTTTAAAATTCAACCGCTAAGTCAATGTCATCTATGAGGGAGGAGGCATAGATCCAGCATAAATCTAACTAAGTTCGGTTAGATTGGTTTGGTGATCAATAGTACCATACACAAAGATCGCACGTATACCTACTGGACTAGGTGGTATACAGAGAGCTGACGCCGATATTAAATGTCACATATTTGGCCTTCAGTTTTAAAGCCTGCGTTATATGTTAGTTTGTTTGAACATTTTTATGAATACTGGTTATTGTACTACCTACTTGTGGATCAAATTAATATTGGCGTCAACTCTCCACCCTGTATACGAAGATAGTAGGTGGTATAGAGGAAATTAAGGTGGCTTCACACCTACAATGGCGCTGATAAGCTCAGCGGGCTGTGAAACGCCGATACATTGTAATGTAATTGTAACCAGTCATCCAGTCAATGAGATGTACGGAAATACGATACATCAAGTCGTGGCTTGATAGCAGGCTGACGGCAAAGAAGATATAATAATACTGATGGTTTGATTAACATCGAACAATTTAACAATTTTTATAGAACTTATACAGCGTTATATAACGCTGGATATATGACTATATCTAGAGTTAGACGAACGGCATACTCGTATATAATTTTATACTCGTCACTGTGACGCATATTGCTATGGGAGAAACCGACAAAAATTTGCTGTTATAAACGTTTTTATCAAAAGCCAATGATTTATGGCTGTTTTCGATATTTCAGGTTGGATTCAAAGTAAAAGTCAATTAAACGTTGTAGAGAAACTAACCTTTTTGTTAGCTTCTCTACATTCAGACTCTTTCAACGATAACACTGCCAACTTACAATTCTAGTTATGAAATTCAAATTTTTGAAATGTTTTTTTTTTGACAGGATCAGCGATCCTTGTTTTGTAAAATTGGGCAGTCTTGAGTTGGAAGTGATCTGGAAGACACCTTTTTTCCTATAAAGATGTGACTGCGTGAATTTGAATTTGCGTGGACGAGTCCTGTAAACGGCATGAGCGTCGAGTAACAGGCAGGGTGAGAGGCTCCGGTTCCTTTGACTTTGATTCCAGGAGGATCTCTTGTTTTGGGGCCACTGACCCCTACCCTGGAGCACTGGGCTGGCGCTGACTTCGAACCCTGTCGGCCAGTTTGGGCCGGCGCCTGTCGGCCGGTTTGGGCCGGCGCCTCCACCTCAGTCGACAGATGTCTCCACGCTAGCGCTCACCTAGCGCTACCTTGCTGGCGCCACACTATCGGCGGGTCCAGCTCGGGCTATAGTAAATCCTCGGCCAGCCTCCAGCGTGGTTCTACGAGTGCTACCCTCTCCCTTTTTGGCTATCATTCCAAGGACTCCTTCAAAATTATCTCTCTCTCCGCTTCTTGAAGACTTTATAGACGATAAGTGCAGTGTGTGTTAGTGTAAATAAATGTGTAAATACTAAGGTTAGTCTTCTGTTTTAATCTCCTCTCTCCGAACCGTTAGGAATCCTATCCACTAGGTAGGACTCTTTGGTTAGGTTCTCTGAAGTCTCTTAACCTGTGGTGCTGCAACCGGCTCCCCCGCTTGCAACATTACGGGTTCCTCTCCAATTCTCTTTTAACTTGTGGTGCTGCAAACGGCTTCCCCGTTTGTAACATTACAACGTCTTAAGAGGACTGAACCGACCACTGTTTTCGCGTTTTCTGCTGAACATCGAGAAAACTATAGGTACATTTAAAAAAAAACGTTCTGGCAGAAAACTCTATTCACCCCTTGAATTGTAACGAAATGTTATGATTTTGGTGTCAATCGCTTAAGTAAGAAATTTTGCACACTCGTATGTCTTACCTAATTTTAAGAAAAGTTTTTAGTTTAAGTATACTTCTCAGTCAAGTTTTTGCGTAAAATATGACTTTATAGAGGCTTAAAACTTCTCAAGGTTATTTAAAAAACTGTTAAAACTATGATAACCTTAGCGATTGATATGTTGATTACATGAAATAACAAAAAAATCAAATATTTAGAGGTATTAACAGCTTTATGTTTTTCTATGGCCAAGTTCCTGAAGTTCACACTAGCCTTAATCCTTATTACATTGCAAATAATTTGTGAACAAGTCTATTTAGTGGCACGCTTATATTGTATGTTTCTATAGATTTTCTGACTACTGAAAGCCGAGCTGATCGCGTGCAGAGATATTAGTTAACTACTGTTATTCCGAAACATTTTGTTTGACTCCTCACAAGTCATAAACCCAGTCATGACTGTATCTCGTAAACTTTATGTAAATGTACATAAGTCACTGTAAGTTGTGACAATTTTAAGGGCAATTTCAGTCATGTTGTTCTTGTCAGTTTTACATTGTTTTAAAACGTTGCTTGACTTATGCGTAGGCAAATCGTAATTTTAATCATTTCCTTACGTACGTATTTTGATTTTATTTTTGAATTTACTTAGAAGTGAAATATAAACAGCGGTAACATTTGAAATCGTCAGAAGACTTTGAGGCACGTTAAATTGGAGGCCCCCGGTTGCATTAACCGTTTAGTTATGTTACAGGTGGCTTAAAAACTCAGATACCAGGGCTACCCGGCCTATACGAACTTACTTATTGAGAAAGCTTCCCTTTGTTTTCGAGATAACGTAATCAATGATTATGATGGATTATCAAGTCGAAAATATTTAAAGAAAATTACAAAGTAAGGCAACAGTCACACTGTTGGTAATCATGTGGTGATTTAAAGCAACGAGTCAGGTCGCTGATGCTTGAGCCACAAAACCACCTTGTTGTCAGCGAATTCGCCCTTAGTGATACCTCAGTGTAAAAGTAGCTTTAGTTGTGCGCACTAAAATATTTCTCTTGATTTTTTTTCACTTCAAAATATTGATTTTGGAATGTCTCTGTACAATAAATGTTCTTGGCAGTGTAATAATAGCTTTAGTTGTGTTCCCTTGCGGATAAAAATACTTTTTGATTTTTTTTCGCGTCAGATTTTTTAAAACATTCATTTTTTCATAAAGTTGCGATAAGTTTTAATTTAAAGATGTACCTAAAACATTTGGTTTGTCTTGTACACCTATTATGCTTGTATTTATTTATTTTATTTCGGAAGATCTCAGTACAAGAAATGTTCTTGTTTATTGACCGATTTCCAAAAAGGAGGAGGTTCTATGTTTGTTTGTATGTATATTTTTTGTGTATGTTCATCGATAATTCTGCCAATTGTGAACCGAATCGAAACATTATTTTTTAGTTCGAAAGGGTAAATTAGGGGATAAGGGTATACTACCGAGTATGTCCCATTTAAATTTTACAGGAATCGGCAGAGCTGTTTTTGTAAAATCAACAAGAATGTAAACAATTCGAACGAAATATTCGAATTTTGTACACGATGGAAGGCGGTTTTGCCATTTTTTGCGAAAAAATAATTATAAAAGTCTAGATTTACTTCTATGCAGCTAAAAAATATAAATAGAAGATCGTAACTAGTGGTGTGAAACTTAACTGGTGTGTGTTTTTAGAAACACGCAGAAAAGGTTTTGAACCGAGTCATTTCATGAGTGTAACATGGATTGAAATATTTTCCGTCATAAAAATGCTTCTAGTCAAAAACAAGCATAAAATTAGCTTGTAAATAGCTCAAAAATGAATTCGATCGTACACAAGAAATCAATTTGGATCGCCGCAACCGCACTATTTATTTATTCATCATCGTAAGAAACGAATTGCAATTTCCATTTACAGTGACCGCATCGTCAACCCTACCCGGCGATAATTTAGGTTTTAAATTGCATGTTGTGATTTTCAATTCCCAGCATGTTTTAAGTTTTCCTCCGACTTTATGACGCAGAAGGTAGAGTTGAAAATGGCTTAACGTGATCGTTGATACTCGATGTGTTCCGGGGTAGTTTGTTGTGTCGTTTGGTAGGTCGTTATGTTTTGGGAGATAAGGTTGAAAGTTGGTTGTTTTGTTAGAGTTTGGGGTTGTTTTTGGATCGATGGAGCCAGCCGCAGCTATTTCAGGCCCGGCCACGGGCGCAGGCTGCAGACAGAATCAATGTCAACCTTAATTGGGGAACACGACGGAGACATTTTTGTTCAGGATCAATACGCGGCTAAATCGGGATTGTTCCGCGAATGCATTTTACGAGTGCGCGGGATTTGATGACCATTGTTTATTGATGATGACCGGCTTTCGTAGTAGCGAACTACATGCTGCTAGCTACTAGCTGCTTTAAATATTTTATCTACACTAATGTTGTAACATTCTACTTATGTTTCCAGTACTTGACTTATAATGACTACTGTTATAGCGCAGACAACATTTAAGCAATTTCACATGATGTTATAATATCCACATCGATATCGTAAAATCTCATTATAAAATCGCGCGCTCGCTCCTGATTGGCCCTGCGCGCGCAGCTGCGCTCTCATTGGTTAGATTTTAATGGCGCCAAGTTCACTGTGACAATACACGTACGCGTGAATTTAATGTTTCGCAATATGTTTTTATTTTTTATTTTTATTTTTATTAGTGAAGATAAAGTAGTGTATGCAACTGCATATAACACGGGTATTAAAACACTCGTTACTATTATGAAACTCTCTGCGCGTACGCGTGAATTTAATGTTTCGCAATATGTTTTTTTTTTTATTAGTGAAGATAAAGTAGTGTATGCAACTGCATATAACACGGGTATTAAAACACGAGTGTGAGTTTCATAGTCATAATAGTAACGAGTAAAGTAAAGCCCGTGTTATATGCAGTTCCGTACCCAAAGGGAAAAACGAGACCCTATTACTAAGACTTCGATGTCCGTCTGTCTAACCATGATAGCTAGGCAGCTGAAATTTTCACAGATTATGTATTTCGGTTGCCGCTATAACAACAAATACTAAAAACAAAATAAAATAAAAATTTAAGGGGGGCTCCCATACAACAAACCTTAATTTTTAGACGTTTTTCGCTATATATTAATAATGGTACCAGGTAGATGCTTCAAATTTTCACAGAATGTTTAGTTTTATATTCCCTTCAATAATAAATAATAAAATTTAAATAAAATAAATATTTAAGGGGGCTTAAAATATTTCCCATACAGTACGGAACCCTCCGTGCGCGAGTCCGACTCGTACTTGGCCGATTATTTTTGTATGGTTTTACAAAGCAGCGCGGCTGCAGCGCTGCCGTTGCGGCAGATTTAGGAACGACGTCCATTCTTGGACATAAGCTTCCCTTGTAAGCCTCTAATATCAGAGACAAGTGGCTACTTTAGCTGATACAGAGCACGGAACCAAAAGTCCGTATGGAATTGTAATCAACTAAATAAATAAAATAACTATTTTTTGAGGGCCGTGATGACCAGGTGAGAGAACGCTCTCTTACAAGCTTTCTGTGTGGGTTCAAACTCAGACCCGTATCAATGAGTTGTTTGGAATGTATGTACCTACCAGTACGAACTTGCACTACACCGACTTTTCGAAGAAGGAAAACTTCTTGAGGAAACCTATACAGGGTTACTGGTAATCGATTAGCATCCTTTTAGGGGCTTATTCTTCACATCAAAACTAACAACTTTTGTTCAACGACTTTTATCAAACCTCAAAAAAAATACTGTTTTATTGAAAAATATTGTTTACCCTTGACAAAATGTATAGAACAGCTGTTTTTTGTAGTATTGACATATAAGTAGCAGAACAAAAGTTGTAAGTTTTGATGTACAGATAAGCCCCTAAACCCTAAAAGGATGCTAAGTGATTACCAGTAACCCTGTATACGTTCGTAGAAGAAATTATATGAAGTGTATGACCAACCAAACACGCACTGGGCCAGCATGGTGGATATAGTTCAATCGTCCTTCGTAATCAGTCTTATAATCAACAGAAAACTAATGTAAAAGACGTTATAATACAAATTATTTTTGGTATTTAATGTGGTATTTAAACATATAAAACTACCATGAGCATCATTAGCAAAATAACAATTTATGTTCAAAATATTTGGTATCTAATAAACAAATAGAGATAATACAACAATGGAAGCAGGGTAGAGTAGTCAGTCGTTCTGAATATTTATTGCTTCCAACTAATTAACTGATTGCGTTTTGTTTACAATGAAACATTGTTATAATGCCTTAATTTGAGTTATTAAATTGCTTTGTCGGCCGATAGAGACCTAAATGACACTTCAAACTTTATAAATGACTCTATTGTTGGGATTTGAAATCAATGACGGCAGAGATATAGAGTAGATAATACTAAAATTAAAAAAATGTAGAAACTCCCCGACACAAAATAAACTCTGTCCTTTCAATATCTGTGCAGGACGCACACCAACTGTGCTGGATTGGAAGGTAGATGATGTTCAAAGAAAGAGTTATTGACCTGTTGATCCTTTATTTCAACTCTGTTACACGTACTACACGCTCTTTACTATTAGTATCACGTCGAAAGTAGGTACACTGTATTTTCACTATAAACTGTACAAAGAGTGGACTGTATAAACTATTATTAAATCACTGTTCACTCGTCGAAGTCAAGCCGTAATATCACTGTTCACTGTTGGTTAACTCGGCGAGGTCGAATAATACACTTTCTGTTCACTATTAACTCCACGAGGTCGAATAATGCACTACTGTTAACTGTAAACTCCGTGAAGTCGATCGGTAGTATTTCTGTTTGATGTTAACTCCGCGCTGTCTGAATGTGAACTGTGTTATGGGGCAAACCGTGTCCCCTTTTATACTAAACTAAGTACTTATAAAGCTGAAACTTCTAGAGCTTGTCGAAAGTTCTAGAAGTTTCTATTCTTTCTATGAGTCGAAGTATGTACCTAGGTTCCTTCTAGAACATCTTTCCAGAATATTCCATACATAGTTCTGTAAAGTTCTAGAAGTTTCCATTCTTTCTATGAGCCATGAGTAGGTAGGTAGTATGTAGGTTCCGTCTAGAAATTCTTTCCAGAATATTCTATACATAGTTCTATAAAGTTCTAGAAGTTTCCATTCTTTCTATGAGCCATGATTAGGTAGGTAGTATGTAGGTTCCGTCTAGAACTTCTTTCCAGAATATTCTATACATAGTTCTATAAAGTTCTAGAAGTTTCCATTCTTTCTATGAGCCATGAGTAGGTATCTAAGTATGTATGTAAGTAGGTCCCTTCTAGAACTTCTTTCCAGAATGTTCTGTACGTAGTATTGAATTGTATTAAACAAAATAGGCAAAAAACTATTGATAACTGATTATGAACTGTAACTATTGTATGCTTTATCTATCTATGCTTAATAAGTGACGTCGTCCTGCACATTACTCCCGCCGTGCGACTTAGTCGCATCCTGCACCGGTGCTGGATCGACGTCTTCTATCGGCAAATCGCCATCCTCTTTCGAATCTCTGTAAAACTGTTTCTGTCTGCACTGTCTACTGTCCATAGAAAGTTGTCTTTTCTTTGGACCCCTGTATTACGAAGTAGTTTCGCATCTGTTAGTCGGAGTAGATCTCCAATTTTTGCTATAGGTCCAGGACTGTACGGCTCCCGCCGGTTTTGAAGTAGAAGAAGATGAAACTTTTTCAGCACTCACTGAAACATGAGTCAGTGGCTGACTATTTGCTGTATCTGTGCCTTGTTTAGAAAGAGTCCCTGTCAAGACTTTTTCTATCTTCGTGCATGGCATCACTCGAGTCCCCATTTTCCATCGAGGTACCCGATGCTCAGCAGGCGAAGATTTTCTGTAGAAGACATTCTGTATTTTCTCCTCTGTGGAGCGTTTGAGAAACTTCTCCGTCTTCACCGTTTCGGTATCATGATGTTTATCTTCCGTTTTTGTCTTCCTCCATGATGTCTGTTTTGATGCTGTTTCTCCTATGTTTTTTGTCCGTGCTGGATTCTTTTCTGTCTTGCTTCTGTTTTGGTTATTTTGGACTTTGGCTGTGCTGTCGCGAAGTTTATCCCAATTGGAAATTCTGGAAACTTCGGATAACTTCTGTTGTTTTCTGTTGACCACGTGATTTGATCTTTCTTTTTCTGATGACTCTGCTACTGGTGATGACAATTCATTTCTCCAACTATTTTTGTCCTTAGAAAGAATGGCCTTTTCAGTCTTCCAGAAAGGAGCAGCTTTGTATCTACTTTCTGTTACGGCTCTCTGTTCTGGATCTGTAAACTGTTCTTGTAGTTCTGTAAAGTGTGACACGAAGTCCTCGGTGCGGTTGAGTGTTTGCTTGTGACCCCCATGCAACACCCAACCCAATGGCGTTAGTGAAGCCACTGGTTGACTCTTATTGCCTTTTCGGACCTTTTCTGTATGTAGCAGATGCCAGTTGTCTTGGCCTATCAGCATGAGTGGCTTCGCATATCTGTAGGCAAGGACATCGCTGAGATCTTGCAGATGCTTGCATGCCTCGATCTGTTTTCTATGAATCCTCTGTGATGAGACTTGTAAGTTCTGTACCGTTCGCGCTTGAATTGGCTCCTCGTGATTGTTGAGCCCCTTGAGCATAAGGTTTACTCTCCTCGACTGTGTTTCAATGGTCTTCATATTGTTGATACCTTTGATGCTGAATGGGTCGATTGGTCCTGTTACGCCAATCTTCTTACAGATACTGTTGTCAATAAGTGTAACTGTTGATCCGTCATCCAACAGGGCATATGTGTCAACTACCGCTGTTGGTCCTTTCACTTGGATCGGGATTATTTTTAGGTAGGACTGTGTTTGTGTGCCAGTCCATGCAGAGTTGATAATTTCTGTTGATCCCCTTTCATCACTGTTGACGGTCTGTTCTGTTTTCTTTACGAAATGAAGCAACCGGTTGTGGTAGAACTTGCAATCATTGATACCACAGGTTCTTGAACGGCAGCTGTGGTTTTTACTTCTATACTGTAGGCAGCTGAAGCATAAGTTTCTGTTCTTTGCTATATCCCATCTGGCGTTTACGTCTGCTTTTCTAAATTGTTCGCAGTTCATAGTGCTGTGACTTTCATTGTCACATACTAGACATTTCACTGTAGACTGTTTTTCTGTAACTGTATGCACATTGTACGTGCGTTTGTTCTGTTGACTGGATTGTACGCTCATCTGTTCTGGCTGTGCAAAGGGAGCGCACAAATCAGCTTCTTTTTTCAGGAACCTTTCTAATTTCAGCAGGTCTGGATCTTCTTTTAGTTGCGTCGCTACGAAATCATAATACCTGTAGCGCAGCGTAGGAGTAAACTTTTCCACTATGGTCTTGGTGGCTTCCGGATTATAGAGGTAGTATATGCAATTAAGTGCCCGGAGAGTAGACACAGCGTTGGTAACCCTACTGGAAAATATGCAAATATCTCTGGGTGATTCAGTCAGACGTGGCAGTGTTCTGAGTGTCTCTATTTCTGCCATTGCGATTGCCTCAGGTCTACCAAATCTGGACTCCAAGGTTTTCATGACATCCGATGGGTTAGCGTTTGCAATGAGTAGACCTTCAACGGCTTCCCTGGCTCTTCCTTTTAAGTTCCTCCGTAGACGGTTGAGATTTTCAACATTTGTGAAGGAATTTGCTGTTTCATAGTAGGCGGTACGAAAGCTTAACCAATCCTGATGGTTGCCGTTAAAAATAGGCAAATCGATGTATCTCGGTTGACGAGCTGCATTGACAGCAAGTGTGATTGCTGATGCTAATTGCGAGAAGTCTGGCTGAGGGCAGGCTCCCACCGGTGTTGGCTGTGCTGGCTGTTGCTGCAGAAATTTACTGTCCTCTATTCTATTTTGTTCTTCATTAAACTGTTTGGGTTCCTGTGATGTTAGCCACGTGTTAACACGTGCTTTTGCTTCTGTTTTAGAGTATTCGGAGACATCGTCTTCGTCATCCGAATCTTCTGTTTCTAGCGCAGCCAGTCTTGCTGCTGCTAGTTCCACCTGTAAACGCGCAAGCTCTTCCTTTGCTTTCGCGATTTTCTGTGCTTTGGTCTGTGATTTTGTCGTTCTGATAGAACCCGCAAGCTTACCACCTGCGTGCGAGGTAGTCTGCTTATTTACGGCAGTAAGACTAGCCTTCTGTGTTCTATTTTCTGTTACACCTTCCGGCCTAACAATAGACGGGTCGAGCTGTTGAACGACTTCTATCTGTGATGTACCTAGTCTGTTGACAAGTTTAACTGTTGTTTCAGTAGATTCCGTCGCAGTAGAGCAAGCGAAAGAAGGCTGTGTAGCAACAAGTACACCTGATGCTGCTGATGATGATGTTGCTTTTATAGCGGCGGTTGTTGTAGTCTCCATACTCATAGTTGTTTGTGCAGTTGTCCCAGTCCACACGCTCGTACTAGTGGTGGTGTTGCCTGATGATGGTGGATCTTGATTTTCCGCGGTGAAGAGACGTCTTTTTCCAATTGAGCGCGTAATCGGCATTACAATGTGTCAATAACCTTCTGTTGTCGGCGTATACCTTCAAATATCCGGCTCGAAGGACCATGCGATGTGCAGGACGCACACCAACTGTGCTGGATTGGAAGGTAGATGATGTTCAAAGAAAGAGTTATTGACCTGTTGATCCTTTATTTCAACTCTGTTACACGTACTACACGCTCTTTACTATTAGTATCACGTCGAAAGTAGGTACACTGTATTTTCACTATAAACTGTACAAAGAGTGGACTGTATAAACTATTATTAAATCACTGTTCACTCGTCGAAGTCAAGCCGTAATATCACTGTTCACTGTTGGTTAACTCGGCGAGGTCGAATAATACACTTTCTGTTCACTATTAACTCCACGAGGTCGAATAATGCACTACTGTTAACTGTAAACTCCGTGAAGTCGATCGGTAGTATTTCTGTTTGATGTTAACTCCGCGCTGTCTGAATGTGAACTGTGTTATGGGGCAAACCGTGTCCCCTTTTATACTAAACTAAGTACTTATAAAGCTGAAACTTCTAGAGCTTGTCGAAAGTTCTAGAAGTTTCTATTCTTTCTATGAGTCGAAGTATGTACCTAGGTTCCTTCTAGAACATCTTTCCAGAATATTCCATACATAGTTCTGTAAAGTTCTAGAAGTTTCCATTCTTTCTATGAGCCATGAGTAGGTAGGTAGTATGTAGGTTCCGTCTAGAAATTCTTTCCAGAATATTCTATACATAGTTCTATAAAGTTCTAGAAGTTTCCATTCTTTCTATGAGCCATGATTAGGTAGGTAGTATGTAGGTTCCGTCTAGAACTTCTTTCCAGAATATTCTATACATAGTTCTATAAAGTTCTAGAAGTTTCCATTCTTTCTATGAGCCATGAGTAGGTATCTAAGTATGTATGTAAGTAGGTCCCTTCTAGAACTTCTTTCCAGAATGTTCTGTACGTAGTATTGAATTGTATTAAACAAAATAGGCAAAAAACTATTGATAACTGATTATGAACTGTAACTATTGTATGCTTTATCTATCTATGCTTAATAAGTGACGTCGTCCTGCACAATATCATTGAAGTAACACGGTACCAAATTTCGAATCGATAGGATATATGGAAGGTAGTCAGATCCCCTCATCAACTAAAAAAGAACTAATAATGTTCAAACGGCTGAACCGATTTTCATGAAACATGGCTAAGAACACTCGGGATAGAATTATCTATGACACATAAAAAACTAAGGGAAAATCTGTCCGCTTGGGAGCTACAATACCACAGACAGATACATAAACATGTTAAACTTATAACACCCCTCTCTTTGTCGGGGGTTAAAAACAGCAATTGGTATTTGGTCAGTCAGTCGGTCAGTCACATTTTGGCACTGACACTGATAAATAAATAATTTAATATTTATTTAAATAATAAAGTATATATTCATCTATCGATCCCATCACTACACTTAGTATACAACAAAGTCGCTTCCAGCTGTCTGTCCCTATTTATGCTTATATCCTTGAAACAACGCAATGGCTTTTGATGCGGTTTTTTTTAATAGTGATTCAAGAGGAAGGGTTTTAAGTATAATACACCTATGCGAAGCCGGAGCGGATTGCTGATTATATTATATTACGACTCCAAGGTCGCAAAGTTTTCGAATGAAGAGTAAGTACCGGCAAGCGTAGATCAGCTACAAGATGGGTGCAAGACTTGATTATTACCTAAGACGGAAAGATCCGGCATGATGAAAGCTGCTCCCAACTGGTCTTAATATAATCGGGAACCGAACCGGAGAGTTGACATGGCTATCAATGCATTGTTGATATAATATGAGCTATTATGATGCATCATCTCAGCTATCAAACATTCGCCTTCACTACATAGTATAAAACAAAGTCGCTTTCTCTGTCCCTATATCCCTATGTATGCTTAAATCTTTAAAACTACGCAACGGATTTTGATGCGGTTTTTTTAATAGATAGAGTGATTCAAGAGGAAGGTTTATATGTATTAATACACCTGCCTGTGCGAAGCCGGGGCGGGTCGCTAGTTTCTATATAATTCCAGTAACAAGAAAAAAAATTATAAGGGTGGATTCAGCGCGATCCTGTAAAAGCTTTAAAAAACGCTTCTAAAATGTCTTCCGCTTTTCCGTTTTGAAAATCGATTGTGAATCCAAAATCACGCACAATCATTTTCCACACGTAAAATGACACATACATAAATCCGAATGCATATATCCTAAAGCCCCTACCTACTTCATTATGATTTCCATGAACAAATCGCGCGTGAAATGAAACCCGCATATAATACAGCAGAGCCCGGATGTATTATGACTTTCCTTTAAAATTCAACGGTTTATGGACAATTTCCTCGTAAATCCACCTGATCCAGCATCAACATGCACCGCGGCATAAACTATAAAGCTTTATGGATGTCATAGCGCATACACAGTTGTATTATAACTATTATCTTCAACAAGTTGAATTGTTAAATAACAAGACTTACATAATCTAAAACTACATAAACTACTACTAGATATCAAGCAATTGGATCATCATTAAAAATACAGTGACGGAAATGCGCGCTACGAACACGCTGGCGATCACCAGGCAGAATGTTGTCTGTTTATTTATATATTAAATACTTTGAACGTTTGTTTGACGTTTGTTGAACGTAAAACAACTTCCAAAATGCTTTATTTAACGGTTTTATATTTTATTTTAACACAATAAAATGGGTCCAAATTCGCAGATGAGTCGCTTTAGCTGTTGTACGAGTAGTTTCGCTGTCTTTTACCCCTGAACCAATATCAGATTATAATAAATGTTTTGGTAATAAAAAGAAAAGAAGAAGAACACCAGAGCATCATCAAATTAAGAGATGGTTGGTATCATGTAAGTACTCATAGGAAGGTGATAACGTAGCAGAAGATCAGAACGGCTTTGGAGCTCTACCGACAAGATTTTAGGTGACTGTATTTACTTTGGTCAAGAGTTCAGTATCAGTCTTTATTAGTCCACTAGCCTATGTTCTGCAGTGGCAGTCCTAGCCACGAAAGGTAGCGGTGCCGCTGCGTAGTGCATTATTATAAGATACGCCACGTTAGTTAAATTGCATATTGAGGAATTTACTTAAATACGCAATCGAAACAAACCTTCTTCTCTGGACGTATTTAAGTTTTCATACGATATTTCTCTTCACGGTCAAGCTAGCCAACGACAAGCCACACCCAGGACAATGAAAATGCACAAAATTATATCTAATTTTCTTCTCAATTCTGGTTATTGAACGAATCACTCGTTACTACGACTCGCTTATTTTACCTATCACGAACATCATAAACGTAGCACCACCTGTAAAATATTATTATAATCGAGCTGATATGAGGCGAGACAGCTATATCGATTGACTTCAAATCGACATACTTCATAGAGTTCTGTATTTTAGATAAGATAGGGTTATAGCTTTAATCTTACGTCGAAAATAAGATCAATTTTGCGTTTTCATAATAACATAGAGTTCTGTAGCTATACAAACATAGGGTATTTGTTCTATTTTTTCTGGAATCCAAAGACCTTGTAAGTACTTACTAAACCAGATCTTTGCTGGAATCTTAACATACGCCTATAGATAGCAGTCAAGCAGTAAACTAATGACGATGATCTATTTGCGGAGCGGGTTAGAAATATACAAAACTTGGTTACAAAGTCACAAGGTTATATTTGCCTTACGTTGAACCTCCAACTATGCCTGGAATTTCTAAACTAAGACCAATTAAAAAGGCTACAAAGAAATACTGAAAATAAGTAACCAATATCCCAGACCAGCTACTTTTCTTCAAAAGGGTAAATAGCGGTTTTAGAGAAGGGAAACTCTGCTCAAGTGTTACAGGTTATTTTTAAGACACAATATCGTACTGAGCTACCAAAATGTAAACGCAAACGGTGAAATGAAAATCTTTAACATTTTAACGCTTCGGGTGTCGATTTGCTCGGGGATCGCGACGGTGGCTCCCTCGCTGAAGTGAAGAGATAAGCTGGTGGAATAGTACAGTAACCGTGGGTAGTCGAAGGAGAACTCTGGCCCATCTCGCATTATTGACCAAACGATCCGTAAACGCCGAACACTTGCGCTACTTTGTACTGGGTTCGGTGACACTATAGATTCTCTAGATGTGGCTACGTTTATTTCAAACTAGCGACTCGCCCCGGCTTCGCTAAGGTGTATTATACATGTAAACCTTCCTCTTCAATCACTATTTCTATAAAAAAAACCGCATCAAAATCCGTTGCGTAGTTTTAAAGATATAAGCATACAAAGGTACAGACAGACAGCGGGAAGACTTTGTTTTATACTATGTAGTGAAGCTCTGTGTTTTGAACAATCTGCAATTAATGCAGTCGATGGTGCTGTGCTGATGCTTACAAAGAATGGTAACCATTAATAATGGCCGTGAGGATTAAATCTATAGAGTACAGAGAAATTCAATTCAAAATGTATTCTGTTTAATAATCAGTTTTCGGAATAACTATCAGTATTGTACTGAATATTTTTATTTAGAATGCTTTACCACTAACTGTTATATTTTGTGCTATCTTTTATAAAAAAAAAAAAAATTATAGTACCTTTAAAAACAACGTCTACATAGAATAGAAAAAGTTACGTAATACGTTTTCCTATTTTAAAAATGTTTAACACCTTAAAAATTCCATCTTTAACATACCAAAATAGAAATGAATTCGAATATTTTAGTGAACAGTTAATTTGATTTAATGAATTGCATTAAGTTCAAGGAATAACCCTTCCCAGAGCCTACTCAGTTATCATTAATGCCTAATAACAAAACAAGCTAAGGGCAGGGTCTGTAAAAATCCAAATTGACTTTTATGCAGTAATACTCGTAGCATAATCATGTAATTTTATAGTATGTTGTTGTAATTAAGACACTTGCCAGTAAAATAGCTAAAGCCAACTACGCTCAGCAAAATCAGGCCATTTCTAGTGCTCTCTACACCGATTTCCGGTCGAGTTGGTAATTTTTCAGCGCGGCGGCCGGGCGTTGGCACCTAATTTATGGGGTCCGCCGCGGAAGGAAGCGGAATTACCATACGACGTCCGAGACTGACAAAGAAACGGCAAAGTGCTTGCTTCCTAACGATACGCTGCTGCAACCTCACCTGCAATGAATCGCTGATGACATCGATTGATTGCGAGTTGACTGGTAAAGGCATCTACAAAGGTGCGTGAGAGCCGGTCCATACAGTACGGCAACTGGACTGTACCTCTCCGACATAGGAATATTGCTGGTATATCTGTCTGCATTCCGGCACCGTACGTACTCGTATGTACGTTACGGCAACGCAAAGATATAATTTGGTAGTCGACTGCACGCTACAACAGCAAACTACAGTATCTGCTCGACACTACTGTCTGCGTCTGTCTTTCGGTTGGTCTGCGGTAGCGTTTGTATACGTGGCGTGTCACGGCTAGAGGTTAGTTCCGTAGTGGAGCCTTTTACGGCACCTCACCGCTGTGTCTCACTATGCGGTAATAACACTGCGAAGAGTTGCCGTACCCCACCCGTGTTGACCGGACCTAAGACTGGATATCCTAGCCAGGATATCCTACATACTACACTTGATCGGAAATGCAGACCCGGACAAAGAGATTCACATTATTGCTGTTTATATTAATTAGTAGGCTAGTGTTCGAATCAGAATTGTGGAATTAAAATGCTTCATGTACATTTGGGGAATATCTACCATTTGCGGGTAGGGCTTTGGTTGAGATTGTCTGGCCTTCTGATATTGGATCATCATCATCATTTTCAGTCTGTAATCGCCCACTGCTGAGCATAGGCATCTCTTCTTGTACGCCATTCATCTCGATATTGTATAGGGTGATTGAAATTAAACTATACCGTTTCTGGGCGTATTAAATATGTTGTTTCGTAGCACATTACAAGCGAAAATTAGATTCATACATAACTAGTAGTTCTAGTACTCTTTAACTGAATCTTCATAAGCCTATATCTCGTCTCGCTCTTAAAATACGAACAGGTGCAGCTACAAAAGAAAGTAAATACGCCGCAACAGAGAGTTTCGCTTTCGCTCGATTAAGTAATCACAGAACGTACAATACTAGACGACTACTCACATATGAAAGACATAAAAACCCAATCCACCCGTGGCATTTTCTCATTTTCTAATTACAACTACAGACATAACTTTTCACACAAAAGCTCTGCAACATAAAGTAACACAGCGTAACAATTTCAAAGAATAATTTCATTGCTCTCCAGCCGGTGGTTCCAAATGCAATAACCGCTTCAAGCGCTCGCTCGAATCGCTTCTCGCACAGTTACTGTCATCGACACTGGATACTGATATAGGTTTCTTGAATTTTAGCCAAATATCATATTTTGTAACAGCAAATATGGATGTGGTGAGGAGAAGATCGAACTCTGTGGCGTACCTGAATATAACTCGTAACGTTTATGACATTTAGCTGTGAGATGAGCTGACTAAGACATCGAGCAGTGTCTGTCTTCCCTCATAGGCTAATTTTACATATTATCGATACTTTCGATTGTAAATACGATGAACATTTAACTGTAGTTTACAATCCAGCGTGCTGCCTTTGAACGTACATTATTTGTATCGAAACAAAAAGCAAATGAAGCAACAAAGTAACGATTTCTTCATTTTTCACGAAATTCTTCAAAAACCTCAAGTTCTTAAGCAACAAGCGTCGGCGAAGCCCGTAGACTTCATAAACATTGAATAAAAGGTATTCCGGAGCTTTCCTCTTTTAAACTATGAAATATTGCTCGTATAAAGCTCTTAGCGCACTTTTTCTCCAAGTTTCTTAAAGTTTAGCGGTTGCGTTGGCACTTTGGGATGTTTTTTCTTCGTTTATCATGAGCATCAATGTATGGTTCTTTTCAAGGTTTATAACGAACGAACTTTTGTTGTGCGCCACTTCTTTTTCCTTTGTACCTCGCACTTAACGATGTCCTGTATTTTTTACCGATATTTCCTCAAAATTATACTTCGAATGTTGTCCTAACGAAGTATAAATTAAAAGATATTTTTGCAGCGTCCCCAAAGTAAACCACAGCGGACCCACGCAAGAAACGACAAAAGGACTCTTTTTAGTACAAACGACAATATTATTTCAGTTAAAAGTTTCACGCTTATCCGATCCATTTCCTCGAAGCTGGGGATATTCAAATAAGATATATTTTCGCCGCAGCTCTCGATCCGGTGATTCTTTTATAGACTTTATTCCAGTATACATAAGGGTATTTCGTAGGTGAGGCAAAGGAATATTTTGTTTCCTTTTCAGAAGTCTGTGGTAGACTCAGGTGTTAAGAGGTAAACTCTCCCGGGAATTCTCCATATTTATAGCATTTATTCATAACTTAACGAAAGAAATGAAGTGTCTATGAGATGAGAGACACTTTTTGTCCAAAATATTTTTTCGTAGCGATAAACTTATTTTCATATTTTACCTAAAAAGGGCACATTCTGTTCAATGGTAGAAAATTGAGGTTATTATAAAAGTTTGACTTAGTTTTATTTCGTTCCGAAATTGATATTTCAGAATTTCATTTTCAGCAAAAGGGTCCATGCAAATCACACACCGAACTATCCTTACTAATATTATAAATCCGAAAAGTTTGTTGGTTTGTTGGTTTGTTACTCTTTCACGCACCAACGGAGCAACGGATTGTCTTGATTTTTGGCATGGACATAGTTTAAAAGGCGGAAGGAGCTTTAGGATACTTTTTATCCCGAAAAATTGCATAGTTCCTGTAGGACAGGACAAAAACCATCGAAAGCGAAACTGTCGCCACTATCACAAAGACGCTAAGTGATAAATTCCTCTATGACGCTAATATGGACTAACGAAACGTCACAGCCAAACGTAATTAGATGACAGGTGACATTCTCTGCAGACTTTTATAAATCACAAGTAGCATGGCAAGGGGAGAAATTGTTTTTCCACCATTATATCCCCTTGAAGAGGAAATAAAGTATGGATTGAAAATGACAACTGACATTCAAATTGGATAAAATGTTATTTTTCTTCTGCATGCTACATGTTACTATGACGTTTAATGCCAGGCCGTCATTTTGTCTGACATTAAAAATATTTTTAAATCTTCTATCATTAGAGGTTTAACATGTTTCTTTATTCTACCTTTATGGTACAGAATCATCATACTTTAATATTATCAATCCGAAAAGTTTGTTGGTTTGTTCCTCTTTGACGCAGCAACGGAGCAAAAGATTGACCTGATTTTTGGTATGGATACCTATGGTTTAAAAGACAGAAAGTGATAATAGGATACTTTTTTATCTCGAGAAAATTCGTGATTCTCATGGGATAGGACAATAACTGTTTCTCAGCAATGGAGCAACGGATTGACTTGATTTTTGGGGTGGGCATAGTTTGGAAGACGGAAAGTGACATAGGATACTTTCCATCCCGAAAAAATTGTGGTTCCCGTAGGACTTAACAATATTTTTTTCTCAGCAACGGAGCAACTTGCCTTGGCTTATTGCATGAATATAGTTTGAAAGACGAAAAGTGACATAGGCCACTTTTTATCGCAAAAACTTTAACAGTTCCCGTAGGATAGGATAAAAACTAAGTGAGCGGGCTGCGGTAGCAGCCGTCTAAGCGCCAGAAATAACCTGCCATGGCAAGTTTAGGACGTTCCTACATTTTTCGCACTCCTTCGCGGCACTCAACAGCGCTAGCCCAGACTCGGGCTCCATAACGGAGCTTGCGCTCTCGCCATAATGACGGAGTGTTTCGGAGCACAAGACACATCGTCATCCACCACTCGGGACTAACCAGTACTGAACGTCAGACAGCATTCCAACGCCCTGGTCCCAGTGCAGCGGGTCAGTCATAGTAGCCCAGCGCCTGCCTCTTCAACTGCAGAGGGCAGTGAGAACGGCCATCGCGATACCGACACCTCTCTTCCCCTGCAGCCCCACTGCGTCTGCCAACACGTTGACGGCCTAGCGGAAGGTAGGGTAGGTGGCGGCACCCATACCAGTTCCATATATCCCACCGCGGCCCCTAATTCTCGGCTGTCATATCAGAGTCCAGGAAGCAGCCTTGCTTTATGAAACTAAGAAAGGTTATTCCCAGCAAGTAACTGGAGATAGAGAGACAGAAAAGAAGCCACACCCAGCGCAGCAGGAGGAGCTGGAGTTCATATGCCTGGCAGACGGAGCAGCACTAGAGCAAAATCTTAACCGAGAAATTAACATTTTTACAGACGGCAGCAAAATTAAAGGGAAAGTTGGGGCGGCATTATCCATTTGGGATGATGCCGCTGAGATCAGTACCCGCAAGCTAGAATTGGCCGATTGGTGCTCCGTGTACCAGGCCGAGTTATTGGCACTTCTTGAGGCTACCGAAAAAGCAAAAATCTTTTGTGACTCCAGGTCTGCACTGGAAACGGTAGTTGGCGTATCTTCCCTCCATCCCTTAGCAGTAAATTCAAAGCTAACATAAAGTTACTACACGCACAAAATAAAATAGTGAAATTTTATTGGATTAAAGCGCACGCGGGGATGGAGGGAAATGAGAGAGCGGACCAGCTAGCAAAGGAAGCAGCACTGCATTCAAAGTGCAGACCTATTTACGATAACTACCCCGTTTCATTCGTCAAGCGAGAAATCCGAAAGGACTCTCTTGACGAGTGGAACCGGCGGTATCAGGATGGACACACAGCGGCGGTAACCAAAACATATTTTTCGGATGCAAGGGCGGCATACAAGATCGTAAGAGAAAGAGCACCAGTGGAAATCATAACTCAAGTGCTGACGGGGTATGGTGAGTTTTCCCAATACTTACATCGATTTAAGTTAAGGGAAAGCCCATCGTGCATCTGTGTCCCCACAAAAGAGGAGACTCCACTGCACATAATCTTGGAATGCCCAGCTAGGGTAGGTGGCGGCACCCACACCACCAGTTCCATCCCACCGCGGCCCCTAATCCTCGGCTGCAGCGTCGCAAGAGCGGCACAGCAGTCCGAAAACTGACATAGTCCTCTTTTTATCCCAAAAACTTTTACAGTTCCCGTAGGATAAGAGAAAAACTAAGTGAGCGGGCCGCGGTGGCAGCCGTCTAAGCGCCAGAAATAACCTGTCATGGCAAGTTTAGGACGTTCCTACATTTTTCGCACTCCTTCGCGGCACTCAACAGCACTAGCCCAGACTCGGGCTCCATAACGGAGCTTGCGCTCCCGCCATAATGACGGAGTGTTTCGTAGCACAAGACACATCGTCATCCACCACTCGGGACTAACCAGCACTGAGCGTCGGACAGCATTCCAACGCCCTGGTCCCAATGCAAAGGGTCAGTCATAGTAGCCCAGCGCCTGCCTCTTCAACTGCAGTGGGCAGTGAGAACGGCCATCGCGATACCGACACTTCTCTTCCCCTGCAGCCCCACTGCGTCTGCCAACACGTTGACGGCCTAGCGGAAGGTAGAGTAGGTGGCGGCACCCACACCACCAGTTCCATCCCACCGCGGCCCCTAATCCTTGGCTGCAGCGTCGCAAGAGCGGCACAGCAGTCCGAAAAGTGACATAGTCCTCTTTTTATCCCAAAAACATTTACAGTTCCCGTAGGATAAGAGAAAAACTAAGTGAGCGGGCCGCGGTGGCAGCCGTCTAAGCGCCAGAAATAACCTGTCATGGCAAGTTTAGGACGTTCCTACATTTTTCGCACTCCTTCGCGGCACTCAACAGCGCTAGCCCAGACTCGGGCTCCATAACGGAGCTTGCGCTCCCGCCATAATGACGGAGTGTTTCGGAGCACAAGACACATCGTCATCCACCACTCGGGACTAACCAGCACTGAGCGTCGGACAGCATTCCAAAGCCCTGGTCCCAGTGCAACGGGTCAGTCATAGTAGCCCAGCGCCTGCCTCTTCAACTGCAGTGGGCAGTGAGAACGGCCATCGCGATACCGACACTTCTCTTCCCCTGCAGCCCCACTGCGTCTGCCAACACGTTGACGGCCTAGCGGAAGGTAGAGTAGGTGGCGGCACCCACACCACCAGTTCCATCCCACCGCGGCCCCTAATCCTCGGCTGCAGCGTCGCAAGAGCGGCACTGCAGTCCGCCTCAGTTGCGACACTCCTCATAAGGCACGCAACGCAACCTATCGGCCATCCTCTCAGCTGCTTTAGTTAAAAGCGGCTGAACCTCGAGTGCCAGCCTCTAAGCTGCCTTGGGGGCAAAGACCCAAAGAAGAGGGAGACTTCGAGCCCCGCCTTTTCAGCTGCCTCAGACCTCCCCCGCCACGACAACGCGGGAATACACGGGGGGTTGTGTATACACTCCAACCGTAACTTAGCAGCAAAAGCATTCCTCTAAGGTAATTTGATGTTTGTCGGTTAGGTTAGGTTTCGCAGCGGACATAAACATAAGCCAAAATCAAAATATAACGCGGGCGAAGCCGCGGGTAAAAGCTAGTTCAATATAAACTATTCAAAATACGCAGGTCCAAGCAATTGTTCTCACGCGTACGATGGAACAAAGCTCACACTCAAGCTGGGGCTGCTTCAGGAAAAGACAGTATCTAGGTTTCAACTACCATGAGGACTAAAGTTGGTTGCTACAAGTCTAATATGTCCAAATGAAATTCTCTAACGCGGATATTGTGGAGTATGACTGCGGAGCAGTGCATAAAATGGATTATTTTTGTCCTGCTCTCAGTGTCCAAACACTTGCACAATGAGTGGTGACCTAACCCCCTACTGAAGTGGCAGTTTCTAGCAACTGGGTTAAACTTGTATAGATAGCATTCACCTACATTAGAAACATCGACACGAAGAATAACTATCATGTAGGCTTTCTCATTATTACCTACTATAGGTACAAATATACTCATATACACTAGCAGAACAAATTACTTACAATTAACAATTCAATTAACCTCAGAAGTATTATGTTTCAATTGTTAAGATCAACAGCCTCTGCGCGCTCGACGTAGGCGAGCTAAAATGCTGACAGCCCTGAGAGATATAATTTCGCATTTCAGTGTAGCCCTATAAAATGATCTAGGTTAGCTTATCTAGATGATTTACATATCAAGCAAGGAAGGATGACAAAAGTCGGAATGAAATAGCATGCTATTTTCTATTTGTTTTATGGAAATTTGCCGCTTGCACGAGTACGATCCATAAACAAATATTTAGCTACCAACCTTTCAGCCATGTTAGAGGTCTTTACGTGGCATACACCGGCCAATAGCCACCCTGTTTATACGAATAAACTTAACTATTTCATATATAGTATTACTCCCATATTACTTCCAAAGTCGCCGAACTTAAGACACTGCAACCAAGAGTTCCATCTGCGAGTTCCACAACTAAGCCACTGGGTAATGTTTGTGCAGAAGGCAATAATGGTGGATGTCACTCCGAACATTTGACTGGGCAAACCGGCGCATTCCACCCCCGGACTTCGAGCTTAACTTTGCTCTTATAATAGAGGCTCTGGTTTAAGTTATTTAAGTATAGTTTACGAGAGTTGGATCGATTAGCAGACAACACTATTTTCGAACGTTATTTTTGTCAAGAACTCTAGTATTTGCTCTTTTGTACTTACTCGTAGCATGTTGAGCATTGATATCTTTAAGTTTGATTGAAGATAACAACTACAATATGTCTACTTCTAGGCATCATTCTACCTTCCATTATTATATTGGAAGCGGCTTACGATAAGCGCGATCTTGCACATCGTGACGATGTGCATTGCAGTTTTAATATGTTCTTCTATTGCCATCTTGTGCATATCTTTCACTGCACTTGGTAATTTAAGTTTTATTTTCTCTCTCACACTGAATCCACATCATCACAAAACGCTATTACAACAGCATAATGCGACCAAAGGCTTTAATATTAGAACCGGAACTCCAAAAGAACAAACGCGGCACAAAACTGAACAATCCAATAACGGACTAACAAATTAGCAATTACAGCGATCGAGAATAGGTGTACATTCGGAGACAAAGGGCTGTTTATCCGTTTATCTAAGGCTCCCAGCACAATAAGAGCCGTGTGACTGTGCAAATGAAGGGACCAAAGGACGCAGGCTAAGGCGTTCGTGAACTAATTTATTGTGCCCCAATTGAATCTTCATTTGACAACAATTGGGCAGCCTCTTTGTTTGGATGGCTGTGGTTCGGTATTCAGAACTTTCGTTACACGTATTTGGGTGTGAGGGAATTGTGGTATTGGAATCATTTGTAGCCATTTGAGGGATACGTCATTGGATTGGAAATAGAATAATATAGTCGAAGCAGTTAGAAACTGTGACAACAGGGTCAGCAGGTTGTATGTCAGTACTTACAAAAAATACTTATTTTAAAAATCGTTTTTAGCTAAAATAACATTTTTTACACCGTTACCTTTCTTACTTAATTGCATGAGAATTATAATAAAACAGTTAATATATTTAACATATGTTTAAAATTTCAAAAGCAGTCGCGCGGCCTGCATCCAGCGCGCGCCGCTGGTGATGTTGTATATTGTCAACTGTCAGGTGGGCGGGCGTTTCAGTCACCATATTTTACGAGTACCAGTGCATATTCTCCACTCGAGAACTTTAAAATCATCAGACATTATTAAGTATTATGCTTTACACAGATAAATATTGGTCTCGATATCTTATAAACTCAAGTAAGAATATAAACATTAATCGCAACGAAATAGTTTGCATAATAATATACCAGATACTAGTTTCAGCCACCTAGTTACGAAAACCCCTAGGTAATATCCATAAGAGTAAATCCGTTTTAATCTCCAAGAAAGTTAGCTAGGAAGTCTTTTAGCATGATTTTATTCTAGATTGTCCATTATGAACGCTAGGAGACTCGATGCCTCTTTTGGGAAACATTGTACGCCGTACCATGAATATGATTCACGTTTCGCCAGCCGAGTTTTACTAACTTTTAATTAAAACTAGTAATGTTTCGCGCAAAAATCTAACTGTGAAGTCGCTGCAGATCGCAAGACTATTTGACTTGCAGAAATACTCGGTTTTATTGTAAAATCTAAGGAAAATTGACTGGAAAACTCCGAGGTTCTCGTTTTGTTTTAGCTTCTAACTTTGGGAGTTTGTATTCTTGATTTGAACGTCTAAGAAAATAAAACGAAACTAAGATCAAGTGATGTCTGATGCATGACTAACATTTGCGTTTATGCTTGAGATTTGTCTGGAAAATACGTGGTGTTTTCTTGAATAAGATAAAAGTTTTATAAAAACTATAACTCAACTACAGTAACTTATGTATGACTTTAGTAGATTTATAGAGCTGAAATAAGACTAATTATTTATTAGATTCAACATTAAATGTTTAATGATAGATAGATAAACTCTTTTTTTAACACAAAGAAAAGAGAAACAAAGATACAGAAACAGTGTAACAATGGAACCTTATCGCAACATAATGATAATTTTGAAGTTGAAAGAAAGGCTTTGTATGAGATTCATGGCAATATTTTTTTTCTATCGTATTTTTCTTGCTCAGTATTAAAGTTATAATATAAAAGAGCTCTAAAAATTTTCCTTTTCCATGTAAAATACCTATGGACACATAAAAAAAAAAACACGCGTCTATTAAATACATTTGTCATGTCGAGTTCATTCTTATAAAATCTAGCCAATGTAACACAGACCATAATAACGAATCTATTAACATTTTATGGCTAAAAGCCATTTGTGTAATTTAGTCGTAAAAACATACTCATACTGCTAAACACATTACCATTCCTTGGTTTGCCATAGTCAAGTAAAAAAATCCCCAAGCTTGAGTGCTTCTGAACAAAATTCCCGACTTTTATATTTAGAAAAAGACCTTTTCTTATCACAGCTAAATCACATGGATATATTTAAGCGCCGTTCATGAGATACAAAGAAAGAATGAAGGCCCATTAGTCACTTTCCAGTCATCAATCTTATGCCATCAGTGAGTAGATACACTCTAATCTGATTTTCTTAAATCGGACCACTTTTCTCTTTCTTTTATTTCGTTAATTTCTGTGTATTTACTGTATACGTCTGGAGTATTTTTATTTTATTAGTCCGTTCTTGTTTTTATTAAGTTAAGCGTCTCGATCCACACGTCCACATCAATCTGGCATTTTTGCTCAATTAGGTACTCATCGTGGATTTACGAAAACTTATTTTGCGATTATCTTCTCGGATTTAGATCGGATTCGGATGATTGATTTGCTTTTTATGTACTGGAAGCGTTTTTATAGTAAGTACTAGTTTTAAATTAATAGCGTATTTTGTAACAGTATATAGTTAATAAAGGCACTTACTCGTTAAAAAATGCGACACCAAGTAAGTTGTTTCATGTAGCTGCGAAGGAAATACCAGCATGCTACGCTCAGTATCCTGAAGTTAACAACTTTGATATTTAAAATTGTACGTTACTGTGGCTGGGAAGACATGTTAAATTGTACGAATAGATCCCGGATACTATGAGACGTCTTCAGGCAGCATAAACGTTCTGACGCTAAGACTAGAGCTACCTGGCCTACGAACTGCTTGCACCAAAAAACCAAAACTATTGTTGCGTGTTCTCAGCATCCGTAGTACAATGTGAACAGCAGGGGGAGTGCACAATAGCTCAATCAAATCAAATTCGCAATGAAATCTCATCAGCCCTCTTTTGAAACGAGAACTCAAATTATTTTTCGATCTAAAATAACACAATCTCCCAATAGAGCTACAGACAATGTATGACACACATGAAGAACATAATTTTCAGAATTATATCAAAACTGAATCCATTATAAACATGCGATAGCAGATAATTTAAAATGGCGGACTTCAGCGATTTCATCACTGTGACTGGGATATTCAAGAAATAGCGAAAAAATAATTTTCATAGAAAACAAAGCTATTTGTCATATTCAAAATGGAATTCCACCTAGAGTCTAGACTACGAGGCATTTCTAATAAAACACTAAGGCTAGAGCATATATGCTAGAAATTCAATTATCTGTAAAAAGAAGATCCGTCACAATGAACCAAGATATTGATTTGCCGGCAACATTGAACGAAAACAAATATTAGTGAAATTTTTTGCAAAAAATAGCATGACCGACTTCACCCGTGTACAGAATTCGCGAATATTTCGCACGGATCGTTGTAGCATTTTTCACATTAATGTTGATTTATCAAAAATGACTTAGCCGATGTCAATGAAATTGAAATGAGACCAATTTCGAAGTATACTCTTTCCAATTGAAATCTGACTACTATGAAAAAAGTTATGCGTGGTTATACATTAAATAAAACCGCGTCGAATTAAGTACCTCCTCCGGTTCGTCGGTCAAAAATAGAAGTGTTACTAAGGCAGGTGGTTTAGTATATGTTTTTTTAAAGTTAATAGATAGTTTCTATAATACTAAATACGAGTACTTACCAATTGACTTGCCGCTTTATTGCGTGCGCGCGTCCGTGCAATGCACTATACTATAGCTACATAGGGTTTCGAACTTTTACATAAGTACGTACTCGTACTTCTTTAAATAGTTAGGTATAAAGAGACAAACACGAAGGATGACGTATCTAGTCGTTTTGTTAAATCAATGCAAATATTCGTGAACAATGGTTCAATATGTAACTTGCTCTTTTAAAATATGATTTGATTTTGATTTGAATTGCAAACAAATCAAATTGCGAAATCAATCACGCTAAGCCGGAGCAAAGTCGGGTTTCTATAGAACCGAGGTTTACGGACACGAAATTTCATTCTGAAAATATTGGATGTGGGACAATACTTAAAACGTCTGTTTAAAATTGAATCACTGTTGGTACTATTAGATTCATGTAATACAAAAATATTTTTATGTTGGCATTAGACGATCTGTTAAAAAAAGAGCAAGTGGAACGCTCGTTAAACAAGGTTGCGTTAAACGTTTAACGCAACCTTGTTGGAAGTCGCATTAGAAGTTTCATTTTAAAAAATCTTCAAAGCTTATGATGGGTAATGTTGTGCACGCAAATGGCAATATTTGATGTTTTTCCTGTCATTGTGTGGTGCAGCTCGTTTTCAGCCAAACGATAAAAAAAATCTATATAAAACAAAATTAAACCAATGATCTTCTTACGGAAAATATAGATTCAGAGCCATAAACCAGATATCCGTATAAAAAACTTGGATGAAATCAAAAAGCTTGGATGCAGCGTAATTTTTAAAGTCTAACATCTTCTTAATTCAAAAACATCGTCTGTAACGCGTTCAAGAAGTCCAATAACATCAGTTCGGAACAACGACAACAGATAAGAAAGTTCCGTGTCCCAGCGCTCTAACTGAATAAAAACTTGTGTAACGCTCACTTGCCAAGTTTCCAGTGTCCTATCGTGTCCGTTTCGGTGCAACTCTTAGCTGACCGATAGAGGATAGAGGGGTATTCTCCGCTTTTGTTGAAAAATAATGGCACCAGTTTACTCTAGACTAGTTGAGATACCTTAAACTGGTTTTTGTGGGGAAATCGTGTGATACGAATGGGAAAAATACTATATGTGTTTTATTGTATTCTAGGATTAGTGTTGGTTTCAGCGCTGATGGTTATTCTCGACAATTTTATCACAAAAATATACTTTTTAAAGACGATTTTTGTTTGAGCTAAATTAAGTGTGTAAATAGGCGTATGTATGTATAATATATGACTAAATCAGACAAAACCACAGACAAAATATAGTCGTTTTGCAGTTGTAATTAAAGTTGGTCAATAGTAAACTTACTAGCTTACGTACCTACCACACCCTACCACAACAAAAATATTTACATAAATAAGTAAAACTCGCAATAACAATAAACATTGCACTATATCCGCCCGTTCCTTCACTAAGCCTAAGCCCTCTGCCATTGAGAACCTTATTCAAAACTACTTAGATTTCCTTCCTCCTACCTAACTATGTAGTTTCGTAGCCACTCGACACAGTTCCCTATAAAAAGGACGGATCAGCCGTTTCGGCGGTACTATAATGAAATAAACAGAGACCGGTTACTCAAAACAAACAGCTACTCCAGTGCTGAGTGCACGTTTCTACGAACACAGGTAAGTGCCTATTCGTCGGGAACTGAGTTGAAATTAACGTTGCATTTTCCTCAAAAAGAGGGAAAGCGGGACTTTTTCGGAGAATGTAAAGGGAATGAGGTAAGGTACTCGCATGTAGGGTTACCATGCGTAAAGCTTTGTCCTGAGATTTCAGGATTTATTAACTCTTCTCAAGTTATCGATAGTTCTGGAAGAAAAACTGATTTGTTGTCAATGACAGTTGTCATTGTTTGTTGTATTTAGACAACTTTTACATCCAATTTAGTACGATATAGAGTTTAACCACTCCAAGTTAAATCCAGGTTAATCTGATATGATTGATGATAATTCTACACCATAATTATACACACTTCAGTGGGGGCGGGTAGGCGCGATATTTAAGATTTGCAACGTGCGAAAAACTTAAGGATTTCTTCAATGATAATCAGGTATCCGGAATTTTAAATGCTCTATCTGGTATCCCTACACGCATCTACTTGGTTTCAGTTTTGATATGACGAAAAGACGTCTTCATGCCTGCATGAAAATGTTTTGTGTTTAATCAAACAGACCGGATTTTTGTCGTGTCGTCATTACTGTTTCCTGTAGAACTAAACAAAAACCAAACGTTTAAAATCCTGTGTAACTACGATTGCAATTTTCCTTCTTATCGAGTTAACGTTTAGCTAAGTTATTTCAATTAGCGAAGTACCCAGTATGCGATAGCACTCGTTATAGAATAATCTATACGAGTAGCTTTACTAAAGAAGCTAAAGGAGAATTGAATAACAAAAAATACATACGTCTTATACGCAAACCTACAAAAAATTAATTATAGGCAATAAATACGTGTTTGCGAACATATTGTCTGGAGATTTCTAGATAAGAACAAGACAAATGATTCAGTCAATTTATGGCCGCGGTACATATTGAACTAACCTATTTTGGCTTATTGCTAGTATAAAATAGATGGTTTTTCTTTATACTAATGAAGAAGAAAACTTCAAAGAGTTATCCAAAAATGGTCATCGATCTATCTGCTTACCCTTGTTCCATTTACGAGTATTTATGTGGTAAAGTATGTAAACTTCTAGATCCCAAAAAATCCCAACTATTATTGCATAATAAGGTGTAATCTCATGACATAATCTTAATATATAGAGCAATTTGTGAAAACTAAGAATACAGATTTGTAAACAGTTTTGTTTTATACCTAAACAATTTTGTTATTAGTGATGTCCTAAAATGCTACAAATCACAGGATACACGCTAACGCTTCAAAATCGTATCACATTAGACGCATAATTAAAATCATCGCCACATTAAATGTATTCGATCAGATTCAAAGCATCGCAAATGAATGCGATATGGGCCCTAAATTAATTTCACTAATTATTACGTCATGTCAAAAGTTATCGGAAGAGCACTATTGTCGGCTATTGTGGATTTCCCATGGCAGTCTAATATGCTTATAAAATCAAATTATATAATTAGTTCATTTGATAATGATCACATGATCACACAGGATGTGGTTTAGTCTGTTGTCACAAATAGAATTCTAAAAAAAACACGGACAGAAAACTTGTCACTAGAGGCCAGGCACATAGAGGACTGTTTTCTGATGTGATTACTTTAGTTTTTGCTCTGTTAACATCAGGCAGAATGTAATCAAACGTAAACCTATATTAAATAAATAAAAAGTTTCGCCATTCCCATTTAGGATTCTCAAATGGAAACCACACCAAACACACAAAACTACAGGCCTGTAAGTTGGAGTAAGACGTCCACCCAAATGGCAGTTAATTGTTCTGGACAGAAATTAATATTGGCAGAGCTAATTTTGGTTATTCAATTTTTATTTTACGCGAGGCATTAATGGAGCCGAAATTACGTCCAGCGCTCAAAACAATATCCTTGGTGATCTTGTAGGTACTTGTATGCCGCAATTCGTACCCTAATATACTTATTATACCAATATCGGTAAACGTACCAGTACTAGTATGAGTTTTAGTACTGGTACGTTTACGATAAAGTTCACGAGTTAAGTTCAGAGTATTTTCTTGACGTGAGCTCTGTTGAAACCGCATTCAACAATATTGCTATGGAGCTCGAAAGCGTCCAGACTAGAGCTACACCGAACGTTCGATTGTAAATTTATCAACCACATAAAGTAACACAACAAATTGCTTACAAGGACGTGGTAGAACGCCACTGCTTGGTAAGAATTGGTACAGTAATTGAACATGCTTAAATATAAAAGAGTACTAATACTAACTCGTAGTTTTCGTGTACTTATGCTGCAATAATTGAAGAAGTATTAACCACTGATAGAACGAAGAGGTCAGGGAAGGTGAAAAGGGCAGAAACATTAGAGGATATCAGTTTAAAATTTTGCAAATAAGTGGTAATTATGAAAACACTAATGTTGTTTTGGAAACAATATTTCATCACGTTTTACATAAAGAGTTATTGAAAGCACAATGAAATATGGCTGTCTGATAAATATTGAAACATAAGTGGCTAACTATAGGTAGCATTCGCAAAAATACTGATTCATTTTATAGAACTCTAGTTGAATCTATACAGGCATAATATTCAGACATGTTAGCTCCATTTTAAAAAGTAATCGCAAACAGATGAAATCCCAAGACTGCGTATCAATATCTAAATTACTAATCAGTATATGGAGATCGTCCCAGATCGGGACATCCATACAAAAACAGTCGAATATACTAATGTATATTTAAGGGGTTGTAAAATATAGTCGTAAAAGTCGTATCTGATATCCTGTCAAATATGGATATCGATATTGGAGAACAGATGCGATCGGTGGGGTCGTTTGGGAATTTCAACTTCTATTTATTTTGCTCGTTTTAATATAATATATAAATACTAGCTGCGCCCCGCGGTGTTACCCGCGTTAGCCCGAAATAAAAAGTAATCTATGTGTTAATCCAAAATCTAAACTACCTTCTTACCGAATTTCATCCAAATCAGTTCATCCGTTTGTACGTGAAGGAGTAACAAATATCCATACATACTCACTTTTTTATAATATTAGTAGGATTGAGAGAAATTAGAGCGAGACTGTGTAAAAACTCTACACGGTGGCGATTAACATTGTCTCCAACACCTGATCAACAGATTATCTTTAAACATATATGTAATTACAATTCTGCTGTACGTGTGTATTTCACTGAACTCCTCCTAAATGGCTGGACCGATTTGAATAAATTGTTTTGTATGCGTTTGGGTGCGCCCTGGATAGTTTAGATTCACAAATAAGCCCGGCGTTGCAGTGGGTTATAGTACATTACAGTAATTCTTGAAAAAAGATCACGTTTTTGCAATTGGATACTATGATGTCACGCCTGGTTGCCTCGAATATGAATTCCTTAAGCAGTTTCATTAGGAGCAAAGAACATTAGAAGTTTCTATTTTATACCAACTATCTATTAATTTGGGTTGCTGGGTTGCAGGTGAAGGCTTTATATTTTAATCATAGACATAATGATAATTTTGAGATTGAACACACATTTTTATTTTACTCCATTTTGACACAAAAAATCAACAACTCAAATATGATGACCTCAGGGTCTCTTCAGGTCTGAGTGACTCCCAGTTTAGTCCTCAAAACACTCCGTGCGTAAACCCAATTTTGAAATACTCGTACACAATAATAGCCCTCTTAAGCCTTGGTTGTGGTAGTGCCGTGGTAAGGAAATCTGCTTCCATGTTCTCTGTGTACTCTGCCTATAAGGCTACTACTCTTTGTTTCTTGGCTTCATAACTTATCCATCCACCACCATATTTGAAAATATATCCCGTGTAGGATCGTCTATCCATGGTGTAAGCTGCTCAATAAGCGCCTGCCATGCCATACTACTTCATGCCACTTCTTTAAATTTTAGTCCAACCTTCTTGGTTCCTTTAAATAACGGATGACCCGTTTCGCGGCTTGCCAATGATTGTTTCCGTAGCAAGTATTAAATTGGCTTAGATTACCTTACGGCAAACGTAATATCTGGCCTTGTTGCAATTGCTAGATTCATCAACGATCCGATCAAGCTGTGGTCCCACAAGTGTTGGTTTGTTAAGACAGCTTTCGCGTGAATACGCCAGGAATCGTAGTTTTCTCGCTTAAGCGATTCTATATGACCATGACTCTTTGATTTTTCCTACGATTTACGCACTTTTTTATGAATAATAAATCTTGAGGATTATGGATATCTCGAATAATGAGTCTTTTTAATAATGAGCACACATTTTTCTTTTACAAAGAAAATACAAAACTACTCCATTTTGACATACAAAATCAACAACTCAAATATCTCTATAGCAACCAAAACTCTATGACAACATATAAGTATATAGACTTGAAATAACTACAAAGTATGACACATAGGACTCAATATGGCCGCCATTACATACTTACAAATAAAAAGTATGTACAAAATTCAAATAATTTGCTCAAATCGATAATATGTGTACCATTTTTTCATAATGATGATCTTTCAAAAATAAATGATAAACTGAATGGAACCACAAACCACAAAATCATTAATCAAATTATAATTAATAATAGGTATGTAATTAGTTTATTCTGGATTTTTACAAAACTGCTAAACCTATTTCGATTTATCATTATTTTACATATTTGTTTATTTTATAATCTCAAATGAGACTAACTCTGAAGTACCTATGATCTAGCAAACAAAAAAATAATCAACAAAATCGGTTCATACTTAATTAACCGAATAATCGCGTTGCTTACATACAAAAAAAACATACTTACCGCCGAATTGAGAACCTTCCTTTTTCAAGTCAGTTATAAATATTGATATGCACTCATGCATAATGACAATGTGATTCCCGCATTTTCTTAGGTAAATTCGCGCTCGCAGTCACTATTAACCCAATTATTTTTGCAGTAAGCAATATGAATTAACAAAGAAATATGGGAACATATTATAATTAAAGTGTAGGCAGCAATATGTCAAATAACTTATATAAATAACCTGTGGCCGCCTTCTCTATTTTTTCAAGTCATTGATACAATCGGATTGAGTTTTCAAACATGTGTCAAAATAAAAAGTAATTTTAAATCAAAGTTATTACTAAGTTGCTTAGGAGTATTGATGTCACCTTCGAAGCAAATCACCCCCAAATTAACTTTCTACTCCTTTTTAACCCCGATAAGGGATGAATTTCAATAAAATACGAAACACGTCTTCCGTCAATTCAATTACATAATGTAAATCCAAAATTTCTATTCAATTGAACCAAGGAATCACGATGTCTCATAGAAACTTTGACCCCATTTTTCACCCTCTTAGGGTTGGAATTTCGAAAAATCCTTTCTTATCGGATGCCTACGTCATACAATGAACCCACCCTTCAATTTTCAGGCTCCTACGGCCAGTGGTTTAGGCTGTGCGTTGATCCGTCAGTAAGTCATTCAGGACAAAGCATTTTATATATATAGATAATTAAATTGGCTTTGAAATTCGATGTGGTGATGATGAACGGGAAACAGGTTAAAAATGAAGCTATAAGTACGATTTTAGTTAAGTACGCAAAATTGTTGTAAAAAAAAGAGTTACGAAAAAATTAATAAAAATTAACGAGTCATCCGAGCCACGGTAGTGTTCAGGTATAAATACCATTCGTCCGAATACTGAGCGTGCCATACTTTGCTAAACTTTGGTGACCAAACATCTACTCAAACTACGCTATAAGCGCCACACATTGTGGCGGCACACTTAAACACACAGGAAACAAAAACGAATATATGAATATTGGATAAACGAGTAGAAAATCTCACAAATAGGGTAAATGTTTGTAGTTAGTATTCATAGAGAATAACATAACAATAAGCAAATTAACCTACTAGTATTTACCATCATTGCGTGATAAAAATCAGACTACTATTTTTCCATAGAGAGTAATTCGCAGAATAGATGCAGCGAAGAATCTGAAAATGTAGCAAAATATTACAAATCTTAGTGCAAAGTATTTCGTTCCTCGGTTGTAGAGCTAATATCGGGATCATGTTCGGGCGATAGATCGGGACAGGTGCCCGATCAATGCTGCATTTGGCGCACCTGCCTCGTTACCCACCACTGGAATTTAAAGGTGGTATAATAAAGAACACGTTCTACTCGTACAACGTGTTACACGAAGGGTCTAGGTTTCAGGACGTAGGTACTAGATTACCTACGATACTAGGTTAATAGAAACTACTCTATGATTATGAAATATAAATTATTGAAATCTTTAAGGTTATGGCTTATGTTTTCAAATGAAAAGGTACTTAAAACGGTGAATTACTGCTTTTAGCTTCAAACAAATATCTATAGTCACAATCTGGGAAAAAAAAACCGAGTCAAAACCCTGCCCAAGCTACGTAGTGGGCAGGCTTTTTAGTTAGTCGTTAGGCGATTGCAAGCCGACTTACTACGAAAGTGCTCGGTTACAAGCACTAATTAGGTGACATAACGTAGAGATTCGAGAAAACGGGTCATTGTGAATTATTTAATGTAAATATTTAAGTCGGTATGTATGACGGCACGCCACGGTACACGCGGGAGTTCGGCAGGGCTGTCTTCTGTCCCCGTTGCTGTTTCTCATAGTGCTGGACAGTATTATGTCTCGTGTCAATAGCATACCACAACGTGGCATTGAATGGGGTCTAACAGGTCATCTGCAAGACCTGGACTACGCTGATGACTTGTGCTTACTTAGCCACCGCCGTGTTGACATGCAGGCTAAATTACATGATCTGCAGAGAGAAGCAGCAACAGTTGGCCTGAAAATCAACGCGCGAAAAACAAAAGATATGAGAAGTGGAGCTTACGACGACAGTCCACTCTTTATAGGCGATGAAGTAGTGGAAAAAGTGTCAAGCTTCACCTACCTCGGCAGTGTCGTGTCAACAACTGGAGGAACGGACTTAGACGTAGCTTCCCGGATTGCTAAAGCTAAAGGTGCCTTCGCTTGTCTCCGTCCAGTATGGCAGTCGAAACACCTCTCTTGTAGAGTGAAACTCCGAATATTTAATACAAATGTAAAAAGCGTGCTGCTGTATGGATGTGAGACATGGAAAGTTACGAAAGTACTAACACAACAGCTGCAAGTCTTTATTAACCGATGCCTGCGGCAAATCCTGAAGATCTTCTGGCCAGACACTATCGCCAATATAGACCTCTGGAGGCAGTGCCATGAAGATCCTGTCGATTTACAAATACGACGCCGTAAGTGGAGCTGGATTGGCCATACGCTGCGTAGAGAGTCGGACCACATTCCAAGGCAAGCCCTGGACTGGAATCCGCAGGGTAGACGCAAACCTGGTCGCCCAAAGCAGACATGGCGGCGCTCGATCATTGCCGAAGCCAAAAGCATTGGATTAACTTGGAGCGAAATGAAACGCAAGGCCCAGAACAGACAAGAATGGCGAAGCACTGTATTAGCCCTCTGCCCCGACGTGGGGACTTAGGATAAGAAGAAGAAGAGAAGTATGACGGCGCTCGGTCATTATTTTACTAGTTTCACTTAGGGCCTTTTAGCTACATTTCGATATAACTGTCAAGACTGGATTTGATTGAGTCGTCTTTCAAGGATAGACCTAAGTTCAACAGTAAACTTAAGGGATAACGGCGCAGTTGTCAAGATATCATAAATTGAATATGTTCTTTATGGGATGTTTTGCGAAGGCGACTATTAGTGTAAAGGATATTTTGCGACGAAACGCATTGTATGATGATAATAACATTGATGAAAACCGCGGGAGCAAAATATACAATACAGTAAATATCTATCGAGCACATGCTCCTGTAATATTTTTTGTTTGGTATCGCTACGGCACAGACACTAAAGTCCGTGCCCTTTGTCAATCTTCGTTTAACAAATCCGGTAGTATGTAGATATAAGACACTTGTACAAACTGCGGGTAGGGAGTCACTCGAATGACATATTCAGTGAGCGCGACATTGACGGAGATAGCCACTAAAATCAGAATGTCTCAGGGTTCGATACTCTTGAGGCAATATATAGTAATAACGACGGTATATTCCGGACGGTCAGTGTTCTCCAG
Organism: Hypomecis atomaria; assembly: GCA_964007245.1. Lineage (NCBI taxonomy): Eukaryota > Metazoa > Arthropoda > Insecta > Lepidoptera > Geometridae > Hypomecis > Hypomecis atomaria. Next base: position 5,476,772 of record OZ023295.1, on the reverse strand, counting down.
TGCCAGCGAACTTTATTAAAAGGCTGATCGCAAACGAGTATTAAACGCCGGTGGTAGAAAAAGAAGCGGCAACTGGCAACTACCGTATGCGTATAGGTACATTGACGGTGTAACTAACTCATGGACTAATATTATAATAATGTTTTTTGTACCCAGTCATTCATGCCTATTATACAGTGTTGTGATGCAGCAGCATATTGTAAGAACAAGCTGCGGAAGCTGATGGCAATTTTAGGAAATCCTAGCCATAAAGCGTTTAAGAAACGTCGAGAACAGCATTAGTGGCCGTGACCATATTACCATTTGCGATTACCCCAAATGTTTATTAAAAGAAGCAAGACTTAAAAAACCACTACAATTACAATAGTCTGCTAAGGACATTTAAGGCAAACTATAAGACATACGAGTAAACATATAATATGTATAGATAAAATTACATTCTGTAACCTCTCCCACAAGGCAAACACAGACTGTAATAAGTTTAAGACAGGCTACAAATCATAATAAGTTGCAATTACGCGAGTCTGCGGCGAGTCGTAAATACCCGAGCCGTTATTAGTTGCATGGCTTGATGATTTTTTTTTCTTTGTATGCCATTTTTAAATGGCATTCACTTCTGATATATACTGTATAGATCCCAGGATCTATACAATATATATCAGAAGGCAGATTGAGGTCCGCAAGTTTTGCAAACGGAACTCCACTGAGATTCTGGTCTATTAGCCGTATACTAGTCGTATAGAGAATTTAAATTAAAAAATATTAAAATTAAAAAGTTATTGCAGATTTTGCTACGGGGTACGTTTATGTACTAGATAATATATGTGGCAGAACGAATTTAATTTTTCCTCATAGAACACTACATCTAGACGTGTAAATTGGTTTTACTAATAAACTAGTTTATATATCTAAAAATAAACACAAATACATATTCAAATTTTTCATTTTTGTCATTTATACAATTAAGCTAATTCCCAATTCTATTACAACAGCAAGTAGCATAAATTTTTCAACACATTAAATATGACGAAAATAGTAAAATGTAACATTAACAACAGAATTAACATAACACGTGTAATGTTTTGTCTGCTAATGGACATTACGTTGGAACCAGAATATAATGAGATAGAAGGACAACTCTACATGTTATGAGAAAATGACAATCTACGTACAACATCAGAATAGTTCACTCGATTCAATGAGTAATAATTTGTAGACTACTGCTGATTTTTTAAAAACGGCTCCGCCTATTTCTATGTTATATAAATGGGACCACCGCTGAAGTGTACTATACAAAAAACTAAAATCTACCAAATAAAAGAAGAATCATCAAAATGGGTTCATAATATTGGCGGAATAATATACATACAAAAGACACACCCAAGAGGAACAAATAACCTTTTTTGAAGTCTGTTAGAACTTTTATTCACTTAATCAAACTCTACGAAAGTAAACTTACACATAGTCGTGCCTAAGACTCACTTTTATTTTTCTTATTATTTTTCTCGAGATTAAGTTTCAGTTTTGTACAAAAGTTATTTCATTTGTCATTGATTCGCTACATTTCTCGTTTTAGTAATATTGAGCCATTACATAAATATGTATTCGTCCAACGAAATAACTTACTGTCGTAACTTGGAAAATACAATTTCCGCCACAGAACTATTACCTACAACTTGAGAGATGGCGCTGTTGTCGCTCGAGGCAATTCTCAACCATAAAAATGTATGGAAAATCTTGCCCAGAGCTGTCAATAAAAAACAATCAAAAAACAGTCATAACTGTCAAATATGTATTGGAATTTGACACCACAGAGAAAAAAAACGGCCAATGAATCGAGATATTTTTCACGTCTCTTTCTAACTCATGCCATATAGATTATTGCATCATTTCATTTCTCGATCGACCACATTATCCCTCTGGAATCTCTGTGATTTCCGCTTATATTTGAAACATTCGCTCGCAGTTGCACATCTGTGTTTGTCGCCGCGTTGCGCCACACGCGCAGAAAATGAGGGTAGGTGGAGAATAAATTCACTTAATCTAATACAGGCGAGAGCAACGTAAACACGTGGAAATTAACGAATACCGGATGTCACAGCACCGGGACGGGAGCTCTACATCAGACGTATTGTTTTGCACAACTTGTGTACGAGAATGCAATTTAATCATCATCATACTCGTATTGGCCGTAGGACGTCCGTCTATTGCTGGATATCCGTTTCCTTATAAAACCGGTAAGATCCCTAAGACCGCTTGGGAGCGGCTTGCATCCGGCGTGATACTGCTGCTAGTATATAGTATACTAGGATCACGCTCCAGATTTTTTAACACAAGTCCCAAAAGGTTTCAAGTTATATTCTGTTTTTTCTCATATTTATGGATTCGTGTATTTCAATGCCATGATCATTTGGAAAACACAAAATAAATAATAAGTGAAATAAAAAATAAATAACCAGATAAATATGAACACGTTTCAACCTTAGAACGCTCTTTCAAATGCACTAAGAAAACAAAGGAAAAATTCCGATGCTCTAAAACATTTTCCATCAACGCGAACTATGGTCATGAATTAAATGCGACGGTGGCGCAGATGTCAACAAGCGGCGCCGCCCGGAACTACCGGGGCGGCAAAGCGCCCATTTCTTGCCACCCACTAATTTGCTCCTCGACAAACTTCCGCAAGGAATGACCGAATTTGCGGGTAGTTCAAGTTCCGCCTTTGTTGCATTTTGTAAGTTACACATTTCTTATGGAGGTAGTTGGAAGTAAACGGTCGCAGCTATTGAGACAGCTCTCTGCATATTTATAAGGACTAGAATAGTCTAGATCGTCGGTTGCATGTTCGAAAATGCTCATTTACATTAGAAATGTACAGTGACATCAAGCATCATTGGAAAATCATTCGTCTCTCTGAATGCAACTCAATACCCATCAAAAGCATGAAAAGAAAATATTGTAGATGGGATGCATCTAGCAATACATCCTATAAAGAATGTATCTCTAAAGATATAAACATATTTTGTAATTATCACTATGACAATTTTCATATTGGAACCAACTCTAAAATCGCGAACAAAACCCAAAATGTATCCATAGTATAGACTCTATACTATGGATACATTTTGGGTTATATATAGAGGAACACCATGTACCTAATCATAGAATCCCATAAATCCACCCAAAAAAAATCATGTGCATCTCCTAAAAAAGTTACTCAACTCAAGTTGCAAGCGTTTGTAAACCATCTTTGCAAATTCTGAGAAATTTAAAAAGAAACCCTCAAAATACGACCAATTAGCAACATTCACACTGGAGAAAAAAACCTCTTTGATCAACGTTCGTACCACTCGGAAGTGGCAGAATCAACCGACAGCGACGGGGGCTGGTAAAATCGTTCGTTACTTTTGTATAGAGGCGTAGGTACTTAAGTGGTAGAGTACAGGCGCCGGTCATACTCGTATGTAGACGAATGTCTTTTTTTAGGGTTCCGTACCCAAAGGGAAAAACGGGACCCTATTACTAATACTTCGATGTCCGTCTGTCCGTATGTCTGTCTGTCTGTCACCGGGCTGTATCTCATGAACCATGATAGCTGAAATTTTCACAGATGATGTATTTCGGTTGCCGCTATAACAACAAATACTAAAAACAAAATAAAATAAATATTTAAGGGGGGCTCCCATACAACAAACCTGTATTTTTAGACGTTTTTCGCTCTATATTAATAATGAGGTAGATATAATATATAACCAGGATAACCAGGTAGATGCTTGAAATTTTCACAGAATATTTAGTTTTATATTCACTTCAATAATAAATAATAAAATTAAAATAAAATAAATATTTAAGGGTATTACTGTATTTTATTATATACTGTATTTTCCCATACAGTACGGAACCCTCCGTGCGCGAGTCTGACTCGTACTTGGCCGATTATTACCGTGTATAAGTCCGCGTTTGACCACCAAATCGCATATGAAAAGTTATCTAGGCCTTTTGAGTTTTGTTCTTTAATTACGTACGCAACGGCAGACAAAAAGGATTTGATGACTACAAAAATAAAACTGAATCCGATATTATAGAACTGCAGTATTGGTTTAAGGGTACTCTTTTAATAGTTTAAGTTTATTTAAATCTTTTAAAAGAAAATTATTATCTAAAATATACGTATATATAACTAGCATAGTGTCAAATGTTACCGTACTTTACTGTATTTATGAGATTCGAAAAAAAATTAAAGTGTTCCAATTTATACTCGTATTTGAGAAATTAAAAAGATGCGATATACTTAATGTAGGATTATTTCAAATGAGTAGTGGTGGCAGAATGGAGAAAATGTATTTTTCAATTTCAGCTTAAGAAATGTTTTTTACTTTTTTATGACTGACCCTTTCTTGTGATCTAACGACCCTTGTAATTATGTCATTGTTTTATCGTGTTGGCAGAATGGCATGGCAGTGCTATGATTAAATGTATAATTTTCTCTGTCCCGCTTTGTATTCTGGTTTTCAATTCCCTGTAACTCCGTTAGTCCGGTTTGCCAGCTTTCCTAGAAACGGTACTGCTATCGTAAAGCCAAGTGTGTTTTATATTGCATTTCGGAAGTGTATTTGGGCACAGCTGTCGAATGTTTAGTTTTCTAGAGCAATCGCGTTAAATAGACCAGCTGTGAAAGGATCAAGAAATGGAACGCTATCGGACTAAGTCACAGATGATTTTACCGTATATGGTTTACCTGTTGCGCTCTCACGTAAATATATGTACTACAGCGCTCTAGATCAAACAATTATAAGTCGAGAAAAAAGCCTTGTTTCTAAACTTGGTTAACTTTTTTTAATACTTTGCACAGCATGTTATTTGTCTAATACATTTCTAATTTTATCTAAACGCAATGTAAAAATCCGACCATATATTCCAACGTGGACGTTTTCTATGCCTGTCTGTCTGTCCGTTCGCAACGAGACGTGACCGGCGCGGAATTAACTCCGGCTACCCTCTGTTTTCTCTACAACCCGTCCACCTAAATTCCAACTCTATTCCTTCGAAATAAAGCGGTATCCGATGCAATAATAACTTTGCAGTAACTTATACTGCAAACTTAACGCTGCAGGAGCGTCAGGCTAAAACGATCTGTAAGTAGATTCGATAAGGATGTAGGTAGTTGCAAAAGGATTTGTTTTCGTACGCAACTAAAGCGTTGTCAAGAGGCATGAAAGCAGAAATGTCCCCGTCTTCAGGCCACAGCGCTGTCCGGGGCCAATTTGTCACTTAGATTTATGTTTTCCATTATTGCAGTACCAAATAACATGCTATTTCTAATTTATAACGTTTTTAAATTCGACCGTTTCGCGTTGAACAGGGCTAGAGAAATATGGAGGGCCGATATTTATCGTTGGAACTAGAAACTCCAAGGATTCATTTATTTTTGGTTGTTCGCTAATAAATTAGCCGAACATCTAATTCGTTTTCAAAATTCTTGAGACAGACATCTGACATTTAATACCACAACATACAACTGCTATATTTAATTGATATTAGTGTAGAGCGACCGATGCAGGAGCAAAAATGAAAAAGAGAACATTTGCGGTTTCTCGGATTAGCTTAGAATAAAACGCTCTATCTAAATACTAACTTACATCATAATCGTTAGAGCCGTTTGCATCAGCTTCAGATCATCATCTCTAGAGATTTCATTTAGATTCGATGAGCTGTAAATCAAAATATTTCCTTATTTTATCAATGCTATTTCAGTAAGCAGCGTCTCCTGGGATACTTAATTGGTATTATCCGTATTTTTTTAGATACCCTAGTCTCCTGGGATACTTAATTGGTATTATCCGTACTTTTTTAGATACCCTAGATATAAGTATTTGTCGCCAGTTGTTCTAATAATCCACGTAAATTTGGGACTAAAATTTATATTTATTAGTACTTCAGTACTTTCATAACGTAAATCAGGTAGATTAGTAGGTTCTACCTGTCTTGACACAGGGAACTTTGACCGACTCTATGGCTTCTAGAAAACCAAAACTAATACAATATTAGACTCTTTCCCAATATGCTATCTAAAAGCCGAGTATCTACCACTTAAAAGACGTGCGCATTCTATTCAGTGGGAAATCAGCAGAATCCGAGACGTTTTCCGGAGCGGTGTGCCGCGGTGAAATCCCGCCAAATCTCGCGAATTCTCGCGACCTATCTGATTGCATTTGCACTCAGTTTTAAAGAGCTCCCGGGGACTTCGGTGTCTACTAAACTCGCTCAGTGCTTTGAATTCTCTCAGGCAATCTATATTAGATTTCGTTCTTTTAAACTAACTTTCGTAAACTACGATTCTTAGAAGCGAAAGTGTTTTCGTTTTTTCTAGCTCTCTCGTTCAATGTTGTGACAATACCCTTAGTTCATCATTATCACCACAGAAGAAGATGTAGATGTTTTTTTTCTATTGTTTTTACGGGTTTTTTGAGGTCGTCTATTCACATTTTGAGTGCTCATCTACGCTACGAGTTCGATTAATGTACATAGATTATCACAATAATTCTTAAAAAAATATTGTGGCGGTTTACCCTGCATATATTTGATCATACTTATATTTCTTATCATTACGTCATTAATGTTTGAATATACACCTTTTCATTTAAACAACAGTATGTGAAAACCAGACACTGATTTGAATCCCACCTTCCAATAAGACTATTCAATAGTAACGCTTCTAAATACCCCTAGAGACACCCTAGATAATGCTGACTCCCCAGCACCGAACACCCGTATTTGTTTCCAAGACACCTAAGGCGCTGGGTTTGTTTAAAATTCCGAAGACATTGTCGAGTAGGAAATTCAATTTAGACGATGTATACGCTCGGGTGGAGTAGGTTTAATTTAAACAAAACCAGTAAAGTTGCTGGCTTAACGAGTTGCCGGTTCTTGTCCCTTCTGTTGTGTTTCTAATCTATCTTTAGGTACAGCTTGTGCATAGTGAGTAGTAATCGCAGGTGAGTTAATAAGACTGATACTAGAGATGAGGGCTGAATCCTAATTAGGACTAGTATTACATGAATTGGGGTAGCCATGGAAGGTCCCTCCCTTCCATGGCAGCGCCCACCCAGCCAAGAAAGCGCGGAGTAAGTAAAGCAGTGAAGTCGCGCGTTTCAGACGTTTCACGTTAAATTAGAACCCTCCAAATATTAAGGAACCTAGTGGTTTTTGTACATTTTAATAAGTATATAACACAGGTGTTACTCAACGCATGGTTTTTTTTATGGAGTACCTACTAGCGCGCGGGTTTGTATCGGTTAGCACTGCTTCTCTTCGTCGCGCGTCGTCTCGTCGTATCGTATTGCACACCCTCAAAATAGGTTGTTTGCTTGCTTAGGTACTTCAATAAACGCATACTTAAAGTACCAATAAACAAAATATGTATTACAATAAGCCAATTTAATTTTACCTGATTCTGTCATCAAACTACATCACCGACCAAACTTCACAAAAACTGGCTCAGTCCGATCTCGACCGGAGTCTGATCTTACAAACTTTGTTTCCCACACAAAAATATAAGTCAACAATATTGGATTCGTAATGTCATAGAAACACTTGTAAGACGTAACTTCTTTCATCAGCGAAGGAAAGCAAAGTACGTCAATACAAAAGAAAGTATCCTCTTACAACCGGCAAACATCTACCCGGATAAAAACCTCCATCGACTTGTTGACCCAATTGTCCAAACAAACATCTGTGAGGAACGGGGAATCCAGTGATTAGTGTCTTTAATTTGATGTCTCGTAAAAGGGCATGTGTTTAGTGCTGAGGCCTGTTTTACGAAAACTTTTAAAGAATTTATATGTAAGTATATATGTAAGATAGGAGTTTACCTGTAAGAAGACTTGTTTGTATTTCAGCCTACATTTATTACAGTTCTACATTATCATAGTTTTAGATTAACCATTAATCAAGGTGAGTATAATTAAGCGTTTTGCATCTTGATCTCTCGAAATGAGAAGTGTATACAGTGTTCCAGGAAAAATCCACCAATAAAATAACGTCAGATCTATCGGCAATGATCTTATAGGTATGTAAAATAGAGCCAACACATTACAAGACTGACAGACTGAATTAGGTCTATACCTAAGTAGGTACAACATATTGTGAAACATGTACCTACCTAAAAACAATGAATTCTAAAATCCCAAACATACAATTAAATGAATAAAATTGTTACATACTCAATTCAACAGTCTGCAGTTTTCTTGCAAAGTTAATATCACAAAATTGCAAGACTGCATTTCAGCAACACTTGTGAACTTGTTGAGTTACAGCAACTGCAAGACTGATGACTTGTGAACTTGTGTGCTCCGTCGCAAGACACCTTGAGGATGTGTTGAAGTAATTACGGGCTCCCAGGTGGCCGACTCGAAGGCAACTAGCCTGAATTATCTGCTTAAGGTTTTATGTTCCGATTCAGATAGACTAGAAAAGACAAAGCGAGAGAACTGATAAAAATTGAATAGTTAACTTGGAAGTTTCGTGGGTATCAACACTGCGATGCACGACTGTGACTGCACAACTGCCTATTACGTAAATATAATTTAGTGTACCTTAATAATGATGTGTTCCGACTGAGTTTCTAGGATGTGTGTGTCTCTCTTGTGACAACTCAATACAGTAAATTGCAGACTTGTCGATTGTATAACTTTTGAGAAATGAAAACGAAAGTATATTCTGTATGGTATATCTAATGACGTTCACTTTGTATTTGCGGTAAAGTGACTTGTATTTTGCTTACATGTGATCAAATTGATCTACAAATCATTTAACTAGATTGAACTAGAAATAAATGTATGATTAAAATTCTACCTAATTGTATATATCTGTAAACTTGTAAAGCAAAATATCTCCAGTTTTATGACCACAGTTTTTTGAACTAGACACTAACAATAAACCCCGTGCATGGACTAGTAACAAAGCTCCAAAAACGTCGTAACCGGCAACAAAGACTCAAAAACCTTTCCCCGTCACTTCCAGCATCTTTAACCCTGCAACTTTATGTGTTCCGTAAGTGGCCCGGCCGGGGGGTAGTAAACATCCCCCGGTAAAGTTTAAACGTCAACCCTTGCGAGACGTCGGAGTTATTACGGTCTTTCTGACCCGACGCGTGACACTTGTTTTTTGTCATAAGATGAGCTTTGTTAACAACAAGCTAGCAAACAAAGTGGGGGTCGTGATAAAGTGGGGCGGATTTAAGACGTAATTAGGATTTAGTTGTTGGAAATTCGGAAGTTATTTTTAGACTTGAATACTTGGTAGTGAAGTTCAAATAGCAGTAGGAAGGGCACGTAGTTGCTGATGGTATATGGCACCATATGGTCCTGAAATAGTAACCTTGAGCCGACATAGAGTAAGACATTAGCATGGAAGATGGACGATCTAATAAAAGCTGCGGGAACAAATCATAGAGTTATAATAAGCTATTTTTACGTTTCAAGCGTATAAAGGGGCGGGCAATAACTAGTACGTAAATAAAAACGTATCAAAACCTAAAGTAGTGGAAACGGGAATGTTTTCCGATGCTTCTCTATAGTTATCTGCAATAAAGCAGCACTCAAGCCGTAAAGTTCGTGTGATTGCTTAATCGCTAAGTCCACGGCAATATGTATACCAATAATGGTTAATGGTGCCCGATAATGTCAATTGCTTACCAGTATTTTAGTGCTTAATGTAAGTGGTTAGAGGCAGTAATGCAATTTGTATAGCTGACGCACTGGGGAGGGTTTTTCACCAGGTAGAGTTATAGTACAGGATACAGGTAGGTAACTACTTATGTAGGTACTTTAAGTACTCGTATGCAACAGTTCTATGACGTAAATGACTTTTTAAAATTACCTGAATTGTATTAAGATTTAGTGACTGATTTGGTAATTGTCAAGTCCTATTTTTATTTTTATTTCGTGTTATATTGTATAGTGCCCTAATGTAATATTTACTTTTTGACTTGTAACAAATGGTGTTATGAATAAATGACTACTGAATGACTAAAGTTCTTCCCGCACCAATATTCAGCTTTCTCACCTCTCTCGCAGCACCGGTCGACCGAGTATTTCAAAATCTCAAAAAATACTTAGAATAATGAAAGACAGTAGACAGACAGATAAGTGCCCTAAAGTAGATATGAGCACCGTCTTGGACGGCTTTGAAGTTTGTTCGCCATACACTACAGTAAAACAAGAATGTGACTTTGCGCTAAAATTCCGATGCAATTTTATTTTTTTATCAGGTTTAGGATCACTTACTGATCATAAAATCACAAAATGCTGACAGATCCAGGTGGAGCTTCAAGCGCCATCTTGAAAAAACGTTTTTGGCTTATATCTCGGAAACTATGCACTTAAGGGCAAAAGTCATTTAGATAATTATTTACTTACTTTTTTACTTTAGGGGACTACTACTGTCTTTCATTATTCTGAACATCACCTAATTCAACTATGAACTATTCGTAAATTGGATTACTTATCTACAGATCTTTCCACAAAATTAAAAGTATTCATTTTTCTCAGCGTTAAATGATCTATTATATTCTTCTCTTCATTGACTATAAATTATGATTAAAAACAATCGCTACTGCTCGCCAATACTTTTCCTTTGACGGATTTTCAAAATGTTGTACAAAACGGCTCTTTGTCTTTGTGGACCAAGAAATATTTTTGCCCGCTAATATACTCTCGAACAGATTACAACAGATACATTTCTTAAATGATAGAGCTCGCAAGATGTATGAAAGATGGTTTTATAAATCATCATCAGCGCATAAAACTGCAACGCTCTCTTAAAGAAAGAAGGGCTCTCTTTTTGACTTTCGAACGACTACGAACGTACGAGTATACTTACAGAACCTTGCGGATACTCCATATAAGTTCCGTATACGTTCTACCCGTTCGCAAGTCAAAAATAGAGCCCCAGTACACTAAAATACATATACACTTTAGAGCAATTGGACACTTTATGCCATGTATATTAAAACAAGAAATAGTATACGCTTTTGCTCGTAAGTTCTAATATATTTATAAATAAAATTTTGAAGCAAACTGCACGTGTGTTATGCATTTATTTTGCAATGCATTGAAACTAAAACTTAGCCTATGATGTAAATTGATCCCTTTCTGTATCATTTATTTATAGTGATCCTTTACCAACGGTAAAACTTAACAAAGGGCACGGACCCTGGTGTTTATAGTGTAGTAAATTAAAGTAAAAACGTATTTATGATTTTACGATGGTATGCCTGCTTTTATGTTACCTAAACTCAACATTTTTTTTTAAGATTCGAGTAGGAGTTTTTAACTATGTTCGATACCTACTCGATCGCGTTAACGATTGGTGTGATTTCTATGGAAATGGCATAGCACCATCTTGTGTCACGTACAGAAAACTGAATACGTATATAAAATACATGTATAGTAAGCGTGAGTTTTATTTACGGTAATAAGCGAGTCTGTGGTAACGAGCGCCGAACCGATCGAACACAACCGTGGCAACGTCTGTGATTGGCTAGATCACGCGTGTGTCAATGTGTTCGAGTGTGTGCTCGACGCGTTTGCTCCACGTGACGTAAAAGTCATTCGATTTGATTTGAAAAACTCCTACTCGGCACTCTGAGCCCAATTTCATATCTACAAAACATTGACTTCAGCTTGTCTATCTGTCTATATAATCTGTAAGTTGGGAGCAAGCTCCAAACTAACTACTTCTATGGTTATTAGATTACTACGGTCGGAACTTTCCTTTGAAGCGGGTCGAATTTTATTCCCCAATGACTTTCCGCGAAACAAATAGATTATTGGAAAACAGATACTTTGTTAGGACGTTGCCTTTAGCTGTTATCTGGTCTTTTCACTACTTTAACGTTATTATTCGTTCTGATGAAACTAAAGTAAGACTTATTGAAAGATTGAAACCATTTCATACATGTATTTCTAATGCCTGTGCGTTTAATACTTGATTATTTAGATTTTAAATAGTTTATTTGTATGGTCAGTAAGAGCCTGTGTATATACCATCAATTTTTTTCTTTAAATCGTTATAATACATAGATTTTCTTCTAAAGCTCTTGATGGCTTGTATGTTATTATCTGCGCGGTTTAGTTATATATTTCCAAACTTTGCTAGACTTTTGAGTCGTTATACCTACTTAGTACAAATCAGAGGTCAGTCTAATCATGATAGCTATACAGTGCGAGCAGAAACGAGCAGTCAAAATGGTACTAAATAACTAACGGAATAGCACGCTTTTGTAATAAGTCAAAATTACGTACAATAATTGACCAACATTGAAATTCACTTCTTTGAAACTCACGAAAATATCCGATTTCTTACTCCGAACCATCCGAGTTCCCAGCGGCTCGACCGTTTTTAGTTAGTTCGAGAGTTTAGGTAATCGTATTAACTAGATATTAAGCCTCTGATCGACGTAAATAAAACTTCAACTTAAAAACCGCGGTTTTGAAATCGACGACTCTTTGACGTTCCATTTGACGCTATCCTCTTTTGCATTTTACCTTTTCTTTTAATATTAGCTGTGCCCAGTAAAAAAGTTGTGCGTGAAAAAGATTCTTTTACAAATAATTTAAATTATTAATTTCGCGCAACGCTATTGTACTAAACACGGCAATTTTAAACGTAAAGGTAAACTGCAAATAAGGAAAGCGTCACACGGAACGTCAAAAATTCGACGATATTAAAACCGTCTAAGACTTATTGTACGTCGATCAACGGCTTCAATCACATTCAAATGTATTTTAAAGAAGGTTTATAGAGGTAGTAACTGAATCCACAGAGTTCGAACATATTATACCAACACATCAAGTGACCTCTACTTATCCTGGTGGAATCGCAACTGTCCTAGAACGCACAATCACGGCGTCCTGCGATATTTACATAGAAATGCGGACAATCAGCTGATAAACACCCGGCGCTGCCGTGATGTAGTTAGTGCAGCGCTTGATGTATAATGTGTATGGTAAATAAGGTCACAAGTTAGGAATGTCTAAGAGCTAAGGAAAACTGTCATTGTACTCATTATCATGAACTATTTTAAGTGATTTTCCGGAGAGATATATTCTGAAACCTTTCGAAGTCAGAGTAAATAAGTATCTATTAAGTCTGTGTGCCTCCAGCCTCATCTTGGACCACAACGTCGCTTACCTTGCGGCGATTTGGTGGCCGCATTAGAGATAAAAAAGGCGAAGCCTGAAATAACGAAAACGTACTAACAAAGTACGTTAACCGCAAAGACAAGATAACCGCAAAAAACAATACCCTTTCTGGCAATCGGATAAATTACAGAACTTTGTTAATACACCTTAGTGAAAATCCTGTAAGTGTAAAACTTGGCGAAAACAATTATTCGTTATAAAATGGACCTCATAAACATCATTCATGTTTCTTATTTTAGTCATGAAAGCCACACTCGCGAAATTATGATAACTTAGTAATTTTTCACCAGCTCCTAGGTTCCTAGGCTCCTAGATCGTCCTTATTAGGTGATATCACTACCCTTGTATTTCGTTTATACAGCAAAACTAGTATTTTAAAAAATATTTCGACATTTCAAAATTACAGCAATTCTGTTCCGAGCGGAGAAAAAAATTTATAATCAATCGATGAGTCGACGACATGAGTTATTTTCGTTGATATTTGCGAGATACTCCAGCCCGAACCCCCGGCGCCATTGTAAACATATCGATACTAATTGGCCAATAAATGCGCTAAGCTATTGACATTGTCCTACACAATGACCCTCGAGGGCTCAGGTGGCTTCACGAAATATTTTATGGAAGTAATCACATTACCCTTACACTCGCACCCTGATATTTATCCTGTAGCGATAAGGCAGCCAGTAGTTACACCTAGTATGGTTTTATTTTACTAAAATTGTACAAGAACGCGTATTGATAAAGGCCTTTTTGGCGGCTGCAACTTCACAACCGCTAAGTTTGATTCGGCTAAAATATACATACACATCGCCTATACTTTGACAAGCTAATTGACATGGCTAAACGGTTAAAACAATTTAACGTGTCATCCAAGCAACGGCAGTGCTCAGTATAAATGCCACCCATGGGCACCCATCCGAAGAATAGCCGTGTCGAACGTTGCTGCACTGAAGTTGACCGACCTAGTCAAAACTATGAGCGCTACTGCATGTGCAGTGATAACTCGCGTGATCTATTTAATCGTAACTACCTTCTACCGCTGCCTGCTACCCTGGTATATATTCCCGCTGCCTAGTTATTTCAAATGAATCGCGCTGGATGCGAACAGGTCTCATTGGAGATCTATTGGGGAGGCCTATGTCCAGCAGTGAACGTCCTAAAGCTGAATGAAACGATGACTCTCGTCAACAGAGCTGAATTTAAAATATTGAATGTAATATTTTGACCTGTAGCGAGGTGGGTAATCTTCGGCCATATATCACTCCCACGCATCTGGCCTGCGTGATTAGACCTTCCGATGTGAAAAACCTGCAATCAGCACCCACGTGGCCGCTAATGGGGTCGGCAAATAGACTCATGAAACGGTGACATTTTCTTTGTGTATGGATTTAGAATCGCTGGCTTAGTTTGCGTCAGCTGTTTGAGTTTCTGCACGAATAGCATTTAAATACAGACGTATAAAAATGGATATAAACATTTTTCAATAGACTTTTTACATAAGTTACGAAGTTATAATTTGTACTAAGTAGATACGATTCTCCAGTTCAGAGATACGTAGAGGAGAGCGTACGAAACTGAAAAATGTAAAGGGCTAACATTCTACAGATAATATAAATCATGTCCAAATATGAGACCACTTAATTCCCTGAAATTGTAATTGGGATCAAAATAAGAATACTCATTCTCCGCTCCATATAGGTACCTACGTTATACAGCATTATGCTAAATTCATTCGCAATAACAAGGCACCCGGTCTAAGGCAAATGCGCCATTTATTCCGCCGAATAGGGCGGTTAGCGATGCGATTATCGGTTGCGGATGACGATTTTCGGTTCCGATTACGGACAATAGTTAAAGCTTACGTGATTGCGATTACGGATACAGCTAGTCCGCGCATTAGTGTCCGGGGTTTATGTCCGTAACAAATACGGTCACGGTGTCACAACGGTTATGGCATGAATTTAGCTATTGTGCTTATGACAATGACGGTGTAAGTTTATTGGACCGGATCGTGCCCCCGCTAAATTGCCCTGTACAAAAGCCTGTACATTTTGGAAGGCAAGTCGGGTCAACTTTCTTCTTTGCTTTATTATTTTCAAAATAAATACCTAATAATCCTATACTAAAATCGTTTCAAGGTTCAATGAACCAATAAACGTCGAAAACTATCATTACCCACAATCCAATTAACAAACCTATTTAAATCAAACGTTCCGGAGTTTTCGTTCTCTTTAATCCTATTTCCGGAATTTCAATTACGGATAATCCCTACCGCCACCCTAATCTAAAGTACCTATACCTACTACTGTACAGGCTGAGCAAACACTGAGCGATTATAGCACGTGTAACTTTCTCAATGCTCGCTTGGTACGAAATGTGCTTCCAGGTTTGTTTTATAAGCGAGCAGTGGGTGTTAGCTTTGCGTACTCCACGTCCATTGTAACTGTGATGAGTTGGCGCTTAAATTATGAATGGGTGCTCACGTTACGGAGTTTGCAGAGCTCGAGGAGTACACAGGTGGGTATTAATTATTTTAGTAGTGGTAGTAAGTAAGTAGTTACGTGGCGAGAAGGAAGTAGTTCATAGCTCTAGCGGGATATGAATATTATTTCGAACCACGATCTTAGATATAAGATCTTACATATAGGTATATGCAAATAAAAAATAAACTACTTATAGAAGAACAATGAATGAAAAATGAACGAATATTCTTACCTCAATTTAAACCACAGACAAAAATATTGCCTATAGTTTAAAATGCAAAGGCGCGCCTCGTTCGTAAATTAAAAGTAAGCGTAGACGCGAGATAGGACGCCGGAATAATCCCTACAAATTGCCAGTATACAATCGATAGTTGCCAGTATACAATAAATTCCCAAATTGCGGTAATAAATACCGGGCTTGGGAAAACAATATTTTTAGCGGTATATTTTGGTGACACGTTCTAAATGACAATCGGGTAGTAAAAATGCGCAATGTTTTAGTTTCGGCTTAATTTCAGTCATTTTAGGGTTCCGTACCCAAAGGGTAAAAACGGGACCCTATTACTAAGACTCCGCTGTCCGTCTGTCTGTCTGTCACCAGACTGTATCTCATGAACCGTTATAGCTAGAAAGCTGAAATTTTCACAGATGATGTATTTCTGTCGCCGCTATAACAACAAATACTAAAAATATAATAAAAAAATATATTTAAGGGGGGCTCCCATACAACAAACCTTATTTTTTAGCCGTTTTTCGCTCGATTTTAATAATGGTAACAGGTAGATGCTTGAAATATTCACAGAATATTTAGCTTCATGCTTACTTTGATATTAAATTAAAATAAATATTTCAGGGGGGCTCCCATACAGTACGGAACCCTTCGGGCGCGAGTCCGACTCGTACTTGGCAGATTTTTTACGAGTCACAACTTCAAATAATTTGATGGTTTTTTATTTTTAAAAAACGAAATTGTTCATTAAGCCAGTTCACTTGATGCATTGATCACTTTAATTCAAACATAGTGTTATAAAAACAAAAAACATGGTGATGAAGTTTTAATGTGCTTAAAATAAATTCAAAAAACATTCCGAAGTTCAGATCAAAACCTTTTTGGGTAAGTATGAATAAAATTGGTGAAGCCGTTATTCCTGATTGTGTCTAACCGCTAACGACTTAGATTAAAGGTCATACTGATAGAATAAAAATAACAAGAAACCGAAAAACTCGTTAGCAAAGCGTTCTTAGAATTAATGTGAAAAATGCTTAACAGCTGTGCGTTACATTTTCGCCGATTCCGACCTATTTTAAGAGCAAACTAAAAGCCGAATAGGATGTCTATTTCCAGTTCGAAATTTCTAAAGCACTTACTGTTTTGTACTCTTAGCGGTACTAAAGTGAGCGATAAATTTCTCGAATTGACTTAGCGAGTTCACTTAAACTCTGTCACTTAGTTTTGACAAGTTGATTCACTTAAGTCGTTTCCTCTGTGACAAATTTTGCGGGAAGTTTTAACCGTGGGTCGATACGTATTACTTATTTATAGGGACTATTTTATAAACTGACGACCTTCATCATACTCTGACAGTTGTTAAAAAAAAAATACTTTTTATGTAGCTACAAAGGTATTTTCGGATTTTTTCTAAATATTTATATTGGAGAAGGTTTTGACTGGAGTTATCTATAAGATCAAGTTCAAACTGATTTAAATGCATATTAGGACCTAAAGTTATAATTTATATTTAACACTTTGAACGCCGTGGTGGCCACCGGTGAGCGACACTATACTTTCCATATGGGCTGACGCCGATTCGCGATTTCGACAAATTTTACACATTATATTTTATTGGCTCATACGGTTTAAAATAGTCAAAAACCCCACTCTAAATAATTATTTCTTATTACTATCCAAAGAATTAACGAAATAATTGCTGCCGTACACTGGTGACCACCACGGCGCACGCCGTAGAAAATCTGCATTTCGTTCGCGTGGGGCCGCGGGGGTCGGGGCGCCGGCCACACCCCGCGCCCTCCGGGATTCCCGGAAGCACTGCGTGCGCTAGACACGCGCCATTAGAGAGCAATCGCATGCAAGGTCACGCGCATTGTTTATATTTCATAATATTACATAATTATTTTGGATTGTTTTAGTGAAAGTTTTACCCTGGTTAAATCTAAAGTGAATAAACTGTATCCTGCCTGACTCTAAGGAAAAGTGTGGTGTGAATCATGGATGATTTTGAAGACTTTGAAATAACAGATGACGATTTGACGCAGATTGATAATATTGAAATTTCCTTGCTCAATAGTAGCTTTCAGCTAAGTTCGGAGTCTGAGAAAGAGTATGACTTACAACCACCTTTACGAAAGCGACGTCGACGAGTTCTGTCCATTACTGACACGAGCGACATTGAACTTGAAAATGCCGTGCCAAGTACTTCTGGTCACACCGCGTCGCTTCCTGCATCATCTACCATATGGCACCAATCAAAAGGTAATCAGCGTCGGATTATCCCGTACACTGAATTCCCAGGATTAGATCCACGACTTGTAAGAGAAATGGTCGGTAAGACCCCAGCAAATTTCTATCATCTTTTAGTACCAGACGAAGTATTTGAAATTGTGGCGGATTATACGAATAGCTTTGCTATCAATAAAGTCACAGGGTCTGGCGCAGCATCTAAATCTGCGCGAATTCGCCAGTGGAAACCAACATCCGCAGCAGAGATGAAACGATTTTTCGGATTGATTATTTTCATGGGGATCGTAAAATTACCCAAAATATCCGACTGTTGGTCAAAAGATCCTGTACTTGAACAGAATTTTCCTCGAACAGTAATGAGTCGAAACCGATTTGAGCTGCTGTTGCAAATTCTGCACTTTTCTCAGCAGATGAAGACAATAAATCTAATAGATTACACAGGATTGAGAAATTGCTCGAAGTTGTGAACAGGAACTTCCAAAAAAACTACACCCATTCCGAAGAGATCTGCATAGATGAAAGCGTGGTGCCTTTTCGCGGGCGAATCATTTTTCGACAGTACAACAAAGAAAAAAGGCATAAATATGGTATAAAGGAGTTCAAGTTATGTACCATTCCTGGATATACATACAAAATAAATGTATACGCAGGAAAGAACAACGACGAAGTCAATACTACACCGTTGAACGTCGTTATGTCTCTATGCAGCGATCTTTTATACAAGGGACATACACTAGTGACCGACAACTGGTACACCAGTATAGATCTTGCCAAAAAACTTCTGGATGCAGAGACTCATCTCGTAGGCACGATTCGGAAGAACCGAAAGCATCTGCCAAAGGATGTAGTTAATGCTAAACTGAAGCGAGGCCAATTCGTGGCAAAGGAAAGCAGTGAGAGCATAACTGTAATGAAGTGGAAGGATAAAAGAAACGTTTTATTGCTATCCACAAAACACTCAGTGCGATTCCAGAATTTCCGAAAACGCGACAGAACTGTTTCCAAACCAAAAATAGTCATTGACTATAACGACGCTAAAGGGGCTCTAGATATGTCAGATCAGATGGCTGCTTACTCAACTCCACTGAGGAAATCGATAAAATAGTACAAGAAGTATGCAATCAACCTTCTCCTGAACACAGCAATGGTCAATGCAGTGGTCTTGTATCAAAGCGTCACTGGCAAGAAAATACAAATGGCAGACTTTCGGCTAGAATTACTGAAGTCGTTTTGCAGCCAACAAAATGTTCCAGTTGCAAGACCTAGAAGAATGGCACACAAACTGCAACAAAAAGAAGGGCAAGCCAAAACAAGCAGGCGAACATGTGTGAATTGCTACAAAATTAATGTAGCTACTTACGGCAGAAAGTTGGCCAAAAACAAGACTAAGAAGGTGAGAACGTTTTGTCCACAATGCCCAGAGAAAACTTTTCTCTGCATATCTTGCTTTAATGTCATAGACCAATTTTTTAGCCTCAAAGAAGAGAATTATGTTTGTTAACACTGATTTCATTTATGTGCCAAATATTCATGACAAAGTTTTTAAATTCGTAGTAATTTTTTGAGAAGTTTTTTAAGTTTTTTCGAAGTTTGTTTTTTTATTTTTTACTAAGTTCAAAAATAAGTGATTGCCTAACGTATAATAAAACGTTATTAAAAATTTTCTAATAAAACATATATTTTTTTTAACCTTCTTTTATTTTAAAACCACATCTTGTGTACTTAGCCAAAAAATCAACAAAGGCTTTTTTTATACCTATAGTGTCGAAACGAGCTAGCATGCGTAAACTGTTCTCCAGGGCCGCGCCGGGCACGCTCAATATAGTTTTGTACCGGCACTGTGTCCTCCAGCGAGAAAAATGAGTTCAAACACGAAGCCGTCGCGCGGCCACCGGTGAGCCCCACGGTCTGAACGGGTAGTATTGCTGTCGCTCACCGGTGAGCCCCATGGCCCAAACGGAACATCACCAAATTTGAATCGGCGTTTAATGTGTTAACTTTGTAAGTAAGTACGAACTTAATACTACTTAAAAGTCGATATTTTTTAATCTTTATCATCAAGTCGACTGGCAACACTGTTACTTAAAAATGTAGACCTAAGGGAGATAAATAATAGATTTAAGAAAACAAATGCTAATCGAGTTCTATTATTCTATTATTATTATACTACGGGATTAATCAGGAAAATACGAGATAAATAAATACTTCATTATCCCGGCATTTCAACCGTATTTTCAGTGTTAGAAATCGCGAAAGTAAACGAATAAAATTAAAAGTGGGGCACCAAAACTATATGGTTCGATCAGGTTTAAAATAATAATTATAATAGCTTGCTGTACCTTTGGCATAACAGCTCAAAAATAACTAGGTATAGCCGTATATTTGTCAGGAAATAGCATTTGTGAAAAATGTTTTTCCATTTACGCCCCACGGAAACGTTAAGCCATTTTTCATACATTTTACTATCGAACATGCAGGATTTTGTTTACTAGAAGTACCTGTAGTAGGACTAGCACAAACTTTGCAGAAAACCTCTTTGCCGTAATTCGATACCGAATGTATGGTAATCTTCAGTATTTATAATTTTCACAGAGGTTGTCGCTGTGCACTTCTGAGTATATTTTTGTGCTAGCTTAGCAGATCAGAATAGTGACTTTATTATCTTCGTATGCCTTCCCGCGGTAAGTCCACTGTTGGGCATAGGTATTGGTATTTCCTATAGGGTTTCCAATGAGAGATTGAAAGCGGTATTCTAAATTACTTTGAATGCAGCGTGTTCATTAGGTTGTCTCTCGATCATGTTGACATATTCCCCTACGCTTGCCAGATCCCGATCCCAATTCGCGAATTTCACAACCCTGTCGGTGACCTACATACAAAAAAAGCATCGCAAGCACACATCAGTCAATTCAAAATGCTAAAGGCATACTTTCGCATGCACCATTAAATAAAGGAACAAAAAGGGAAAAGCTTTCAATTTCCTGACCGTACGTCCATCCGTGCGTTATCACTACATAAAGTACGGTTCGCAAAAACTGTACCAATAAATCAGGTAATTTTTCATTTTGTCCGTAAACATCGTTAGCTTTTAAATTATGGCGATGGAAGATATTATGTCCTCATAATTTGAATTTGCAAATGAATAATTCAAGTTAAAACTTGGGGGCTTTTTGATAAGGTAACAAGTTTTACATAGTCACAGGGGAAGGCGACTTCGGTTGGATTTATTTAATAATGATAAAATATATCAATTACAGAGGCATAACCAATTAAAAATAAAATGTGGTGTTTATAAGTATTATGTATTTAAAGTGCTAATAACGTTAACGTGTACCAAGACGGTACCGTAAGTCAAACAGTAAGTTATTTTTATTAGGTTATTAGCGTTGTGAGCATTGATGGCGATGCTATCATAAATCAGACCGTGGTAGTACATCTAAAGTCGAATTCAAAACCATTCAAAAGTCGAACTTTCTGGTTTAGACCTTAGGTTTAGGCTACCAAATGAAGATGGATGACCTTTCCCTGCCTTTACGACACCGCTGAATACCAAGGGCACATTACGTCTAGAATCGCTTGAATATAACTATGTACATATCTAATCTAGAAATAGCTTTTGACAGTCGCCTGCCGTCAAAGCAATTCTAGACCCACGTATGTAACAATATTAAGCAACATTTTCGCGTAGACATGAAAGCACGGCTCACACATTTAAGTGAAAGCCCTTTCATCCCTGCAGCTCGGGGCTGTTTGTCCCTGGCTACAGATAAGCTTTGCGTCCATTGTCGATGTGTCTGTAAGAAAAATATGGTTGTTTGGTATGGATGATGGAAAGCAAATAAGGATGGGTTTTTTTACAATTGTTTTCTTATCGTTACATATCGTTTGGCTATTTTGAGTGGCCATGACGGTCGCATGATTTGGTTTTGCCATAATGGCTACGGTTGATAATTATTATGATAAATATTATATTTTTCGCCATCACGTTTTATTTCTTTTTCTCGGTCAGACTTGATACAGCGCGGGCAGCGATATTCTACAAACTTTTATATTTATAAAAGTTGGTAGAATATGTATTTTTTAGTTCTTCGCGCTTTGGTTCTACGCAGTCACCAGAATGCGTCCTAAAGTGCTGTTTTACAGTTTTAGTTTAAAATAAAAACGATAATCAAGTCTTAATTCACATTTCAGCCAAATCATTTCAAATAACCAAATAAACAACTAGTTATGACTAGTACATTTGTGAAACATTCGTCGCCAAAATAGCAACGAAAAAAGCATTTTGTAAGGCAGTTCTCCGTTTATGAACCAGTAATAAGAATGTTCATTATAATTTCAGTTCCGACGCGACAGATACCTAAAAGAAAATTAAACAGTGCCACACTATTATAGTTAAGCCTCAATCAAAATTAAATAATTCGGTAATTCCTATCAATTAACAAGCAAATTACACGTAGATTAGTTGAATTCATTTACTATTAATTATTCTAAAACCGCATATCCCTTGTTTAAACTGTTTAGTTTTCTGGATTAAGCTATATGTATCACAATTATTCTATCGTCAAATTAACGTAATAACTAAATGCAATAACGTTTTAATGACGCCATCAGATCAAATGGCTGAACTAAATTGATAGGGCCATCAAATTTAGTCGACTATAAATTGAAGACAGACTCAACCTTGGAACATAAAGTTGTCGAATACAGATGTTGCTTCCAATTTAATGGACATTTATTCAAATTTTCATTTGGTTTTCGTGGTGGAGGATGTCGGCAAGTTCAACTATTGTTAAATAATATACCTAATTAAAAAACCCCCGACACAAAAATATTTGACAACAAACTTTCAATTGACAACCATTTTGGGCACATTTGTAGAATTTTGGTTCTTCCATCCCCACTTTAACCCACCATAACTCTTAAACGGCTCAATCGATTTTTATAAAACATAGCTAAGAACACTCTCGACACTCTCCTTTCATCCAAAAAAAAACTAAACTGAAATCGGTTCAGTGGTTCGGGCGCTATGATGCCACAGACATACAGACAGACAGACAGACACACAGACAGACAAACAGACACGTCAAACTTATAACACCCCTCTTTTGCGTCGGGGGTTAAAAACCTCAAAGAACGTTTTTTAGAAGTAGGTAGGTACATGGTTAGTAAATGTGCACTAAGGTAAACCCACGATAAACATACGATGTACCTAATTGCTCTATTTCTAGCTTTAAAACTTCTGTCAGTAATCATGGTCTAATTCTATGATTGTTAGAGAAAACAAACACTAAAACATTATAATAAATAAGGTGCGTTGATCCTTCTTAAAAATGAGGAATCTGTTCACTCTTGAATCTATTCGGCAGACGCAAACAATAACTACCAACCCGTAGTTTATCCTACTACATGCCAATCAATCAAAAGGTCCCTTTCTGAACCAGTCTCTAACTGTTGATTAAACATCGGCCCTATTACCCGTCCCTGGAATAACATCCCTAGCCAGATACTTGGAATTATAATTGTAAATGAGGTAGTTATGAAGTCGTCCCGTATGCATCCCGTATGAGTTTTCCGGTTCGCTGGCCTCGTATCCGGAATCAACAGTCAAATCGTTATACAAATAAATTCATAAATATTTTTGTATGTCATTTTAGTTACGCTTGTGGTTCTGCTTGTTTTTAGGGTTCCGTACCCAAACGGTAAAAACGGGACCCAATTCCTAAGACTCCGCTGTCCGTCCGTCTATTCGTCTGTCTGTCACCAAGCTGTATCTCATGAACCTAGATAGCTAGGCAGCTGAAATTTTCACAGATGATGTATTTCTGTTGCCGCTATAACAACAAATACTAAAACAGGATAAAATAAATATTGAAGGGGGCTCCCATACAACAAACGTAATTTTTTTGCTGTTTTTTGCTCCATATTAATAACGGCAACAGGTAGACGCTTGAAATGGGGCTAAAGGGGTTCCAATAGAATATGGAACCCTTCGTACGCGAGTCCAACTCGCACTTGGCCTATTTTTTTCTTTATTCTTGGCATCACATGATTCGTGCGTTCGTCACTGGCAATTTTTCAGTAAGTAGTTAACAAGTTTTTCAATTGTTCCTATCAAACATGATAAAATTGAGCAGGTTATTTATTCTATATTTTTGACGTGTCTTGAACTAGACTTCTGTCGAATAAAAGATTTCACCTATACAACCGACTATTTCATGATTTCACCTTTCGATAAATTAACACAAATTCCATTGTGCCGTTCAATCTCTCAAACTAAAACCATACAAAAGTTCCCTTTGCCGTAAGCTGCAAGATGAAAACAAGCTCGCCTGATGAAGTCGGGTGGAACGAACAAAATTCGGGCATGAAAGAAATTTTCGGCAGAAGTTTCGTCGCCAAATGAATCTGGTTAAAAGATCGGAGACAACAAGTTAAGTGGAAGCGCGGAATCCTTGCCTCAATTTTACGCAGACTTCACTCGGCAAACAATATTTTCATTTATTTTATGAGCAGCTCTGCTAAGGATAACCTAAGTTTGCTTGGCGGGATTATCTTGCACTTGGGTTAAAATGGGAATTTTAAAGAGGAACTGAATGAAACTAAGTGGCTACATAATAAAGAAGTAGTTAGATAGTTCAATATACTTTACTCTAAAAATAACAGTAAGTATGTTCCGCTAGAAATGTAGAGAAAAAGGAGTCAAGCTGGAAACAAACTATCGGATGCCGCTGACGGACGCGGCTGACGGTCGCGACTTAGACTTGACGACTTATCTAGATAATGAACTGAGTTGTGCAAACTATCGGACCTAAGTTGCGGACGTCACCTTGGGCTGACCTTGAGCGTTCGGACGTCCGAGAGAGATCTGGCACGCCGGATCTTCTATCAAATATACGGGTATATTTGATCGAAGCGCCGGATGTTTTATAAGACTGTGCACACTGCTAAGTCGCGACCGTCAGCCGCGTCCGTCAGCCGCATCCGATAGTTTGTTTCCAGCTTCATTGTATGTAACATCGTTAGCCAAAACTCATTTAAAATCGAAGACAGAGACGACAAGTCTACGTTTAAAATGATAGTAGGTAAGTAAGTTGATTGACAGTTCAAAATTAGAGTTGCCCTCATAAACTTTCGCTTTACAGCAAAAAGCTATATGTAGCTTTATACTGTTAACTAATTTGTCTCTCCTCTTTATTTAGAAACGTCGCTCAACCAAAGTTTTTAACCAAAACGGTTGAGTAGTTTCAAATATAATCTCTCAGCAAGATTGCCCGAGTTTAGATAATTTAATAAAATCAAAGACAGAAGTTGTGACAACCTTCATTATTAACTTTTAATACCAATTTCATTGTGAGAATTTCGAGATCGTCTCGCGAACCTTTAACTTGGGCATATTTCTATACAACTTTTTGGGTCCAAGAATTAATAAAACGTTTTTATGAAAAAGAAACAAATTATTATCTTGGCTAAGCTTATTATTTTCATTGTCTTTTATTTTTTGTGCTTTAGAAACATTTAGTAATATTTTGCTAGATATTTTTATAGTGTTGGCAGGGTATGAAAAGAAAACACTATTTCATTTTTGTAATATCATTAATAAATTTCTTGATAGATACTGGTATTACGCCGCGGGCTATTTTCGTAATTACGACTAGCATAATAGATTTCTTAATAAAATTAAGTTATTGCAATAGAAACGAAAACTTTATTCCAACTTGTGAAACATTGGTTCGGTTTGCATTTTTTGTGAAATATTTGTTATTTAGTACCCATAATAATAGCCCAATATACGAAAACTCATTTAATGCCTAAGATAATATTTAATTTTGATCACTTGACTTGACCTTTTATTTTTGAAAAAAGTTATCCAGAATTTTTTCCGAATGTTTTGACTTTTAAGTGAGAAACGTTAGCCTGGTCACATAAGGAGTCTAAAACATTCGGATACATTAGTGTTTTAGGTACTATGGCCAAAGATATTTCTTGCTTTTCTGCTCAGCCATATAAACTTGAGTAGCAACAGAAAAAGTCGCTTCACAGAACAAGTAATACAATAAAACAAATAAAAAATAAGGTCTCATGATGATAACGAAAACAAATGATGGTAGATACTCTAACGCCCGAGCGCATTATGTCTGGAATATTGTATCACTCTAATCAAATTTACTGAGTGAGTATTGTTTTGTTAGCACAGTCACTAATCAGTCTGATCGGCAGTAATGGATTAACTACGTCGAATTTCATAGAATGACATATTAGATCATTTATAAATAGATCCCTCCCCATTACGTATTATATTAAGCTATCTTCGTAAACGTCTATTAGGTGCTTGTCTGTGGAGCACGAAGTATACTTTAAGATATTTTAAAAAAGAATGGAAATAAAGTAACTTGTGTAAAAATTAGGTCCCTACAATCCTATTTCGGCACAAAGTAGTTAGTAAGTAATTCACTAGTACTATAGTACTAATTATATTTTCTAACCAAGAACATAGCCTAAAACTTGGATCATAAGTAGCGACCTTTAAATAACTAGGCAGGTATGTGTGTTCCATTATTTAAGGGCTCTTTAAATATTGGTCAGGTTTTATTGTATGTGCATTATATAATTATGCATGTAACCACGTAAACTCTTTTAATTTTATTTTACTGATCTTATTCAGGCACCTGAATAATAAAACAACGGAAACTTGGTACTTACCTTAAGTATATATCAGGCTATAAGAACTTTCATCGTAGTCGCAGTATCTGTAGCTATGTCGGACTCAATTTTATTACGAGCTTTGTCGTGTTTACATACCAAAAAAGTCATTAGGAAGTCCACTGATTAATAATCAAGGTTACCATGTCAAGCACGATAATCCACAATAATAATCAAGGTATCGATTGTGGCAAAGCCATTTGTGGTGCTGGCAATCGGCATTGTTGTGTATAATAACTTTATGTTCAACAAAAGCTGTTTAGGTCTAGAGAAATAAATTAGACTGAACAAACAAAACAATGCATGCCAATAACAATTGATAGATTTATGCAATGGGTAGGTTATTAGTAATTGCATCATTAGAGTTTTTTTCAATTCAAGAAAGTAAGTTATCGATATTTTTCTGTCGATAATACAATTGTAATTAGACTATACAATACTTGTCTGTCGATAATACAATTGAATTTGCAACTGAAGAAAGTAAAAATTTCGTCTCGAAATATTTATTTGGTAAATACATCGGGAGAATATTTTTGTGGTACGGAAAGTTTTTTCTTAAAACCTTTTCCCCGAAATCAGAACAGAGTCACTTTTGATGAAACGTTTTCTGATTTATTATCTTTTTCTATTTAAATAATATTATAAGTAGGCGTACCTACTATTTGGATTAAAATTTTGACATTTTTTTAATTGATATTAGTATATCGGTGTAAATAAGTAACTAATTCAATAGGTGTAACGTGTAGGGTTTGGCTTTATTGATTCGAATAATCCTACGGATTAGTCAATGACCTGCAATTATTATTATGTAATTTATCTTTATATTGTCTTTGAAAAAGTAAACAGGAAATTCTTCTATCACGGTAGGTACTTTTCTCCGAATTCTAGTCTTTAATATGTTATACCCATACGTTTAGCTAAATTATACCGCGCCGTCTGTTAAAATATTACAGCTCAGGTGTCAAATTAATTTCACGCGAGCTTTTGTTGCTAAAACCTGAAGGATTTATGTCATCGGCTCAGCAGGTCGCGCCGAGTCCCGTCTATCATGGAGATTGCGTAAATCACGGAACACGTGAAGTATGTATCGTTACTGAATTTATGTAAAACAACCTACGTTTTGTGTGCTATTTTTCCTCTATAAATTTAGTCGACTCTACTTGTGCTTTTCTCTCCACTTGTCCGTTCATGAATGAAGACTGATAGTAAGCTTCTGGAACTAGTTAAATAATACCTTGTTGTAAAATTGCAAGCCTGAGCTGCTCTATATTTATTACTGTCTAAGTGTACAATTTTGAGTTCTATTTCCATAAAAAGAAGAGAATAAGATTTTTGTCGCACAATCCAGATTACTCGTAGTATTCGACTTGTTTAATTATGTGCCCATTTACCTACGTAACAAAGAGGGCGTTGTATGACACCTTATAAAGGGCATGAAAGCTGTATTTTCCCCGTATAAAAGCTATTTCGCGTATTATCACATAAACTAATCCGAGAATGTCTGTCACCCACGCAGACAACACTACGTTATGCCCAGTTTATGATCACACCTTGGATTATCTCTAAACGCAAGACAAGTCTTCATGTTGCAAAAAAAAACAGGGATTTTTGCACATTAAGCTAAGTCGCGAGTCCCTTTATCTATCTACATATAATTTATGGTTATTCATAAGAGACCAGCTTCACCGAAAATTTTTGATTGTAGTGTTGCACAATATTTTTCTCAATGAGACGTTGCAGTTGAGTCTACTTTTGGCCTAAAATTTCGCTGGATACAAGCTACAATTCGAACCAATCTTCATGTACACACTGTTGCGTGAAGGTTGCTAAAAGTATCGTAGATGAAAGCTATACCAGTGATGTATCTTTCTCTGTATTTGTTCATCATATGCTCACTCATTTTGTTATTCCATTACGTTTTTTGTGAGTGCGTATACATATTCTAAAAGGCGCAAAAGGTATGACGAGCGGAGATATTATAAAGCAAACAGTTTTCGTGGAAAACTAGGTATTTTTTTTATCAACCTACAACTGTATTAAAATAACAATTACCTACAAAAGACTACGCAGAGCACTCTAAAAAAATGTACATTATTTTAACGTAGGTATGCTTAGGAATTCGGCCGGTTTAAAGGTTTATCAGTTCGGATACAGTTTCGTAGTATTTATCTGACAATCACAAACGCTCCAGCAAATAAGTAAGGTATTGTGGTGCCAACAGGTCGGCCCGACGTCATCCATCTCACCGCAGCCTGACATAAACCCGGGAGGTGTCCGCTGGATGCAAGGGAAATGGCAAATATCCGGCACCGAGCACTTGCTTTGCAAACCGTTTACTGCGATGAGATGAAATGCATCGCAACCATCGATACCTACGTGGGAACTATTATTCATCGATACCTACATTGAAGGAATAGATGGAGCACCTAACTAAGAAGCCACCTAACTAACGCATCAACCGTGCCAAGCCAAAAAATTATATCCCTGACTTTTAAACGTCAAATTAATACAATTTTAGTACTTAGTTTAATTCAATAATCTATGTTTCTACTTTTCATATAAAATCTGTGAGTGTGAAATAAATAATTAAACCTACTTATTATCACCGTCGAATCAATTTCATTCAATTCAAAATTGTTAATTGAGTAGGTAGGTAAATTTACGCGACCGGAATAAAAGTTTCAATTACAAAATTAATTCAAACGATTCACTAATGAATCCGTAATCGGGACAAACTCAATTTGAAATCAATCCGCACCCTTTGAAGCTTTTGCAACAGATATCCGACGTTCAACAGGTATTAAACTTCTGGCCAAAAGACCAGTGTCGTTCTTTTCTTTTTTAACTGTTTTATTACAAAGTGTTGAAATGGACGGACGCCACGGCGAGATGGGGCATTTGACATTGGCACAAAACAAGCGGCACTAGCTCGGATTGAAGTTTTTTCGACTGAAATAAAAGATAGAATCGGCCAAGTACGAGTCGGACTCGCGCACGGAGGGTTCCGTACTGTATGGGAGCCCCTTAAATATTTATTTTATTTTAATTGTATTATTTACTATTGAAGTGAATATGAAACTAAATATTCTGTGAAAATTTCAAGCATCTACCTGTTACCATTATTAATATAGAGCGAAAAACGTCTAAAATTTCAGGTTTGTTGTATGGGAGCCCTCCTTAAATATTTACTTTATTTTGTTTTTAGTAAGTATTTGTTGTTATAACGGCAACAGAAATACATCACCTGTGAAAATTTCAGCTGCCTAGCTATCATGGTTCATGAGATACAGCCCGGTGACAGACAGACAGACGGACAGACGGACATCGAAGTCTTAGTAATACGGAACGGAAAAGTACGGAACCCTAAAAAACGAAGGTTTGGGATTGAACTTTTACACGTTCCACACACACACAGACATATGTGACTTAAAAGTTATTTAAAGTTTAAAAATTGGTAGGAGCTGGCAGCTTCTTTTTTTGTTGTACTTAGTAGACACAGAGAACTTTGTACTCGTAACTCATAGCTTAGTTTTTTTGATTTACACGGTTAGTTATAATATAACCAAGGGTTTTAATTTAAAGCTGTAAACATTTTAAATAGCACGCTTTGAGACACATTTGTTATAGTCAAACCGCTAAACTCAGACTTCGCCTGCGCGGTACAGGGGCGCCGGGGGAGACGACACAGGGGACTGAGACAGGCGCGGGCAGCGGGTCCCCGGCGCCCGCACCTGTCTCAGTCCTCTTTGTCGTCTACCCCCGCGCCCCCGTACCCGCGCAGGCGAAGTCTGAGTTTAGCGGTTTGACTATAGTATATATTACATATTTAGAGAATTAATAACTTCGTAATATTTTAATCTCCTCAAACTTACGGTTCTAGCAAACTATGCCGGCACAACTGTGGAATAACATGCTACCATTTATCGCATATCAAAACGAACAAAAGAATCCTCCCTAACCCTAAAGGAGCTAGTTATAAACCTTACAAAAAATGGCCCCACTAAAAACTTTCACAAAAACATTTAAACGCCGGACGTAGAAAGCAGACGCGCGGACGCGTGGCCGTGATTAGTCAAGCGTGTCCCATACAGTTCATTAATCAAAAGGTGATTTATCGCGAAAGGGTGTGTTCGCATTGTCTAAGCGGGCTGGAGGGATGCGGGACCGCGACCCGAAAAAATTGAAGCGAAACAAAAGTTAGGTGGAAAAAGTTTGCGGACGGAAAGATGACGGCGTCACCGAATGTCTGGGTGAAAGTTAAATGTCGCTCGAAAAATATTATGAATTTTTGAAACCTACGCAGCTTTTTTATTTATCTTGTGTAGCTTGATAGGGAGACGTTTATTATTCAACATTTGGGACTCAAATATTAAAATGAACATTCCGAGAATCCATCTTTTTAAGTTATGTTGAAGTGCGTCATCATTTTTGTCATTTCAAGCGTAACTCATATTCTGTTTAATTAATGTATAGGGATTTTAAATTAGACCAGTTGAAAGTTACCATACATACGCATTCATTTTGACATTTCAACCTCATTTACATGAAAATTATCGTATCAAATCTTCAATGAATCAAGCACGACATACGTTACAGCAACAAACTAAATAGTCAGAAATGAAGATGTAAAGCCGTACAGGAACATTCTGGATGCGGTCCCAGGACTGTTTTGCGGGCGCGCCAACCGCAAGCATGCCCTGACGTCCGCACCGCCCATTCCTAATAAAGTTTTTGCTGGCTCAAATCCCACTGTTGTTCTTTAGGCGATTACTGTAGACTGTACTTGGGACATTGTTTTGTTGAATTAAGTTGCAAAATCAAGATATTTCGTACTGCAAACAGTAACTAGTAAATAATGGAACTCTCACAGTTGTAACTTTCAGGATTGTCTGTTATTTATTACAAAGTAGAAACGAAACGTTTTATTAATTCTAGGCAGCAAGTTACCATGATTTCTTAATATAAATATTACATGCTTAGGCTTACGTTCAAACAAAATTTTGAAACCTGTCTACGTAATGTAGGTAGCATAATAAATAGCCACAGTAATGATATCTAACATTACCGTGAAATAGCTTTGTAATTTGACTGAATGATTTTTAAATTTTATTTTATTTTAATTATTTTTGATTTTTTTATGACGACGTTGATACTAAATCATTTTTAGTTTTTAGATTATTTTATGTTAGAGTATTGTAATTTGGTGAATATGTAAATTTGTACCTAGTAAATATTATGTTATCGAAAACCTTTGTAAAAAGACGATTCTAAGCGCATTTCCATACATCCAAAGAATAAAGAAAATTTTGTTTTTGATTTTTTGCTACAAGCATTTCCTTCTATTAAACTTTAGCTTATAATTTCCAAATAGAAAATAAAACAAGTAAAAAGCTTCAGAGATAAAAAATACACAAAGGAAAAACATGCCGTCCCGTTTTTATACCTGTCTTTCACTTGATGGGACACTTTGAAAGTAGATCGATCGTAAAATGGGATTCCGAGGGTCTTTACATAACAAATTCGTGTCAAAAATTAATTAAGTCCATCAAGCGACGAATGGGCGTAGGTGCTAAAGCTATTAAGGTGTGTGCTCCGCTTTAAATTAAGGGTTCGTCACCGTCCGCGTCGTCGAAACGTTAACGACTATGCTTTAAATTAAATAAACATAGGATATACTTACTTAACGACCCAGGAACTCGGCATTGGCTGCCTAGTGCCTCTATTAAGCTCCGGCGCATTACCTAAATGTAGGTTAATTATTCAAGCAGTTATACCTTTAACAAGCATCTGCTGAGCATTATATACCTACTCAATCGAAGCTTAGATAATATAATAAATTGGGTATGTGTCTAGGTGTAACTGGACCGTGGAAAATAATGTCTAGCCTATTTTTTTTACACTTTTTAGTAGGTATCGCAGGACCCAGCCTACTATGGCAAGAAATGCTATAACAGAGGAAGACTTAGCGAACATACAAAAATGAGTAAGTACTACCTTATTACTGAGTGCTGAAGTTGGAATTACAGTAGAGAGATCTCAATTTAGCTAGAATAGTAATGTATAACATCTCAAATCCACATACTAAAATTAAGCCTCCGTTCTCAAGACGCCGTCAAGAATTATTTCGATTCGATTGAGTCAAAATCTAGTCCCTGGTGAAGTATTCTTGCACACTAGAAAATATATCTGCGGTTTCAATTTTTCCAGAATATACTTTTAAATCTGTTCATATTAATAATCATTTGGCTCTACCAATAAATATAATATGTATACCCAATCTACAGTATTCCGCCTATTTTAATTTAGCCTTAGGTATCGCTTTTCTAAAGATTTTTTTCGCATAGCCACCATAATGTTTGCAACATCCATCTAAAATGTACCCCCATACATTACACAAACAAATTTGTTGTTCTACGCCAGGTTTATCAATATTTACCGGTTGTAATTTAATAAATGTTTCCGAATTTTTTTCGGAACAAACAACCATAAATTAAACGCTCGTTTGCACCCGGCCTTAGACTCAAAATGAATTTGATGCAGATAATATTGTTCAAACAGATCAGAGAGGTTGGATTCAAGCTTTCTAAAAAGTAGATATAGCATGTGAAGTAAAAAAGGTTTTACCTGTTTAGGAAAAACGATAGTTTAATATACAGGGTTATTTCTAATCAATTAGCATTCTTTTAGGGGCTTATTCTGTCCATCAAAAATAACAACTTTTGTTCTGCGACTTTTGTCAGAACTCATAAAAAAAATCAGCTGTTCCATACATTTTGTCGCGGGTGAACGATATTTTTCTATGGAACAACATTTTTTTTAGTTATGATAAAAGTTGCAGAACAATAGTTGTTAGTTTTGATGTACAGAATAAGCCCCTAAAAGGATGCTAATTGATTAGAAATAACCCTATATAAGTAGCACAACTACGCACTTGGTAGCCAATTTTAAATTACCTACAAAAGTATTATTGCGAACCATCCTTAAATGAGGATAGGTATAATACAGAGGACTAAATTGTATTATAGTTTACTATATTACATGTATTAAAATACAAAATGATTGGTGCGCATAATGCTAAACATTAAGTTACGTAGTATTGTACCTAATGTACCCTAACGATTTTTCAAACATTCTGGTGGGTGATTCTGTATGAAAACAAGCGCGTAACGTGCTCTTTATTTTTAAGAAATTCGTGTGAAAAATATTTATTTTTCGAATTACACTACTTTAACTCGATTTATAATTCATTTTATCTACACTAATGTTGTAACATTCTACTTATGTTTCCAATACTTGACTTATAATGACTACTGTTATAGCGCAGACAACAAAACACTCAATTTAAGCAATTTCACATGATGTTATAATATCTACATTGATATCGTAAAATCTCATTATAACATCGCGCGCTCGCTCCTGATTGGCCCTGCGCGCGCAGCTGCGCTCTCATTTGTTAGATTTTAATGGCGCCAAGTTCACTGTGACAATACACGTACGCGTGAATTTAATGTTTCGCAATATGTTTTTTTTTTTTTTTTTTTTATTAGTGAAGATAAAGTAGTGTATGCAACTGCATATAACACGGGTATTAAAACACTCGTTACTTCATTATATGACAGTTGCATAAACTACTATTAACGTAATTTTGTAATTTTACATTTATCAAACCTATCCAAACGAAATTCACGGAAATAAAATAAAAAATGCTTACCGCGTTACGTTACGTTTTGTCGATAGTGAATTTTTTTTAATGAAAATAAAATACAGGCCACTACTTAACGTAGGCAGACTGAGCCATTTATCAATTAGACTAATAACCACTTCAATATTTTAATTAATCGTTAATAACATAGAATGCTCAATAACTGCCGTGTAGGAAACCGGTGTTTGGGAACTACATAGTTTTCTTCCATAAGTAAAACCACATTTAAATATGTTAGTAGTATTGACTTGAAATCCTACTACTTGAAAAGGAAACATTCAGATGACCAAACTTAAGCCAAGTAGGACAACGAGCTATGCAGATGGCTATGCTCGGAGTCTCTATGCGAGATCGAATCAGGAATGAGGAGATACGTAGAAGACCCAAAGTTACCGACATAGCCCTGCTGATTGGCAAGTTGAAGTAGCAATGGGCAGGGCACATAGCGGGGAGGACTGATGACCGATGGGGTCGAAAAGTTCTCGAGTGGAGACCACGCACCGGCAAGCGCAGCGTAGGACGTCCACCCACAAGGTGGACGGATGACCTCATTGGAGGCCTATGTCCATCAGTGAACGTCCTATGGCTGATGGATGGATGGAAACTAAAGCCATAGGAAGCTCCATCAACTAAAAAGATAACTTGATGGAAGCCGTTTCCAATTGGTGCTATTGAACGCCAAACGGCTGAGATGATGATGATATGATTTGTAAAAATAGTAAACACTTTTCTATTATTAGCCGCACTTATGAAGTTTATATTTTAATTATGGTACCCACTTCCCTCAGACTTAATTTTCGTGTCAACTTCCCGCAAAGATTAAATATTAATAAGTAATTTTTAAGACGAGATGAGCTGTAAATTACGTCGTTCCCCTCGGAAACTCCTATGGGGACTTTTTATAACTTTGAGCGATCTCTCTTTTTTGCAAATTTATCTTTTGTTGACATAATACGTGAGTGACACGCTTATCACTTACTGCGCACATGCTGCTATTTGTATCTTATGATCCATGTTAAACACGCCTTTAAATAGGTTACACTTACGTCTTGTAGGTCTTTGATATCAAGTACTGCTAGCAGTGACATTTGTAATGTAGATAGGTAGGTATACTTTGGAATTAAAACCTAAAAGAGGTTTTTTTCTCCGCAATGTCCAGGCATAGATCATACCTCGCCTACAAGCACAGCCTACGTGTTTAATACTTAAGAAAGGTACAAAAAGAGATCATCAGATAGTAAAAGATTCTTGTGAATTTATGATTGACCTAAATGGGTACTAACGGCAAATTTTTAGAAAAAACTTTCCCTCAATTTTCAGGACTGGCTTGCGAATTGGTCTCTTAAATTGTGATCTCCCTTGAGAGTAGTGCCATTAAGGAGAGTGCGTTGGGAGCCGTAATGTCTATTCGGTTTAAGTCTCTACATTAAATACCTAAAAAATCGTCTGTATGTTAAAGTCGTCTGAAAGGATTTTTCAGATAGTTCAAAGGAATAAGCTGGAAAATAAACCTAATCTAATTTAATATTATACTCATATTCTAGGATTACACTCTTACTTTAACCATAAACTTAGTATATGCTTTAACTTATCATTATGGTCAAGTTTTACTATGGAATCAAGACCGAAATAACTAACATTTTGTCACGAATCGATGAACTATTTGTATGTAGGTAGGTACCATGATTTCGGGGTTGTACGATCAACGTTGATAGTAAGAATGAGTACAATGATAACCTGACTTGGCATGAATATGTTACGTCGCCGTCGTGTTAATTACGGTTTTAAAGTAGGTTGATATTTGAGATTAATAACAATTTATTATAGACTTTAAGTTTAATATTTTATCTTTCGCTCACTAACGGTAAATTAAGCACTAAACATTTAGATTAAATAGAACTACACAGGCGTATGTTATGTTTATTCAGTTTATTTGCTTCTGAGATATGAAAGTGTTGTAACTAGGTACTGCGAATCTTGTTTCATGACTAATTAGGACATAATTACTGAGGCAAAGATTACAGAGGTAATCTAGATGGAGCCACGTGTGGAATAAATTAGTATCTACCTACCTGAATATACACATACACACAGCAACATAATTTTTACTAAGTAGTAACTACATACATAGCATAGGTACTTGAAATACTAACAACTTTAACATATCAAGACGAACAAGTTTGAAGAGACCAACCTCGAAATCGGGGAAAAAAGATGTTCATCTCATCATGTCCCATCCATAAAAGTTGTTCATCAAGACTTGTACGTAGGTTACTCTGTGTAATATGGAGTAGGTACGAGTATTAGTTCAACAGTCTAATGAATCATCTTATGGTCACGAATTCACGAGCCCAGTTTCCAGTCTAGGTGAATAAGCCACCACATGGACGGGCGCTTTTACATTAATCATTCCAAG
The DNA here is from genome assembly GCA_964007245.1 of Hypomecis atomaria. Classification (NCBI taxonomy): domain Eukaryota; kingdom Metazoa; phylum Arthropoda; class Insecta; order Lepidoptera; family Geometridae; genus Hypomecis; species Hypomecis atomaria. Next base: position 5,439,787 of record OZ023295.1, on the reverse strand, counting down.
ATGGCTGCCCGCCGTGGATTCCTGTTACTTAGGATTAAGAGGAAGGATGGTCTGTAATTTTCCATACAAACGTATTACGCTGTTTTCTTCCTGGAAAATACTTTTAGAGCTTCAATTTTTTGTCATAAAATTAAATTTAGCTGTTTAGACTCCCCTGTCTTTTCTTTTTCTTGATAAACTAATTATCAGGCAAAATATGACCCGTCAAAATCACAAAAAAATTCACCATTATTACAGACGTCTTTAGAGACCTACCAGAAGAGACTAAATAATATCTAACGAAATATAAAATGACAGAATCATGAACACATATTTCTTTTAAATTTTGACATAAAAAAATACTTGATTGATCTAGTTTTTGAAGAAGAAAACAGCGTAATACGAAACGTTGTCTCGCCATGTTTTTTGTAGGTATAAATCGCTCTGAGCTGCAATTGTCCCTATCGCACGATGCGGGGGTAGGGTCGAGGTGAGGGAGGTTCAAACCTATACGTACACAAGCACTAGGGATGTAGTAATAGTCGATATTTTTGTCGATGCTGTAGTGACGTCCATCGATATCGATGTTTATTAAAAATATTAGTTATTTTTCAAATCCTGTGATTTGACCGTTGTATGTTTGTTACTTATGAAGAAAAGATTTTATGTATGGAATATAGACGTTTAGTTGCTGCGACATATTGCAGCGATTATACAGAATATCGTGCTGTATCCGCAGACATCTAAATGAGTTAGGCGCAGAATAACCAATTCTCATAATGCCACAGTAATCCGGGAATGCTCAATTCTACGAAAGAATAATTCTATGAATACCCAATTCTCAAAATGGCAACATAATTTTGATTAGGAATTTTCTAAAAAAAAAAATACAATTTAAATACATGTAAGGGCTTACCGGTACCTAAATCAACCTCCGTTTGCGAGTTAAGGACATTATAACTTTTACTATGGGACCGACCAGAGCTGAATCCGCGAGAAATATCAACTATACCATAAAAAAAAGTCCGTTGATAATGGACAAAGTGTATGGAACAGCTGGTTTTTTATCGCCAATGTGGAGTTAGTTGCTCCCATAGTAAAAGTTGTTCTTTTCAAAACTATTTACTTTGCCCTAAAGAGGTTGTGCTTTAATTACCGGTGTTTTTTTTTTAAATGAAAATGTGTTTTTAGGGTTCCGTACCCAAAGGGAAAAACGGGACTCCATTACTAAGACTTCGATATACGTCTGTCCGTCTGTCTGTCACTGGGCTGTATCTCATGAACCATGACAGCTAGGCAGCTGAAATTTTCACAGATAACATGTTTTGGTTGCCGCTATTACAACAAATACTAAAAACAAAATAAAATAAATATTTAAGGGGGCTCCCATACAACAAACCTGAATTTTTTAGACGTTTTTCGCTCTATATTAATAACGGTACCAGGTAGATGCATGAAATGTTCACAGAATATTTAGTTTTATATTCCCTTCAATAATAAATAATAAAATTAAAATAAAATAAATATTTAAAGGGGGCTCCCATACAGTACGGAAGACGCGCGAGTCTGACTCGTACTTGGCCGGTTTTTTCTATTTGAAATTATTTTGCCATTTTGAGAATTGAGCATTCTTAGAATTGGCCATTGTGAGAATTGGGCATTTATAGAATTGGGCATTCGCAAAATTGAGCATTATTAAAACTATGTGCCATTATTAGAATTCTGCGCCTAAAGCGAAATAATAGTTCTAATCAGGAAAATCACGTGCTCTCTAAAATCGTGTAATAACTGTAACGTATAAATATAATTATCCTTAGTCCACTTACCTATACGAAAAACGTTCTATTAAATTATCAAAGACACAACATTAAATAATTAAAAAACACATAATCAGTCACATTACAAATACAACAAAATAAATAAATCTATATCTAATAAAATAATAAGTTCTATGCTGTGCTTGCCAGTATAGGTAGCGCCACACAAGTCGGCGGATGAGATGTAAGACGCAGATGACACTTCGCCGTAATTCGCTAATTATTGCGCATGTGCGCACAATGCCGATGCCGCGCGGCGTAGTGGTAAGCACGGGCGTGCGTGCGGGAGGCATGAGGTTGGCGGGCGGTTGTGCCCGTGCGGCGTCTTGTCTCTCTGGATCCTGCGCATACCTATATTTTGCCTATTGCGCGGCGTTCTGCGCCTAACTTTCCATCCGCCGACTTTTGTGGCGCGGATTATACGTGAGATTCATTCAAGGAAACAGCCCCATTGGCTATCCATTCATTGAACTATGTGCCTTGCCCTTTGTCATTTTAACTTGCCTATCCGCTGAGTTTTGCTGAAAAGTGTGTAGTAATTTGTGGATGTTCTATCCTGTATTTATGTGGTGTGTGCTACCCACTGCTGCTTTAATTTGCTAATAGTTTCAACTTTTTTAAACTTATGCAAAGTAGAACCTAAGTATGACAAGCAGTTCTCCAAACAGTAAGCATTGCATCTGTGTAATTGAATTCTTAATTATTTTTTATACTACGGGACTAATTGCGCAATGAAAATACTGGAGTAGTTACAATATAAAAGGCAAGAAGTTTTATATGTCCAGATACATACATGGTTATCCAGAACTGGTTTACCAAGCCGAAAGGAGGTGATTCGGACTATTATTATGAACAACATTTAATATATGTGGCCAAACCGAAATTCGAGAAAAAACCAATCGTGTCAAACATTTTGTCGAGTCCAAGTTGCAGTTTTGTATAGAACAGCTGATTTTTAGTTTACGAAATCCGCAGCTGGACCCATATTCATATATTCATATTATTTTATTGGTATCAAAATACAAGAAAATCAAGATAGTCAATCCAAACCAATTACAATTGTAGTTATAATTATAATATCATTAAAAAAAATATTAAGATTATTAAAATTTTAGCTTAGCTAAAGCAAAGCATAACTATCTTAAAATTACAATAACTTAAAATAGCTGTAGTTAAATTAATTAAATTATATATTTAAATAAATGATTAAATATTAAATTGTAAAAACAAAATGAAAATCATTCAATATAAATCTGAACAATGCTACAATATCGAAACTTAAAATGACAAAAATTGCATAGTTAAAAAATTAACAAATATGAATTTGTAACAAAATATAGTAAACTTTGTTCATAATAACGAACGTGTAGGTAGGTACACCTCTAAAACTTCCTTCACTTTGTAAAACAAGACCTTGTAAAGAGGTATCGTGTATCCACCAATAGACGTCACGTGACAGAAATGATGATGATGAATTGAGAAACCTTTAATTTTGACTGACCTACAAAAAGAAGGGGATTTGCAATTCGTGTATGTTCTGATTACTTCACATGTTCGATTTTTCTGAGCCAATTCTCAAGTTTATTTTTACAAGTTTATGTTTAACTTGCAATGTATGTATGTAAATAATATATTTTTTTGGGTCAAACCATGCAACGCAATTTTGAAGCAGATATTGAAGCTACCTGTTATTTATTACGTACCTAAATCTCTTGAAAGATTTTATACCCCTAAAATTGTGTAATATTCAAAATTAATAGGTTGTATTCATTTTAAAGTTTAGATTCTTCTTTTTGGACTATTTAATATAAATAAAAGCTGGTTTTTAAAAAGATTTTTAAACTTTGTTTATTGTCTGTTGAAGAATTATGTGCGTGTTTTCCTTAAAAAAAGTTATTTGGTATATCTTAAGTTAGGTATTTGGTAGAATTTTCAGTATGTATATTGCAGCGCCTACAGAAATCGATTAGTTAAATAGCTATTTTTGTTCGCAGCTTTTGGCTTGAGGTCAATTGTGTTAAGTTGGCTATATATAAAGGTTTTTTCAAAAAGTATTATTCGAAAGAAAATTAAAATCAATATACTTCGCATATATGTGTAAAAAATAATGTAGCTTTCTAATTCGATAAAAAATATTCAGTAAGTATAAATGTTTTCGTTTGCTATGCGCTATCCCAAAAAACCGGAGCTTATGTACCTACCATATTTTGCTACAATTCAAAAGAATACACCAGCCGTCCGCCTGAGCTAGGAGCGCGGGCGGGCGCGGGAAGGGCGCGGGCGGATTTGGTGCGCAGCACACACACAAATACAATTGCATCACACCACACATAGAAGCTCCCTGGCTTGGGCGCATCGCGACAGCAATAGTATAGTTCAAATACCTACTTCTCAAATTCCTTGGCGCTCAGCTTTCCTCTTAATACAAGATAATATTCTAATTTGATGGTCTCGGTCGTTGTGGTTGACGAAATGCGGTTTTCGTATTCGATGGGAGACTACTATTTAAGTACCTTAGGCCTTACAAATATTTTTTGATATCTGTGTAAGACGCTAAATAAATAAGACCTAGGTTACAGTAGGTAAAAAATATGGTTTCGGCATTGGAAGATTTTATCGATTGTAATTTATCGCTACAACACTTTACCACAAGTCTACAGAGTCGTAGATAATTAAAAATGGTTAATTAAATTTCTATCGAATTATTTTTGACGTGATAACGTCTTACGATCGATCGAGGTACGACCGGCCTAAGCCTTCGGTTTGTGACGCATGACTTTATCACGTAAAATTATCGCCCGGGAACCGAATTACAGACAAACAACTTTTTTAGACAGCTTGTTTAATAGAAAAATTACTTTAACCAGGTCCTTTATTTACACTTTTCGTACAAATAATAATTTTAACTCGTAGATACAGATATAATAAAATGCACACTCGCAAGAACACAATGCAACATCGCCCGCATTACGCGGTTAAAATTTAAAAGCGTTACAATTTAAAGCGATGCCGAGTAGACTGCACCATGAATCTCTCTGCTAAACCGAAGGAAATTGCTTGCTAAAAGTTCCTCGATTTATTGCGTGTTTGTGTGTCCGAGTGCGGGATAGGGATTTGAGACATTGCCGGCCGGATTAACAGTCGGTTACGGACTTACACACGATTTGGTACTATTTGCCGCTTGTAGGTGTTCCGGTAATAGGTATTGGCTCACCTGTTTGAAAGGACTTTTATTTCTGTATTTCGTTTCATGCTCTACTTTAACAAGTTTAGAACACATAACTAGAAATAGGTTGAGTGGGTATCTCTGTAACATTGTAGAGTATGAGAAACCCATGGTTCAGCGTACAAAAGTAGTAACTAGTAAATATCTAACAAATATTCAAGGCATTGAACGTTTACAAAATAATTATTTTTCGCAAAAAATTGCATCACCGACTTCCATCGTGAACAGAATTCGAATAGTTTGCACGAATCGATATGACATCCATGTACGTTGATTTATCAAAAACGGCTCAGCCGATTTCAATACAATTGAAATGGGACCACCTATACTCTTTCGAACTAAAAAAGTTTTTTTTAAATCTTTTCACAATTGGCGAAATATCTATGAACACAAAAAATATATACAGACGAACATAGTACCTCCTCCTTTTTGGAAGCCGGTAAAAAATCGACAATACCGAAGTATGTTTTATTACAAAAAAGAAATAAGACAAATCTCTTTTTTGTGTCATTATTAACCTTTTCATTAGGATGTGAAAGATTAAGCCGTCTCTTTCTAAATAAGTACCAGCATCAAAATTCTGAATAGGTACCAAAGGCCATCCACTAATTGTCAAACATTCGAAGTAATTCTAAGTCTCACAATTTTATTTAAGTAGCCTAGTTGAACACAATGTAAGCTTAAGTACGTGATTAGCCTTCATTTCGGAGATATTCCAGACCTAAAACTTTAGAACAATACCTGCCCAGATTTCCGAATTTTGGCAGAACTATTCTTAAAATTACTGTTGCTTCTTGTGTAGATTTCGAGTATTTTTATAGGTATTTCGGTCAGGTGTTTTCTTCTTGCAGGTATTAAATCATCAATTTTGTAGATCCGTTTATTGATAACATTTTAGGAAATTATTCATTAAGTCTTCTACACTTACATTTTAGTACCTACCTGGTAGATAGAAGACTTAAATTACTACTGAATAGGCAATACAGCTTTTTTATAGCGTCATTATGAGCTTAAAAATGTAAATACAAGAACTACTCGTATTGACTTGGCACCATGACGTTCAATGTAACTGTACACAAACTGAAAATTTGTTCTTTACTTATTTTATTAAAAAGAGGTTAAGTACAAAGTTCTAAACTTAAAATTACCCTGCTAAAGGCATTCCATTAGCGGACATCCCCATGTAAGGAAGCATAAGTCAGAGGGTAGGGTGTTATCTGGGGGGTTGAGTGAATTCACCCCATAATTCAGAAGGCGCGTCGGAATTAACATAATTAACTAACTTCCTGGCGACTTTCGAATCGACCAAGAGTTAATATTTTAGCCTAGTTCCTTTCGCAAGCGGATAGTCATGGTTTCCTTTGCGATTTTTGTGTTTTGTAATGTTGAGTAACTTAGGCATTTACCGTCTTACCACAAAAGTTTTACGCACGCTTTAGACAATGTGTAGTAGTACAAATTACAAGGTTAAACAGTGTTTAAAGCGTGTTGAAATATTTTGTGGTAAGGCGGATAATGTTTGTTCTTTATAGACTTACACAAACCATTACTGACTCTACTAGGTGCTAATAGCTTTACGGAGTTCTTTCGCATCTGATTGTTTTAAATGTGTCTCAGTTTACATCAGTGCCTTAAGTTTAAAGTTTAGATTTAATATGCGACTCATGTGGCTCTATGAATGTATAATGTTGGTTTACTTTACTATTTTTTACAAATCGACCAAAATTGAAATAAAATTAGATTTTTTATTGTAGGTACACATTTTAAATTAATTTCGGCGGTTACCAGATGGGTACTAAAATTCTATTATTCTGTTATTAGAATGTAATTAAATGGATCGACATGACTCCAAGGTGTGTAACATAATTTCATTTAGTTAGAATTTGAGAAGTGGTATGAGTATGCGTACTTAATAGCACTTATCTAAGAGAATTGACGTCCTCGCCGTGTAATTCGTTAACGATCAGCTTAGGTATACTAATAGCGGGCGATCTTATCGGGTTCCGATAAGCGATGCTAATTCTCTCTCTAATTAATACTGCTAAGTGACTGCACTAAATACAGAGATTACGGAAATAGCAACCCGATAGCAGATCTTGACTGATGTTACTCATATCACAGATTGGATATTCTGTACTACATAGATATATACGTATCTGATGGAAAATAAGCAATGTGATGGAGACTGAATAACTTAGATAACTTAACATGACTACTTAGGTAGATATAATAGATCTTTGTTATCAATTTATCACTTTTGAATGTTGATTTTTGTGTTACAAATAAGCAATTCATAACAAGTAAATTTCAAAACATAGGTGATTTAGGTACGATACATAGTTCACATAGGTATTACTTAGATACACCTTGGCCCTGATTCTGCACGTATCAGAAATCTAGGTAGGTATGTTACATTGTGAAAAACTTTTAATTTCAATAAAAATAAATAACGTATACATTGCAATCTTTTTTACAATTCAAAATTTGTGAGATCACCTACTGACCCTGTCCTAGAGTTATGCAATAATGACACAGACGATTGTCTTCTCTGTCTACGAATAATGAGCATTAATTTATGATATGCACTGTACAGGAGAGACAGTAAACAGCGCTATCTGACGTCGCACCCTCAGTAGCTGTCACGTTACCTGCGACTACCGCCTGTATTGTGCATTGTCTATGAGCCTACGAACCAACATGCCTACCCCGGCTCGGCTGAGATAGTGCCCTCGATTCTCCCGCGGAACTAAACCAATTTGAAGGTAACAACATTATTTGCGTCACATATGTCACATTTCTCGTGCATCAGACAAGATGGCGACATTTTATCATTATCCGAATGATCTTTTAGTGTTCTAAATCTACATTAATCTTTAACAACTTTGAAAATATCACTTATGTAGTGGTTATGTAGTTGTCACTTACAGTTGTATGCGTCATTTTCACACATGACATACAACTGTATCGAAATATCTGGATCTCTAAACAAATAAATAGGTGCCTCAGAATTAACTCCGTATGTATGTTTTAAAATGCTTACATTATTTGAAAGGTACATTGTTGAGCAAAAATATCGACATAGAAAGATTTTTGTTATCAAAAAGTCTGTTACGAAATTTCGGCGTCCATTTTTGCTGTAAAAAATCCATACAATCAACATGTTTGATATATTTCGACCGTGCTGCGACGCCAGCAACGCGGAGGCAACGGCCTGCAATGTTTGCATTCAAGTGTCCATTATCGTGATGAGGCGCGCTATTCACGTTACAACATAAAATGTGCATCCTACCGTATGTATGTTGTATGTTGAGTATGTAGTTTTACGACAGAAGGTAGGAACACAACCCTCGCATAACAATTATTTAAGAAGCTTATGTTATGTGTGCGATAGAACATGTACCTATAAGTAGGAATATATTTTCTAATAACGGCTTATTTGTTTTTTTGTATTTCAGACATTTTGAAATCGTACTTTTCTGTACTCCTATATGTAACTACCAGTTTCGAAAACTTCCAAAAATATCGTATGAAGTAGTTTCTCAATGAATATTTACTTACATAGCTTATTATAGATTTTTCGCAACGGAACGAGTGTTATACTTGAAAATACGAACATTTTCTTAATTTAACTACATGAAAATGGTACTTTAAATTCTTCACGTCGATTTATATTTTGTCTGTTCGGACGAAGCAACACAAGCAATTACCTTTCTCATTATCTTTTCAAACTTAGGAATCTTCTAAGATTACATACCTTCTTATTTAGTATTCTCTAACAGCAAGAGATCCATGGATCAGCGCACCGCGTGCATTTGTGAATTTTGGAACTGGTTTCCAGTGTACGAGTAACAATGTTGTGATTAACCCGACTGCGACCCCCGGATGCGAGCTTTTGTATCGCTATTTAGACGACATGCTTTGTTCGGGTAATTGACTTAGGTCAGCGTTGTTTTTATTCACATACGATGACACTCATGGCTTCAGCTCGTTTACAGTGTGCTGATATTAGGAGGGTGATTGTTTGTGATGTGAACTACGGATGTAACTACGGAGCTGTATAAAAATAAAATAAATGGGTATTGTACAAAGATACAAGCTATTTTTTATGTTCCAGCCGGGCTAGGATGCGCATCACGTAATATTTCTTTCGACGTTTCAGAACGAGACAACGTTATGGCAAAGTATATATCTGTCATATTTTTACACGTCGAAAGAATTATTTTCGTGGCTTTTCGGGGTGGCATGCTGGACTAGCTCGAGTATAAAGCAGTTAAAGATGCACTTTCACGAAGTGCAGTAGGTAAGTAATGCTGGAGTGATTTTCTTCTTTTCCTTACAAGGTTCGTAATGAGGATTTATAAATATAGATCACGCAAAAGTGCTGAGCAAAACGAGTCTGCAGGCTAATACTAATCCTTGAAGAAGATCGCCCTGGGCAAATGAAACTATAACGAAAAGTCTCTTGAAAATTCAACGCAAATACAATTCAAAATTGTACCTGTTTAACTAAAATATTTTATATTCTATGCAACGTACCTACCGTAAGTACATACTTATATTTTCACAGAGAAATGTTCTACACTCACTTAATTTTCAATGGCATTTAATGAGACGGTAAACCAAATATATTCGTTGAAAGCCTAGATCAAAGATGGCGGTCGGTTAGTAATCCGTGCAACCATAAAAAGAACTTGATGTTATTAGCATAAATCTTGAAGAATCGAGGTTTTCAGCGCTTTTTGAGCGAGAGTAAACAGCTATCGTCTCCCTAAGCCCTATTTTATTGTGCACCCAGCTTCGTCTAGACCAATCTTTGTAATATAATGACGACTTTAAAATTTTATAAGCTCTGCACTAAGTAGGTAATTGGATTTATTATTTTTGATGGTTCGTCAGAAAATTGCGGTGCTATATTTGAATCTAGTTTTTTATAAAGAGATACTATGTTAAAAGGTTAAAACATGACATCAAAATGTGAATAATTCATCAAAGACTATTTCATATAAGATTCAGTGAAGTGATCAAAACAATTTATAAAAATAAGTTGTAAAATTTCACAGTTTTCATGACGGCTTAAAATTAGGGATTTAACTATTTTCAATCACTTATAGGTAAACCGCGCTAAGTGAAATTTCGAACCTAAACCTAATAAAACAATACTATATACCTAGTACGGATCCTATGAGATTAATGGCCCAAAGTTGGAGCTTTTCATAGGGTTACCGAAACCCAATGACTATTTTACAAAAAAAAACTGTAAAATATTACTACTTACCAAATAATTATTTTTCGTAAAAAAACGCAACACCGGTTTCCACCGAGTTCAGAATTCGAATATTTTGCACGAATCGATGTAACATCCATGTACATTATTGCTGATTTATCAGAAACGGCTCAGCCGATTTCGATAAAATTTAAATCGATCCGTGCGAAATATTCGCGAGTTCTGTACACGGTTGAAATCGGTCCTGCCATTTTACACAAAAAATAATTATAATATACAAAAATCCTTAGCTGATTTAAGATTAGAATATGTATTTATGTGAAAAATTCAGACGTCTAGCTTTATCCAGAAGGAAGTTACAGGAGGTTGAAAATGGCCCGAATGACTTCGTGAAAATTATGATTACGGCTGGGTTTTTTGTTTGACTTGTTTGGATGCACTGCCTTACACTCAGATACAAGCGAGATATTCGTGAGTTATTTGGTCGCACCATATTAGTAATCTGTTTTTTGTCTGTTGAGTTTTTCAAATATCTTCGAGCGAGACTTCTATTAAATAGTTTGAAGAGATGTTAGAGACGTCTTAATTATCAAAGCACTGTCCAGTTGAGCCATTTGGCAACCCTGACCGGTCGGGATAATCCCAATCCAATTTCGATCCAAGAGAGCCCTACATTGAAGGGGCCCAATCAAAAATGATTATAAAGGGATGACAGATGCCTGTATAATTGATCAGATACGCTCAAGTCTACTTTTATTAAAACTGAGCTATTTAAGCGCAAAGGTCCGGTATGTGAAACTGATTTGTGAAAGGTTCACACTGATTTTATTAGAATACCTATATTAGATTTTAAAATAAATCGTGACTTGCTATTACTTTTTATTTTGTTTTTATGATAGCCGAAGCGATATTTTACCCGATTTTAATGATTAATTTTATTATTAAACCAATCATTAAAATCGGGTAAAATATCGCTTCTTCCACGTCTTTTAGGTAAATATTTATAGACAACTTCTCTATTATTAGTATCAACTTCTATTGTCGACCCACCCTGAAATCGCGATTAATGTACGAGTATAAGGTGTTTTATACAGAAAGTTAATTGACCTCCAACAAAATGTAAATGTGGAACAAGTAACTTTTGCGTTTTCTGGATATGTCCCATATTAAAAATTGGTCATAATGAACCTATACTGATATCCTAAAATGTAAGTACACAGTGTACACACCCGGTATAATTTGAGTCTCTATTAGCATAAATATCTAAATACTCACTTGCTTAATAAATCAAAAGGAGGCGCACAAATGAAATCGTACCTAACAAAATCTATAGTGAAGACATTGCGTGTCAACCGACACTTGAAGCCTACATTGCATTAATTAATTGGACGTTTCCTACAAAACTTTCAGCATTAATTGCCTTTCCACAACAATTTCCCCAATATGACAGTTCTTGAGTGACAGGCCTACACTTATCTGGGGTAGCTACGATGTTTTGTCACCTTTGTTTTGCGTATGATGTGTGACATGTAGTCAATTAAAGTTTGTCTAGTCAGCATTTAGTACCTACTAATCAAAACATTTATAATTTTACTATCTAAATTTACTTATCGGCTACAGTGTCTGATATTTTAGCCAATGACATATAGGGTTACTGGTCAATTAGAATCCTTTTAAGGGCATATTCTGTTCATCAAAACTAACATATTTTGTTCTACGACTTTTAAAAATTCGTATTTATTTTCTTCCATACAAAATTTTAGTAAATAATTTGACCGGTCTAAGCCTAATTAACGCAATGTAAAAACGCGCGCACTGCCACCCGCGAGACTTGGTTATTAGTTAGGTATTTATATAAAAAAACAATTATTCGTACCTACATAAATATAAGCTGATTCCACTTTATACAAAAAATTGGGGTTTGGGAAAAGTTGTAGAATAAAATAAATGTTGTTTGTTTGATGTACAGAATATGCATTGAAAATGATGCTATTTAATGCCATTGACCTTCGGGCAAATATCTATAGAGTCACAATCGTGCTAAAAAAGTGTCCGACCAACCCTGCCCAAGGTACGTACAGGTTTTTAGTTATGATAGTCGTAACGTCGTAAGGCAATTGCAAGCCGACTACAACGCCGCGCGATGCCTAAGTGCTCGGATACAAGCATACACATGACATAATGTCGAGATTCGAGAAAACGGGTCATTGTGAATTATTTAATGTAAATATCTAAGTCGGTATGTATGACGACGCTCAGACATTTTTTTCCTACTTTCACTTAGGGACTGTGGCTCTGTAGATATTTGCTCGAAGCCATTAACCCTGGATATGTAGGTACCTATCGTTAAATGGAAAGCTTCTTTTCCCCATCAGCAACCAGTTGCTTCGCAAACCGTAAGACGGCAGTAAATGAGTTTTTACCGCTCGTAAATAGCACAAAAAATCGGCGAAATTCGGCTGTAAAAGGACCATCAAATTTGCATAACCAGCAAACCTTTTTGATTAAATACACCTTTATAACTTACAATAAATTTTAGTGCGAAATACTTTTAGAAAATTAATGACTATTACCGTGCCTACTGCCTACTAACATCAACCATGTAAACTTTTTCGTAAAGTAGTAATTATTTTACAAAAAACCTGCTCAACCCTGCTTCTATACCAGTGCATGGTTTTATTTAAAATTTGTTACAAACTTGAAGGGCATCAGAAACACCACCATACTAGATCACTATTGGGCACTTACATCTAAGTAGAGATGCCACGGTTGTATCTTAACTTCTTCGTTGTATCCATGTTAGTGTAATTTTTGGTCACTTTGAATTTTAATGGTTGTGTAAAGTAGACGATTTAACGTTAAAGATAATATGCTTTAAGAAATATTCAAACTTTGACATTCACACAAACAATATTTATGGTGTTAAATTTTTTATTGTTTATTTACTAGCGACCCGCCCCGGCTTCGCACAGGTGTATTATACATGTAACCTTCCTCTTAAATCACTCAACTTAAAAAAACCGCATCAAAATCCGTTGCCTAGTTTTAAAGATATAAGCATACATACATCGGGAAGCGACTTTGTTTTAGTTTAGCTTTTTAGTGAGTCAATAATTTTGACAAATGGCCAAAACCGGGGCAGTTTCCACAACCGGTGCATCTACTATGCCTACTTAAGTAAGTTTTTTAAACCTGAACTTATAGTTTACAATTTATAAACAATACAATTTTTATTATTTTTTATTTTACAATTTAGCTTTTACGGGAGAAAATTATATTAATTCATCTAAAATTATTAATCTACTAGCTGACCCGGCGAACTTTGTTCCGCAATATTTTCTAAATTCAATGACAACAAAAAAAGTAAAAACACAATAGCTTCTGTTTTAAATAGAACCATATATTGAAAGAATTTGCAATATTGCAAAGTCTTTGAATTTAGAAAATATGGCGGAACAAAGTTCGCCGGGTCAGCTAGAAATGAAATAAGGCCAGCATATTACCGTCAACAGGAATTCTCCCATTGCCAATGTCTAACTACTGTATTTGAATTTTGCAAAACAATTCTCCCGAAAACTATAAGGCATTTATTTCTCATCGACTCTTAAATTTGTCTCTTATATAGAGTCAAAAGATCAATTAGCCTCAAAAAACTTGGTGTTCTCTGTAAGGTGAGACAGTAGAGACAGACAGACATCGGGAAGCGACTTTGTTTTAGTTTAGCTTTTTAGTGAGTCAATAATTTTGACAAATGGCCAAAACCGGGGCAGTTTCCACAACCGGTGCATCTACTATGCCTACTTAAGTAAGTTTTTTAAACCTGAACTTATAGTTTACAATTTATAAACAATACAATTTTTATTATTTTTTATTTTACAATTTAGCTTTTACGGGAGAAAATTATATTAATTCATCTAAAATTATTAATCTACTAGCTGACCCGGCGAACTTTGTTCCGCAATATTTTCTAAATTCAATGACAACAAAAAAAGTAAAAACACAATAGCTTCTGTTTTAAATAGAACCATATATTGAAAGAATTTGCAATATTGCAAAGTCTTTGAATTTAGAAAATATGGCGGAACAAAGTTCGCCGGGTCAGCTAGAAATGAAATAAGGCCAGCATATTACCGTCAACAGGAATTCTCCCATTGCCAATGTCTAACTACTGTATTTGAATTTTGCAAAACAATTCTCCCGAAAACTATAAGGCATTTATTTCTCATCGACTCTTAAATTTGTCTCTTATATAGAGTCAAAAGATCAATTAGCCTCAAAAAACTTGGTGTTCTCTGTAAGGTGAGACAGTATTTCACACCTGAGCAGCTGCTTAGTCTTTATAAAGCACAAGTCAGGTCTTGTATGGAATACTGCTCTCACCTTAGGGATGGCACTGCCAAATATCAACTGGATGCTCTGGAGTCGATTGAGAGGCGAGCCAGGAGGCTGATTGACAACGACACCTTGACTAAGTCGCAGCTGCAAAGTCTTGAGCATCGACGTAAGGTAGCGTGTTTGTCGGCCTTTTATCGTATACACTTCGGAGAATGCGCTCATGAGTTGCACAATCTGGTCCCACCTGCCCCTTTCTTCTATCGTACGGCTAGACAGACGCGACCAAAGCGCCACCCTTTTATGGTGGACATTCCGTGCGTTACAACCAATCGTTTCGAATCCTCATTCTTCTAAGTAAGCTTGCTACACCCTAGACCGCATATCTGCTCAACATCAGGCAGTATGTAGTCAACGCAAACCAATATGGAGTTAAAAAAAAAGTCATTTTGCAACTCCACTCGCATATTGGTGGTTAATTTAAGTTTTATTTACGTATCATATTTCATCAGCAGCTGTATGACCGGTATCGTATCGTATCTTGGAATGACTGGTAGCGTTTGGCGAAAATCACCAGACATTAGAATCATCGCACCTCCGAAGAGGTTCTGATTGCTACGTACCTAAATATTTCAATGTTCGATCGATTGCCTCCAATGCTCGTTTGTGCGACATCGTACACTAATCCCAGATAATTAATTTACAAATGTAGCAGCGATCCCGGATGAAGATATTGCTAGTGCTATTTGTCAATAAAAATCCTCCAAAATTAATCCTCCATTGCCATCATTTACTGCTTTCATAACAGTATCGTTAGCTGTTTTTTGCTACCGATTTAAAAATGGGACTTTGCTCAGTACAGATCGACTCAAAACATTTATGTCATATTCCCGTTCTCGTTCAAATTCTCGATTTAATGCATCGTGCATGGGTCTATTAAATGCAGGCATTCCTAATTGGTGTAGCATCTTGCCGGACATCATCGCGCACAAATCTTCTAATGATATTAATACCTCATTATGTATTTTCAAGTTCAGGATTTTCTGTTATTAAGCACATTCTACGCAAAATGTCTTCAGCCATACTGTATTTGTATTTGTTCCCCAAATTATGTGTATTTGATGGAAAGCAGGTTGAAATAAGGATGGCAAAAAGTGACTGAATTCGAAAAATTAGAATTTTTTTATTTTTTTTTAGATACAAACCTTGTCCTGGCTATAACGAACACAATAAAAAAGAATTAACGAAATCGGTCCAGCTGTTCGCAAGTTATGCGCGTACATACATTTTGCAGATTCATTTTTATATATATAGATTATTTTCAGTCTACAGAATACAAAAGTTTACCTGTTAAAACCCAGCAATCACTTACCGCGAGGTGGCGCGGCGTCAGGTGTCGTCATGCAGCTGGCTCCTCGGTTTTTACACGTATTACCCGCATGGCTGCGTTTCCTATTACCCCCCGTGTAAACACAAATGCCAGATGACATGTCGGAAATAAAGGAAGCGCAGCACTAGCTTTAAAAAAAGGGTAAGAGGTAGATAAATATAATACGTTTGGCCAGTTCCATTATTTCCAGTCTACGGAATAGGTGACCAGTCTACATTAGTTGTGAATCATTTCCATATTTCAAGAATATGATTAAGTAGGTATTAATAGGTACCCGACAAATAAAACACTTGATGATTAGGGTTATTCCTAATAAATTAGCACCCTTTTAGGAGCTTATTCTGTACATCAAAACTAACAACTTTTGTTCTGCGACTTTTGTCAAAACTAAAAAAAGCAGCTGTTCCAAACATTATGTCGCTGGTGAACTATATATTTCTATGGAACATTTTTTTTTTTTAGTTTTGACAAAAGTCGCAGTACAAACGTTGTTAGTTTTGATGTACAGAATAAGCCCCTAAAGGATGCTAATTAATTCGGAATAACCCTGTATGTATAGCAAATTTCAGCGAAAATGTATAAATACCGGTCCATACTTAGTATAAAAAATACATTTAATAATTGGGTGCTACTAGAGATGGTTATGGGTAACTGTTTATGTATAGGAAAAGCCAATCCCCTGTCCGTGGACATTATAATCCGCCTTCTAAAACTATAAAACGAGTAGAATAAACTGCAATGTTTGTGACGATAACATAATACATAGCTGCTATTACTAAATGTTATCAGTCTTTCTATTAATACTCTAGAAATAGTAAAACAATTTTAATTCTCAACTCAAGCAAGCAGCAGGTAACAGTAACCTAATACCCGTAAGTCATCAGAACTTCATACATTCTTAAATAATTAAACACATTCATACGTTATAATTTGACAAACTCCGCGGCGCTCCGGAACTTTGCATATTAATTACGCAATCCCGCCGAATCGCTGGCACAATAAAAGGCGGGAACGCTCTAACGGCCATACATTTCGAATGTTCCCGAATGAAGCATTAAAAACACCTCGCGTCGAACGGCGGCGCGTAAACGAAAACAATTCCTTTATTGAATCGCAAGCCTATGAAACAATATTTATTCACCTCCCGAGAGTCAGCCTGCCACATAATTCCACTCTCGACTTATTAAGCCGCTGAATTCTCTGAACTTTGCAATATTAATCGGTCTCAGTGTTACGCTACTTTTATATGTATTATTTACTGACTTTACGTGACTTTTTTCTTACATTTAAAAATAGGTCGGTTTTTATTCGATTTCACATAATGCTCCGCATAAACCTCGAAACAGAAGTTTTTCTCTCATTATGCTCATGATAATCATCACATTCGTAATTTTTTAGAAATATTTATTGAGCTGGTACCTGCTTATTGCTAAAGTTATTACAGTGGGGTTGAGGCGCCATCGTAACTTTAATAGCATTTTAGAATATTTCTGTTTCTTTTTTACTTTAGGCAATCGATAGAGACAACACTTTAAATTTGCTATTAAATTTACGATGCCGCCTTTATAATTGGGTCTGTTATATTATTTGCGATGGTTTTGTACCGATTATATAGTAGGGTGACACCCCTATTTCAACTTTTTTATAAAGTTGTATGAAGCTGGCTTGGTATGAAATTGAAACTTGAATAATGGAATCGGGCGTATCAGAATATGCCGTAAAATACTGAAGTAGCCAAGATGAAATCTGGCAATCAGAGAGCGGATCCAAGTATCTGGACACTGTTTTTATTAAAGCCTTAAAAGTAGGAACTTTTTAATATGCTCGAGGCGAGAGGCTGGAAAAGGGTTTGAGAAAGAAATTAAGTGGAGTGAAGATTGAAATTTTTTGAAGCTTCCTCATAACTTGTAAATTATAAAGCTGAGGTAGAGGAAGTTGTACGCTTTCATTACAATGTTGCTATATCAAACCACAGGTCGTTGGTATACAATTAATGAACGTATTTCAAATACAAGGGTATTCATTTGGGGTCGGTCACTTAATATGTTACCTAGGTTGGTACCTTTCCATTAGATAGAGTCAAAGGTAAAACAGTTTAAGAACTGGCTTAAATTACATATGCGTAAAATGGCTTTTTGAATTGATCAAATCTGATACAAAACATCAACCACAAGTTATGAAGTTAGCCATAAATAAACAGTAGATAACTAAACAGCTATCATGCCGCGTCGGCAACAAATTATCAAGTAAATAATTTAATTAAAACTTGCTAGTCACGACGCGCACCCGGACGGCGATAAATAAAATTATTGCACGAAACAAGCAAACAAATGGAAAAATCCGAGCACACAGTACTTCAGCGGAGAGTGCAGTCTGTTTTTGCGGTTGAACTCGGACTGGAAACATTATTTGTAATTAAATAGTGCAGCCATCAGCAGACTTTTGAGTTTGTACGTATTCATAATTTTAACCGGACATATTTTCCGAAAGTTTATTACGAAATACGAATTGGACAGCGGCAGAGCACTTAAATCTCACTGACCAAACACTTGAAGTGCCTCTACATTTGGGAAACGTAATCACGAGCGCATCTGCGTACAGTAGCCACAGAGTTTGCAATTTGGCAAAAAATAACTAGTCTCTGCTTGCAAATAGGGGGCGGAATCGTCTCGATTCGGCGTGGTGCACAATAAACAGCAATAGCGCGGTCTCGGCGCATCGAAACCGCAGCGGAACAGCTGGAAGCGACAAAAGGCGCAATTAATAGTAAACAACCGTACAGCAAAGTCTCCCGTCTATTAACAGTAGGAACAAAAAACCTTTCAAATCCCGGCACTTTTACAAAACGAGCCAACTATTCCGCGGGAATCCCGCGCGACGTGTTAAACCCGCTGATTTAACTTTATTTTTCCGCATCGCACGCAGATAGAGGTACTAACACGATTTTGTGTTCTATGTAAGTCTGTCGCTTTCAACTGTTGACTATAACTTGATTATCCTGGTTTAACTCGGTTATCCTCTTGTCTTTAGGTATTATATATTGCAAAATTGTACTTAATTTTAAACACGTTCTTTAGAGGCCATTATACAATAGACTACCCTCATTATCATCGTGTACCAAGCTAGTACGTCTACGGTTTGACGGTTAATTTGAAACAATTGCCTGTGCAATTTCTCCCTTAAGCGCGCGTTTTAAATGCATAGTTAAACCCCTTTTAGCAGTCTGCCACTGCATAATATAATTTTAAAAGCATCCTGCATTATAGCGTTTTATGCGAAGATAAAAGTGGTGTCTCGATAAGTATAAAATAAGAGTTAAGAGCCTGGAACCCTCATGGCTCGCACGGCAGACATTATTTATTCGTCGACTCCGGTCCACAGAAGCATAATTCTTCTGCGAGACTATCAATTTTTAATGTTCGCTAGTATAATTTACTAGCAATATTTTTCTAATAATTTTATTAGGTTGGCACTATGGGCACATAGATTTAACAGCTTGTTGATGTAGTTCAGATGCAGTGATAAGTAATAGTTACCTACTATAGGTATTCTATGCCTACGCATAGAATAATACAGGCATATTGTTCATTATATATCGCAAGTAAATGACGAAAATGTGCATTTGATGAAATTCCCTGGTGATACTGATTTGACCTACTAGTCATATTTCAAGGAGGCAAGGTCGCAGTCTTGAAAGATAACGAATAGATCAATTTATCACATTTTTACTAAAATTCTCTTGGGTTATTTACGATACAACACTAACACCCACTTAAAGCAGTGTACAAAATTCATACGCACAGAATGCTCTTGGGGTTTCATATTTCTGCTCTATAGGAATAATTTAACATTTTCTACTAAGTTGAGAAAAAGACTAGCCATTCCGAGCTTGTGAACTGATTTATTATACCTCGTTCGTGGTGTGAATTCTTTTAAATCAAATAAAATGGCTTTTGGCGTAGCGTGCGGTGGAGTTAATTTATTATTTTAAAGTGACGTTTTAATATTTCTCTAGGTACCTATCGCCCACTTTCAAATGTCAACTTGGTTAGGTTATGTAAAAAAGCTTAATTTTTAAGAAACATCAAAGACGGATTTGAGACGCCTCGTCCTTGACTTTGTGAGTTATACGTGAGATTGACTGTCAAAATACTTCTTACATGCTAGGTGTTGAAGTCGACCGTTGATGTGTGGCAAATACGTACCGCAGATAACGCATATCTAAACAAGAATTTGCCTTGTTAACTAACTTTAAATAAGCATCTGCTTCTATTATGTACGTTTGAATATACTTTACTATTGCAATCTGCTTTTCTTTCTCAGCGAGATAGAAATGAGCTGGTAAATCTGTAGAAACAAAATACAACTCGTTGTAGGTATATATACCTAACTACCTACCTGATATATCAGTTAGGTAAGTAGTATGTGAACCGTAAACGATACCTACTCGTAATGAGCTCATTAGAAATTCACGTGATCATGAATGAAAATCGATCTGTAACTATTACAGAACCATTGAAAATACCGAGCTTCAACTATTCAAAAGGCAAACATGTATATATTAATAATTTCGCACTTGTGCAAGTTAATTCACCGCAGCGTCGTCTCTAGCGTATTATAATTTCCAAGTTCATTCAGTTTTAACTGTAAAAACTACACTAAATTATTCCCAAAGCGTATTCATGGCATCAACGGTTAAAAACAGGCTATTACAAGCGTAAGGGTGGTGTCGCGTGCCCATCATCATTGTATCCGTCGCTTTATTTGTGAAATTGTCCATTACTGAATTACATTTCACTATCGAGCACGTAGATCACACAGATAGCCGCACAGCTCGTAATACGACACTGACGTCATAAAAGTTAGACGTAACAGATTATACTTTTACCTTTGTACCTGTAGTACATTCTGTAATCAGGATGGCCGGGACACTAACGTTGTTTTTGTTTTATGTCCCGGCAGGTTCAAATATTTCTTTGTTTTATAAGCTCATATAATTTTATTAATTTCAATTTTATTGTACCCTAAAACATAACAAAGGGATGGCCGCTAGAATATTATTATTTGACTGCCTCGGTAGCTCAGTGGTTACTGACCCTAACTATTGGGCCAAAGAGGTGTGGGTTCGATCCCCACCCAGGGCAATGCATGTATGTGATGAACATAAGTGTTTGCTCTGTGTCTGGGTGTTATTTAGTTACTATCTATAGAAGTATGTATTTAAAAATATGTATAAGTTGTTTATCAGTCTCTGGCAGCCATATCACAAGCTTTGCTTAGTTTGGGGTCAGAGACCGTGTGTAAGATGTCACCAAATATTTATTATTTATTTATATTATTATTTGTATGTTATAGTAATCTATCAATATTCTAATAAGCAATAATTTTCTAAATTGTCGTAACCTAGCTTTTATCATCCTTTGGTAAGTTTTTATCTCAACTTAGATTCACTACAGCGATATCTATTCAGGGTAATCTGTAGTTGTTGGTCATGTGGCAGAGTTTAACGGAGTGTGAAAAGGCCAGACCATCGCGTGATGGAGCGGGAGCTAGCTCGGTGTAATTGTCGCCCGTTATTTGATTTCACTATTAACTTAACTTTGGAGACTTTGCTAATGTGAAATAAATAATAATCCTGGGGTTCGTTCTTTAATTTTTTAATTATGGGTCTCGACTATTAATAAATTACTTTGCTAGTTCAAACAACACTGGACATAACTGCGTAGCGTACGCACAGTAAATAACAGTAGTAACGACCTAATAGGTACATTTATTCGATTTTAAATCATGTAGTACAGAACAGAGGCAGGTGACTGCTGACGGCGTAATAAAATAGAGATCCATATTCACCATTATTATAATTCAAGCCATTTTTTGAACTCCAAAAAGTGATAATGATGATGAAGAGTTTTAAAAATATGATATGCTCTACGCAGTAGGTACATATATGCTTGGAAAACAATTTAACCTAATTTCATGTCATTGCAATGGTTGGCCTATCACCTAATTTTCCAAATAACAATCAGCCCACGGCAATTTTTATGCGCTGACCAGACCACGCATTTTTCCATCCACACCTTTCCCTGTAACTCACATTTTAACAAAGCACCAGGAAGCGACCGAAGCGTAAACAACACCAATAATCACATAAATAACCCTACATCAGCGCGACTGTGATACCCTCGCTGCATCAAAAGACATTTTTAACACTGACAAGGGTCACCGGGCATCATTCTGTGCAATTTGCGAAAATAAAATATATAGGAGGTTGATACATCGATCAGGGCTCACAAGGTTATTCCATTACCACGGGGTGAGCGCGGAATATGAAATGAGAGCTGACCCTCATATGTGGGAATCGATGGACTGCAGGGTAATTGGCCGCGGGATGTTGGAAGGATTTACTTGGGGTCTAATTGTTGATGGATTGGCACCCTTTGCTGGATGACAGGTGGTTCGTTCGTTAAATGTTATTGTATGTCGCGTCGTGCAGAGAATTTACAAGAGAAGCTGGAAGTATGCAAATAAAATAATGATAGCCGGAATCGACGGATTACATAATAGGTAGTCATTAGAAGGAAACAATAATTTAATTAAGAAGCGTATGAAATATTTTTGTTTCATATACGAGATTAAGGAATAATTAGATACTTACTCAGTTATTTATTCTTATTTTATGAATAAAATATAGCTAAAGAGATCAAATATAGAGCTATTCTTTCTCTACAAAAGCAATTTCTTAAAAACACAAGCATTAACCCACAGGCGTCAACCTACGTAGGGTTGTGTTTTTAATAATTTGCTAGAATACTCACGGTCACCTGTCTTTTAAAACACTTTAAACCACTTTATAGTGATTAGAGTTATTTATTCCGCGAACTCTACATCAATTAAAAACATTACCCCCCGAACCGGTCGTTATCTTTAAGCGAATAGCAAATGAGTACAAAAAAGGGAATTAAAGGCCAATTTTTCACATTAAACCAAGTAGGTGCGGTTCCGCAGCGCAATTAGCCGAATAAATGGTAATTAAATCGGTGGAACATTACCGTCCCGCCGCGACGGCGGCTGGGGCCAATTCCCTGCTCTGTGAACGTGGAGACAACTTGAAATACTTCTCTGCATCCCCTAGTATTAACATTTCTACACCTTAATTGGATCACCCGGGACCTTGTTTTCATATGCGATCGTCTTAGACGTGAGATGTGAACATTGTGTTGTAGGTAGGTACATTTTGTGTTCTCAAATTTCACAAAGTCTAGAAAATGATGTAAAATGGCATTGAACTAGTAAATATCGCAGTAAGAAGGTCGTATAATACCTATGTATATTCATAAAACCTACATCAAATTAAAACATGTAGGTACTTATTCTTTGCCCTGAGCACCATCATCCTAGAGGGACAATGCGTATCTTTTCTATTTTTCGTCAATAGGTTTTTGTCTTTCTATTCTTTACCTGTACAAACAGTCATTCATATGTACCATATCTATATCGTTATTTCTCTACATGTTTGGATAAGGAGCGTGACAATAAAAGCTTGAACCCATATCTAAAGGAAAGAGCCTGACAGAAAAAACATGCCTATTTATAGACCACTATTCTATGCCGAGGATAGAGGACGATGGCGTAAGATCGTTAAAGAGAAGCTTTTGGGAGTTGGTGGTCACGACCCTCAGACATGAGGAATTCGACTCGAGGAGGAGGAAGATTCTATGACGAGCGTTTGGACGTTTTTCAGAAGCTTTAGAATGAGGTTGTAAGTAATCTAGAACTCTTATCATTTTGTATAAGCTTTATAAATGTTTGTTAGTCAATTGTTTTGATTTTTTTGTATAAAGTATATAAGCCACACAACTAAAAGCTACTGTAGTTTCCGATTACGAATAAACTTTAACATATACATTAGGTACAATGTACAATGCTAAGTATTGAAGTTAAAGTAGTATTTTAGAGGTAAATATTATTATACATGGGCATGCTACTTAAATATATATATTTATCTACACTAATGTTGTAACATTCTACTTATGTTTCCAATACTTGACTTATAATGACTACTGTTATAGCGCAGACAACAAAACACTCAATTTAAGCAATTTCACATGATGTTATAATATCCACATCGATATCGTAAAATCTCATTATAACATCGCGCGCTCGCTCCTGATTGGCCCTGCGCGCGCAGCTGCGCTCTCATTGGTTAGATTTTAATGGCGCCAAGTTCACTGTGACAATACACGTACGCGTGAATTTAATGTTTCGCAACATGTTTTTTTTTTTTTATTAGTGAAGATAAAGTAGTGTATGCAACTGCATAAAACACGGGTATTAAAGCACTCGTTACTATTATGAAACTCGCTGCGCTCGTTTCATAAACTCACACTCGTGTTTTAATACCCTTCATTATATGACAGTTGCATAAACTACTATTATAACACTAAAGAGACCTCGTATATTGCTGATGTAGGTAGTTTCCGAGTATGTATATATCAAGAGTGCAACCATGTGCAAGAGCCTAAAATGGATGCATTGTTAGCATGCCTACGCATCATGTTGTTATGCACAGATTGGATTATCTTGGGCCTAATTTGCTTAACTAATGGCCAATGCAAGACGCTGTCCCGGTTATGAGGTCAGCTTTAACCGTCTAATTTGAATAAAGATATACAGATATGACGCATGCCCTGGACATGGTTTATTTGTGATTTGGTGTTATGTTTTTTGCCTGTTTCTCTACCTTATAACTAAGCTTGCAAGTCGGCTCTATTTTTCAGTAATCCCTATAGCACTTTCGGATTTTTTGGATGAGTGGCCGTAGATTTGAATTTTGTAGCAAATCTGGAAGTCAGGTGACATGTGCATAAATAATCAGTTACTAGTCCTAGAAAAGCATATGCTAAGCCATGTTGCAAGCATAAGCAAACGCTGTTAAAAACTCTACTTACCTATTTCAAAGCAACTGGATACCACGCAGATAGATAACTAGATAAAAGGAATACGCAGCTGTTCAAAGTACCTAAGTGAACGTTACAGTATACCATTACCGAAAAGTAACATACCCGGAAAAGTAAGAGCTACTTTCGAAAGGATCTTATCCATTGTGCGCCAAATACAATCAAGCACTTTACTCGTTTCAAAGGCTATAGTTTCACAATAAAAGCCCCTCCATACAAGCACATCAAAACGATCTTACCAATAAATAGAGAACAAGACACAATACACCAAACCCTTAACCCAACACGGCGTGTCTAAGTAAACATTATTGCTGTTTTTGTCAAAGGGTTTTTCAAAACCGCTGTACCTTCGACATTTACGCGTCAGTGATCTCAAGCAAATAATACATCTATCCCTTTCTTATCCCTATGAAATGTATAAGTTCGTCTCGCTCAGGAGACATGTCTCGGCATCTTAACGAATCAATTCGGCTGGAGTAACCGCAAGCAGCGAGCTGGGTACAAATCTCACCGCACTAAGGCAGTTTCTAAATTCACATGTTTCTCAAGTAGCTAGATATTTATTTTTGTCGTGAACCATTTCAGTGGATTTTATTTAGTAGACAATATTTGGGTAGCCCTTTCAATAGAACACGTAGTCTTTTCTAGAATGATCTCTGTTTTTAAACCGCTTCAAGCTGACATTTAAAACGACATATGATTAATAGATGCGACGATCTAAGACAAACGTGCTCTGTTCGCCTCACACGTCCTTTATCACAAAGATGTTGAAGACCGTTTTATAGGGTTCCGTACCCAAAGGGAAACACGGGACTCTATTACTAAGACTTTGATGTCCGTCTGTCCGTCTGTCTGTCTGTCACCGGGCTGTATCTCATGAACCATGATAGCTAGGCAGCTGAAATTTTCACAGATGATGTATTTCTGTTGCCGCTATAACAACAAATACTAAAAACAAAATAAAATAAATATTTAAGGGGGGCTCCCATACAACAAACCTGAATTTTTGGACGTTTTTCGCTCTATATTAATAATGGTAACAGGTAGATGCTTGAAATTTTCACAGAATATTTAGTTTTATATTCACTTCAATAATAAATAATAAAATAAAAATAAAATAAATTTTGAAATATTTAAATTTTTTATTTAAAAAATTTTTAGATTTTATTTAATTATAATTCCCATACAGTACGGAACCCTTCGTGCGCGAGTCCTACTCGTACTTGGCCGATTATTAAGAGTTATCAAAAGTCAAAAGCTTGCTTTTGACGTTTCTTGACCGCTGCAATCGTTGAATTAGAACTAAAGTAATGGAAACCGTACTAAAATAGCAAGAGATATACATCACTTCGTCCCACTTTAAATATTAAATTTAAGCGGTGTTAGAAAAAGATGCCCATACACCCGAAGTTACTTAATTTCGAAAGGTTTCAAAAACTAGCTATCTCGGCTGTCCAAAGTCAAAAAGGTAAAGGAAGGTAAAATGATCAGAGATTTGAACCTTCTTACTGGAACTAGAGGGTTTAAATTTCCGATCAAATCGCAAAAGACTGATGTGATTTTGACGTATGCCGACAGACAATGCGTTTTTCTTGTTCCACTCACTTTCGCGTATGCTGTAAAACCAGATATGAAATAAGACAGCTGTAACATAGTTTTTGTTTGAGCAAAATTTAGTAGTATTCTACTACTTTAGTTCTAATTCTATGGTTGCAACAATATTCTTTTTGCAGCAATCTTGTTAACTTGAAGCCCGCAAAAACTGTAAACGAGCTAACACTAAACGAAGTTTATACTTAGCTAATGCTTTAATTCCGGGCACGTTAACGGGCGCCGCTTTATCACTATCTTAGCCATCCGCAGCGGCCGCCGTAAGCCTGGATCAGCGAGACGCAGGTGCCTGTCCTGTCCGGTTAAAACCGATCATTTTACTTTATGAATCGCCGAAATTAGTGA
The DNA here is from genome assembly GCA_964007245.1 of Hypomecis atomaria. Taxonomy (NCBI): domain Eukaryota; kingdom Metazoa; phylum Arthropoda; class Insecta; order Lepidoptera; family Geometridae; genus Hypomecis; species Hypomecis atomaria. The sequence continues at coordinate 5,412,906 of OZ023295.1, read as the reverse complement.
AGGGTCTTCTGGGGGTTAAAACTGTTGGAATGGTTAGTTGGTCGGGTTGTGTTTATGGCGGATTGGACTCTACAACTTGACCTGGCTGTTGTGTTCGGATGAAATGGGGATTTCACACTTTTACACTCACGGTGATGTAGGCCGAATCAGACTTCTTGGCGGCTGTGCACTCGCCGCCAAGTTTGATTCGGCCTAGATGTACCTATAACACGTGACGTTACTTGTCGGCTCCACCGGAAGATCAGCGCTGGTTGTGAACCAGCTTATGCTGAAGTGGGGCCGGTTTGTGGCAAAGAAATAAAATAAATCAGATTGGTATTATTAGTAGTTAATGTTAGCTGTATGTGTTTAGTTTTTTATTTTTGTGGGAATTATAATATGTCTATGAAGTATTTTCCAGGTTTATCTGGTTTTCCTTTTTATTACAAATAAAATCGATCTAACCATCACAATGAAAATTTGCATTCTAGTAAGTAGTGGATTTCGTTTTAAACACTTGTACGAGTTATTTATGCAAAAACATGAAAATTGTAGGTTAAAACAGCGGGAAAACTAGGCCAAACATGGGTCGAAAACTAAGTTGGTATGTTTTAGAAAAACATACTGCAAACCCCACAAGTTTATCATGATGGCCTAGTCATATCAAAATCCGTGTGCATATTTCAATACATCCAACGTTACTATTGAATATTCAATGTGATGCGCGCACCAAATCTACAAAAATTGGCTCGGGGCGGTTTGATTCTGGGCCGATGCATTGTCTATTTGTTTTTGGTTTAGTTTTATGGCCTGCAGGAACTGGCTTGGTTTAAAAATACAGAGTTAAAATTTTCAGCGTCGTTTTTCCGGACTTTCATGAGGATTTATTTTCGCCTGAACAATAATATTTGATTTAAATGCCGATAGTCATTTATTACCAAAAGTTAGTTTTTACGTTATTGTCTGAACATATTGTTTTATTTCGATTTCATTACATTGCCAGGTAGAGACCTACATGATAGCTATCGTTAAATATTTTCTGCAGGATTAAAAGCTGCTCTCTAGTGGCAATAATCACCTGCCTGCGAATTTAAACCTATGTATCCAAAACTTGCAGGAATACGTGAATTTTAAAAAAAATGCGCCAAAGTAGTACCTATAGTATTGGAGTAATATTCTTAATTTTTTAGGACTTACTTCATTTTTACTCTTTTTGACAACACTTTAAATTTCACGTGAGTGATTCCCAAATCCCATGTCATATTCTAAAAAAAAGTCAATAAGCTAGAAAGCACTATTAAAAAGTAAGTAAGTTCGTAGAGGCCGGATGGCTAGCCATGGTGTTAGAGTGTTTAGGCCGCCTGAAGGCCTCTGACATGGCTAAAGGGTTAAAACAACCGGGACCTACGATTTGACGTGTCATCCGAGCCACGGTAGCGCTCAGTTGGAAAATGCCACCCGCGGTCACCCATCCAAATACTGACCGTGCGAAATGTTGCTTAATTTCGGTGATCGCTGACAAATACGTAGTCAAACACTATTTACCGCCAAACTCGTCGCCAATTTTCTCATCCCAAAAACAGTATTGTTCTGCATTATGAGGGGCCGGCGAGGCGTTGCCTTTGTGCGGGTAGATTGATAAATGCTCGGAAGCACTCCGCGCCTAATGAATGGGGTGTGGCACGCACGCCGCATGCCGCTGCAGTATCTGCAATCCTTGTTGCTCCTACCCACTGAGGCTAACAGAACTATACCTACCATTAAAACAAGAACAAGAATTATATTAATAAAACCTTTTTTTTTTAAACAAGCTTTTACGGAACCAGTACTCGCCAAGACGAATTAAACGAGCCGAAACTCGATAGGGTTGCGTCATTTCATTACAGAGTTCCTATGACCCCCTTCTAGCTCTATCATCAGACCCTGGTTACTATTGAAAGAGAAACTACTCGCCAAGACGATTCAAATTCTAAGCTCGATGAAATGTCATTTTATACATTATTCCTTTGGCCACCATCGTCATCGGCCATTGGTGATCCAATCACAGACCTTTGAAGGACTAAAGACAATCAAAATGCAGCCCACTGCCAGTTGGCAGCGTGCCCAGCTTGCTGGCAGCATTGCGACTTGCGTGATTATAAACTAAAAGAAGTTTATATTAATTTAGAATTAACTTTGCATTAATGTATTAATCTCAGTGTACATCTAACCCAACTCCGAGCTGGGTTAGGGGTACGATTAAGGGTACCGTGCTACGCCGGCCGCATACAGCGATGCATTTGATGAAAGGGAGCAGTGCTCTGTTCTTCGATTCGATACATTTCCCATTGTTTCGTATTTAGCTATTTTTTGTAAAGGAACAAAGCAAGCTTTAGTCTACAATTTTCTTTTCGATGCTGCCTAATTTGAAAGCTATACTGTGCTCTTTTCGAGGCTTCGTTTTTAGGTCTGTAGGTACTATTTCTTTATTAGAGTCCGCGGTAGCAAGCCGGATTTTAAGGGCAGTGGGACAGGATAGGTACATATATCAGGATTTCTTACGGGAACGAAGATCGAGAAAATTCTAGAAAAAAAATAAAGTCTGCCGCAAGCCAAAGTTATAGTCATTTCGGTACAAGGAAAATGATGAGGAAAGATGGCCGCTATCACAAATGCGATAATAAAACAGATGAGAAAAACAAGAAAACATAAGTATTGTCGGTGTAACAATCGCCAATGGCGGCATCCTCCAATACCTCGAACATTTAAACGGAAAGCAATTTCGCGAGAACACTTGTAGTGCGCTTCCATTTCGCCCTGGCGGACAGCCGGCCGATTCATTTCCCTGATGGCCACCCATTACACCGGTCAAGATGGATAGATAACAGACCAGCAATTACACTATAAACACAACGACAATCGAATGTGTTCACTAATTGAAAAAGCCACGCGCAGATCGATTCATTTAAGAGCACTATATGAAATGAAAGTCGCGACTGTGCTATGGCGTGACATGACGGCTGATATATTAACTCCATTGACTTTACGAGCGGTGGTGACGTTTATTAATCTAGTGGGTCACCTCAATACGCGTATATGAGTATATTAATCGAGTAGTTTACCCGGTGAACGCATTATGCAAACGAATCGACGCGCCGGCCGGGCTGAGCTGACAACCTCAAGTTTCAATTTGGCTCTGGTTCTGGTAATCATTATGACGGAGATTAATATTCAAGCAATATGTTAGCTTGTTTAATAACAGGCATACTTTCACAGCTAGCTTTGGTAAATCAGGAATATAAATAGGCACTTATTACGAAACGGGAAGCCGGGACAAGAAAAATGAGATACGGCCGCAAAAAATAATGTTATTAAAATCTCAGGATTGGACAAACTAAAACGATAATGGAGAAATAAGCGAGTCCGCGTCACTTGGCAAAGAATCCTAATCATAATAACTCAAGATCGTATCGCGGGTGGAAGGCGATGAACAAAAGGCGGCGGAGCAACAATGGCGCCCAACGCGGGGCGAGAGGCTCGCTAACAAATTACCAGCCCGCAGATAACTAAGCAATATTAAATCATAGTAATTTGTGGTTGCAAGACGCAGCCCCTTTTCCGACGAGTTATCTTTCTAGAGCCGAGAATGGCTTAGATATTATTTCAGCATTTTTTTCCCTAAGCTCTATGATAAGTCGCGGATAAAAGCGAGTTTATCCGGCGATCTGCTTCCGCAGTTGAAACGGCGCACATAATGCAAGTTACAACAGAAGAAGTATTTAAATCATGTTGAAGCGTTGTAGCCGTAGTTGGCAAGTCGGCGTGAAACTGCAATTTCGCCGCTCATAAAACAGGAAACCGTCGGAGTCGGGCGGTTTTCAGTGCAATCGCATCTTTTCACTCGGCTCCCTCCTCGGGCGGCGCATTAGCAATTCTAACCGGCGCAATAGTTGCTCGAGAATTGTAATATTTAGTCTTAATAAAGCCATTCGTAACGTGAATATCCGGAACAGGCGTGAGCGAGCGGCGGCGCGGTGCCGCGACGAGCCCGAGGCGGAGTTGCCCTGTACCGCCTCAATTTACGACGTAGCTTATTCACAGAAATGTGAGGTAGGTCTTTTCCATGAGCTCACTATTAAGCCCACATAATAAAACGTACCTCGCTAACCTCCCTCAAATAGCGTGCTTTTATCCGAGTGAACATTGCCCGCTCACAAAGCTCCGGTGCACGGATGGATTTATTATTTTTTGTTTTTCGCACTGATTCTAAACGAGGTTTGTAGACAATTTCTATTTTAATTAAAACAACTGAACGTATTGAAACGAATTTGTGTTTAAAATTCTAACCGCTATAAATTTCGCGCTCGAACAATTCGAAAACGGTTTGTGGCTATTGTATTGTATGGTGCGACAACAGGATATAGTTTATTAATGAACCGATAGCGCGCAATATGAGCCACGAAACGGGCCATATAAATTTATGGAATATAAGCCTGCGGACAATGGATACGGCCGCCAGTGGGGCAGGGCCACGCGCAATCTTTTAAAATATTTCAAAAGCGATATATCCCGTGCCAAAATGTGTTAATTCCGCACTTATGTAGCGCCCTGCTGCCTGTGAAATTGTTCGAAAAATGTAGCGCAGTCCATACGCGGTATTAAATTAAGCTTGTACATTCACTGCCTTTTGGACTATGAATTTAAAAATCATAAAATGAACATGCTTTCATTTTAGCTGTTATAATGTTACACTTTGTGTACCGTATAATGAACGCTTTGTTTAAAACGAAATGTGAGATACAAGTATAATGAATTACTTAGATGCTAAATTCTTTCATGTTGTCCTATGGAACCAATATTATAATACTTTTTCGTTTGCATTAACTAAGTACATACATAGTTCATAAAAAACTAAACATGGTCGTATTGTTGTCATAATAGTGCTTTATTAAAAAAAAAACATCGACTATCATTGAAAACGACACCTTACGGAGGATGCTAAAAATAAGAGCACATCAACATTCTGAAATTCAGGTTCCAAAGGATTCTAACGTTAGCAGCGCCGCCTGTACGAAACTGATCGAAACATTGGAGCAACCAAGTAGTGGTCGAACAACGCCATCTAGCAAAAAGCTCTGTAACTAAACTGAACTGTAGGTTCTCTTAATTCCTTGCAAGCGTCAGCCAGGAAATTGAACCCAAAGTATCCTACGGGATCATATGCTGTCGCTGACGACCACCAAGAGATGGCGTTGCTAGGCAAAACTCAGTTGTGATGGTTGACAAAATATTTTTCATGTTTATTCAAATTACCTATAACTAGGTACTTACGGGTGTGGTTTCAATCTTCATCGCGTGGTTGTTTTGCACCGGAACTTAAAGTGTCTGAAACAAATAAAACATCTAATAAACGGCCGAAGTTTATGTAATCGAGCGTGGGCATTGGGCGTATGTGGTCGATATGAAATGGCAATGACCTTAGTTAAGAAATTGGCAAGTCTGGCGCTTGTCTGGCGATACGCCTTTATCACAATAAGCGTGGGTCTAGATTTTAGTCACGTATTCTAGGATTGATCTTTTTACATGGTAATGTGAGAGCTTTTTCGAGTCTAGAGAATTTCAAGTGGGAAAATATAGAGCTAGAATAGATTTGCACGCGACTTTTCTGCAGGCGCTTTTACACTTTTAGCAAATTTGGAAGATCGAATCTCCTCTTTTTAAGTTACCTACTTGATTACTTAAAAAGTTTACAACTTAATGGACAGATATTGTAGTCAAAATGTTAATTGCAAGTCTTGCATTCTGAAAACCCCGCATTCCAATGAAGAATCAATTGGCTTAACAGGGAATAACACTTAACTAGTTTAACTACCCTAGTTTGTGAAAGACGTTTTACTCATACTTTTTTATGTAGGTATTCAGTTTTTAGCAACAAGGAAATTCCTGGAACTATTTTGTTTAAAGTACTTCCCTAACTAGATTTTATTTCAAAGTTCAAAGAAACTCTAAGGAAGTCCAGTGGAAGTCCAACATCCTTATTGCAAAAGGATGCATTTGGCAAGAGATGAATGGCATAAACAAAAGGAGGCCTATGCGCATCAGTGGGTTATTCACTGCCGGACGTATACTTCTGATATCCAGCAATGGACGGATTGCCGTTGAGACGATGAAATAAATCGGAATTTATTTTCGAAGTAAGCTTATTAATATCTACTAAAATTAAATATGCAACAATTTGTATATTAACTTATAGTATCGCAAAATAAATCTCGTCATTTGACAATAGTTAGATTTTTTTTACAATAATGAATTATAAATAAATATACTATTTGATTGTTTTTATTTTATTTTTCACTGTTTTGCTACATAGGTATATTGACGATCATTGTTAAAATACTACGTGATTCATTATTCTAAAAGGGTATTTGCCTGAAACAAAGTAATAAAAAGATGTTCTCAAAGTTTAGTGAAAAGTAACCACTGAGTTACCTTAGTATCTAGTTCAATGAAAGCATCGCCTTATTAAGGTCAATAGCTGTGGGCTATTTATAAATGCTTTGAATAGCTCAATAATTACGTTATTGCAGTTTAATAGGCGGTCTAGATAAATAAACACAGTTGTTTATTATCTGTACGGTGTTATGGTTGTATTTATTTACTTTTTAGTCAGATGGGAGCATTAATTTAAACGCACAGGTGTTCTTGCAACAGAATAGTTCAGAAACGTATACATTACAACTTTAGAACTTATGCCTGCTAGAGGTTTATGGTACGGTACAACCCAACATAAAAAAATAAAGTAGGTAGTGCTACACTCTAGACCGTAATCCTATATTTTAAAAAAGTGTATTTTTCACGTTAAGTAGACGCGTTAAACTTTACGCCTCATAAACCCTTAATTTTCTTCTGAATGAAATTGTCCCTTACAGGTCGTTATTGAGCTCTGAGGATCGATTTAGACCGCTTTGGATATCAATGCTAAACTCTATGTGTATATTTTAAAACTGCTATCAATAAAAATAGATGTAGATATTAGAAGAAAGTAAGCGTGTGATCACGTGAAAAAGTTGGAGAGCATAGGAGCGAGCACTGAAAATCTATGTTCATGCTAACACGATAGTATAGCATAGCATGTGATTTGAAAACTCATTACTTACGTACTATCGTTTCAAAAATAGAGCTCCAGTGAGAGCAGGTATCTCTTAGATCTCACATGAGACTAGAGGGCGCATGGTCGCATTTGGGAATGAATTCACCCAAACGAGTCCGGAGGAGAAGGGCGCAGCTTGGCCAGCATCGGTGTAAGCAGGCCTGCCGGGCTAGTATACGCACCACAAGCTGCTGCTAAGCTAGCTCGGGGCGTATTGTATACGCATTCTGACGTACGGCTTCGTTTTTCTTCACGATCGCTGTCGTAGCCCGAGTAACTGGCACGAGCAAGAATTAAAGCTAAACCGAGCGTCAGAACGCGTACACAACACAGGGGCTAAACCGTCCCTGGGACATCAAATTACATGCTAGATGGTACTAATGCATGCCAACGGAGATCCCAGTGCCGTCTAAAAAGCATAGAGAACGGCCTGGTGTTGAAGACCACATAACCCAATTGCACCCTAATGAAGCTAGGTAAAAGATTTCTCCTGTCACCAAAATAAGTTATTATAAAAATAAAAACTTTTTTTAAAATATACTTAAGCTTTTGAGATCCTGGATATAATGTAGCAGCAGAGTGCTAGCCAAGACAAGTAAAACGAGCCCAAACACGACGGGCCTATCTTGTTAAGTACAGGAGTTCCTATGGCCTACTTTCGACTCCATCATCAGATCAGCTCCACGGTACCATATTATTGCATTGTCACGCGATATACATATGCGTGCAAAATTTCAGCTCAATCGGAAACCCGGAAGTTGGTCAAATTTAACCTGCAAGATACAATCCGAACTTACATGCTTACATAGGTACCTACATCCATTGCAAGTTAAATAAAAGCTTGTAAAAAGGCTGTATATCAAACTAAGACATTATTTTCATCCAACCGTCTAAAGCCTCGTCACCCACGAAGCATGTCAACTCTAATTAACCTACAACGCCCGATACACACGACAAACTTTATAATACAATGTCAATTCAATAAGTGTAGTCCATTAATAACTCCATAACTCCGGTAACAACGTTATTAACGAAGCGGAAATGCCATCAAACGGGGAACCTTGTTACCGTGTATGATGCTGGGTACGAGTACGCTGTAACTGGTGTGTAAACTGTGTGTGTAAACACTTGAGACTTTCCTTGTCTTGAATAATTATGTTGATACCAATGATCTTCTAAGGTGGTACCGTAAGAAAAAGTAGAATAACTAAGTCATAGTATATTACACCCTCAGAAAAATGACAAGTAATAGAAGTATTGCAAAATTTTACTCAAATTAAAACTACGTTACAGCTGTCTTATTCAAATCTGGTTATACAGCGCATTATCATATACGTCAAATGGAATGTCAAAATAGTCAAAATTTGGTTCCACTTGGTCTTTTGTCTTTTTCGGAAATTTGAACCGTCTAGTTCCACTAAGAAGGTTCAAATCTCTGATCATTTTACCTTCCTTTTTTTTGAATTTGGACACCCGAGATAGCTCAACGCTAGTTTGTAAAACCCTTCGAAATTACGTAAGTTCGGGTGTATGTGCATCTTTTTCTAACACCTTTCAAATTTCATATTTAAAATGGGTATCTTGCTATTTTAGTACGGTTTCTATCACTTTAGTTCTTATTCTATGATTACACCAGTTACTCTCTCTCAGTTGCAGATGAACTCTCTATTTACAAGCACTGTTGATTTAGGGTAGAAGATTGGTTGCAACTTGCACTAGGTAATCGCGCGTAATTAAATGTACCTATAAATGGCAAAAAACCCAAAAAAATATAATTTTGCGCGCTGACCAAGAGCAATTTACACATAATGACATACCAATTACGGATATAAAATGGCTTAACGGCCAGTAGCGATATCTTCCAGGCTACTAAACACAGATAGAAACAGACAAAATGCAATAGTGACTTAGGCTAAGTGGTAAAATAAATAATTACATCTAATCTAAAACATAAAGCCGTAAGCCGTAGTGGTCTAGTGGCAATGACGCCTGTGTTATAATCGTGAGGTCGTGAGTTCAAATCCCGGTCCCGTACCAATGAATTCCTTAGAATTTTCGTACGGTATTTTACACCACTGGCTTTTCGGTGAAGGAAAACCTCGTGAGGCAACTTGCATACGTCCATAGAAGAAATTCGATAGCGTATGTGAATCCACCAACCCGCACTGGGCCAGCGTGATGGATATGGCCCAATCACCCTTAGTGGGTAGACTTACTTTCTGCAGTGGACTATTCAAAAGGCGGCTACAGTACAATAGTAAAACATAAATACGTCACATAGACCTATTTAGGGATGATTTATATTAGGACGGGGCGGGCACGGGACGGGTGCGGGACGGGCCGGACGGGGCCCGTAACGACGCACGTACGACGCATGTTCCATACATTTTGTGTAAAGGCCGGACGGGCCCCGTCCTGGCGTCGTACGAGCCACGACAAAAATGTATGGAACATGCGTCGTACGTGCGTCGTTACGGGCCCCGTCCAGCCCGTCCCGCACCCGTCCCGTCCTAAGTAATATAAATCATTCCTTAAACGTAGCGTCTTAGAGCAGTATCAGTCGTACAAGCCTATGTGGACATTTTTGGAATGTGTTTATACTGTATAAATCGGCTACTACAACAATCTAGTCATAATTATTAGTCATCCTTGCTGATAATAATGGCCAAGGAGGTCGCATAGTTCTCCAATAGACGGACGGTCGCAAATCGACAAGCGCATGAAATTCATTTAGACGACCTAATTAATTAACATTGCAGGAACAAGCTGGACGCAGCTCACATTTAACCGGTCTCCTCGGTTTATAGAGGTATAAGAGGTCTGTGGCCAGACCTGAGGCAAAATATTATGCCTGAAATAAAATAATAGACATCATCATGGCACAGAAACTCTGATTTGTCAATAGGCATGACGACTGGGTAAAAAAAATCGTTATCAAAATTAGTCCGTTGGTTTAATTATCAAAAAATATGGGACACGATTTATCAGTCGATTTCTATAATATAATTATGGCAAGATCATACAGTATCTAAATCCCAACAAGATTTGGCGAGTATGAACCAAATCGGTCAAAGGCGAGTCGAGAGTTCATAAAGCTACAGTTACAGAGATGGGCCGCGAGGTCTACTGTTCGGAGAACTGCTAGTTACTTTGTTATCTTCGAGCAAATATCTACAGAGCCACAGTCCCTAAGTGAAAGAAGCAAAAAAAGTCCGAGCGCCGTCATAGATACCAACTTAGATATTTTTTTTAAATAAATCGCAATGACCCGTTTTTTTCGAATCTCGACGTTAAGTCACCTAATTATTGCTTGTAACCGAGCACTTTGGCATCGCGCGGCGTTCTAGTCGGCTTGCAATCGCCTTACGACTAACTAAAAAGCCTGCCCACTACATAAGTAGCTTGGGCAGAGTTTTGCCTCGGACACTTTTTATGCACGGTCGTGACTCTATAGATATTTGCTCGAAGTTTGTAATGTAATAACCTAAGTTACAATTTATAATCACATTCAATCAGAATTTCGACTTCTTTATTTCCGAGTCTTCTGCTACTTAAAACGCAAATAAAATATGTTGATAGATAACACTTCATTGTTGATGACTTATGCGTTGGTAGAGTTCACTCCGCCCACTTCCAAAACATCAAAATCCATAAACTACAAGTATTGCCATGTCAAAGGTAATGTAATGCGCATTCCTGCTTTTTTAGCTGCCAGTCCCGTTTTACGCAATTACCATGTAAGCAGGTACGGAGCCTGCGACCAACGCTAATGAGGTCGTTGTCGCGTCCGATGAGCCGGCGCAGGTGTCGACACTAATTACTTATTACGCAGCAAACTATCCATTACATCTGAATACGTTTCCTGGATACCAAGGCCCTTGAGCTAAGTGAGCAATCTCAGCTCGCGTAAAATGTAAGGATTTGTTTGTAACTGAAGTTGGAAAAATCGGCAGTGATTGTACTACTGTATGAAAACGTGCGCGTATGGTGCTCTAAGTTATAAGCACTGCGTTACGTTATGTTTTGTTGATAGAGAATCAGGCCCCTGCACTGTACTGTACCAGCCTTTTTAAGTTTTTTAATAATCCTAGCAGCACGTAGGCCTACCCACGATAGGCGATTGGGGAATCTCCACCACCCTGGCCCAGTGCCCAGTGGTTGGTGGATTTACATACGCCATCTAATTTCTTCTAAGACGTATGCAGGTTTTCTGGTGATGTTTTACTTAACCTAAAAGTCAGTGGTTTATCTAACTTGACTTATCGTGGTGTTTCTTACTAATCAATGAAATGAAGCAAGGATCTATACGGTAATTCTTCGGATGAGTGACCGCTAGTGGCATTTTACGAGTTACTGAGGGCTATAACAGTGGCCCGGATATGACACTTTATTTAAAATTTCAAGTTTAAAAACGTTCCTCTCATAATCCTTTTAACAGAAGCCAATGGGTTCACCATAAAAAGCAACGCTCTATTATCTAAATTCTAGATAGTTAAAGTTATTCTAGACCCAAGCGATCAACATCTGGCTAGCATTAGCCACATTGAGGTCAAACCAAGCCTAATTAGATGTTTAACATAGCCCTCTGTTATGCGACGTTGAGTAAAAAAATTACAAATTAATATTGGCCGCCGTTAGTTCTTAATTTTGGTTCAGCCGAAACTCTTTGCCTAAGTCGGTCTTCCAAAATCAACTACTGACCTACAATAAGCCCAATTATGAAGGCGCCATCGTAATTATATTAGCAATTTAGAATATTACTGTTTCTTTTTCACTTTAGGCATACGATAAAGAGAACACTTTTTACGTTGCTATTAAATTTACGATGGCGCCTTCGCATAATTGGGCCATAATATTGTGTACAAAAAAATTGAGATTCGATTACTTACCTAACAAAGTTCTGGTATTTTATTTCAATAGTGTGTAAATATTGATTAAGGGGATTTGTAGACCTTTAGTCCAAAAATCCCCTGCGGCATTGCGGAAGGGGATTTGTGGACATATGTTATATTTGAAAATATTTGTATGCGAGATTACATATATCAACAATGATACAAAATTATCGAAGATGTTTTTTATTTTTTTTATTTTGTTCACTACTCGTATATTGTGTACAAAAAAATAGAGATTCGATTACTTACCTAACAAAGTTCTGGTATTTTATTTCAATAGTGTGTAAATATTGATTAAAGGGATTTGTAGACCTTTAGTCCAAAAATCCCCTGCGGCATTGCGGAAGGGGATTTGTGGACAAAAAGTCCAAAAATCCCCTTACGCAAAACCGCAGGGGATAAATGGACAAAAATTCCACTTATCCCCTTCGCAGGGGATCATCTAAGGGGATTTGTGGAATAAGCCTTAAGATCAGGCAAGGTATGGACAAACGCGAACCAAACTAGTTTACTACAATTACGGGTACCTAATTGTATGATTTTATTATCCTTGCAAAAAAATATAGCCTATAGCCCGAATCAAACTTCTTGGCGGGTGTGAAGTTGGGGACAAAGCTGCGCGCAACCGGGTACTGCGACGTTTCGCCCCGCAAGTGGTTCGCACCTGTAACTGTAACCCCGCGGCGCGGGGCGAATCGCGCAAGACTCTTTTTGAAGGGCTCTTTCGCGGTTTCGCCCCGCAAGCTGTTCGGCCTGCGGGGCGAATCGACGAAAACTCTTTTTGAAGGCCCTCTTTCGCCCCGCCGGGCGAAACGCCAAGAACGATAAAAGAAGAGGCCGTTTGGGTCCACGTTGATAAAGATCAATTTCCCGCATCAGTATTACGTATTTCTTATGGTACAGCCACGCATAAAATTACGCCCAACCCTCGCGCAACTGTTATGTGAGCTTCAGTCAGTATTGCGTTTTGCTCAGCTTGTAGCTAACTTCAAAGCCGCCACGAAGTTAGATCATCCTTACTTCCTTAAGTACTAATATTATAAATCCGAAAATGTGTTTGTTGGTTTACTGGTTGAAGGGTTTGTTCCTCCTACACGCAGGAACAGATTAACGGATAGACTTGCTTTTTGGCATAAACATAGTCTAAAAGACGGACATACGCTACTTTTTATCCCGATCAAATAAAAGGTTCCATAGGAACATCGCACAAAAATCAAAATATAACGCAGGTGAGGCCGCCGGCAGCTAAATAAATTAATAATAAATAAATATTAGAGGCCATCTACACACGTTCCCAAACTAAGCAAAGCTTGTGATATGGCTGCCAGAGACTGATATACTACACATACATATTTTTAAATATATATAGGTAATACCTAAATAACGCCCAGACACAGAGCAAACACTTATGTTCGTCACATAAATATTTGCCCTGGGTGGGAATCGAACCCACGTCTCTATGACCCAGGAGTCAGGGTCACTAACCACTGAGATATCGAAGCAGTCGATAGCTAGTAGAACTATACAGGGTTCGCATAACAATAGTTATAGTTAATGTATATATACTCATTGATCGATTGAAATTAACGTCCTTGATAGAATACGTGTCGCGGTTCTAATGTCAAGCGAATTAATGTTCGCACTTCCTTATAAGGTTTATTGTTGGTGTCTGTCGCACTTGAGAGTAATTTGCTTTGAATTTACTCGTGTTGTTAGTGAACTATACACCTAATTGCTAGATAACAATGGATGATATTTGTAGGCAGAATGAAGTAGGTAACGAGGATTCACGATATCTCAAAAAGTTCAGTTTCATAGATATTACTCTCATTGTAGGTACCTACTGATGTTGAGATTTTTGCGTAGTTTTTTTACGTAGAAGGAGCTATTCGATGATCATATTTAATTTCTATAATAAATTGTACCTACTCAATAATAGTCAATGTTAGAAATAAAAAAACTTCCAACTAAAAATTAAATAAATGTGATCGAGATGGCTTTACTACCATCTCGATGACATTTACGTTGAAACCGAAAAATACATAAAATTAGTTCAATTGTTCATTTCAGTTCAATTAATTGCTTACACGACACAGAGAAACACATATACACAAGTTAACCTATGAGTTTGTACGTTATAATCCAAGTGGCTAGCCCTGGTGTTAGAGTTGTAAGCTGCCTGAAGACCTCCGACATTGATAAATGGCTGAAACAACCAGAACCTACAATTTAACGTATCATCCGAGCCACGGCAGCACTCAGTTAAATATTAAATTAGCCTAGTAAGACCTCTCTTTTGTCGAGAATCCTAAGCCACCTGAAGACCTCAGACAAAGCTAAAAACATGATACATAATAATTGGCCAAGTGCAAGTTGGACTCGCGAACGAGTGCCGGGTGCGAAGGGTGCCGTACCCTATGGGAACCCCTTTACCCTCATTTCAAGCGTCTAGCTGTTAGCGTGATTAATATGGAGCAAAAAACGGCAACAAAATACGTTTTTTGTATGGGAGCCCCCCTTAAATATTATTTTATTCTGTTTTTAGAATTTGGTGTTATAGCGGCAACAGAAATACATCATCTATGAAAATTTCACCTGCCTAGATATCACGGCTCATGAGATACAGTCTGGTGACCTTTGGGTACGGAACCCTAAAAACTAACAGCCAAAGTTAACATTTACGATATTAGTGTGCATCGCGTCAAAACTTTGTATCCCGAGCCGAGTAGACATTACTGTTACAAATGAAATGTTCCAACGCGACCTTTCCCCAAGTTCAGTCGCCCCCGGCCCCGAAGCTCCGAAACAAACTTACGCCGCAACCGAATGTAACCACTCAAACCCGACATTCACGCGGGAACGCGTAAACACTCCGCCTGGCGCGAATTGAGGATCAAGATACTTATTTGTATACCTTGTCAAAGACAGACTGTGTCTAACTTTTTGGCATTTATGTCAGAATATGATCATCCGACAATTTTCCACAAGTAAGTATGTGGTATATTTCACACCACTGGCATTTCGGTGAACGAAAATATCGTGACGCAACCTACATACGTCCATAGAAGAAATTCAATGACGTATGTGAAACCACCAACCCGCACTGGGTCAGCGTGGTGGATATGGCCTAATCAGACTTCGTGGGTAGGCCTACGTCCTGCAGTAGACTATTAAAAAGGCTGATACCGTAAAGTACATCCCGAAGCTCCGAAACTTACACCTCAACCGATTGTAACCACTCAAACCCGACATTCACGCGGGAACGCGTAAACACTTCGGCTGGCGCGAATCGAGGATCAAGATAATTATTTGTTACATCTTGTCAAAGACAGACTGTGTAGGTCTAACTTTTTGGCATTTAAATCAGAATATGCTCTTCCGACGATTACCTACAAGTGCAGGGTACAGGCCGAATCAATGATCTTGGCGGCTGTGAACACGACGCGATTGCGCAATAGCAAATTTGTTACTACAGCTGTTAAAGACCGATACAACGACGGTAAGTCGAGTCTGTAAGTCTACATCGGCATCGATATGGAAAAAAATACCGTTTACATAATATATATCGCATCGCATACGTACCTCAGGTACATTTTACAGAGAGAAGGCTGTAACGTGAGTATAAAATAAGCTCAAGAAATGATGACCTCATTATTATTGAAATGAGGCATGCGAAGACATGAAACAAATTGTTACTTGTTGTTTAACATTGAACATCTTTGCTCGTGCTTAGGATAACCAGACCACATTTTCCCACCAACAGTGTCAGTTCACAAAAGCGTATCGTTAACCGCAAATAGTATAGTTGGTGAATCAGACTTAATTTTCGAAAACGATAAATTTTAGAACCTAACTCACAATAAAGCAAGGGCCAATAAAGTTTGGAATTTATATTTCTATAGCGGAAACAGCCGGAGTCCATAAATGATCTTAGGTGGCCAGTTGAGTCACAAAACTGCGCTGCTCTGTTTCGTCCAAGTAAGAACGGGCCTTCCAATAATAGACTAGTTATCTAATCTCCGCTACTTATTGGGAGTTGTATCCTTATGTTCTCATGTCCGACAGTCCTTTAGGCACGCTAACTTACTCATTTCTTAGTCATCTATCTCTTTCAATTCTTTCTTAGCCTTTGCTTCATCACAACATACCTAGTACTGATTGTCTTTCCGTTGGTTTATCTACTAAGAAGTGATAATAAAGTATTGACTGATTTTACGTAACAAGGGCATAAAACAGATTCTCTATTTTGTCGTGAAAAGTTTTTTTTTTATAAAATCTTCACTTTGAATCTACTCCCTTATCAAATAGTTTTACGACAACATAAGACAAGTTTACTACTTTAGGGTCTTTTCCTCTTATAAACTTTAATATTCAAAAACTCCATGGATGCGTGGTTTGGGGTCCGAACTTTTGTCTGAGCACCGAACCCCTTAAAACCACAGTTTGGCTTAATATTCATAGAGTTTTAGGAATATGGTAACTCCTTATACAACCCGGTTAAAGTTGAAGCAGGTTTCGTAATGGAACTAGGTAGAGGCTGTTCGCCCAAAGTTTTTGATGCTTGATTGCATTTGATCGGTGTTGGGATCTCAGAAATATCTGTCCGGACGGGCCCGCTAAGTGATTCGTAATGCGCTTAAATCGACCGAATGCTTGTGGATTTTAAACGAGAGCATCGGACTGGATATTTGGGACGCCGGAATGTTTTTTCAATAGTGTTCCTATCTGTGGTAATAAAATGGATGTAAAACTTTTTTTACGTAGTTCGAACTCTTTTATATCTTTATTTTATCAGCTTCTTATGTCTTCTTGTCTATGCGACAAAAGGAATTTCATTACCGAGAAATTTTATAATGATCAGCTGGCTGTTAATACGATGTTTATTAGGGAATAAAAATCAATACAGTACATTACACAATACTCATCCCATGATTACTTAAATTTACACTGGTATTGTGTATCAGTACATATTGTCCAATTATTTTATTCACGTATTTAGTATTTGCCCATTTACCGATTTTAATGAACGGTGAGGCACAAATTGCTTCTCTTCTTTGCACAGCGCAAAAGATTAAGTAAACTACTAAGTAATTATCCCGAGCAGGATAAATGAATAAATTGCCCAGACTAAGCTGAACTTGTAGCAAAGTTATCGTTCAGTTTCAATTCAGAAGCGAGCCTAGTTTTTGTTGCAACGTATGCAGGTTGCCTCACGATGTTTTTCTTCACCGAAAAGCCTGTGGTGTTAAATTCCGTACATAAATTCCAATGAATTCATTGGTACGGGACTGGGATTTGAACCCACGACCCCACGATTGTGAGGCGGGTGTCACTACCTCTAGACCACCACGGCTCTCTGTTCTATTCTGTTCCTAAGGACTGTGCAATATTGCTGCATAAATAACTTATTGCAATATGCAGTAGCACTTATGTCTACTAAAGAGCACGTTTACTATATTAATTAATAAAGAATTTTCAAAATCACTGTTATTGAAAGATATTTCGTAAGCTTCGTTTGCTACTCAAATAGAGAAATAAAATAATGTCATCTATTTGTAACGCCAGAGGTGACGTCTGAAAATTAAAGTTGTTTCAGCTCATGAAAAAATCTGCCAAGTACGAGTCGGACTCACGCATCAAGGGTTCCGTACTGTATGGAAGCCCCCTTTAAATATTTATTTTATTTTAATTTTTAATTTGATTATTTAAAGTAAGCATGGAGCTAAATATTTTGTGAATATTTCAAGCATCTAACTGTTACCATTATATATATGGAGCAAAAAACGGCTGAAAATTTAGATTTTTTGTATGGGAACCCCCCTTAAATATTATTTTTATTCTATTTTTAGTATTTGTTGTTATAGCGGCAACAGAAATACTATATAGTAAAAATTTCAGCTTTCTAGCTATAGCGGTTCATGAGATTCAGCCTGGAGACAGACAGACGGACAGACGGACAGCGGAGTCTTAGTGATAGGGTCCCGTTTTTACCCTTTGGGTACGGAACCCTAAAAACTTTCATCCTCATATCGCATGGAAGTATCGACAAAAAACTTAATGATGATTCCCCGTCGCCTATCAACTTCGACAACAAAGGCGTGACCAGTGCATTCGCAACTTTTCTGCTATGTACTTTCTTTGCCTAAATAATCTAACCGCCAAGCCTAACCGTGCCCTATCGTCATTTAAGCTGCGGTCTAAAACTTAGCCAGTAAAACAAAAAAAAAAACCCGCGCTCGCTCCTGAATTACAGCAGCAAAGTTTGTACGAGTGGGTTAATTCATTAAAGTCAGTGCCACCTGCCTACTTACAAGGATCTCTTATCGGGAGAGCCTTAATTACGTAATAGAATTATGGTGTTTCTTGGGTTTTGATTTATTTTCCGAGAGGCTTCGAGTGTAGTACATAAATCATTACACCGAGGTGGACGGTCTTGGCAGATCTCCTGCCAAGAAAGTATGAAATAGAAAAATCGTTTCTTTTACGTTATTTTGAGATGAACGAGCAAAATTCATTTCATGTGTTAGGTACTGGCTGCCGTACCCGACTATCTTACTTAATAAATATATATAATAAAAAAATATACATATATAATAAATATAATATTTATTATATATGTAGAAAAAGTTTCGCATCCCATTTTATAAGTTAAAATTGATAAAAATCGAAGATTCTACGAGGGTCAAACTGAAAGTTCTTAGAAAATCAAAAACTGATTACATTAGCCAGTTATTAGTTTTATTATATCTTTTCAAAATATTGTCCATTCACGTCAATACACCGCTGCATGCGATGGAACCACTGGGAAAAGCACTTTGCCCACTCGTCCTTAGGGGTCTCTTCAATGGCATCGCGATACGCAGCCACCGCTTCTTCAGCATTCATAAACCGCTTTCCTTTAAGTTTTTCTTTAATTTTTGAAAATAAATAAAAATCACAAGGCGCGAGGTCGGGGCTATACGGCGGGTGACCCAGTAATTCAACGTTTGATGTCGCCAAATAGTCGATCGTTCGCTTGGCGGTGTGCGATGAGGCGTTGTCGTGGTGAAGGAGGATCCTACTGCGAGGTCGTTTCTCTCGAACTTTTTCCAAGACAAGTGGCAAACAATTGGTAGTGTACCATTCTGCAGAAACTGTTTTTTGATCCTCTAACACAATTGTCGCGAAATGACCTATCCTTCCAAAGAACGAGGCCACCATTTTTTTCCCCGCACTTCGATCTCTCTTCACTTTAGTTGGCAACTCCTCGAAAGGAAACACCCACTGAGCAGATTGTCTTTTGGTTTCAGGATCATAACAGTAAATCCAGCTTTCGTCACCTGTTAGTATGTCGAACACAGCATTTGAGTCACCTCCGTTAAATCTTTCAATCATTTTACGGCACCAATCCACACGATGGAGTTTTTGAGCCTCAGTCAAATTATGAGGTATCCACCGGGCGCAAAGCTTCCTGACCGCTAAATGTTCGTGTAGGATTTTGTGCACTTGACTCATACCGATGCCTAAGCTTGTCCGAATCTGCTGATAGGTCACTCTTTTGTCAGTCTCTATCATACGCCGCACAACACAGATGTTATCTTCAGTCGTCGCCGTAGAAGGCCGTCCCTCACGTAAATCATCAGTGAGATTAGTGCGACCACGTTTAAACTCATTAAACCAGTTGTAAACAGTCGCACGAGATGGGGCTTCATCGTGAAAGGCCAATCGTAGTCTATCATAACTTTCTTGTTGACTTAAATGACATCGAAAGTCATAAAAAATCATTGCACGAAAATTTTCTCGTGTTAAATTCATGTTGACGTGACACAGACAATTTTCAATTTGCCGCCAAATCGTAAAACAAATGACAAATGAATGAAGTATATACTCAGTAATATTGGCAAAGAGTTCTATTTTCAAATTATAGAATTATTTTTTTATTATATTGTTTATAAGTGGCCAGTTCTAAGAACTTTCAGTTTGACCCTCGTAAGTGCCAGTACTTTCGGTCGGAGTTTTTGTATGTTTCCATATAAATTCAATTTTGGATAGGTAAACCTAGAGTCCACCGGAGCGGAGAAGATCAGAAATGATTAAGTACTGTACTAGCCTTTTTAATAGCCTACTGCAGAATGTAGGCTTACCCCAGAAGACTAATTACGTTATATCTACCACACAGGCCCAGTGCGGGTTGATGGATTCACATACGCCATTGATCCCCACAGGTCCCAGTGAACAAACTAGGTCCCACACTTAACTAGGCAACCCTTGTGACCTGTGCTCGTGACCATTGTTGCTCTACAATACTCTACATATTAGCCAACTTTTCTTAATCATTTATCGATCTAATTATGCAGAAGCGCTAAGCGACCTAATAGCGAAATACTCAATATACTGAGTATAACATTTATACAGTTCTTGGGCCGTCTCATGCTAAAATATATGGTCACCATTCAATGCCAAATGTTAATGTTATGTCAATGTTATATCTCCGAAACTGTTTACTGCTACTCTGGAGAACGCCTTTAAGCTCCTGGAATGGAAAGGATTCGGCATCAACATCAATGGCGAATACCTCACTCACCTTCGGTTTGCCGACGATATCGTGGTCATGGCAAAGTCGATGGAGGAACTCAGTACGATGCTCGAAGGCCTCAATCGAGTATCTCAACAGGTGGGTCTTAAAATGAACATGGACAAGACAAAGGTCATGTGTAATTCCCATGTTGTACCCACCCCCATTTCAGTTGGGAACTCGGTTCTTGAATTCGTTGACTCGTACGTCTACCTAGGACAAGTAGTCCAGTTAGGTAGGTCCGACTTCAAGAAAGAGGCCAAT
Organism: Hypomecis atomaria; assembly: GCA_964007245.1. Lineage (NCBI taxonomy): Eukaryota > Metazoa > Arthropoda > Insecta > Lepidoptera > Geometridae > Hypomecis > Hypomecis atomaria. The sequence continues at coordinate 5,392,088 of OZ023295.1, read as the reverse complement.
CGCCGAATCCAACTCGGCTGGGCAGCGTTCGGAAAATTGCGTAACGTCTTCTCGTCCGACATACCTCAGTGCCTCAAGTCGAAAGTTTTCGACCAGTGTGTGTTGCCAGTGATGACTTACGGCACAGAAACGTGGTCTCTCACTATGGGCCTTATTAGTAAGCTTCAAGTAGCCCAACGAGCCATGGAGAGGGCTATGCTCGGAGTTTCTCTACGCGATCGAATCAGAAATGAGGAGATCCGTAGAAGAACCAAGGTTACCGACATAGCCCAGCGGATTGGCAGGTTGAAGTGGCAATGGGCGGGGCACATGGCGCGGAGGACTGATAACCGATGGGGTCGAAAGGTCCTCGAGTGGAGACCACGTACCGGCAAGCGCAGCGTAGGACGTCCACCCACAAGGTGGACGGACGACCTCATTAAGACCGCAGGTTCGCGCTGGATGCAAGCCGCTACCACCCGGTCTTATTGGAGATCTTTAGGGGAGGCCTATGTTCAGCAGTGGACGTCCTATGGCTGAAAGGAAGGAAGGAAGGAAGGATTCAATGCCAAAAAACTACTACTAGTTGTTCTCCGAACAGTACACCTCGCGACACTTCTTTAACTAAATCGTAAACCTATATACGAGTACCGGCTCACTCTTGACCAATTGGGTTCATACTCTTAAACCTAGTTAATGTTTAGATACTAAACAATATTTCCAAATATTAACCAAGCTTAAGCTTATTAATTAAGCTGATAAATAGCGCGATGGAAAAAATTTCCCCCTTTTTGAAGGAAATACAGGGGGGGTATTTCCTTCCTATATCCTATTTTTAAATAAATTTTAATCTAATCAAAAATCGCCGACGACAAAAAAAAACATTAATTTATTAAATCTGTGTACCAAGTTTCGTCGCCATTCATTGAAAAACACGACTTGTAGAGGAAAATCATCATCTGAACAGACGAAAGTAAAATAGCCGTGATTAAAACGGAGACCTTGGCTTTCGCTTCGGTCAATTACGTAACTTCAACTATACTACTTATTATAAACATACTCTGAACTATTATTATACATATATTATTAGTCTGAAAACGACACAATCAGTGGCACCTAATTATACCTTACATAGGCTTCCTCTAATGAGAAATGACAAAGGCAAGCCCGACGCTGGCCGGGAAAGCCTGTCGATATGAAATTGAAAATATCGCTACGCCTTGAAGAGTCGACCTAATAAACAAGTTCGCTTGTTATCCCGAGCGGTTAGGATCTTAACTGTGGATGGTATGACTTTCCAGTATATTGATATAAGAGTGTATTGGAATCCCATCCCGAGTCGTTCCTGTATGTTCTACTTTTAGCTAACTTTAAGGTAACTAAACTACCTACTATTCTTGCATTATATTTATTTGTTTGTACAAAATTCGGATCTCGGAACGGCTCTATTTTGATGAATGATATTTAGATCTAATAGAGTTCCTTTCAAGTCTCTTTTTTGGGCGGCATTTCCAAGAAAATGTGAAATTCGATGTTTTCTGTTTGTATCGAGCGAAGCTTGGTCGCTCTCCAGTTTGTTCAGTAGAAGCTTGTTTTTTTTTTTAAATATAATACTTGTTTACAAATGAATGATGAGTTGGTACTGATAAGACTCTTGTCAATTCAGTATTAACTGTAGAGTGACTAAAGAAACTTTAAAAATGTACAGTAACGAACAATATAAACATCGTCTCAAGTAAGACGCCATGAAAAGAGATCAGAGTTTGTCTTCCCAAGCATTTGAGATTATCTCTTTTACCGTTTGTTTCCTTAGAAATGTCATGAAGAATGAGAATAGCTAAGATAATCTCAAATGAGAATACCGCCCCTGCGCGAGATACAGCTACCTTATCAACCGACCAGGGGCCTTTTTGTGTAAGCGCTCTGACGTTCAGCTTCATGTTCAAGCCGAACGTCAGTGCGCTTACACAATAAGGCACCTGAAGAGAGTGCCTAGTACGTTACTCGTAAGACATGGTGAATGGGTAAAAAAATATAATTAGTAAACCCTTAGTTAAGGTATATTAAGTACTAAATTATATTGAACACTGTTGTGTTCTGTCGTCAATCAAACACAAATAGATAGAACTTGAATATACAGAGTGGACATTTGACGCCGACATTAATTTACAGTTGCCTGAAAGAAATTGCTTTTTAGCGATAAAGCCGCCGATTGTAGCATTAGCTATAAGATTTTCCGATTTGTCAATTTTCCTTCGATACGTACGAAGCGGTTTGACTCAACATTTCTGTTTCGTACCGCCAGGGAATGGAACAGTCTTCCTGCTTTCCTGTTTCCTAAGACATATAATCTAAAGCTTTTCAAGGTCAGAGTGAATAGGTATCTTCTACCTAGAAGATACCTATTCACTCTGAAATGAATTCACTCTGAAAGATGAAGCACACAGACCTCTGTGTGCTTCATCTTCGACCACAACGTCGCTTACCATCAGGCGAGTTGGTGGACAAACGCGGACCTATTAGCGTAAAAAAGGAAGTTCCTAGTTTATTTAAGTTTGGTGTGGCAATAAAGAGTTGATCTATCTATCTATCTAATTTGACACACAAGTAGTACTAATAACCAGTAATCATAAAAGCAAAAAGAAAAATGATCAATACTTAAATTGAAAAAACATAACAGTTTTGAACAAACTAATTAATAAATAAATGGAAGAAATTAGGCATCATACACTTAAAGGAATTTATTTATACCATTATGACATTAGACTAAATCAAATACTAGTAACTATTTCCGCTTTTTTGTAATTATTTATTTTAATTTAACCATTTATTTTTGAATCACGACAATCGTTTATTTTTTTAAAACATTGAAATATAATTCTAAACTACCTAATATATACAAATGCGCCAAAAATATGAAACCTACCTATATACAGAATAAAATAACTAAATAAACAGAGGCTAAAAATCGAAACAAATACTGTGTCCGTGTCGTAGGGTGCCAAGAACGCTGGCTGCATTCCCACGCTGAACGGTTAAAGAGATTCTCTGTGCGAGGAATGAGCCAGCTCTCTTGTCACCAGCAGCGTCAATTTTGTAATTAGCTCTGTTTATTAAATTCCAAATAGGTGGGTACATATGTAAAAATCTTTAAAACCGATGGCCAAATAGATTATGTGATTTCATTTGATGTTGGCGTCAGCTTTCCACCCTGTATGTCTTCATTTTTTTAATAAATTATAAAAAATACGTATAGGCTGCGCCACACAAGTTGGCGGATGTGAAGTGCAATATCCAATCCTGACTGAAGCTCACATAAAGCCGCACGTTGGTTGGCTATTGCGCAGCTTGTAGCTAAATTCTGGTAGCTTGTGTCTAAATTAGCCTGACAGTAACATATATATAGTTTATTACTTGTTTGGTGATTATTAATATTGTTACCACAACTTTTTATGTTAAAATTATTTTTAAAGTAGTTTATATAGTTTAAATCTTATATTTTATAATATCTTAAGTTGTAATGTAATATAGGCGGGCGCATTAGGGCCGACCTGTAAATGCCCACCTATTAATGTTGTAAATAAAATAAAATATATGTTACTGTCAGGCTAATTTTTGTTTTCACTCATCTAGCCTATTAGCACGTACAAAATATAGTTTGATAACCCTTAAGGGACAGTGGGACCAACATTATGCCGCCGGGCCGTAACTAGGGTTGACCTAAAAGGCTTTAATATTCTCTGAGCCATTTAGCCCTAGTTGTAAACTAGGTAAGGTTTCCCCCAGGCATGCTAGATTCATACCTCGAGACATTTCAAGAAACTTTTTATAGGCAATAAAATGTTATGTTTCTAACCAAATCGCGGTCACGGTTACCCCGATTTTTAAGTGTTTTAGGGTTTCGTAGTAAAACGAGGATCCCTTATAACTTAGTTGTGTTCGTTCGTACGCCCGTCCCATTAATACAAAGCCTTTCACATTTATCAACCAAATTGCATGAAATTTGATATTGTATAGTCATTTAAGTAGTTATTTATTTATAACACCATTTGTTACACGTCAACAAGTAAACATTACATTAAAGCACTGTACGTACAGTATAGCACGAAATAAAAATATAAAAGCTTGGCAATTACCAAATTAGTCACTAAATCTTAATACCTAGTTAAAGTATAGATCTCAATTTTAAATACTTAAAAATCAAAACTGTGTATTTAAGGGGTAGCTCCCATACATGTAAAGTGAAGATAAAAAATGTTATTCAGCTCCACACCCTCATGTCCCCGTATCGTTAAGTAGGGTTTCTAAAATGAATAAGTGTTAAGGTTTTCTAAACGATTTTTGTCATATGTACCATTGGTGATGTTATAGGTCAACAAAGTTGAAAAAAGAATGCCCCCAATTAATTTCTAAAGTTTGCAAGATACAATGTTCAAACTTTCTGAGTTTATAGAACATATCAAAAACTTTCCCTGAAAATTATTTTGAGCACTGTGGAATCATAACTTTTTGAGTTATGAAGGCAAATTGAAATTTTTAAACACGCACATAGCTCAGAGGTCATTGACCTCACAAACATACTCAATTACGTTATTCTAGTAGTCAACCACCCTGTTTGAGTCTGAAGCCTGCATCCTGTTTGACAATACGCGTGTCTCGACACGCACTTGACAACTTATTTTCTAGTACGAATAAGTTTTCTTTTTTAACTTACTTATCACATCAAAGTCGGCCCAGATGAGTTATTTACCGAAAAAAAAGCATTGGAGATAAAACAACACAGTGCCTATTACTTTTCCAGCTTCCAATACAGGTAAATGATCATCAATAAAGCGGTAGGTAGCTACTGCTTGAACTGGTCACCAGATCTAATGTGAGTATGTTCGTATAGGCCAGGTTCCTAGCCCTGGTGTCAGATTTTAAGCCGCCTGAAGGCATTTGACAAGGCTGAACAGTTAAAACAACCGGGGCCTACAATTGAAACGTGTCATCCGAAGTACGATGGCGCTCATCTATACCTTCTCTTTGATCTGATCTAAAAATTCCCGCCGTGGTCTTCCCCTTCCTCTTTTTCTTTCTATTTTTCCTTCTATTATGATTCTTACTAAGTAGATAAAAGATTTTGGATTCTAAAATAGATAACTTTAAATGTATTCAAATATCTCTCAAGTCTTAATCCACGCACGTTTTTTACTATTTAAAACAACGAAGGCTTCAACTCTTACAAGACCAATTTCGCCTACGAAACTAGGTCATAAAACTAGGTCGACAGACCTCAGTTAATACTAGCAGAAAACCTAAGCAGCATCCGATATGAAACAGGCGGGCTTTCCGCCCCGTAATGAAATACGTCACGCCCAGGCGCCGGATAGCACTCAAATGAGACGACCATTGTTTGTGTTAACCTCATTAAATACACGAATTTATTAAGTTTTTATTTAATATTGTTAATTTAATGTGATGTAATTAATGCTAGAATAAGACAAGACTGACTAGGTAGTGAAAGTTCTTAAATTTCACGAAAGTCTTCACTCGGATCTTTACGTAGTAACCGTACTTTAGTAACTAGTAACCCTACGTAGAATAGCTTATTATTAACTAGCGACCCGCCCTGGCTTCGCACAGGTGTATTATGCATATAAACCTTCCCCTTGAATCACTCTATCTATTAAAAAACGCATCAAAATCCGCTGCGTAGTTTTTAAAGATATAAGCATACATGGGGACAGACAGCGGGAAGCGACTTTGTTTTATACTACGAGTATGTAGTGATTTAATTTTCCTTACGTAGAATAGCTTATTATTCATTTCTAAGTAGATACTCATCTTTATTATATTACTTTAAAAAAACTGGTTCAGAATTCAGAATCAAAATTAACTAATATAAATCTAACACAAAAACTGAACACCTGAGACGAACTGAACACCTTTGACCCAAATTGGCAGGAATCAGCACAAGACAGACAAAACTGGAAATCTCGAGAGGAGGCCTTTGCCCAACAATGGGACAATACAGGCTCATAAACAAACAACACAAAAACTAGATGGCACTGTAGGTTCTTAAAACGCACACTTGCATCAAAGCTTTTGTAAGTATTTTATCTCGAATTTAAAGTTTTCGACGGGAAATCGTTACAATCAACATAACGAGTACGAGTCTTAGTTGAAACACGCTCTTTTGTCTATTATTTTTATTTTTTATTTCTAGTCCAAGTAGATAAAAAAGGTTGTATCTAAAACTTATATTTATGTATCCAAAATGTTTATTATTTATAATTCATGCATCAATTCAATTTTAGTTCCTTAATAGGATGTTAAACTTATTCCTAAAACAACGTACCAATGTTTTTTTTTTTATACTAACACACTTGCCTAAAATGCGTGATTGTTTTTAAGTACAATTAATGTGCAAACTGCAAATCATACTGACCATTAGGGGATCGTAAATGCATACATGCATGCCTTATTACCATTCATATGGGCAGTGTTTATGCAAGTTTTATGAAATATAATTATATTTCTGTTGGCCATATAATACAACAATAGAATATTAATAAATAATAATCACACTGCCATAATTGTTCGTGTTTTTGTGCACAATGCATTTTTATAGCAAACAAACAACTACCTTGATAGAGATGGCGAAATTGGCGAGTGTGCCAAATTAGGAGCGTTGCTGATCTGAGTTATTAAAAATTGGACAGATGAAGCATTAAATAGTTGCAAAAAAGACCCAAAAATGAAGTACATGTTTTATCCATTTACTCATCAAAAGCTCTGACATGGCTTAATGCCACCCGTGGTCTCCCATCCGAAGACTATCGTTCGTTCTTACGTTCGTCTCAGCCATAGGACGTCCACTGCTGGACATAGGCTTCCCTAAAGATGTCCAATAAGACCGGTTGGTAGCGGCTTGCATCCAGCGCGATCCTGCGGTCTTAATGAGGTCATCCGTCCACCTTGTGGGTAGACGTCTGAAGACCATGCTGAACGTTAATTTCTAACGTTACACTTCTTTGCTACAAGCTACGAGTCACTTTTCTCCAAAATCTTTGTAAGTTTCGGTCCTACTTCTACGAGTATGATATACATAAACCTACAATACACATAGCGTAGTTTGACTAGGTATTCGTTAGCGATCATCGAAGTTAAGCAACGTTCAACACGGTCAGTCTTCGGATGGGTAAGCGCGGTTGGGATTTATAACTGATCGCTGCCGTGGCTCGGATGACACGTTAAATTGTAGGCCCCGGTAGTTTTACCGTTTAGCCATGTCAGAGGCTTTCAGGCGCCTAAAAACCTCTGACACCAGGGCTAGCCACGCTGCCTATACGAACTTACTTACAATCCACATAAACAATAGTAATTGTAACCATTAACAACAATAATTATTGTGCAAGTACGCGCAGTTCCGATACATTTCATGTTCACTGAGCTAAATTCGAGATAGTGATTCCACAAACTCTAATAAGTACGTTTCCATTTGGCTAAATCTTTTGTGAAGTTTGGTCTCATCTCAATCATATCTTCGGCGAAGCTCTGCTGGGGCTCGGTTGAATTAGATCATTGTTATTAGTCCGTCTGGAGGTCACTGCTACACGTAGCGCCACCTATTGCCATTGAATTTTTAGGGTTACGCAACCCAAAGGGTAAAAACGGGACCAAATTACTAAGACTCCGCCGTCCGTCTGTGCGTCTGTCCGTCTGTCTGTCACCAGGCTGCATCGCATAAACGGTGATAGCTAGAACGTTGAAATTTTCTCAGGTTACGTATTTCAATTGCCGCTTTAACAACAAATACTAAAAACAGAAACAAATAAATATTTAACGGGGGCTCCCATACAATAAACCTGATTTTTTACCGTTTTTCGCTTGATATTAATAATGGTGACAGGTAAATGCTTGAAATATTCACAGAATATTTAGTTAAATATTTTCTTTAAAAATAAATATTTAAAGTGGGCTCCTAAACAAGAAACTTGATTTTTTGCTCGATATTAACAACGCCAACAGGAAGATGCTTGAAATATTCACTGAATATTAATTTCTATATTCCCTTCAAAAATAAATACTTAATTAAGTAAATTAAAATATATTAAGGAGGGCTTCCATGCGGTACGGAACCCTTCGTGCGTGAGTCAGACTCGCACTAGGCCGATTTATTAATTTTATAGATCGAGCTAGTCACAACGGTTATTTATAAATATGAAAATTGTAAATGTACCTAGGTAATTGTTCTAAATTAGTAACGGACACACTCAATTAATGTCATTGCAGGAAATTTTTGCAATTATTCTTCTGCGTTTCATATAAAATAGAAGTTGCATTAGGGCATGTACTATTTTCAGTACTTATTGAAGTAAACCGCATAATGCTAGAGTAAAAAAGTTATTATTTTATTATTTCTTATGCACATATGTATTTATTAACGCTGGAGCAACCAGCTTTATTTACTGTAATTTTTTTTCATCGAATAGTTAAAGTTTTGAGAATTTGTCATTTTTGGTATAAAGAATCAAAAGAACTGGCACATAAGTCCCTTCGTGAATAGGCATATATTCAGCAGTGGATCATTAAAAAATTTAGGTAGAGTGCAGTAAGTGCAGTAAATAAGGTTGATGATAAATTATGGAAGCATCAAAAGAACTGGTAAAAAAAAGTCCTTTAGTGGATAGGCCCACATAATATTTGGCAGGCAAGTACAGTAAATAAGAATAACACATGTCAAAACGAAACAGAGTTATGGTCAAGTATCATATAGCTGTACTTTCTTACATGTTGACAAAAATAATGTCGTGGTGCGTATGCTAGACTAGCAGAACATACAATGATGATAAATTATACTATTACTGTTACTTACTGTAGTAAAGATAGCGTAAATTGCGTATAAAGTTATACATAGTAGGTGTAGAAACCCGATAACAGCGTAACCCGCGACATTGGCGCGCCGGACCAACAGATTTATCTTATCGCCGGCTATCGAATCAATGTCGTTGCCCTCATCTCGCGTTATCTCACTCTGCTAGAGTAACCGTAGTAATTAGAACATGGACGCCTTGGCAACAGTTTTCGTGGAACATTTGCTTACTAGCTCATACCCGCAGCTTCTACTGATATGTGTCCCACAGGAACAATTAGTGTTAATTCGTGTTATACTTATCGGTGTATGCGCCGTGGTGGTCTAGTCTACTGGTAGTGGCACCCTTGGCCTTGTCGTGAGGTCGTGGGTTCAAACCCCGGTCCCGTACCGATAAGTTCTTTGGAATTTATGTACGGAATTCCACATCATTGGCTTTTCGGTGAAGGAAAACATCGTCAGGCAACCTGCATACGTCCGTAGAAGAAATTCGATGGCGTATGTGAATCCACCAACCCGCACTAGGCCAGCGTGGTCGATATGGCCCAATCACCCTTAAAAAGGCTGGTACAGTACAGTAAAGTACTTATCGGTAGAAACTAGAAAAAGCTAGCGACGATTCGACTTATTTTTTGCGGGGATTTTAAAGTTGAAAAATGTCATAAACTACTTACTTTATATTCATAAAATAATAATAAGTCGCTCCGTATTTGTGTGGATGAGTAACGAAACGAACAAACTATCTTTTACCTGCAGCGTAGTATTATAATATATTCTTTGCTGCAGCTTTAACAGATCGACCGAAGTAGGTCTCCCACAGGAGCCATAAATGTTCCCTTTGTTTGTGGGAAAAATATTTATTATTTTTTCCGGGATGAAAAGTACCCTATAATTCCTGTAACATTGAATATCTCTGAAATATCCTCTTTTGAAGCTATATCTCACTTTGAAGCTATATCAAATCAAAAAAATAAGCTGCCAACCAAACACCTTGCTTTTGACTTGCGTAGCATATGATTAATAAAGGATTTGACGAATAACGATTTTGGCAAACTAACCTTTTGACACGTTTGGAATTTGACGAATCAAGTACGTATCTGACGTAGTCGAAAAATTATTTATCGATAAAGCCCAGCGGATTAGCCAGTGGTGAAAGTAGAAGGTTAGGGCACTAATTTCTACCTTAAAGACTGTACAAACTAGCCACCAAAAGTAGGTACCTCCTTCGATACAGGAGGTCCAAGTTTGACTCCCAGCCCAGGTAGCACAGCAAGGGGGGAAACCATTTTATCCACTCTTAATGTCAGCTGTCATTGTTAATCCATAGTAATCCATACTTTATTGGGGTGAAATGGTGGAAAGGCTATTTGTCCCTTTGCCATGCTTCCCGTGCAGGTAGACAAATATTATGGGCGATTTTAATATCTGTTCTAGGACTGGGTGTTAGTACTCCTTGTCTTTTGCGTATTCCGTAGCACCTCACATAAGGAACTTATGAGTTCAATACGATGAAAATCAAGAGTTAAAAAAACAACCAATTAGCATTTTCAAATACCGAGCTCAGTTTTTACCGAATGCTCAGTAGCCATTAGCCAGTGAACCAATACAAAGCGGTTTAAGAATTCGCGTTTCCCAAAAATGGATTTTTTGGTTGCTAATTGCGCAGTAATGACCTATTCATTCAAATTTTTAAACATTATTTGGACACTTCAGGATTTAAGCTAAAGTATTTTCGCTGTGAAAACACGATTAGTGAAAATTTTCTCGATAACTTTTCTCGCCAAAAAAAGGTCTCCATAAACACATTTTTCGTTGGTTCTCCGAAAATATAAGATGCTGACAGATGCTTTTTAAACAATTAGATAGCCAATTTTATAATCTAATATATATCTTAAAATTGTATTTAAAAAATGAAAGGTTTTTGAGCAATAACTGATATATTAATTGGCGCTTACGTCACTTTTCTGAGCAGGTTTTCGACAAGCGTGTGCTCTGTCTCGCAAATGCAAATCATATATAGTCATCACGCTTACGCACTTTTCCTTAGACAGCTTCGAGCTGTTCCAGGGAGCGGACGTGTCGCTCCGCGCTTTGAAATTACGTAAAATTCAAATAATTATTTTATGCGTTTGAACACAAATACATCATGTGTATTACTGAAAAAATATGAGTAAGGTCATGGAGTACCTAATTATATTTTTTATTTACTACATATTTATGTATCGTTGTTTTCTGCTTTTATTATGCACCTACTTCGTTCAGAGTTTATTGACCCTCCCAAAACAGATTTCTGCACTGAAAATTTCAAACTTGGTTTGTTTGTAGGTACCTACTTAGTGAATTATTTTGATACATTTTACGTCGGCATTATTATTGTAGTGAACATAGCCCCACCCATAAAGCGCGATCGAGTCATGTTCACCACGCTGGCCCAATGCGTATTGGTGGATTCCCACACGCCAACGTTTTTTTTTTCAGTTTATCTTAGGTACGATGTTTTCCTTCACCGAAAACCGAAAATCCGAAAAGGCAGTGGAGTGTAAATCCGAAATAATAAATAGATAAAGACGGAGAAATGTATTTATTTTTGAATAATAATTATGATTGTATCGATCATTATAACAAACATTTACTACGGGACCAACTCTAAAATCAGGAAAAATATTGGACGCTACTTAGGTACCTACCTATATTATCATGGAACAGTTGATTATCATTTTAACCGACTTCAAAAAAGAAAGAGGTAAGTATTTTTTTTATAGTAAAAAGACATTCAACTTCTTAATCGCTGACTTCACCTGAAAGCAGATCTTGGTAGAGATGGGCAGAGCAAGGTAGTCTGTAAGCCGATTACAAAAATGATACCTAAATTATTTGTTTATCAACAACGCGCGGCGGCGGACGGCGGCGCGGCGCGCGGCGACGGCGCGTGGCGTGAGCGGCTGAGCGCCTCGCGCCCCTCGCCGCGCCGCTACAGCGCTGTTCCAGGGCGGAGCGACGAACCTACTGTCGATGTCATCATAATATACCTATCTTTGTCACTCTTTATTCTTTCTCGAGCTAATTCTTATTCACTCAGCTCCGGCGTGCCGCGACGACTTATCGTTTAGGTATAGAGCTGTGTTTGATTCCCAAATAATTTTACCTAACGAAAGTAATTTTGTGCAGTGCATTATGGGAAACAAAACGATGTATAAGAAGATGTAGAAAAGAGAAAAATCAAAATCAAATTGCAAGAAATCATTGAACCTCTGGCGGTAACTATAATATTTAGATAATTTAGCTACCTACTTTTTCTTGTATTTCACAACTATAGATAAATTCACGATGATTTAGTTTTTGTAGATACCTACCTACCTATAGGTAAATAAAATTTAATCAAGATAGTTCTTTCAGAACTAATATTATGCCTACTTTTTGTTAGCGCGCTATCAATATAGGTAATAAGATAGGTACCTAGGTACCTAAACACAACAGAACTCCACACTACCTAAGCTACTTCAAGCTTCAAGCACCCATTACTAAATAATAAGATTATAGGTAATAACTGGGTAAAATAATAAATAAATAATATAATTATAATAATAACTGTCAATGATTTTCATCATCAGAATTTACAAATATATCGAGTTCTGATAATACCTGTAGCAAGCATAATACCTCCTTTTAGACTAAGATTACCCTTAGGCTTCCTGGAGATACCGCACAACAAAATCGTTTTTTTTTTCTCGTAGGCCATGAAGTGTGATTCACATATCAAAATCAATAAAAATATGAATGATTATTATTTTGTATTGCTTCATTGATTACGTATTTGATGCAGGGCCAAAAAAAATCCACACCCAGTAGTAGAAAACGATTCCAACATTTCTGCGTGTGTTGGAACAGAAGAATCATCAGCATTGGGCGTTTGCGATACGTAAGATCTTTTCACATATATTTTACATTCGTATAATTTAAACTATTTTTGATTGTTAGTTCAATAAGTGAATACAGAGTACTTATAAGTAAATTAAATAATACAAAACCAACAACTAAAAAAAAGTGTAAATTTATCATTTGTGCCAAATAAAGAATTTAGTAAAAATTAATACTAAATTGTATTTATTCGATAGATTTCCAGACCAGTTCGCTGAACTTAAGAATGTGCCTTTGGTCACTAACTTTGAAATTCAGAGCTCCGCATCTCCAACACAAACTGGCACAGATTCACCCGTATTGAGCTACGAATATGATGCTGAGTAAGAAAACATTCGGAAATATTTAATTTATGTACTGTATCTTCAACTTTGTCTTTTAATATATTATTATTTTCAGGTTTGCAAATCAAATCATGAGTGTTGAAAATATAAAAATAAACACATGTCCTCAAAAAATTCAAGACTCCGCAATTGCAACTTCACGTGAAACGGATTCAGTTTCGATTCGTGATGAATATAATGATTCTGGGTATGAAAAAAAAGTGTATAAATTAATATTCTTACTAGATCTTACAATACTCAAATCATTCCAAATGAAATCAAAATTAATTTATTGGTAATAATTAACACACACATAGACACGTCAAACGGGGGTCAGTCAAAAATAAATATAATTATTTCAAAATCGTGGTGTAATGCTGAAAATGCTATAATCATATTAAAAATTACCTATTTAATATCTGTAATAACATAATATTTATAGTTCCCTACACATAGTATATAATTACTAAACTCAGTAATTCGAAAAGCAGAAGTGCGCGTGTGTTGTTAGTTAATTTAGCATAAACAAATATAAATCAAATCACGTATTCTTTTAGGTTTACAAATAGAGTCACTGACTCCCATCATATAGACATAAATACATGTTCTCAAGGGCGGAGTCCCACATCAACACAACGAAATGGAACGGATTCGCCCGTACTTTGTAACGGTTACGTTGTTGAGTAAGAGACAATTTTGATATTCTTCTTTTTAATTTTCTTGCTGATAAAATACTGAATATAACACATTTTATGTCATTTTTCAGACTCTCTGACAAAAATCTATGTACAGAAATTCCTCCCTCAAATGATAGGAGGATTGTCGATCTTCATTATTTCCTGCAGCAAATGAAGAACATATCCTCTCATTCTGGTACTTTTGGCTGTGGATTTAATTAATTTAGAAATTAGAGTTACGGAAAGCTAAAACAGTCAAAGCCAAAGTTGGAAAAAAAAAAAAGATAGTATTTTACCCAAAAAAAACAAGAACAGAAGATGAAAATTACGGCCAGAACTGCAACAAACCTGATCAGCCTATACAAGAAATGGACCGACTAAAAAACACTTTTTTAAAAGACTTAGAAAAATCAGAAGAAGAGCTAGTGAGAATTGAACGCGAAACGGTCCTTCAAAGTAATTCCAGTAAGTGGATTGAGATGCGAAGAAAATTGTTGACTGCTTCCAATTTTGGAAAAATAGTAAACAAAAGGAGTACAACATCGAGTAGCATTGTGAATAGTTTACTCTACAAAAGAGATATATCGGATCTAACGGCTGTCAAACACGGCAAAATGCACGAAAAAGCTGCTCTAAGCCAATTAGAGCAGCAAGAAAACATCAAAATAATACCGAATGGATTATTTGTAGATAAGAAAAATCCTTTCTTAGGAGCTACTCCCGACGGAGTTATAGATGAAAATAGGATAGTGGAGGTCAAATGCCCCATATCTTGTTTCAAAACGCCGCTTGAAGAAGCTGTGAGAAGTAAGAAAATAACATTTTGGAAGCTCATAAATGGAAATTATGAGGTAAACAAAAACCATCAATGGTTTTACCAGGTCCAGGGTCAATTAAACATTTCCGGTCGACAGCAATGTTTATTTGCTGTGTGGTGTGGACCAAATGAAAGCATGAAAGTAGAAATAATTGAAAGAGATCAAAAACTGTGGGAAGAATACATGGTTCCAAGACTTACAAAATTCTACATGGAATCTATTTTGCCTGAACTCTTAGACCCACGAAAGGCAAGGAACATGCCCCTTAGAGAGGTCAACCCCAACAACACCAAAAAAATACCTAAAAAAAGAAAACAAAATTTGGTTTCGAATTCTCACAAAATACAAAAATTACAGGAATCGGCTGAATCGTAACTGTACTCTCAAGGACTTTCGTTAAAATGTAGCTTTAAAATCAGTGTTGTTGCGATAGTGTTAGTCCATCAGTAGTACCGTAATATTGTGTCCTTGAAAATCAGTTTTAATTATTATCGATAGTGCTATCGAATAAGAAGTATGTATTAGTCAAATACTACTGATACTTATTAGTTAAAATTAGGTATAGATGCATGAAATTAGCATATTATTATTGTTATCCATGATCCTGAAAAACATTAAAGATTCCCTCTGGAACGAATAAAAAATAATAAACTTTGCTTCACACGTTTTTAAAAAAAAAGGAATAGAGAAATAGCCTGCCGGCTTTCCTGTTTCCTACGAGCTACATTCGAAAGTTTTTCAAAGTTGGAGTTATATATTGGTATCTTCTAAGTCTGCGTGCTTCATCTTCGACCGTAACGTCGCACAACACCAGGCGAGTTGGTGTTCAAGCGCGGACATATTAAAAAAATTGAACCATAGCAACAACAGAGGCACCGAGATCTTAGAGCCTTTGCGGAATCTACTAGTGTATAATCGTATTTATAAATTTCAGAATACGTTTTCGTCGTGAATGATTTGTTTTGACAACTGGAAATCAGAAAAATACTTATAATATTAATGAAATTAAATAATAATATATTTTTTTCAATTAAACCTACCTATAGATTTTTACTTGTCAATGTCTATTGAATATTTATATTGTTGCTCCGAAAGAACTCTTTTCGACTGAAAGAGTGTCATATAGAGAAGAAGTAGTTTTAAGTTAGAGAGAAGAAGTAGGTAATTTGCCATAGCTCTGTCTCGTTTTGACACGTGGGAAGAAATATTTCTTAGTGTGCATCCTAACCTGGCTGGATGCAAGCCGATTCCAACAGGTCTTGTTGGAAATCCATAGTGTCGAACTAAATGTAAGAAACATCTGATTTTTATTCGAATTCTGTGTTGTTCTCATAGTTAAAGATGACAATAATAGATATGATAATAATAGCTTAGTACATCAGTTCTGTATACCCTTCTATACACCTACCTACGTGTTTTGTATCTAGCATTTTTTTCATAAATTCAGAGTTGACCTTATAGTAAAAGTTTGGAACATCTAATTAGTGTAGGTACACCTTTAGTAGGTAGTCAAAATTTTAGTTTGATACAAATAATCATTTGGATTTTATGTTTCTTGCATTAGTAAACTATCACCTTATTACACAAAATGATACCTATACGCAAAGGATTAAAGCACATTTTCGAGTAACGTACTTACAAAATTACACAGACAAAAGTAGCCCTATTGAAGTTACCATAAGGTAATTCATTGGTACATTTTTCTTCCGCTCTGTGTGCCTCCCGATGATGTGAGCTGGATAATTTTCGAGACGCCTCGCGGCGCGCGCGTCGCTCCGTCTGGCGGCAGCAGATTGCAACTTTCGTGCGCAAAGTGGAGCGATCTTTCGGAAACGCGAGCTCTCGTTCAAATGAATCCCACGAATCACATAAAAGCGAAATATTGTCTTTATATCTAGTTCTTTTCAAATTTCATAAAAAACATTTTCAGGCGTTTATCCGTAAATAGAGAGATAAAATAAAATCAGAGGGACGAAGATCGAATTCTTTATTGCAATATTATAATACTAAAGTGACAAATATCTAGGAGATATGTGTAGAGAATACGAATGGGATTTGGTCGGGCATTTGCACGAAAACTTTCGCGAATTCGAGCGAAATCAAAACAACAGGCGGATACCGCAAATCTAGATTAGTTAGTAACTCTATTTTCCTTCTAGGCTAGCTTTATAAAGACGATTGTGTCGTTCAAAGCAAGTGGTTAATGTGCTTAGATTTATAGCAGCTTGCAGATTGTAGATCCTCAAATTGTGCAATATAGAAAATAATTTTAATGGATTCCGTAGGGTTGCGAGTCTGTTAATTTTCTATAAGATCTTTCGGAGAGTGTGCATCTGAGCTGCACGACCTTATCCTACCATCCCCTTTTTACTACAGGACAAATAGGAAGACGCCACATTACCACCCCTACACTGTCGATTTTCCTTCGATACGTACGAAGCGGTTTGACTCAACATTTCTGAATCGTACCGCCAGTGAATGGAACAGTCTTCCTGCTTTCCTGTTTCCTAAGAGGTATAATCAAAGCTTTTCAAGGTGAGATTGAATAGGTATCTTCTAGGTCTGCGTGCTTCATCTTCGACCACAACGTCGCTTATCATCAGACGAGTTAGTGGTCAAGCGCTTCATAAGTATCTCGGACGGAGACAACTACTAAGAGTACCATAGAACGTTCAGACTCAACTCATCTGGAGTTGGATGGATGTCTCGCAGAAATCAGTAGGTACTATCATATCGAAAGATATTAAAAACAAGTATCGATTCAAATTGAATAAGTTCAGTTACTTCAAATTAGTCACTGAATGATTGAGCATAGAATACTAACTTTTACGCTAGGTTTTATAGTCCCCCTTTGTCGTCTACCCCCACGCCCCTGTACCCGCGCAGGCGAGGACTCAGTTTAACGGTCAGACTATAATTACAGTCACCCAATTTGCCTGTGCCTCTATAAAGGTGACATACACGGGTCAATTGCCACACAAATAGCTAAGGTTAAGGTTTCTTTTAATAACTCTTGATTTTATCAATTACGCTGTAGCATGCAAAGGCAATTATGTCATGGTTCATGCCAGATGTCTGAAAACGATACCACGGTGTTGTAATGTAATTATTGTCTTTGAAGGTCGAACTTTGAATGCAGTGGTTTATGATTTGTTTTAGAATCATCAACTGATACTCAGGGCGACCCCATGTTGATACCTATGGATTTCTTAGATTAGCAAAAGCAAGCTAGTTGACAATATTTTTTTGGTGTCTTCTTGTAACAGCTAACCATAAACAGAGCCGATTAACGAAAACAAAAATAAAATCAACTTAGAAATAAAGAAGTTACAAGCATATTTATTTTCTCGCTAGACAAAGAGCGCACTATGGAAGGCTATGACGTCACTGCCCGTAAATGTCATACATTCGCCATACTATGTTATGTTTTGTGGGAAAGGGACAAGGCATCCCCTCTATGTCCCTGCTAAAATCTTTCCAAGCTTATATCACTGAACCTTATTAGCCAATTTTAATTATTTTGCAATTTGAATTTGAATTTAATTTTGAATTTGCAATGCAGAATTCACTAATCTTCATACTTTTATTCGATACCAGTCAACTACCCTATTGTTTGTATGTACCTATTTTATGAGTACTTAGTTGTTTATATTGGAAGTGGGCGTCCTATGATATAGGTACGTGCCGTTCAGTCAGTGGTCCATAATTCTATATTCAAGAACAATACAGGTCATAGTACCAAAACCATGTGCTACGTACTCTAGCCATAATCAACACGCATAGTCGTAATAACTGAACTACGAGCTCGAACGTGACTTCGGTTCATCTCCGGCTATTCTCATTTGATTTTAGATTAAGCAATTACAATTGAGCAAAGGTCTTGTGAATGTGAAGTGTTCCATAATTTACTATCTTCCCGAGAGATCGTTTAGTCAGAACCTTTTTGATTTAGTCTCGACCGCACTTTATAATAACTTTAGAGAGCGAAATGAGCTTTCGAAACTAAGCAGTTGGTTAGTAGCAAATTCAAACGCTAAAACAAAACTGATTCAAAGTTTCCAATGACATTGCGCTGAACGAAGCTGAATCGTCCAGCGTGTTGGTCCCCCATCTCATCATGCATTCTGATTGCTCCAGACACAATGCGATTAATTTAGTCTGGACCAAAGGGCATTCGCAGGTATGGGTGAAAAGTTTGAACTTGACAGATGAACCCTCAAAGCCGCAACCAAATTAGCAGCGCTTAAGTTTACAGATGTACCCGCGATGTACCAACCTGTCGCTGCTTTGTGTCGCTGAAAGTTAGATGTTTGTCAGAGGATTTTTTAAATATTCGCAGCAAAGGTGTGTTAACTATAATTACTTGCCTACACCGAATAACTCCCTACGAAGTTCTTGTTAGTAACGTTAGTGAAACTACACTTTTAGTTCTATTCTTCCTAAATCTACCTACAGAGTCAAAGATTTCTCGTCATCAAAATGAGTAGTAACAACTTGTAACTAAATAATCAAGTTTTAAAAACCAATAAGTACCTCTCTCTATTTAAGATTATCTTACTCATAGAGGTGTATATAATATATACATGTTCAATCATTAAAATTACAGCAGTCATAACAAGCAATTTAAAACACAATCGAGATTACGAAACTGTTTACAAACATTAAAACTGACGCTGAGAGCAGTTCGAGGTCAGAAAATATTAAATCATCTCTAAGTACAAAGTAGTTATAGTTCGTTTTATGTGAACTACTTTACTGGGAAGTGGAGCCCGAGTGCGATTCTTCTCTTCAAAGAGCACGTATAGGTAATATCGGCCACAAAGATGCGGCAGCGTAGCTCGTAGCTAGGATAAAGCTGAATTTATATTGCGAAACCAGTGACGCCAAAATTGTCGTATTAATTATGTTTTACTTACTAGTAGATTCGTGGGAAACTTGCATTCTAGTTAGCAAATCGGAGAATTTCCTGTATGGTAAATGAATGAATGTATGACAAATCTAGCAAGGAAAGGCCAAAAAGTTGGAACAATTGAGTTATGTTCTGCAGAAACTTCTTTTAAAAATCGGCCAAGTGTGAGTCGGACTCGCGCACGAAGGGTTCCGTACCGTATGGGAGCCCCATTTCTCTTGCCGTTATTAATAGCGAGCAAAAAACTCCTAAAAATTACGTTTGTTGGATGGGAGCCCCCCTTAAATATTTATTTTATTCTATTTTTAGTATTTGTCGTTATAGCGGCAACAGAAATAGATCATCATGGTTCATGAGATACAGCCCGGTGACAGACAGACAGACAGACGGACATCGAAGTCTTAGTAATAGGGTCCCGTTTTTACCCTTTGGGTACGGAACCCTAAAAATGATAGATAGCTGGACAAAACTTCAGTAAAAATTATTATTTATCTTTATTAACTTACAAGGATGATGTATGGTGACTAGATGTACCTAATGTACACTACACTACAATCTAGGTCACTATAACATGTCATAATTAGAATAGCATTATGGTAAATATGAGAAGTGCGGTTTGAGTGTAAAGAGCGAGATCAAATAAGTAATCAATGGAATTTATGAACATTTTATACCGTCATGGAAACGCATGTCTATCAAATATATTATTTCTACAGTAGTCCAAAGATTTTCTAGTAATGCTACTCTCTCTTGCTTGTCTTTCGTGCTTATTTGCCAGTCAGAGTTGAATATATAAACTTAAAGTACCCCTTGGCTTGCATACGTTTAGTCAGCGATGGAAATTCAGGACGGGAAAAGCAGTCTTAGTAGGTTTACTACACGCTCAATTTCTCAGTCTGGGATCAGAACAACAGTCGACATTACACTTCAATAAATAGTTACTGCCTGTCAAAACTAAAGATGAATGCCCTTCAATAAGAATGAAGCCAAATACGTAGCTCGCCAATTTCCCAGCTTTTATCCAATCCGGAATGTAATCACCGAACTATTCGGCGCCAGGAATATGGCAATATGGTCCTTGGCGTTCTTGTTAGCCGTGTTTACATAGGAAAGGAGAGATAAATAGGTAAGGATTCGCGTCACTGAATTTTCTTTTGGAAATTATTCGAGAATATTTAGGATTAGATAGTGGTACTAAATGTTATCGATTGAGAGAAGAAACGGTGGTTCTGTTAATTTCCAGTTCTAATAGAATACCAAAGTACAGATGCATTATATTAGGACGGTTTACATTATGTTAGGCTGTTAAAACTTATTCATTTAAATTCTCTTAAAATGTTAAACTTAATCTTATTCGGTATCATGACCATTTACGCATACGCTGTAGCAGGCTATCGGTTCAAAAATAAGCCCCAGTAGTCTTGACATTCTCGAATGGAAAATAGTAAACAGCGAATCTGATTAGGATCAGGTAACAAGACGCAATTAGAACAGGAGTTTGTCGGGACCAAAGCCGCTTCCACAGACTTGCCAAACCAGCCTTATAGGCCGAATCAAACTGCTGGGCGGCTGTGAAGTTTGCTATAAGCTGCGCACATCCCCTCTCTTGCGTAACATAAGTATTATGATTATATTGCAACTACAGGTCTCGTGTTCACAGCCGCCAACAAGTTTGATTCGGCCTGTACCAGAAAGCTACACAGAAGGCAGCAGTTGACGTCCTTCACCTGATATGATAATGATGAATGCAACTACAAAAATACTTTGTTTATAGGTATTTAGGATAGTGTATTGAATCAGGCGTTTTTTTGCGGAAGTTCATCTTCAAATTCTTGTTTTGAATAAATATTTAGTGTATTTCCGCTCTGTCGTAGTCATATAAGTTAAGGGTACTATTCAAAATCCAAATTAAATCACAAACAAAATCAGTAATTAATCACCAAACTGTATCATGGTTCGACTATGGTTAGGTCAGGTTAGAAAAGTTAGGCTTAGGTATGTTTACAAAATATGAATGAGAGCTCACTCGCAAGATTCTTGCGAGTGAGCTCGAAGAGTCAACACGTCCTGAAGATGCCTCGTTTAGAGGCGTAACACGTGTCGAATAGAGTACAGTAAGAATAGGGGTGCTATTTATTGACTAAGTATTTTTTCAATTATTTTATACCATTTTTTTATAAATAAATTATATTTGTAATTTTAACATATTACTTAATTAAATATTATTTTCAGGTTTACTACATTTTTTAAATAGATTACTAATCACTATTTTTGTTACAGGTTTGATATTTTTTATTATTTTTAACGGATTAATTAAAAATTTTGTTTCAGGTTCATTCATATTTTGTAAACATACCTAAGCCTAACTTTTCTAACCTGACCTAACCATAGTCGAACCATGATACAGTTTGATGATTAATTACTAATTTTGTTTGTGATTTAATTTGGATTTTGAATAGTACCCTTAACTTATATGACTACGACAGAGCGGAAATACACTAAATATTTATTCAAAACAAGAATTAGTATTTAGGATAGGTTTGGGTTTGGCTATTTAATTAACATTATGCTTGATGTTAGACAGACAGATAAACTGGATACATTATTATCTGTATGCTAATCATCCAATTACCCAGAATACCGTAGCAAAAGGACAACAAACAACAAATTCAGGCTCATGCATCGTATTTTTTACCTCGAAGGTCACGAGTAATCGCTTAATTAGAGAAAAGGAGCTTAGAGCTTTCGTAACAAGCTTATTAAACATTATTTCCTTGCGGACTCGCCGTAGCAAGGAAAACTTAAAGCTGTTTTTAATTAAGTCATTTTGTAATGTTGGCTACACGATACTTGTACGATATTAGGTACAGTGGGTTTTCTCGAAACTTTGTATCTCTAAAATTAGGTACGATCTGTAAAATTACCGTGAACGCGACGCGGGACCAAAATATTAGTGCATATTTGGCTCTAAGTAGGTACTTATAAGCATTGCTGATCAGCGTGGTAATTTTGCATATTTTATACTTTACTAGCGACCCGCCCGGCTTCGCACAGGTGTATTAAACAGATAAACCTTCCTCTTGAATCACTCTATCTATTTAAAAAACCGCATCAAAATCCGTTGCGTAATTTTAAAGATAGAAGCATACATGGGGACAGACAGCGGGACGGGAAGCGACTTTGTTTTATACTATGTAGTGATTTATATTAAGTAACTGTAGCATAATAATATGGAATATCTTTAGACTGTCTGGGTCTTCCGATAATACAAATTTAAATGCTTTTGGTAAAGTCACTCAGCTTAAATATGTAGTAGGTAGTTAATGTTTTTATTGGGGTTCATAATAAGCTATACGTCACTTGCCCATTAAAAAAATAATCGGCCAAGTACGTGTCGGACTCGCGCACGGAGGGTCCCTTACTATATGGGAGCCCCCCTTAAATATTGATTTTATTTTAATTTTATTAAGTATTTATTATTGAAGTGAATATACAACTTAATATTCTGTGAACATTTCAAGCATCTACCTGTTACCATTATTAATGTAGAGCGAAAAACGGTTTAAAAATCAGGTTTGTTGTATGGAAGCCCCTCTTAATTATAAATTTTATTCTGTTTTTAGTATTTGTTGTTATAGCGGCAACAGAAATACCTACATCATCTGTGAAAATTTCAGCTTTCTAGCTATAACAGACAGACAGACGGACAGCGGAGTCTTAATAATAGGGTCCCGTTTTTACCCTTTGGGTACGGAACCCTAAAAACCTGTACTAAGTAGATTTCTTGGTATCAAGGTACTTTTCTCTCATTAACTCTTTCCATCTAACTTTTCTGAAAAGATAAATGGACCACCTCATTTCGCATAACTTTGACCTCTTTAGGTTCAGAAGTAGATTGTTTTTATTTTCATTGTATTGTGTAGTGTAAGGGCATTCATTAAAAGTTCTTGCTTATGTTTTTATTTTTGACCGACGAAACGGAGGAGGTACTTAATTCGACGCGTATATTTTCTTTTGTTTTTTTTTTTTTTATGTATAACCACGCATAACTTTTTACATAGTGGTCCTATTTCGATAATTATTTTTTTATTGGAAAGAGTATACTTTGAAGTTGGTCCCATTTAAATTTTATCGAAATACGCTCAGCCATTTTTGATAAATCAACAATAATGTGAAAAATGCTACATCGATCCGTGCGAAATATTCGCGAATTCTGTACAGACTGTAGGTACACGGTTGAAGTCGGTCATGCCATTTTTTGAGAAAAATTATTATTAGTTTAAAGAAAGCCCCTGATGGTTATATAAAACTCGGACGATATTTTTGATCGAGCGTAAGCGAAGGTCTTCGTTTCAGGCACGGCTATTTTGCTTTCGTCTGTCCAGATGTTGGTTTTCGTCTACAGGTCACATTTTTCAATCAATCTCGTCTAAGCTTGGTACACAGGTTTTGTATATTATTAGAGCTTTTTTAATGTGGGCTATTTTTTATTGAGGCGGGTAGATTTTGTATATTATTAGAGCTTTTTTAATGTGGGCGATTTTTTATTGAGGCGGGTATTTCCCTTAAAAGCGGAAAAGGAATTGCTCTCGCGCTATTTAATAGCCGATTCCGATTATATTTGGCAATATTGTTTGGTGTCTACGTTCTGGCAAGGTTTGTGTGTGTATGAACCAAATCGGTCAAAAGCGAGTAGAGATATAGGTTTATAAAGATTCAGTTAAAGAGATGTATCGCGAGATGTACTGTTCGGAGAACTAAGTACTAGTTTTTAGGGTTCCGTACCCAAAGGGTAAAAACGGGACCCTATTACTAAAACTCCGATGTCCATCTGTCTGTCTGTCACTAGGCTGTATCTCATGAACCGTGACAGCTAGACAGCTGAAATTTACAGATGATGTATTTTTGATGCCGTTATAACAACAAATACTAAAAATAGAACAAAACAAATATTTGAGGGGGGCTCCCATACAACAAAAGTGATTTTTCGGGAGTTGTTTTGCTCGCTATTAATAATGGCAAGAGGAAAGGGGCTAAAGGGGCTCCAACACGGTATAGAACCCTTCATGCGCGAGTCCGACTCGAACTCGGCCGATTTTTTAATTAAAAGATTGTCTTTAGTACCTATGCTGGAGATGAGTTCACATTAGTACAATTGTTACGCGTTATGCGTAAAGTTGATATTACAAATAATAAATAATTAAGTAATCAACACACAAGTTCCGCCGCGTATAAGATAGCAATGTCACCTACCTATGTGGACTTGGTTCGGTCCGTCCAAAAAAGTTCGTAGAGGCCGGGTGGCTAGCCCTGGCTAAGCTTCCCGAAGACTTCAGACATGGCTAAACGGTTAGAACTACCAGAACCCACAATTTAAAGTGACGTCCGGGCCATGGCAGTGCTGTAAATGTAAATGACCGACCGCGGTCACCCATCCGAAGACTGATCGTGCCGAAAATTGCTTGACATCGTCCAAAAAGAGAGATTCACTTCGGTGATTGGTAAAGAAACCTTAGTCAAGCTACAAACGAGCAAACGAGCACTAGTCGCTGTGGTGGTGAGCGGCATTTAGGATTTGGGTAAAAGCAAGGTCACCTAATAAATAATATACGAGTACCAAGTTCTAAGTTTACGAAACATTTTACTTTCGTTCAAAGGTCACTTTGGGGCCAATTAGTCATATTACGTGATCCTACATATGGAGGGGTGCAATTTGGTAAAATCTAAATATAGAGAAAAATTTAATCAAAATCAGGTCAAAATAAATCATATTTATACTATATACATGAAATATAGGAAAATTGTTTATAGAATTACTGCATTCCTATGGCATGGTCCTCTGTAAGGGCAATATCGTATGATGGTCAACTGGGAAATATCCTAGGATAGTCAACAAAATTGCAGACTTCACATCATCATCATTATCAGCCATAGCAGAGCGCCCGCCCAATGCTGAAGATAATATAGTCATTGTCATTTATTCATAACACCATTTGTTACAAGTCAAGTAGGTAGTATACATTACAATATAGTATCATATAATTAATTATAGGATGAATAACAATAAAATAAAATAAAACTTGATAAGTACCATATTAGTCAGAAATCCTAAATTACTTATATTTCAGGTAATTTTAAAAAGTCATTTACTTACATCATAAAATATCTGCTTGTGTAGCTAACATGTCAAACTATTCCTAAACGATTCAGCAGAAGGTTAACCCCCCAACTTTTACGGGTAAATATAAGCATTCCTCATGGATTTTAAGGCTGGTTGAAAGCAGCTTGCATACAGCATGTAACTGCAATCTTAATTAGATAAAATCTGACTACCTTGTCAGCGGACAACCTATGCTATGCTTGCTTAATGAGGTCTTTATTTGAGGACTTACCTGCCCCTTCAGCCATCCATTCTATGAGCTCTGTGCATGTATGTGCATTGTATGTTTATGAGGTTTCACATATTTTCATGAAAGATAAACAGCTCATGCTCTCACAGCTATATGTAATAACTTCATGGCATAATTTTATTATAATAACTAATTTCCTACATAATGCTCAATAGACATTTTACACATTCATAACGTTTTATTTCCTGGTTAATGCTGTGATGTAAATAAGTTTAGGTATTTATGATAAGTTATTGGTAAAGGTCAATGCCCTAACGGCAGTGACTAATCAATGTTTGTATACAGAAATTAATACTATTGATTAGGTTAGGGACACAATTACAATTCAATGAGTTTTCGATATGGTCCAGACTATTTTTAGAATAGGATCTACTCTACACTAACAGGTAACGTTTATTCATTTTAATAAAGTAATCCGAAATTGTTGAGTTTTATGAGTGGATGTTTATTCTGAGGATTTTGTATAATTAATAGTTAAGTATGTTAAATTCGTTGTTTTGTACGTATATTATTACCAATATTATTGACATAATTGACCACTCTCAATCGAATATGCAGTGCCTGACAGGGTCCATACTGAACTTTGTACCTAAACTATGTCATTAACATCTTGTACTGTGTGGAAGCATGAATAAATAAAATGAAATAAAATAAGTCTTCACTGCGGGTGGCCATTATAACTGAACACTACCGCAGCTAAGATGACATGTTAAATTGTAGGTGCCGGTTGTTTCAACCATGTAGCCAGTAGTAGTAGTAGTAGGGGCCTTTGGGTGGCTTAAAAACTAACACCAGAAGGGTTAGTCCAGGTTTACACATAAATTTAAAACTACAGCTGTTTTTGTATGGTTCCATACATTTTTGTACAGTGACCCTGGTAGAAACGAGGAATAACTAACCAAAATATATGGAGCCACACGCAAATGAAAGTTTAAGTAAACTATGCAAAACCTGAACTAAGGGCTCAGAGCTAGCCACCAGACCTATACAAACTTACTTACTTTAGTTGGTCACAACTAGCAAATTGAGTTAAGTGACTAAAATATAGAGACTTAATTTATAAAATCTTTCTCTTGGGCGATCAGGGATAAAGAACTATCAATTTGGTGGCAAATCAGAATTCAACTAATGGCCAATTAATTAGTCTTTAATACTATATTTGCCAATCAGGGCATCACACAGTAATGAATAATTATATTATTGCTATTTCTTTGTACTACAAGACTTATAGCACAATAAATCATGAGATACTTATGTAATTTTTTTTTAAATATTAATTTATATTAATTTACTTCAATATGTAATTAAAATATACCTCTTGACATTTCAACCAAGTGGCATTAGATGTGCAAACTAGTTGTGAAGCCGTACCACTCAAATTGACATTGTCACCACGACACACCACACTGATAGTATCTTTTAAGGTCTTATTGCCTTCATTATGCAGTTTGCACTTGCTGACTACTGGATTCCACGACACTGGTAGTTTAAAACCATCCTCTTGGAAGAAATTATGATGTTTTTAATACTAAAAAAATCGGCCAAGTACGAGTCGGACTCGCGCACGGAGGGTTCCGTACTGTATGGGAGCCCCCTTAAATATTTATTTTATTTTAATTTTATTATTTATTATTGAAGTGCATATACAACTAAATATTCTGTGAAAATTTCAAGCATCTACGTGCCATTATTAATATAAAGCGAAAATCGGCTAAAAAATCAGGTTTGTTGTATGGGAGCCCCTTAAATATTAATTTTATTCTGTTTTTAGTATTTGTTGTTGTAGCGGCAACAGAAATACATCATCTGTGGAAATTTCAGGTTTCTAACTATAAAGGTTTATGAGATACAGCCTGGTGACAGGCAGACAGACGGACATTGAAGTCTTAGTAATAGGGTCCCGTTTTTACCCTTTGGGTACGGAACCCTAAAAAGTAACAATTATTATTCCTTGCTGAAGAAAACAAAGATTTTTGCAATGACTTTAATAATAATAATTCAGATTGCAAAACTGTGTGTTAAATCTAAAGCAAATTTAGTGGCAATATCACTTGCTCATAACAATTGGGATTGATATATTTGGCCCACTTCTTGCCTATAGCAAAAGAGTGTCATACTTTGACAAACTATTTTTCTGCTCTACAATTTTGTCAGTCTATTGCTAATTCAAAACAAATGTGAAACAATACACAATCTAAATTTCAAGCCTGTACATTCTATTCATATTCCATATTTAAAAAGTAAAAATAGAACAACAGTTAAGTTCCGTGAGAATTCTTTTTTCAATCGCTCATCTGTTATGTTTTTGCAAGTGAAGGTTTTTATAACTTCTTTTTTTAGCGGCTAGTTCTAAATTCATTAACACAGATGGCCCGTGATTCACAGGGAAGGAATGATAACATGTGTGCGATTCGTAAACACAATGTGTTCCAACTGTTGAACTAACATGGTTTCTTACTTTTAAATAGCATCTTGGGGTGTTTATTTTTTATGACCAGTACTTTTTGTTTGAGATTAAATCAGTTCGAAAGAGGAATCTTTTCGCTACCTATTTTAGTTAAAAATATTATGAAACTAAACCATAAATAACTTTCATAGCTACCAAATGCAATGCTTTATTAGCCAAATATTTATAGTTCTACAGCACTTAGCTGAACTACTAGTTATGTGATGGTTTGCTATTCATAAACAGAACATGTTCCAACTGTTGTACTGAGACAGTTGTGGTTTTAAATAGCATGTTGGACTGTTTATTTTTTTATGTCCAATTCATTTTTATTTGAAATCAAAAACCTGTTGGAAACTGTAGATGTTCTATGACATACTCAATATAATTGTACTAGTATCTCAGAGGGTTACTTATTTAAAATCATTTATTAGATTCACTAAAGCTGCAGTGAATTAGTGTAATAATGTGGTATCTAGCCTACTTTTCAGAAAACCTAGAGCACCAATTTATCTATATATTAGCCAATATCTATAGAATTTCAATAGAGAGTTCTAGTAGGTAAGTAGTATTTGTTTTGTAAGTTAACGATTGACAACTTCTTCATTTTAGTTTAATTTTTCTGACTTAAACAAGATCTTCAATAGGATTTGTGGTTAGTAGTGAATAGGTATTTTCGCTTCGAACATGTTATTGAAGTATAGAATTTTGCACTGATATGATATTCTGTAAAAGTTCCTCGCCGAAAGCTTATAAATAAGGGAAGAGTTATCATCTGGCGATAACCTACGATTCGGACCAGTCAGACCTGATCAGTTTGCCACTCAAAACTAAGTTAACTCAAGAATATTAAAGCTAATTACAACCGCAAGAGATAGAAAACCGTAAGCACATTAATCAAGTTCCCTAATCGTCCTAAATAAACCCTTCAAAACTTTTTAGAGCCCTAAATCAGGTGAGAAACATAAAATAACACATACCCTTATAAGTACGCTGAAGATTTAAAGGTATCCAAAAGTCCAGCGGTGCAACACATTATCACAAAAATAAAACACGATTCACAGGTTCCACTAACACATAATAATTAATATATTGTTAATTCCACACCCGCGCAAAATAACAAAAATCAGTTCTGTATTGACATAAACACAAACTGAGCGTCCGCCATATGCAGGTGCGTTCCGGATATACGCAGCGCTCGAAATGTTATCTTGTGAGACTGATTAATGTTCACTCGTTTTGTAGATTCAAAGTGTTTCTTCTAAAGATATTAGGAAATAATCTTATTTATTTTAGTATAATTAGAAACAATTTATTATAATGTTCACATGAAACTATTAGTAGAAAATATATTTTCAATTTTATTTGTTAATATATCACTGACGAAATATTGTTATCTCTGAATTTGGAACGCAAGTCTATTCGCAGACTACTTCACGTCGGTGCAGAAATTCACGAACTTCACTGCTTTGGAATCCCGACGAGCTTTGATTTCGATTTACGGAAGAGTGTAGATGCAGGAGAGAAAGAGAGGTGTGCCATTGTAGTAGTCAACGGCCTCTGTGAACTGTGGAGATACTGTGTATAGCAATTATTTGATATACTGTGGCATTCTCTCGTAGCTTTTTTGAGCTTTCGTAGTAAAACCGGCGATGACCAAAAGTGATGATAACTAATTGCAACTATTGATTGCAATTTTTTTCATGCACTTGTCTGAATATAGTTACGATTTAAAAAAATAAATAAATAGGGCATAAGCTTATAGGTATATACATATAATAAAGGATTAGAGGTGTAAGTCTAGTCTAGTATCAAAGAAGTAAAAAAAAATAAGTAGGTAAATACCGACAAATGTATTAGTTACTTACATCAACCAAGGTTCAGTGATATGTACCTATCTCTGTGAATCCACCAACCCGCGACTGGGTCCACGTCGTGATTACATATAGCCTAATCGCAGTATTTACCTAATATAGTTACGAGTAGGTACATAATTATATCTGATGAACGCTTCTATACTCAGTGCTACGCCGCGTATGGTTTTGTATATTTAGTTTACAAAATAATCGGTATTTTTTACCGACTTCCAAAAAGGAGGAAGGTACTAAGTTCGTCCAAATCTGTAGGTTTTTTTTTGTCTATGTTCATCGATATTTTCGCCAATTGTGAACCGATTCAAAAAATCCTTTTTCATGCGAAAGAGTATACTCCTTACGCTCAAATTTAAATGGGACCATTTAAATTTTATTGAAATCGGCTGAGCCGTTTTTGAAAAATCAACAATAATGTACATCATGTCACATCGATTCGTGCAAACTATTCGAATTTTGTACACGGTGGTAGTCCGTATTGCGATTTTTTGCGAAAATTAATTACTAATGAAATGTTTAGGTATTTAATAATCACAAATTACGGGACATATCGCGTACCTATTTGACATAAATAAAAATACGTAATGGCCAAGCCAAGTCGCGATCAATTTAATTATTTATTTATAAATTAGGTATTGAAAAATAGTAGATAAATACGGTCTCTAATGTATTAAGGACTATTAAAATATTTTCTGACGAAAATTTAACAACCGATAATTCATTCACTCGACCTCAAACATAGAGCAGCGAGCAAAAGTAGAGATTTTGCTACTCGATTTCTGCAGGCGTTGCAATTTAGGCGAACTTTAGAATAATAATTTATGTACGGATTTTCACAATACAACTGGCTTCTCGTAGTAGGAAAACATAATGAGGAAACCTGCATAATTTCCGTAGAATACATTCAATGGCGTATGTGAATCGGGCCAGCGTGGTGGATATGGCCTAATCACCCTTTATGGGTAGGCCTACGTCCTGCAGTGGACTATTAAAAAGGCTGGTACAGTGTACAAGTACAGGCGTTGCAATTTTCATCAGTTTTACGGATAAGCTTCAAAACTATCGAACCAAAGTTAGTTATTGGACCTCTTTACGATGATACTCTACAAATGTCAATACAAGAGTCATCTGAACAAAAAAGAAAAATACCCCGACTTCCTAAAAAACTTAAAAGAAAATAATCGGCCAAGTACGAGTCGGACTCGCGCACGGAGGGCTCCGTACTGTATGGAAGCCTCCTTTAAATATTTATTTTGTTTTAATTTTATTATTTATTATTGAAGTGAATATAAAACTAAATATTCTGTGAACATTTCAAGCATCTACCTGTTACCATTATTAATATAGAGCGAAAAACGTCTAAAAATTCAGGTTTGTTGTCTATACCAATATTATAAATAGAACAGATTTGATTGTTTGTTTGTTTGCATTGAATAGGCTCCGAAACTACTGAACCGATTTAAAAAAATATTTCACTGTAGGGAAGCCACACAATCCCCGGGTGTCATTGGCTATTTTTTTTTAAATTAGGGAGGCTGCTAGTATGGGATAAATTAAATAAAATTAAATATTTCGATAAGTTTTTTTTTAATTAAATAAAATTAAAAATGGAAGCTGTCCTACCGGTTGCCACTACAGCTACATTGAGGAATCTGTATACGTGTACATACCTACCACGTAGCGAGCAAGCATCGTGCGAGGTATTTCCCCTGGGCTCTATAAACACAATACCACCCGCCCGGGACCCGACGCAGCTACAAGTGCACTAGTGGAGTACTAGTCTTTAGGTAGTAAGTATTTTGCTTTCCTGATAATTTAAACAACGTGTAGTTTCATTGGCTATCAGGGAAGCAACTTACTATTGCGACAGTACTTGGTTGTAGAGCTCTGAGTAGGTACATTTTTCGATTCTAGGATATAAATACTACATATATTGACTGTCTTGGATTTTTTGACGTGACAACGTCTAGTAAATCGATGGACGCTGACTGCATGCACGAAAAAGGATGACTCATTGTCCCGTAACGCTCATTGTCCCGTAACGCTCATTGTCCCGTAACGCTCATTGTCCCGTAACGCTCATTGTCCCGTTACGCTCATTGTCCCGTTACGCTCATTGTCCCGTTAGGTAGGTACGCTCACTACACCAGTGAAAGGCACGATCGGCTTGAGCGTTCGGTGCAATCATTTCATCAATGTTTTGTTATGTTGTTGTCACGTCAAACTATCGTCCGTAAACCAACTTTACAGACAACCAATTATTTCTAGATTAGGTTTAGGTTCAAGATTGACTACGTTTAGCTTGAGGCGGCTTAGGTTGTAACACTGAACGTGCTTGTAGCACGAGAAAGTAGGCCTACTGTTCTGTTCATTCTAGATTTGAGAACAGCATTCCTACATCTGTACCTGTACCAGTTTTTTTTTAATATTCCACTGCTGGACTACCTTTAGACCTATAAAAATGTGATTGGGCCATATCCACCACGCTGACCCAGTGCAAGTTATTGGATTCACATACCTACGCCATTAAATTCCTTCTACCTACGGACGTATGCAGGTGACGTTTTCATTCACTACTTGTATTTCATTTTAAATGATTTTACCTCATCATATTGGGTTCACTTCAATGGTGGCTAAATGAACTTTGAATCACAAAAAAATGCCAAGTCCATGTTTGAATTGTTTGAAAGTTTCATTTGTAATTGTTTTTTTAGTTAATAAGTGTCAAGCCACAACGGTATGTAGAGATTGCTGATGATAACAGAATTGGCCAATTTCCACACAATTTGTCAGCTGTAGGTAGGTTGCAAAATGCAGTTCAATGCACCAATACAGTTATAGTCGACATTCGTTAGGTCCTTAGTTATCTGCGCCCTTCGGCTGACAATGTAGAATAAACAAAATAAGCAACCAACACAGCACTTCTTCGTTAGTAACATATTTTTGTAAAGTTTTCTGGACATCTATTTCAAAATATCCGGTTATATCCGTCTCTGTTTTTTCTAGAATCGAAGGCCATTCGACAACCCTAAACTCATCCATATAAGTTTCGTTTCGCAGTATTGTATGAAGTAGACAAGACAGGCGCGACCAGTGGTGCCATTTTGGATGCTTTCCCCCAAATAATCGGAATAAAATAATTAATTTTAAATTAAGTATTTTAGAGGTAGAAAATATTTTAGGGGTATTTTAAACAGGTCCAAAACAAAAAGTTTGTGCAGGAAATAAACAAGTATCTACCTAACCAAAGAGGGATTACCTATGGCAGGATAGGTAGGTATAACAAGAAACTAGTAGAAGTAGTTTCATTCAAATTTTACAGAAATTGGCTGAGCCGTTTTTGAAAAAAAAAACAACAATAATGTAAGCAATTCGAGCGAAAAATCTGAATTTTTTTACACGATGGACATCGATAATTTCGTCAATTGTGAATCGAACCGAACAATTCTTTTTTAGTTCGAAAGGGTATGCTCCCGAGATAGTTTCATTTAAATTTTACAGAAATCGGTTGAGCCGTTTTTGATACATCAACAATAATATTAACAATTCGAGCGAAATATTCAAATTTTGTACGCGATGGAAGGCGGTTTTGCCATTTTTTGCGAAAAATAATTATAAAGTAGAGTATTGCCCCTTAGCTTTCCCTCCTGGCCACGTTCCTGTATGACTTCTACTTCATATTTCAGTTGTCTATGAAAAAAAATAGGGAATTTTTCGTATGAATTGGCAGCACTGGGTGCGACAGATCGTCCCGAGGCGCGGGCGCGGCCCACTGCTCATAATTGCATTTGAAGCCCCCTCCTGCCAATATTGCGCTGCACTCGCCGAACCGTGTGTCGTTCGCCTTTATTTATTGCCGCTGTTTATGGACTAGTCTACCCTTTAACCATTGTAGACTAAACAAGCTGATGGAGATTGTTTTTCACTGACAAAGAGCGCTAGCAAACTTTGACGGCAACCGTTACCGAAAATTGTGAAGAAAAATATACTTCTACACAAAAAGCATTGGATCATCCACAGACCCTTGAAGGTCTTTATATAGTTTTAGCATATACCTACATTAGTATTGTATTTAGTTGTAGATAATAAAGGCACTTTTGTCCATTAAAAACATTGTGGTAAAGAAATAAAATATTTTAGTAAATTACTGTACTTAGAGATATTAAATTTTGGGCTATGTACATGAGCTATCAAGCCTTTTTCAGTAAAAAATGATCACGATGATTATTTAAAATAATGCTGGTACGTATACTTTTATTTTGGCAATATTAGCAAACATATTATTACAATAATGCTACCATGATCCTCTCAAACGCCAAAATAAAAAAATAACAGCTCCAATTTTTAAAAAAAGCTTACATAGCTCGCGTAAAATTGACAAATTGGCCAAACGTGTTACTGCAAACTAGTAGCTCTATTTATTTTGTTAGTGTGAAAAATAGAAGTATCAGTATAATAGTGTCAGTTTGTTCTCATTTTGCTTACCATAATGACCTTTCTGATTTTTCTCATTTTGGGTACTGTGGTTGCCTATGAAAATTATACTCAAGGTTATTTAGAGACCAGCACTCCAAGCTTAGCAAATACTTTTAATATCATTTGTCTATGTTAATCCATATTTTATTACCTGGGTAATTCTCATAGAAACGATGGTTCTCATCGTCACTTTCGTGGCTAATTTTAATTAAAACTTTAGAACAAACAAACTTAAAACCTTGTTTTCCTCTTGTAAAAGTTATAAGGACCTAATCTAATTTTAAAATGGCATGAATTAATTCCATAAAAATTGTGATGTCTAATTATACTTCCTTCATTCATAATTTAGTTTTATTTTAATAATTTTGTTTGTTCAGAGTTAGGTTTGTTTTATTATTGAGTTTATGATTACTCGTTACTAGTACTACTCGTCGGCGTTAGCTATACACCTGTATAATTTAATGTATTTTAAGTAAGTAGTAAGTTTTTCAATGTAGATGCTAGTAACATTTTACCAAGACTACCTTTGAAGCTTTTTTTTTGGCACACGATATCAAAGTTTATTTTAGTAAGATTTTTTGCTGATAAAAACCTGTGCAAAAATTGCTAACCGCAAAAAAAGGTTATCGCAGACTATTCTCAGACTGAGTGAAATTCAATCAGAAACTTAGATTAACGACGAAAGGTCACCGGCAGTCACCGGTTAGAGACCTTAGTTCACACACAGCATTTACATGGATATTGATGATGTAGGGCATTAGCGTAATGGTTACCGCTCTAGCTTGGCCATTGTACGTCCTATGCTCATTTCAAAGAATATGTTCGAAGACGTTAGGTAAGAAACATGAACTCAAAATCTATTATATGTCTACCCACTGAAACAGTTTTTTTAATATTTAAATTAAATTAATGACCTACAGACTCCAGGGTCTGTGCCATTTGTTAAGTAAGTTACGTTTGGAAGAATATGCGACTGTACAATAGAGAGGGGTTAGTTTAAATCTTAGTTTAAGTTAGTAGTTACAGTGCATTGCGTTGACTGAAAGAGTAAAATACACATAGATATTTATATACTACTATAATAAACTATAATAAATCATACATACTACATTAGGTAGTATGTATGATTTATTTATTTCAGTCATATTATTTGCATAATGCATTAAAATTTCCATCAGAATATTTTTTGTGTTGATGAATTTGCTACTTATTTCTTCGCTGTGAAGTACAATAACTTAGACTAGCACTTTGAAGAATTTAATTGTTTTGAATTCCACAAAATAAAATATTATGTATTAATAATTGCATATTAGCTTATTTTTTCTTTAGATTTGATCAAAACTTAACTTTTCTAACTTACAAACATAATTTGTATTTTATTAGAGAATTCATTTACATAATTTAAAATGCATACATGAAATAAACCTACATCATTCATCCATGAGCCATAGGATGTCCACAGCCGGTTATAGGCCTCCTCTGTGGATCTCCAATATAATCCAGCACTGTCCTGCGGTCTTGAATTATATAAATATCCAACAAAAATATTTTCATGTGAAAAGAAGCCAAGTCACAGTTCCCACTATCAAAAAGTTGTAAGATCTCACGTGAAGCCAAGCTTCTAACTCTACACGCCTACTCTACAAGCCCTTACTCCACAAACTCTACAGCTAAGTCAATATATGTGACTTGGCCATTTCGTTACAACAAGAACTGTTTGTATAACAGAATTAATGAATTAATCACTTTACGCCCAGGCGCAGTTAGCTAAACAGCCATATAGTGCCTCGAGTGAGTTAGTGACGCGAGTATACACTTTTTTACACGGATTTTTTGTTGCACGTATGTGCAACAAAAAATGTGAATGAAATGTTTGTATTGGTTATACATTAATTGGCATTTTTATATTCAAAAAATTTGAGAGCTACATCTCGAGTCTCAACTAATACTAAACTGATTTTTTACTGAGTACAGATTTTAGTCAGTTTTTTCTACACTTGAACAAAAATTTGATATTTTTGAAGGCTGTTACGCGAAGTATGTTAGACAGTAAAATAATAAATTATTTGTACGAAAAATTAAGTTGATTCTGTAATTAAATTATATGGCTACCGGAAAAATATATCTATGTAGCTTTTACTGCTAATAATAGTAAAAAATAGGGACCCGAAATTACGGTCTGCGACACCGTGCGCGAGTATAGGTGTTACAAAATTTTACGCGAGTATAGGAAGGTTAAGTAGGTATAATGAAAGTAGTTTGTGTTAGAGTAAGACAGATGTGTCGTTTTCCAAAAACAATGTGTTCAATATTTTTTTGATTATCCATCTTGTGTCATTATTGATGGTAAATATTCTTTAAATTAAAGGATAATGTGTCATTCTAGAAAACTATAACTATTTATTTACTTCATATTAGCATGAATATTTATAATTGCTAATCCGTCTTTAAGTACTTAGGTAAAAATAACTTGTAATGGCATTGCACTAGACTTTTATGTACTCGTACGAGTATAAAGAAATATGAAATTGAGCACATAACTCAGTATGGCATTTTTTTTTCATAAATCCCAGCAAGCCATTTTTTTTCTTTTTACTTATTAATCCAGGACGCTGATTGTAGGTAACATACTCGTATTATGTTATCGTTAAAACCCGATTTTAGAGAGAACGCGTTTCCCTAGTTAGAACTAGATTTTACGGAATACCTTTGTGAAAACGCGTTTTTCCTAGTTCTATCCCGAAACGAGTCGGTTAACACGAACCATTTAGGTTCCAAATGCGTCAAATATCCGAATCAGAGCACCCCAACGTAGTCTTGTGAAAAAAGCGGGAGCCAGAAGCTCAAAAAAGTCACTCAGGCCCGATTGCAGTCTCTGGCGGAAAAGTCCACTCGGAGTCTCAAAATACCCTACAACAAATGCAACACGGATAATTAGGTTTAGACTGATTCGTTTCGGGATATAACTAGGGCAAACGCGTTGTCCCTAAATTGGGTTCATTATAACCCAATTTAGAACCTAAATGGTTCGTGTTAACCGACTCGTTTCGGGATAGAACTAGGAAAAACGCGTTTTCACAAAGGCATTCCGTAAAATCTAGTTCTAAATTGGGTTCATTATAACCCAATTTAGGAACAACGCGTTAACATAAATATAGAATAAAATAAATCTAAACTAAGAACCCATCTGAATAATGTAGTATCAAAAGCAGACGCTCAATTCAGCGTGCATTCCACTTACGTGCTAACCGATGACAAATGGAGCGTTCTGCGAGATAACCGCTCACTTCACTTTACTAAATAAATACTGAACCATGCCGCGATTCAGTATCCTATACTGGCAGTAGGTACACGATATCTACAGGCTGTTATACCTTATAATATAACTACTTGGCGTAGTGCAGAGATTTTTTAAAGTATTTTATCCTCATCGTTATGAAGAACTTTTTACAAAGTGAAATAACTAGCTGTCGTAAAATTTGTTCAAGTGTTGGTCCCATAGTATAAGTTGTTCATAAAGTGTATATATTGTGTTTATAATTCTGTTTAAGAATGGTTTACTAGGGCGAATAGGGAGTGATTCCTACAGGTCGCGGCACGTAAGTCTAGCGCTGAGGGTACTGTGGAGGGGATGGCTGCGCTTAGTGACCGCCAAACTAAACTCATGCGCAGCCATCCGCTCCTCACTTTGCTCAGCGCTAGACTTATATTATGCCGCGACTTTTACCACTATTATAATATTTTTTTTCCTTTTAAACCAATCCAGTCTTTGTTTGGAAATATTTTCTACCCTAATCTATTTATAACAAGATTCTTAGATTCGATTTAGGTACTTATAAGATTTTTATCGCACGATCTAAGTAATCATTTTAGTTGTAACTTTTTAACTATGTAAGATATACTGATGTAACGAAAGGTAATAAAAAATTTAATTTATGCTATGCGTAGGAGCACAGCCCAAAAAGATATTCGTTTCATTCCCATTCGCTGTTCTGATGTCGCACTTTACTGGCAAATTTTGCGAGCTACCCACACGAATCTGACTAACTCCGTGTAATAAAATAAAGGTTGAAATTCTGTAAAACAATGAAGATAATTTTACGAGCCGTCGCGCGACCTTAATAATATTAATTACTAAACGTAACGGCACTAACGCGTCGTTTAACAATTACAGCACCTTACATAACACTCCTGTAATGTTTCCATTTCTTGTAGGGTGACAAAGCGATGGTGTAAACTAAATTACTGTATTTCTATAAATTGCTAGCAGATAAATTTCGATTTGTAACGGCTATAAACGCTGCCACCGACCGACGTATTTCATACATTATTTTGATTCTTCCAAGCATTGTGTTGGCCAACAGCATTGCTAACCATTTCAAGCTTCAAGTCTAGTAGAATGTGACCAAACCAAGTATTGAATAAGCTTACCCAGTGATGAGAATAACTATTATGCTTGCTTTAGGCGGGGTATCCGCTTTGAGCGTCCCTCCCATACACCTACCCTTGAATGAAGGGGCTCACCAGAATACCAGCGTTGAGTGATAATCCTCCCAGCACACATTTTATATAGCTGAGGCGAGTCCCTTTCGTCACTTTTGTTTTTTCATTATTTTATAAGTTTTTTGTTCTTGTTATGTATGTGTCGAATAAAGGATATTTCATTTTCATTTCATTATCTAAGTGAAAAATATATTTCAAGTGCGATTCTGACTCGCTAGGATTCCGTACCGTATGAGAGCCCGCGTCTAACTGTTGCCGTTATTAATATCGAGCAAAAAATTCACGTTTGTTGTATGGGAGCCCCTCTTAAATATGTATTTTATTCTGTTTTTAGTAGGTATTTGTAGATAATTTCAGCTGTGTAGCTATCACGGTTCATGAGATACAGCCTGGAAACAGACAGGCGGACGGGCGGACAACGGAGTCTTAGTAATAGGGTCCTGTTTTTGCCCATTGGGTACGGAACCCTATTACTATAAGACTCCGCTGTCCGTCTGTCTGTCTTCAGGCTGTATCTCCTGAACCGTTATAGCTAGAAAGCTGAAATTTTCAGAGATGATGTATTTCTATTGCCGCTATAACTAAAATAATTATTTAAGGAGGGCTCCCATACAATACAACAAACCTGACTTTTTAACCGTTTTTCGCTCGATTTTAATAATGGTAACAGGTAGATGCTTGAAATATTCACAGAATATTAAATTGTATATTCACTTTACTAATAAATAATTAAATTGAAATAAAATAAATATTTAAGGGGGCTCCCATACAGTACGGAACCCTTAGTGCGCGAGTCAGGATCGTACTTGGCCGATTATTTATTTTGTTTATTTAATCCGATTGAAACAACAATTTAATCTTATAATCAAAGAACTCAATATTACCTACCAATTTTAAAATGAGGTCGAACTTTGCGTCGAAAGGTGCGGAGCTTTTATAATAGTCCCGTCAACAATAATATCGAATGGTAACTCCAATTTCACAGTCAGTTATTTGCATTTCAGAGGCACAAAGAGAATGGCGGAGGCCTGGAGGCTGAGGAAAAATCGCGGATTATGCGGTGGAAGTAGGTCACGTCCAGCAAATGGGAATCGGACGCCTTAAATTTGTGTACCATCTCGGTTTGTGGGTTTTATTTGTTGTTTTCGGTGTTCGCACTCGTTCGTCATACACTTCGACTTGTTTTTTTTTGTTTAATCGTGTCTGTGGATGAGGCTGTTTTGCGGAAACATAGACTTAAGAAGTCTGCGTGCGGGACGGTGTGCTGAAAACATTACGATTAATAAGAATGATATAAGAAGTATGCAGTTTTTTATGAGATCTTAATTAAACTCTTATACGAGCCGTGGCTCGTGGGCAATGTTTTAAGTGTATGTTTCGTTGTATGAATGACTGCCTTAAATTTAAAGAAAAATAGCGGAAAATGCCGTGTACGTAGATCACGTCCAGGAAATGGGAATCGGACGCTTTCAATTTGTGTAAAAACCATCTCAGTTTGTGGGTTTTATTTGTTGTTTTCGTTTTCGGACTCGTTCATCGTGCCTGTGGATGAGAGAGCTTACGGGATGGTGTGCTGAAAAAATAGTTATTAACGATGAATAAGAATTTAGTGTGTAGAACAACTCGTCTCGTACGCCTTGCGCCGTAACGATACGCTAACGATAAGTCTACGCTTACGACTCGTGTGCGAAAGGCCTAAAATGTTAAAAATTACTTTTGTAAGGTTGCTTATATTTTCTTAAACGTGATAAATAATTGTTGTGCTTATAAATGTATCAAAGACTTCCGATTTGTCAAAATGACTCTAACCAGCTAAGAACCAACTGTGAATTCGAAAAATTCTAAATTGAAAAAAGAGAAAGAAGGTTGAATACCTTTTGGCAGGAAAAGAGAGAATGTGAAACAAAAGACGATTGAAGATGTGAAAATGGAGCGAGGAAAAGAAAAATTTTTGTAGCGGTATAGGTACCAAATGATTGAATTATGGAGGAATATTGAGTAAACTAGGCATTACTGAGTAGGTACAACTAAGTATTACTGACTACGAGGTTTTTAAGTCCTAAATTTTGTCCGACCAAAAAGTTTGAATAATATGTAATTTGTTTGATAAAATTGAATCAGCTTGTATAGAGGGTATCACCAATGACATAATACAGAATACCGCAGTAAGACGTTGTCCCTGTAAACATTCACTTCAAAGATTACAATTCTGATCTTTGGCCTTTTGTTAATGTTATGGTT
Organism: Hypomecis atomaria; assembly: GCA_964007245.1. Classification (NCBI taxonomy): domain Eukaryota; kingdom Metazoa; phylum Arthropoda; class Insecta; order Lepidoptera; family Geometridae; genus Hypomecis; species Hypomecis atomaria. The sequence continues at coordinate 5,350,660 of OZ023295.1, read as the reverse complement.
AACCTTTTTAGAGTTCTATTTCTCAAATTTGTATAAATTTGTTATTAAGACAACGCGCTTAAAAGATACAGTCATTTCTGCCAAAATTTCTACACAAAATGCAAAAGAATTACCTACTTAAGACATAAGAAACCTTTCGTAGACCTATAATTATTTTTGTAATGAAGCAAGGTTTTATATATTTTATATTGTACATACAAGTAAAAGACACAAAAAAACGTAATTTTTTTGTCAAACTATCAAAAAACCTTTTATAAATATACGTTATACAAAAAGTAGATGGCGCTGTCAGATCTTGAGTCACGATTTCTAACATGTGAGCGTCTTTGTTTTCTGAGTACCCGGTCCGAAATCATTACAGTATCATCATCGTCTACGGAACCCTATCATATAAAGTCGAAACACGTTATTGATACCTTTGTTTTGAATGTGATCGTGATATCATTTTGTAATACACATAATTTCATAATAATTCTGTTTACCTAGCAATGATAACCTTCGGTTTTGAATACTACTACTATCTTCTGCTTTTTCATTAAAATGTCTGTTTTGAAAACTTTTTTGATTAACTTTGTCAACAAGAATTTTATTTGTAAACACTCGCGATAGTCTTGAACAAGCAATGAAATGGAGGCTTCATGCACCAACTAAAAAAATAACAAACGAACAGCAAGCATGAATACAAAATATATTATTTTGCAGAGCAGGGAATTTCTGGTAGCTTTTTGGGAAAATAACTATTCAAAGATATCAACATAAGTAGCACCAACTAAAAAATAATGATAGATAGATAGATACATTCTTTATTGTTCACACCATAAAATATAAACAAAGAAAGAATGACAAAAGTGTATTGAAGTTCACGGAAACTATAGGTACTGCAGTTTTGATATATATAACCTACACGTTTTTTTTTCTAATAATATACAGGGTTTTCCAGAACTATAAACCTAAACTCGGTGACTCAGACCATCATTATGAACCACTTTTACTATAGCGCCAACCCGGAATTCGCAAAAAAAACAGCTGTTTCGTAAATTTTGGTAATTTTTTCCAAAGTGCAATTTTGTACGGAACAGCTAGATGGAAAGTTGACCGTAATGATGGCCCTAGTCACCCCCTTTCGGCTTAGTAGGTATAGGGAACTAAATGAAAAAAGGTTTATTCGACATTACAGATAAAATATAACTAAGAATTATATTTTAATTTAAATAGGAAACATAGAAATGTCGAAAAGAGCTCACCTCAGCATTAATGCTGAGTGCTGGTTGATACCGAGCACCCAGCGCTGGTTTTCAGGTGAAAAGGTATAGGGCAATCAGATATACCTGTACTGTACCTATAGGTTCGCGTTTGACTACATCCTCTCTGATTTTATGCAGACTCTATGGTAAGAGATGCGGTCTATGGTGCGATCTACTTAACGGTTTATGATGATGATATATGATACACAGCTTTAGTTTCGAGGACAATATTTTTTTTTGTATGCAGTATTGACGTAAAAACAAAATGGCCACCGCCAAAACATGGCTGATTAATTTTTTTTACACAATCCCCTCAATATGGGAATCAAATGAAAGGGCTTTTCAAGTAGAACTCATTTTATAGTAACAAACTAAAAACACAAAAATAAAATTTGTAAAAACCTTTAGCTATTTTTAACCGACTTCCAAAAAGGAGGAGGATCTATGTTCGTGTGTATGTATCTATTTTTGTGTATGTTCATCGATAATTTCACCAATTGTGAACTGAACCGAAAAGGGTATACTCCCGAGGTGGTCCTATTTAAATTTTACAGAAATCGACTGAGCCGTTTTTGATAAATCAACAATAATGTAAACAATTCGAGAGCGAAATATTCCTATTTTGTACTCGATGGAAGGCGGTTTTGACATTTTTTGCGAAAAATAATTATTTAGCTTTGAGTACATAAAACCATTAAATTTAAATAAGGTTTTTCACCAATTTTGTTTTAAAACAATAAACCGTCCAATCGTACCAGCCCCAGCCGATCGCTGATCCGTTATGGCCAACTAGCTTCCGTCCACTGGCAACAGATCGGTAACCGAATAAGTCGGCTTTACGCGGTAACGCTCCTAATCCGCCAATTCCAATTAAACGATCTAATAACACCACTTACCCTGACTTCGATTCGGATAAAGCCAAGTGGACGCGGTTCTCAAACTTTCCCAAAGGAATTTTTGTTTTGTAAAACGAACCTCATACTCTTTGACATCTAATTTGTTTATTTGACGGTAATTAAACGACTGCCAAAAAAAGGGATTTTTGACTGCATCGGTGGCTCAGTGGTGACCCTAATTTCTGGTTCAAAGATCCGGGTTCGATCCCCACCCAGGGCAAGTATTTATGTGATGAACATAGGTGTTTGCTCTGTGTTTGGATGTTATTTAGGTATTATCTATATAAGTATGTATTTAAAAATATGTATAGTATATGTAGTAAATCAGTCTCTTGCAGCCGTATCACAAGCTTTGCTTAGTTTGGGGTCAGAGACCGTGTGTAAGATGTCCCCAAACATTTATTTAAAATATCTCTTTAGCCGAACACGAAACCAAATGTATACCTAACCAGCTGCGACAGAGAACTTATTATTTCTTGTACGATAAGCCGTTGTACTTACCTAGCACAAAATTTACTTACAATACTTCGTATATTTCCGTAGCGTAATAACGGCAACGCGTACGATTTGTTTTGATACCCGAATTTAGCATCTCATCTATCATATTAGGTAAATACCTATGTTCGTTATTTGCGTTTTTAAAGTTTTTCGATTGTTAGTGCTAGGCATATAGCAGCTGACAATTCACGAAAATCAAAGAAGTAACACCAGAAGGCTTATAATACAATTTAGCAATTAAGTACTGTTATTGTTGAAATTTAAATACCTGCTTTATACCTTGCTGTACTTTTATATGCAAATTTGAAATAACCCTGTTTTATACATGAAATACTTGTCATATGAAGAATTGCGCGTACCTAGTTATTAGCGGCAAGTGCGGTGCAAAAATCAAGGCCAACAGTCAAAGTTTTACTTCTGAGATACTAATATTAACACCCTCTGAGGGAGCGGATTTTTGTTTATAAAGTAGGTACGACTTTGTGACCTTTTCTCCTTCCATCGATTTGTGTTCGTGCCTCACTTCATTCAAATTTTGCGAAGATCTCTAAGTTTGCAGACAGCTCTTTGTGATAAATTCGAAGTGGGGATCGGAGGCCGGGGTCTTTGCAATTAGGACTGGGCCAAAATACTCCAACAGGGCTAATAAGATTGTGGGTATGTATGGTGAGTACCAAAAATCAGATTAACTGCTAAGACTATGACAAGAACCAATAAATTTTCTTGTCTATAAAATTCTAATAAGCAGTGATGGATCACTATGGAAACTAACGTGGTTTTCGTACATTTTAATTAAGTAAGTAAAACACAGGTGTTACTCACGTTTGATTTTTAGGTCGGAGTACTAGCACGCGGGCTCGTCTCGCATAGCACCAGTGCTATGTACTCCGACCTTGAGAAAGATCGCCAAATGCGATCGAAACTATAGTAGTATCCTACTAAAAATCAAACTTGAGTAACACCTGTGTTTTACTTAATTAAAAAGTGATGGATCAATTTAAAATTAAAACAAGATATAAAAAAACGTTGGTAGGTACAAGTAGCGGCACTAGCGCTGAGGGTACTGTGGAGGGGATGGCTGCGCTAGTTAACCGCTATACTAAACTCATGCGCAGCCACCCCCTCCACGCTTCGCTCAGAGCTAGACATATTATGCCGCGACCTGTAGTCAAGATGACTATATAGCCTTACCGGACCGTATAAAAAGTTTCGAATAAAATAAAATATGCATCTTTAAGCAAAACAATGAAACTTTTCCAAACAGAATATGAAAGTAAACAATAAACATGATTTGAAAAAAAAAGTAAAATAGTGAAACTTAAAAGGGAACCAATAATTGCGATAACAATTCCTACGCACTTGCTACGAAGCAACGACGCAAACAAACTCGCAAATCAACTAAAAAATTACACGCAATAGTTATTTTTTCGCTATAAATGGAATAACCGACTTCAGCCGTGTACAAAATTCGATTAGTTCGCACGGATCGATGTTGTAATTTTTATATTATTGTTGATTTATCAAAAATAGCTCAGCTGATTTCGATAAGATTAAACGGGAAACTTTGAAGTATGATCTACGAAACAAAAAAAGAATAATGGAAATCGGACTACTCTGTAAAAAGTTATGAGTGGTCAAACATAACAAAAAAAATGCAAGTAGACTCCCTCCGCGCGGAAGAAGTGAAACTTCGACGCAACAGTGCTTTCATACCCCCTCTATGGTAGCGTTAAACGTTTAACGCAACCTTATTGGAAGTCGCATTAGAAGTTTCACAACAAAAATTTACGCGTCGACTTGTACCTACCTAAGCCTCCTCCGTTTCGTAGGTTAACGAAGTGATGCAACATTCGGTCCACAGATTGCGAAACCGCAACCGACTTGCAATAGAGTTGATTCCCGAGTGTGACGTCACACACAAGTATGATGGCACAATGCGGATGCGTTTAGCGGGAGTGCGAAGTGTTCTGAATTTGAACGTAACGTGCTCCGTAAACGCCACCCGCTTGGGAATGTTGAGAGCGCACGTTTGCGGGGGCAGCTTCTTTTCTATTGGACTTTTAATTTGTCGTTTTATGGTTCCGTAGTAAAACAAGGAACCCTTATTACTTCGTTGTGTCCGTCTGTCCGTCCGAATGATACAAAGCCTTATAACTTCCACATATATTGGCCAAATTGCTTGAAATTTGTTATTATGATAGTTTTAGTACAGACAACCTGCGCCCACAAAGTGAGACTTATGCAAAAGTCTATCATAGTAGAATGTCAATCGAGAGGTAGGTAGATTGCATCACTGCGTAGCGGCGGCTACGCACGCCCCCACTGTTTTATAATATCTACAGATGCGCAAAAACGCAATACATAAGTTAATTTTCATTATCATTCGGCGCGAGCTGTGCCTCTTAACTTCATATCATGGCATTTCCATTATTTGCAAGGCATTAAAGACAACTGAGAAATCTAGCAAACAAATCTATCAATATTTTATAATGTAAATCTAATGACAAATAAATAGGAATGAAATGGACATATTTTGTTTGATATTTTTCCAATAATTAAAAAAGCCTGTACGGCTGAGAACTGAGAACACAGTGACTAATGTGTGAAGTTGGCTTTAAGATACAATGATTAATTAAATGTCCCAAACGAACACAAGTTCCTTACACTCCATAACATCTGTTAGTTCTTCATTTCACTTGTGTCTAACTTACTGAACATAAGGTGTCTTTAAATATATTTCCACAAGCTTATGACTCAGAAGTAAATTATGAAGCGGGAAAGTGCACCTTAAAGCTTAAATGTCAGAGTTTAAACGCAACAAAGCTTAATGTAAGTTAGGGCTACCAGAGGCTTATTTATTTAAGATTAAAACTTACTATTGAGTCTGTGTTCTCTGCATACTTCATTCAATACGTATAGATAACTGTTAGTCTAGATTAAATTATAGTTTTAAAGTAAGTGTACTCTATTCTTGGCCACATGCCACAGAAATTACAAATTAAAATTGCGTGCATCGTACAACGATATGTTTTGTCGAACTGAAAGTATGTGAATACTTACGTACTGAGAGGCTAAATTTATCTAGTGACCCAACATATTTGGGAACCAACATAATTATTGACTCTGCACCTCACCAACTTCAAATTAAAACAGTTAAAATGAGTTAATGTTTTGCTGTCACCCAGCATCATATTATAAACACCGAATTAGCATCTTTTGTCTGTGATGCCAGAAGCCATCAGACAGCTCAAAAAGTTTCGACACTTGGCATCTGGCTTTTAACCTTTTAGCACGCTATAATTTACACAAACCCTAGTAGCAGCCCTACATCCACATAGAGGGTGGTGCGTCACATCGCCGTTTGTGTGACAAAACAGGATGTGTAGACGAGCTATGAGGCTTTTAAGGAGTGCCCTTATGTTTACACACCCTGTGTAGCAAATATCTATAGTTCTTATATAAATTACTATGTCCAAATCTGAAATGGAGCATAGATGTGTGTGATTTTGTCACAGTTATTACAATTCCGAGATGTTGTCTAATTTGTCCGCTAATATAACCCAAAAGAGGACTAAAAACTTGGAGAACAAGCCCTATCTACATTATTCTACATCTCTTTTTAATTTTTTATCAAAACTGAACGCTTGTAGTATTAAAAATTAAGTAAAGTTTAATCTCGTTATAATCTAGTACGTCAATAATAAATCCTTACATAGTATAAAATAAAGTCGCTATTTTCGTTTGTTTGTTTGTTTGTTTGTCTGTATGCTTAAATCTTTAAAACTACGCAACGGATTTTGATGCAGTTTTTTTTAATGGATAGAGTGATTCAAGAGGAAGGTTTATATGTATAAAAATTCCCGAAATTCCCACGGGAACGGGCACAACGCGGGTAAAACCGCGGGGCGCTGCTAGCATTGAAATAAATTGTGGTTATTTTCAGCATTTTTGCTCAATAAATCTGCTTGTTCTACCGTTCCCATCCATTACAAAAGAATTTTCGCAGCTTTAAAACCGATCAGCTAAGTGATAATGCCTTTAAGCTCTAAGCGATTCCCTTCTCACTTCGAACACAAAATAAATTGTGTAATTAAAAGAAACAACTTGAAAGTGTGTATAATTGCAGGATTTCCTTTTCTCAAAATGTTTCCTGTTGCCAATGAACGACTTTGGTGTAAGTATCTGTCGCTTTCGCAAATAAGGTGTTTTTCACAATATCCTCAAATTCAAGTTGAAATCAGACATACTCGTAATTTAATTTTCAATCCACACACCACAAAAATAATACAAAATTAGGGTCTCAAATATGCCCGAACAAATCAAATAACCCGCCCCTGATGGTTCCTGGTGCAAAGGTGCCCATAATACTGGTAGCATTCGTTTATTACCAGTGTTACTAACAATCTTACTACCAGAAGTAAGAACGGTAAATGAGTTACCGTTCTTACTACTGCTGTTGAAAGTTAGTAAAATAGCAAAAAAACCTGTGTTACTACCGTTTTTTATTGCGAATTTGCCAAGCACTTGAGCACCAATCGCCTGATGGCAAGCGACGTTGTGGTCGAAGATGAAGCACGCAAACCTAGTAGATACCTATTCACTCTGACCTTTAAAAGCTTTAGATTATACCTCTTAGGAAACACCGTAAAACTAAAATAACAAAAACAAACAAAATATAACTTAGACAAATATTATACTGCGTTGAAGTTGAAATCAACTATAACCGTTCGTAGTTCGTAGCTATTTATAAATTGTAGTTTGACTCAATACAAACTTGCCTATTTTTAACAAAATTCGCATAATTCTGAAAATGAGACGTGGAATATAACTATTAAAAGCCATAGTAATATTTTCACTCCCTCAGAATATCATTATGAACTTTAATAACATCGAATCGACATACAATAACACCCGGATCATTTTGAGAATAAATTACATGTCAAATGTCGGAGTAGATACCTGAAATATTGGGGGATAATTTTCGTCCACCTTTACCCTATTTTCCACGAGGCGATATCACACTGGCGATACGACATTTCTTTTTGATATTATTCAAATAACAGGGTGAAACTTTATAAAGTACATGTCGACGCCCGAGACCAAAACAATTAAGTTAGGGTCAATTAACACACATGAATATGCGTTGATTAGTTTAAGTATTCGATTGGTGGGCTCAACTTTATTAATCAATGTAAAAACAGTTTTAATTAGCGAATATGAAAAGTTGAGGTTTGTTGTTGTTATGACAGCAAACAAAAAAGGTAACCTAGAAGGTAAGTTTCTTTCACACAAAACATGGTCGCCTGTTTTTTTTTTCTAATTTAATATTCTAAGTATAAAACCAAATAGTTCTTATCTGGAGGTATCGGCAAAATAATCAGGTAAAAGAAATGGTGGTAGTAGGTATTTACGTAATATGCTTTTATGAATGTGTACCTAATCCCCAAAAATGCAGAAAACGCGAAAGAGATAACCTATAGGAGAGGAAGGAACTTAAATTAAAAGTCATTGGGTGAAACGTCCCTCTGCAGGCTTGAGGGCGTTCGACCTCGTTGACAAGGATATCTAAATGTCATTATAAGTTCGAATGCGGCCGCGGAATTCCGGGAGGGGCACTGAAGGCGGCCTACAGCTCGGAATTCCTCGCCGCCTTGTTAACAGGCTCGCGGGTAGGGTTACCAGGCAGGAATGGATGCGTGTGATTCGTCAAAGAACTTTAGTATCTGGAGTATTTAGATGACGTCGGCCTAGACGACGAACATCTTCTAGATGTCCTAATTTTTTAAAATATTTTAGTGTTTATAATATTTAAATTGTATGAATTCACGAAAAAAGTAACTGGAAAACATAATATAATTTTATCCGTAAGCTTTACAATCTAACCCAATTATCTTGTCTTGTGCATGGGTAGTTGTTATTGACCTTTCCCGTGTAGAGTCTGTGGCTTAAAAGGTTTGTTGGTGACCCTACTTGCTCCTCAAAATACAAATAGTTGAGCAGTGTCACTGTGCTAACTGGGTTACTAATACATGGGAATCCTTTGGTCTGTGGGTGAATGGGGTTCTTTCTAGTTATAGTGTATGATTTGACGTGAAACATTAAAGCTCGCGAAGCATGTGACCTATGCAAACAGATGTATTTTTAATGTTTTTACGTTTCAACTTTTTTTTATTTGATTCTGAAAAGTGTGAAAACTAAGGGGTAGTATTTAATCGAGTGCCTATTAATTTGAACCCAGCGAAAATTTATTCGAATTAAAGGCATACGGAAATGCTTAATGGGTGACAAAAGATGAGCGAAAACAAATACCTAAATCAGTGACTTACTAAATATTAACTAAATATTTGAGATACTAAGTGTTCCACTTGTTTCATTGTGACTGTAGGGTCACGTTGGATGCAAGCCGCTTCCAATCGGTCTTAATGGAAATCTATAGGGGAGGCCTATGAACAGCGGCACGTCCCATTGCTGATAATAACTTTGATTATTTTTTGTATCACACCTAATCTACATATTAAGCTATTTGCTTCTGGCACTTCGCCGGCCGCTGCCGCGGCACGCTCGTTTCGCTCGGTCGGCTCGTGCGTTGTTTGTCATGTTCTAACCTAACCTAACTTATTTTTTTATTTCACACCTAAGCTTTAATGTGACGATATTCGACGAAACTTAATTCGTCAAATAGTTGATAAATGGTAAATGTTCCAAACGTTTTTTGTCATAATAAACAATCATTCTACCAAATGAAACGTCCAAAAATTTGCTAATCGTTGGTGGTCAAGGTGAAGCATAGGTGAAACGTTAGTTGGCAAGTTATAATCGGCTAAACAATTTTCTTCGAAAAGGCAGGAAACCGTATGTAACAATATTATTATCGCAGCTCATAAAACGCTGCTCTTATGTCCAGCTCAAACCCGACAAATAGTCACACACTTGATATTCGCCCACCTATGATATTTTTCACCCGGTTTTTTACTATCCAAAACTAAGCACAGGATCGACTAATCCCGAATCCAAATACGTAAGTGACTTTTAAAAGGTTTTTAAAAATAATTATTAACATTTGATCTTAAAATGAAAGTAAATAAATAAATGAATAAGGATCAAACAACCTAAATAGTCAAACATGTCACCAAATCAAGGCTTTATCTTACCATCTGCTTTACTTCACAATCATAGCGCAACGACATAATAAACAAGCTTCCGAAACAAAAGCATCATAAAAAAATATTTGTACAAATGTACAAGTAGGCAAATAATATTTCACAAAGCCCGAGGATCGCTTAGCAAAATGTAGGACAAGCTTTTTGTGGAGCACACAAAAAAGAAAAGGAAGTACTATTTTAATCTCTTATACCCCGGTTCGCGCTTAATTTTGCAATGGGCGCGCAAAAAATGCTCCAAGTAATTTTCACTTGCGAAGCAACGCGAAATTCTTATGAGTTTTCCGGGAGACCGAATCGGCGAGTTTTACTCGGTTTCGGCAGTTTGGAATTTTAAAATTCGCTTTTCAGCTTTAAGTTTTAGTATCTCCCGAGAATGCTGCATACTTTTGAACTGCACGTGGAAGCATTGAACAGGTCACTCTAAGACTGGACAAACAAATATTTAAGATTTTGTATGATCTGTACTGTACTGTACTAGCCATTTTAATAGTCCACTGCAGGACGCAGGTCTACCCACCGAGGGTGATTGGGCCAGATCTACCACTATGGCCTAGTGCGGGTTGGTGAATTCACATATATGCTATCGAATTTCTTCTACACAAGTATGCAGGTTGCCTCACGATGTTTTCTTTCACCGAAAATCCAGTAGTGTAAAATTCTGTACATAAATTCCTAAGAATTCAAGGGACCGGGATTTGAGCCCACAACCTCACGGTTTTATAAGGCATTTGTCACTACCACTGGACCACTACGGTTTGATATGATAGGGCAATGACATCGCAGTACGTTAGCAGCCTACTGGCATTATATGCCTACAGGTTTCTAGTCTGCTAATCAGACATGTTTATGATTGCGATGACATAGTTTCGAAAAAAGGGGCCACTAGATTTTTACATGGTATCGTCAGAGTCGCTTATCATATCGAGCATCAAGACAAAGATGGTATAAAAAAATTCCAGGCTAAGAAAACACACACACGCATAAGCGGCGTCTCGTTAAACGAGATGAAACGGGGTGTATAATAATGTTACAGTCAAAGTGATTAGCGAAATACGTATTTACTGCGGAGCACATTCTACACGTGCAACGCAAAAAAACAGTCATCAGTTTTAAAATATCACATTCTTTCTTACATTTTAGTATTTGAGCCCATACACAAAAAAGGCTCTTAAGATACTTGATACGACGCTTGAAGAATACTCAGCCAAAGTCTGAGAAAAATGCACTTTGTCGGTGGAGAACGTTGCAGGCAGTACCCAACGCTCAAAGTTCCATTTATTCAAATATATACGCTCCCTCGATCCTGACACAGATATTAAGCAAGCTAGAAGAGTTTTATCACAGGATGCTTGAATTCGTGATGTAAATTCTGAGCCTGAACGTTATTTTACGAGGAACGTACAGGCTTTAAGCTTCAAATTATATACTTACTTACATATGGTAAGTAGGTCACTGTGTTATTCGCTCTGCTTCTCAACATGTTTTACTTTAATGCTACCTTAATATTTTTCTTCACCATCCGTACCAGTTTAATGTTTAGTTTATTTACTTAGATAACGTTACTTGTGACGACCAACAATTATTATGACAAAATCTATGAGTATAGCATCTCTGTTATATAATTTTTATAACTTGTTGCCACTTCTCTAGAATAAAAATACTTTGATTGCTTTATATCACCTCTCTGAACTTTTCAGATCAGAAGTTCCTCGGGGTATGTATATATCATCATGGGTGCACCATTTTCTAGTGTTAATATTAGTTGTATCTGGATTCATGTCACTAATTAACATTTTTTCGCGTATGTTTTACGATTACAAGAAAAATCACAGACCTTTCTCAGCACGAACGGTAGCTAGCTCCAAGAAAATCCATCGTACCCCAAATTGTTCGGGAGTGGGCTCTCATCGACCGTGCTCAGAGCAATTTGTAAATGGGACGCGCAGAGATGATTTACCACCCTCGCCCGTGACGGGGTATCTTACCCCTCTATTTAGGTACCTTTGTGTTCGAGACAAGAGGTTTTTCTTGAGATACGCCGGGTTTTGAGTAATTAGGGATTAAGGGCGCTGATTATGTTCTTAATTTGTAAAGTGGAGATTTTCCTCTTTTAGAGTTATCGCTATTGTTGTCCTACCTACTTATAAACATTTCTTTTCATCCTTTTTAAAACGTACTAGAACGGGCGTTGAGATTTTTCGTAAATGCATTTTGATATGCGTATTTTTTTACATAAAGAAATACACATTTTTACGCACTTTTTATTTTTTAACCTCTTTCTTTCAAGGGTTTTCAGACGTTTCCCGTTTTATGTACACATTTACTCGTACGATACCTCTCGATATCCCCAAGTCTTTGCTCAAGCATCTTCGCTTAAGCGCCAAAACTGTTGTATCCTCAGGTTTTAGTAGTTACCATAAACAATGCCTATTTTGCTTACTTCCAAGCAAGTCCATGATCTCAGTCATTGCCAAGACAAAGATTAAGGCCTGTTCACACACCGCAGCCGCTCAGCAGGCAGCGGAGCGTGCGTCTATAAATCGTCGCTCGTATATCGTGTGCCAGGCTGTGTCCATTATTGGTTTTAGGCTCCATAGCACTGCAACTAGACACATTGCAAGGGTGCTAGTATATAATAGAAACATATTTCATCAATTATAGACATATCTTCCTTTCATACATCAAATTAGATTTAAAACCCGAACACGTACCAATGAGTTCTTTGAAACATATGTACGTAATTTCACTCGACTAGGCGACTGGTTTGTTGGTGAAGGAAAACATCGTGAGAAAACCTTCATACGTACGTAGATAATATTCGATGGAGTATTTAAATGTACCAACCCACAGGGGGCCAGCGCAGTGGATATGGCCCAATCACCCTTCGCCGGTGGCCCTAAGGCCGACGCTTAGCAGTGGAATATTAAAAAAATTGGTACAGTACAGCACATTAGGTACTTATATAGAACGAATTTTGATTGTAATTTTATTTTATTGTTATTAGTAATTACTTATTATTTAATTGCGTGCTATAATTAGGCAAGTAGTATGTATAGTATTGTTAAATATTTAACCATGTACTTAACATTGTACTTGCTTACCTACGTATGTACATACAATATGTACGTACCTAACATATGAGTAACCCACCCAGCTTCACACGAGGACAAATATTTTTATAAAGTTATGAAAGTCCATTCAATTTCCATTGTGTAGTTTACATGTGAATAGAGACTTCATTTTGTACTATTTAGATATACTACCTACGGCTAATTCATAATTAGTTTCAATAACTTTTATCTCAACATCAATAAACCATTTCTGAATTGAAAGTGGCAGATTACCAGTTACTATCCCAAATAATTTCAATAACAAAATAGGTAAGTATGAAACAAAGTTGGAATAATTTGTTAATGCCGGCTTTCAGCAGGTGTTGGAACAACTTTGATGGACGTTATTATTTGTTCGGAAAGTTCTCGAATATTCGGTGTTTATCTAAACAAATCTGTTGATGTGGTGCTAGCGATAAAGTCTATTAGAGTTTATAGCGGCCCCGGGGCCTGGTCGGTAAGTAATTACTTATTAATAAGTGACTAGGTACCTATTTACCTGGTTGTCAGGCAATGTTTGAAGGTTGTAACATTTATGATGGATAGGTAAAGGAAATGAAACAGAAGTTTCTCTAAATGAAACGCATTTCTATCTATTGTAAATATCGTTTCTTTCGAAATATCTTCACTTTTTGCTAGGTTTGGGGTTGATGCTTACACAGATGCAGCACACTGAAGATATGTCGAGAGCTGTTTACTTTAGATGTATTGTACATTAGATGACCACTTTTGTACTTTATTTTTGTGTTTTTATAAAACTTAACGTGAACCTAATAGCGCATTTCTGTATAGGAATGGTAAATTCTCGCGTTTGGTATAATAAAATGGACATTCACCTTAAATAGCGACGAGAATAAGCAATACTAGCTACTTAGTGAGCACCCACTCGGTGCTCATAGTCTTTTGTCGTTAGATATTTCCCAAATGTACTACTATATAGCAGAAAATTTAAATTCAAAATCCGTTTCACAATATCACTCCTATTCTAAGACGAAATACGCAAACCCACTCAAACATGACCTATATTTTCGAGAACTAAGCAATAAATCATTTTCAAAGCCTCATTTCTCTTGAGCTCTATGCTCTGTCCCTCTCGTACATTCCGGGGTTGTGTATGGCTGTCCCTGTCGGCATTTGGAGTCGATTAACTGGTGGTTGGCGGTAATAAGCCTGGATTCCAGGCATGTCCTGGCCTGACGTCCGCACTCCGCCGTGGTCGATAATACTATGATGTGAATATTGTGCATCAACACGACGTAAGCATTGAGTTACATTGTGGCAACTGGTGAAGAATTTGCCTTACCTACATTATTTGCTACCTGTTATAAGTACTTGAAACCCCTTGTGTTTTAGTGTAAGATTCAAATAAAAAAAATTTAAAGAGTTGTTTTTGTGATAAACATTTCAAAAATTCGTCGCGGATGCAGGACTCGAACCTTGCGTCTTCGGATTTGGAGGTTTGAGTCCTGCATCCGCGACGAATTTTTGAAATGTTTATCACAAAAATAACTCTTAGAGATAATACTAGTGTGGGATGCGCTATTAAATTAAAATCATTTCAAAATTTTTTATTTAGAATAAAACTGCACGAAAAGATTTTAAAGTGTTTTGTTTTCAAAGTTGATTCCATTTCTTTGGGAGCAGACATGGCCAGCTTATGGTCCCAATATGGGTAGGCTATGTTCAGCCTGCAGTGGACTATTAAAAGGCCGCAACATGAACGATAGACAAACATACAGAAACATACAGAAGCACAGGCACACACTACGTCAAACTTACAACATCGCTCCTTTTTTGGTCAGGAGTTAAAATACACTCTGTTTGATAAAAACCTTAAATTTTTAAATTTATTCTAAGTACCTACCTAAGGTCGTATAGGCCAGATGACCCTGAAAAAAAAAACACACTGATGTGAAAATATAAATAAGTAGAGTACAGTAATATTTTAGGGAACTTAATAGAGTTATAGTCTGACCGTTTAACTGAGTCCTCGCCTGCGCGGTGCGAGCGGCGGGGCGGCGGGTCCCCCGCCGCTCGCACCTGTCTCAGTCCCCTTTGTCGTCTACCCCCGCGCCTCTGTACCGCGCAGGCGAGGACTCAGTTAAACGGTCAGACTATAGCTAATGTAATCTTAATGAAATGTTTTTAGTTGGCTAAAAATTTCGCTGAATAATATGTGTGTACCCATAAATTGTCTATACTACCTACTTAACTACTTTAATCGTGCCTTTTGTTTACATATTGTATTGACGTTTTTGATTTACTTTTACTGGTTTATTTACGTTAAAATTGTTAATTGCTCATACAGAAGTTAAATAGCCCACTGACCTATATGTGCATGTTACTGTAATGTAGTATTTAAGATTATCACATAAGTGAGACAAAATGTTTCTTGTGATACACAATAAAGATCTTTGAACCTAATCTTTTAGATATCACAAAATTTTGCTAACATTCACTTCAAATCAATAACCCGCCCCTACGGTCCTTGGTAGAGTCCTCTCTAGTATGGTTATTTATATTTCGTTTGAAAACTTTCCAATAAACCGATTTTTCTTTCATTTTTTTTTAGTTGTGTGAAATCAATCTCCCGCCGAGCTCAGTGGTCCGAGGGATGGAGTGCAGCCTGCTGACGTCACCCAACCGGAAACGCTCTGACCGGAAACTGAAGAATACTGGCTGCTTATTTGGTTATAATTTTTTGAATATTACACGTATTGACTAGATTTAAGTACCTTGGAGAAGTGATTTCTCCAAGACCTTACCCATAAAGTTTAGAGAAACAAAATTCGTATTCTAAAATTTAATAATAAGCAAAACCAGAGAGCTTACGAGTATAAGCTGTTGAAAGCGCTTCTGTATTTAATACCATGTCCTATCAATCAATCATTTATTTCACAAAAATTAAATTACATCAAATGTAGGTAACTACGTCAACATTTTTATCTAAATTTTAAATTGGAGTTATTATAAAAGCGACTAGACTAGCGACTAAAAAAGTAAGCTGGTATAGGCCGGGTGGTTAGTCCTGGTTTAAACCGTGGTAGGCCTTTGAATCTAATTTGAACGAAATTGAATCGCTAAACGGTTAATTACGATTTAGCGTGTTATCCGAACTGTGGCAACGTTCAGTTGTAAAGGGAGGCCTTTACAACTGGGTAGTCTTCTGATGGGAATCAGAAGACTACCCACTGCCGAAAGTTGTTTAACTTCAGTGATCGCTAAGAAACACTGAGTCAAACTACGCTATGAACCATACAAAAAACCCAAACCCATAACTGAAAATAGCATCAAATTCAGACTGGTAGATTTGGAGAAAATTGGCAACATTTATTTGCACAAAAAATGCTTGTTGCACCGCCCCTGATGAGTTATCACCGTAACACCTATCTTAAAACATGCACCAATTAAACTCAAACCCATAACTGAAAACTGCATCAAAATCGGATAAGTGGTTTTGGAGAAAAACGGCAACATAGGTTTGCACAAACATTCTCTCACCCCAAACGCATATAATGTCTCTGTTCCGTCGTGGGTAATAAGTAAACGAAATGAGCCATTTATACTTAAAAATATACTAGATTTTGCTTGCGGCTTCACCCGTGTGGTATTTTAGTCCTTGTGCTATCCCATAAGAACAATTTATCTTTCTGAGATAAAATGTAGCCCATGTCATGTCACTTTCTGTCTTTTTAAACTATAGGTACCCATGCCAAAAATCGTGCAATCCGTTGCTCCATTACTGCGTGAAAGAAGAACAAACCAACTAACACACTTTTATAAAAAGTAAAGAAGTAAGGATGGTTTAAAAACCTTTTTCTAAATAACTATCGATCTATTGAGAAATAACACCCTCAGCTTTTCACTATTTCCTGAAAAGATCTCGATGTCAATTAAGTTTAACGACCAGTCGTTTAAACTTCATTCGTCCCGAGGATAATTCAGGTTCTCCTAATGAATACTAAGCTATATTTTAGCTTACCTAGACTGTTACTGTGCTTTACTCGTTACTTCGTCCTAATAGAGTTTATATATTATCGTATTTTGCTGTTAATTTTCTTACCACGGATACATTGCTTGTTGGTAATTACGAGTAAAATGTTCTCTACATTTATTGAATACTTACTTTTCTATTACTAAACGCTATATTATTTCGCAAAATTCATGTTTATTACCCCGTCTAAATATCGATCATTAAGTTTTATACGAATCACATCAATACATGATGGTGTTGATATAATTCACAGTAATTATAGCGTATCGTAGGTACTTGTCAAGATACTTTTAGAAGACTTCAAAAAAAAATGCAGAGGCAGGGAACGGTTACGAGAGGTACGGTGATAAGAGGCTTATATTTAAAAATGAACAAATCATAGACAAGAAAAGAAGTACTCATTAATTAACAGAAAAAAATCATTATAGCAGATGTTTCCTGATACATAAGAGAAAAAAATATATTTAAAAAGTGAATCGTAAAACAGATTGAGAATAAATGGCGGCTGCATCACGCTTGACCAAATAACAAAGAAGCTTTACTATTTATTGAATTAAGGAATTAACTGACACGCACGATTTGGACGATATAAAAACAGTACCGCTGGCTCACCCTGGCACAAGTGAGAAGCGACTGTGGTCGGACTACTCACTTCGTCATATCACAGTTTTAGTTTAATTTTACATTTAGTTCGACAAATGTTGATACTCGTACTACGTTAAAATTCAAACATAGAAGGGCGCCATTTT
This sequence comes from Hypomecis atomaria, assembly GCA_964007245.1. NCBI lineage: Eukaryota > Metazoa > Arthropoda > Insecta > Lepidoptera > Geometridae > Hypomecis > Hypomecis atomaria. The sequence goes on along the minus strand of OZ023295.1, from coordinate 5,333,006 downwards.
GAAAAACATCAACAAAATGGCGTTAAATTTCACCGACGGCATCGGCCCTGTGGCGTACCCTCTCAAGATGTAAGTTTTTTTTAACCCACTTCCAAAAAGGAGGAGGTTCTATGTTCGTCTGTATGTAGTTTTTTGTGTAGGTATGTAGGTTGATATTTTCGCCAATTGTGAACCGAATCAAAAAAAGAAGTGGTCCACTCGTATTTTTTTTTACATTGTAATATATTACAAAAACACATAATTACAAAATATCTTTGCACTCATAAACATTTAATGAACTTAATTACATTTTGATTCCGAATCAATAACGCTACCTAGTGCTGGCCAGATGCCAAATAATAAATAATTCGTAATAGGTATCGAAAAATATGATTATTTTGCTAAAAATAGCACGACCGACGTTAATAATGTTTCATAAAACGACTAAAAAGTATCATTAGTATTTTATACAAATGATAGTATTTAGATTATGTACCAAGAGAACCAAGTCGTGTCTTACGTCACGGGCGACATATTGGACCCTGAACGTAGCGAAGGACTCTATAGCTGACTCCCGAGCGCAGCGAGGGTGTTCTAAGTTTACTTAGAACTTACTTACTTATCCTGTACGACATATAATTAGTCATTTTCGGGCAGGTGGTATAAAAAATATTGATAAATGTTTGAGTAAACTCCCTTAACTCACAAAGGAGTTGTGACACAATTTTTATCGAACACAACCAAAGACATGTTGTGTTTAATTCAATAAAAAAAGTTATGTAGATCTCCTACTTTCTGTTATATAGTACCTACCTAGTTTCTTATTTGATTTAAACCCTCTTTGCTGTTCTGTATACCAGGGTATCCAAAGAGATAGTAGACCACATGCTCGGCTGGAACATTCCCGAAGAGCACCAGGATCTAGTCCACGAGCACTGGCGCAACTTCCCAGCTGTCAGCAAGTACTGGCACTACTGCTTAGCCCTGATCTACACCATGCTGATGGTCACCTCGCTTACCGGCAACGGCATCGTCATTTGGATATTTAGCACGTGAGTATGAAATGGAATTAGTGTTTTATTTCTTTGAATGGGGCCAAAATAAATAGGAGACCGTCAGGATGTTTCTATATTCTATATCTATGAAGTTCTTTACGATCTTTATTTATTAAGAACTAAAAATTTAAAAACCAGAAAAGTAGGTATATTCGAGGTATATATTTTTTAGCCATTGACACAAAATGATGATGATGATGAAAAAAATAAGAACTAGAGTATAGTATGCAATGACATTATATGTTAATCAAGACGGTTTTGTACTGTTACATAAAATGCACGGAAGTGATACCTACGCTTCGTACGCGAGATTGACTTGCGCTTAGGCGGTTTTTTTCAGATAGAAAGCAAAACTCTTTTCAAATTTTCCATTAAGTTACAAAAAAAAAATCAAAACGAACGTTAGTAAAAAAACTGATACATATTTTAATGCTACAAACTTGCTGGTTATGACCGGGACGCGCTGGATACAAGCCGCTTCCAACCGATTTTATTTGATATATACAGAGGCTTATACTCGTATCCAGCAAAGAACGTACTATGGCTGATATGGCGGTGGTCGCAGAGATACCAGAGGGATAATGTGCTCGATCGAGAAAATCTGAAAGAGATGCATAGATTTAATAAGGCACGAGTTAGAAAGAACCAAAAAATAATTCTCGATTCGGTGGCTGTTGCCAGATTTTTATGAACATAACGTCAAATTCCAATACATATTTGACAGATTTGACAACAGCTTTGCTAGATTTTTCATGCAATATTCATCTTGTGATGATGTTAAATATAAGTATGAACCTGATTCGGCTTATTAACGAGTAAGTAGATAAGTACGTCCTAGTAATTACAAGACGATATTACGGCTTCAAAGTTATTTCATAACATCAAAGCTTCATCAAAGGACATAAAGAGAAACATCACAGTTCAAAGATAAATAAAACAGGCGACGCGATGAGTACATAAGCGTTTTCCAAAGCGCGGTTGCGGTTACAACTTTGCCCCCGATAACTCTTTGGTATTAGGTACTTCTACTGAGGATACGTCGCACTAAGGAGTATATAAAATGTGAATGTTGAGGACATCAACTTGGCCTTTTTGAAGGGAAAACTTCTTTAGCTGTATTGTGCACTTTTTGGGATGGGTAAAAAATGATTAACTCGCGTCAGGACAATTCGTAAGCTGATCTAAAATTCGTAAGAAGGTGAAGTGAAAACTTACTTGCGCGAGTGTGCGTGTGTTATATAGTATTTTACCACATAAATGATAGTACTTTTGTAAGTACTGATAAATAAAGCAATACGTGTGAAATTATTCTCTACCTAAAATATGCAAAAATGCACAACGTTAATGTTCAAGTTTTCACTTCTACCGGCACTCCCGGGGTGCAATCCGTTGTTTTTTTTTAACATTCCATATTGATGTTTGATGGTCATCTTTGTACTTAGCTAGTTACCTATACAATTGTACTTTATTATCTCAAAGATTGATAAAATATACAGTAACCAAGGTGTTGGTCTACAAACTGCAGAGGCTGTCAGAGCTACGAGCATAAATGTATATTATTGTACTCCTATATGTTTATCGTTATGAACAATTTACAATGGGAGCTATTGCAAAGTCTCGAAAAATATTAATTTTATTTATTTTTCATTTCTCGCCTAATTTTTCTCACCTCACATATCTACTCAGAAAATTAAGAAGAATACTAGGTATACGATACTTATTTAGTTTGTGTAACGATTAATTCGTAAATTTTGTAAGTACAAGTAATATTTATAGTAGTAATATTTGAAATGAATGGCAGATTAATATCGCTAGGTTGGCTTGCCTCGCAGCTTAATTATTTTGGCATACAAAGTTTTAAAAAATAAAAACTTTACCAATGTGAGCTAAATTGAATAAAGAGAGTTTTTATGTGACTGGATCGTAGTAAAAAAATTACGGCGCCTTTCTCTCGCTGCTTGTAGGACATGGGAACGCTTTCGCAGATATTCACACCCTGTATTTTTTCACCCTGATTCAGTTGGCCTGGTACTTTAGTATAATGTAATAAATAGGTAAAAAGCTAGCGTTTGATCATACCGAGAGTAAAACATTATGTCATTAGACAATCCACGCTGTTCAATAATATGCTTAAACAAACCCTCTTACTCTTCATAGTCTACCTACAATATATCTTATTTGGCCTGTAATCACGTCTATTATATTATAGAAATACATTACAGTCAATATCACTTTTGTATGATATTCTGTGGTAATATAAATATTAGAGATTATACACAGCAAAAGCAAACAAAATAAATTGACACCAAACTAACGACTCGTCATTATCATTTAACTGTCTGTTAGTCCCACATCAGCATGGTGCACCAAGTATTCTAGTAATCCAGAACTGATGTACTAAGCCGAAAGGAGGCCAACCCGGAATTCGAGGAGAAAAATCAGCTCTTTTTATTGCTTTCAGCAATTTTTTTGTCAATTCCAAATTGCAGTTTTGTATGGAACAGGTGATTTCTTTTCCCGAAATTTGGGTTGGCCCCATAGTAAAATTTGTTCATAGTTATAGTCTTAATCACTTAGTTTCGGCTTAATACAGGGCAATCAGATAACTCTTTACACATTATCTGCCTAAAACTTAAAAACTTCTATTTCAGCTCAAAATCTCTACGCAGCGCGAGCAACATGTTCGTCATTAACCTAGCCGTGTTCGACCTGATGATGATGCTAGAGATGCCTCTCCTCATCCTCAACTCTTTTTATCAAAGGCTGGTCGGGTACCAACTCGGCTGTGACGTGTACGCTATACTCGGCTCTTTGTCGGGTATAGGCGGGGCTATCACTAATGCCGTCATAGCTTTTGATAGATACAAGTGAGTATGAACTCTCATAATAATAAGTCAAAAAGGTGAACAATTACATAAAAAATAAACTATTAGGTGCTACCAACCATCCATCCATCAGCCACATGACATCCACTGCTGGACATCCTCCCCTATGGATCTCCAATAAGACCGGTTGGAAGCGACTTGCATCCAGCGTGATCCTGCGGTCATAATTGAGATCATCTGTCCACCACATAGGTGGACGTCCTACGCTGTGCTTGCCGGTACATGGTCTCCACTCAAGAACCTTACGACCCTATCGGTCGTCAGTCCTCAAAATTATGTGCCCTACCCACTGCCATTTTAACTTGCCAATCCGCTGGGCTATGTCGGTAACTTTGGTTCTTCTGTGGATCTCATCATTTCTGATTAAATACTACTTATCAATTAAAAAAATGAATACATTACAAGAATTCATTTATATCGTTAAAGAAGTGCTCAATAAGCAACCGGTCGAGACGGAATATCATCTAGTGACTCCTTCGAGCAAATAGAGTCACAGTCGTGCAAAAAAAGTGTCCGAACCAAAAACCTGCACAAGCTACGTAGTGGGCAGGCTTTTTCGTTAGTCGTAAGGCGACTACAACGCCGCGCGATGCCAAAGTGCGAGAAAACGGGTCATTGTGAATCATTTACAGTAAATAGGTAGGTGTATCTAAGTAGGTAGGCATGACGGCGCTCGGTCATTTTTTACTACTTTCACGTAGGGACTGTGGTTCTGTAGATTTATTTGCTCGAAGAGTGACTCATAATTACATGTATGAAGCGTCCGTAGCATAAATTTCAATTACACAGTCTACTCGTAGACGCGCGCCACCAGACGCCACTAGTGTCTTATGACTTCATGGCATAGAGTCGGCAGGAACCATTAACTCTGTTAACTCAGTCCGACGTAATTTCAAGAAATTCTTGTTGGTTTATCGTTTTTAGGGTTCCGTACCCAAAGGGAAAAGCGGGACCCTATTACTAAGACTTCGATGTCCGTCTGTCCGTCTGTCTGTCACCGGACTGTATCTCATGAACCATGATAGCTAGGCAGCTGAAATTTTCGCAGATGATGTATTTCTGTTGCCGCTATAACAACAAATACTAAAAACAAAATAAAATAAATATTTAAGGGGGGCTCCCATACAACAAACCTGAATTTTTAAACGTTTTTCGCTCTATATTAATAATGGTAATAGGTAAATGCTTGAAATTTTCACAGAATATTTATTTTTATATTCACTTTAATAATAAATAATAAAATTGAAATAAAATTAATATTTAAGGAGGGCTCCCATACAGTACGGAACCCTTCGTGCGCGAGTCCTACTCGTACTTGGCCGATTATTTTTTATTCTGAGCCTCTACAGGCTACACAGATTTGATACACACAATCCTCACTCTCTGAACCTCAATTTTCTTAATAAATCTGTCCCCAACAAGTTGAGCAATAATTATTTTTCGCAAAAAATGGGAAAACTATTTCCATCGTGTACAAAATTCGAATATTTCGCACGAATTATTTACATTATTGTTGATTAATCAAAAACGGCTTATACGATTTCTGTAAAATTTCAATGGGACCACCTCAAGAGTATACTCTTTCGTACTAAAAAATAATTTTTCATGTCGGTTCACAATTGGCGAAATCATCGATGAACTTACACAAAAAACTTCGACCACAACGTCGCTTACCATCAGGCGAGTTGGTGGTCAAACGCGGACTTATTTGCGACATACAGACGACATAAAACCTCTTCCTATGGAAGTTGGTTTAAAAAGCACAAAATAGAAGTTTTCTCGAAGCCATTCAGGCCATTTTCACAAATATTTTACATATCTGAAAGTTTAAAAACCAATCTGTATTTTCCCAGGACGATATCATGTCCTCTGGATGGGCGAATAAACAGAGTCCAGGCGGGTCTGCTGATCGCCTTCACCTGGTTCTGGACGCTGCCATTCACCATCCTTCCAGCACTCAAGGTCTGGGGACGATTCGTGCCTGGTAAGTTTTATCAGGAAATTCATCTATGCTGGGCTCAGACCAAATAAAAAAATAAAGACAGAATATTGTGAACAAACAAGTGAAGCCGGCAAAACTACGCCTCGCCGTGTACAGACACAATTACACGTATAACGAAACTATGGCACGGTTTGTCACTCAAACTATGGCGGCGCAGCACCGACGCACTCTCCACTTGTCTGTTCACGACTTTCTGTCTTGATTTTTGTACTTGGTCTGAGAAGTAGGGTAATATTATACACTTGAATATGATATCAATGAAATATAATTATGTATCCATGATATGTAGTCGTAAAAAGTGGCACGTGTAATATGAATAACATTCATAACAATAATTATTTTTTGGCTCAACGCATAAGCATTGCCATTCAGCGTGGCAATGCAGCCAGCATGCTGGGCACGCTGCCAACTGGCAGTGGGCTTGAGCATTTGGATTATCTTTAGACCTTCAAAGGTCTGAGGATGATCCAATGCTTTTTGTGTAATAGTATTGTAGTTTTGTTATAGTTAATAAAGGCACTTTTGCCAGTTAAAAATAAATAAATTAATTTGTAGCTTATTAATTAGTTTCCGTATTATGGTAAGTATATACCATGGACTTGGATACTGTTTTAAAGAGTTAGCATCTACCATGTGACACAGTAACCCATAAAGTTCTGATTAAATGATTTTTTTTTCTGTTCTGATCAAGATAGCTGATTTTTCTTTATCATAGTTTTGTGATCATTGTGAAAACTGTTAATTCAGATAAGTAAACATTTTTTTACTTCTTACTGCGCATCATGGCAAACACATGGGAAACTTATTTAATAATGTAGATTTTTTTATCCTAGGTACTTAGATAATAATTATAATAACGTACGCAACCAAACATGAACCTGAAAAAAAAACATAAAGTTTAAGTTTACTTAAAATCGGCAGCCTTTATTATAGCCAATGAAGTAAAAAACTTTTTTGATTTCTTATGATGTGGCAAAAAGGCGTGTGCGTGAGTAAGCACAATTAAGAACCCAATTTCCCTATGTAGCAATACTTAATAGAAAATATTACGTTTAGTAATGCCATTAAGCCTAATAAAAACAAAATTAAATAAATTGCTCCTACTTCTCCTTGAAATAATGTCTCTCGCCAGTTTCAAAAGAAAAATAATTTGTCAACGCTATAATATTTTTGGAATTTAACATTTTGACAATACTCAGCTTGACAGAATATTTTTATCCATTGTTATGGAGCTAAATTGTAATATTTTTTTTTTAAAAAACAGACTTGTGCAGGTTCACTCAGGATGTCCCCCTTCACCGAAAATTTAAAAAATCCTTGGCACAGTAATAGGCTTACCAAAAAGTTCTTAAAACTTAGAAAAGATACAGTCATTGGTTCAAAATGATGACTGAATCTTTGCTGAGGCAAACCTACTACAACTAGGCTAATAAATAATGGATGCTCTACTTCCAAACTAAATTTCTAATAAAATTTTAAAAGAAAGTCTCTAAGCCTCTCCTTAAATAAATCTTATACTTACTTGTATATTACAAAACGACACCAACACCATCTGACGTTCGTAAAACAACTTAAACAGTTAGAAGTAAGCCAATAAGCACATTATCAAGTCACTTATCATATTAAGCAGGTGCTTAGAGTGAGAAATGTTAGTTAAAATGAGGACGTAAATCATCACGGCCTTCAAAATTAACTCCCCAGCGGTTTCATAAAAATGTTCGCACCGCTTTTATTTTTGTAAGATCGTCTGTTGAATGTTGTTAGAAATATGTTTAAGAAGAGGTTTAGGAACGATAATAATCTTGATTTATGGAATAAATAGCATTATCCCACATTGCCAAAAAAACACATTCAAATGAAATGACATTCAAAATATATAGAAGCCCCAACTTGAACTGGAATACCGCAGGGTCCGCAGGGCAGATACCTAATATACGTCTCGTATAAAATCAAGATATACAATACGTCTCGTATGTCAGTACTCAGCTGTCTTATGTTTTTTGATTCCAAAGTTCGTTTTTAGTGATATATACATATACTAGCAGCGCCCCGCGGTTTTACCCGCGTTGTGCCCGTTCCCGTGGGAATTTCGGGAATTTTTATACATATAAACCTTCCTCTTGAATCACTCTATCCATTAAAAAAAACCGCATCAAAATCCGTTGCGTAGTTTTAAAGATTTAAGCATACAGACAAACAAACAAACAAACAAACGAAAATAGCGACTTTATTTTATACTATGTAAGGACTATGTAAGGATTCGGATTTAAATTCGAGAAATATTCGACTTCATATGCCATCTGTTCTGTTAACGTAATTATACCAGTAAAGTTAATAATGAAATAGATCGATTATAGCAATTCACGAATAGCAGAATTTGCTCAATTAATCGAATGACGACAGCAATGCACGAAACAATCGCAGCAGATATGACAAATTGTTAACATCCGCCTCGCTCATAGAAATGTATGAAGAGACTTTATCTTTATACCTGGCGTGCGAGATACTTATATGTAGCAAATACTCATATACCGCAAACTGCATGCTTATGAAAAATGTTGTGAAGGTGTGAGCGGAATGCGCGAGTGATTTGTTTTACATTGCATTGCGAGTAACAGGTTGTGTTACTGGCGTTGCGCATAGTTGTGATTTTAACCAAATTCCATCTCGCTCACGTAGTTTCAAATTAATAAGAACAAAAATAACATGCGAATTTCCAAAAAAAAGGTACTTACCTATGTACTCGTAGCATTTGTTTATCACGTTTTGTTGTATTTGGATTTTTTATATCAATTTCTTAATGTATACTTATCTAATGTTGAAAAACTAAATATTCTGTGAAAATTTCAAGCATCTATCTTACTAAAAGCGAGCGAAAAACGGCTTAAAATTCAGGTATGTTGTATGAGAGTTAATTTTTTTTTCTGTTTTTAGCATTTGTTGTTAAAGCGACAACAGAAATACATCATCTGTGAAAATTTCAACGTTCTGTCTATCACGGTTCATGAGATACAGCATGGTGACAGACAGACAGACAGACAGACGGACGGACAGCGGAGTCTTAGTAATAGGGTCCCGTTTTTACCCTTTGGGTACGGAATCCGGAATTGATATTAAGCGTGCACGTTCACTAGAAGCTTTCAAACGCCTAGTAAAAAGTCATTATCTCTGTAAATAATTTGGTACTGTATCATTTATTTCTTTCTGTTATTACTTTATGTGCTTTATATATTTCATGTATGTTTATCTATGTGTTGTCTATTTATGTATTAGTATTAGTAGTATTATTATGTTAGGTATATTATGTAGTATTAGTATTTAGGTTTATAGTATGATTTTTAGTATTTATTGTACTCCAAGTCAAATATTTTTAGCACATTCCTTTCCGTACATGGGTTGCCTGGAAGAAATCGCTTCCAGCGATAAGGCCGCCTAGTGTTACACTACCTTAAGAATTTCACTTGTGTATTTTTTTGTAAGTTGTTATTTTGTGTGTACAATAAAGAGTTATTTGTTTGTTTGTTTGAATCCTAAAAACGTTGCATAGAGTTTGGTGCGTAATTAGATCCCTGTTAGTACGCGATGGTACAGTAGGACGCGATGTCATGACTTGTCTTTGTCAGATCTGTGGCCTCGCTAACAATGCTTTGTCTCACTCGGCGAATGGCCGGTAATCCGATGATTAATCGGGCGCTCATTATGAATGATGGTAATTTTATTACGCCTGTAAACAAGGCCGATTGAATAATGATCCCCAACGTGAATGAAGCGAATCAAGGGTAACGTACGCAATTCTGGAGCCTGATTCTCTATCGACAAAACGTAACGTAACGCGGGAAGTTAATTTTTATTTACGTGAATTTCGTTTGGAAAAATGTTTGTTAAATGTAAAATTACATTAAAATAAATTAGTCACTTGAAAAAATAATATTTTTCACACGAATTTCTTAAAAACAAACAGCACGTTAGAGCGCGTTACGTGCTTGTTTTCATACAGAATCACCTACCTGATGTAAAGTAACTTCATATAGGTCGGCAGGTTCCAACCGGTGCTATTGAAAATCTGTTGTGAAGACCTATGCCTAACAATATACGTCTGTCGGTCGACATTATGATGATAATGATAATAGACCGGAAATTGGTGTTACAGTTTTTAATCCGCCTAAAGAAATCTCACATAGCTTAATGGTTATAATCTCCTGGGTCTACAGTCATCCGAGCTACGCTAGCACTCAATTGCGTTGGCATTTTGCACAGTCACCAACCCTTAGACTGATCGTAGTGTCTGTTGCTGCCCTTCCACTTCATAGACTTGCAAGGAATTTCAAATCAAGATAAGCTATGATGTTGTTTTTTAGGGTTCCGTTCCAAAGAGTACCTAAACCATCCATCCATCCATCCATCCATCAGCCATAGGACGTCCACTGCTGGACATAGGCCTCCCCTATGAATCTCCAATAAGACCGGTTGGTAGCGGCTTGCATCCAGCGTGATCCTGCGGTCTTAATGAGGTCATCCGTCCACCTTGCGGGTGGACGTCCTACGCTGCGCTTGCCGGTACGTGGTCTCCACTCGAGAACTTTTCGACCCCATCGGCCATCAGTCCTCCGCGCTATGTGTCCTGCCCACTGCCATTTCAACTTGCCAATCCGCTGGGCTATGTCGGTAACTTTGGTTCTTCTGCGAATCTCCTCATTCCTGATTCGATCTCGCAGAGAGACTCCGAGCATAGCCCTCTCCATAGCTCGTTGGGCTATTTGGAGCTTATTAATAAGGCCCATAGTAAGAGACCACGTTTCAGTGCCATAAGTCATCACTGGCAACACACACTGATCGAACACTTTCGACTTGAGGCACTGAGGTATGTCGGACGAGAAGACGTTACGCAATTTTCCGAACGCTGCCCAGCCGAGTTGGATTCGGCGATTGGCCTCTTTCTTGAAGTCGGACCTACCTAACTGGACTACTTTTCCTAGGTAGACGTACGAGTCAACGACTTCAAGAACCGAGTTCCCAACAGTGATCGGGGTGGGTACAACATGGGAATTACACATGACTTTCGTCTTGTCCATGTTCATCTTAAGACCCACCTGTTGAGAAACCCGATTGAGGCTTTCGAGCATCGTGCTGAGCTCTTCCATCGATTTTGCCATGACTACTATATCGTCAGCAAATCGAAGGTGAGTGAGGTATTCGCCATTGACATTGATGCCGAATCCTTTCCATTCCAGGAGCTTGAAGGCGTTTTCCAAAGTAGCCGTAAACAGTTTCGGAGAGATTACGTCTCCCTGTCTTACGCCTCTTTTTAAAGGGATCGCCTTGGAGCTCTCTTCCTGTACTCGGACCGACATAGTGGCGTTATTATACAAACACTTCAACACTTCGATGTACCGATAGTCAACACGGCATCGTTGGAGAGACTCGAGCACAGCCCAAGTCTCGACCGAATCAAAGGCTTTCTCATAGTCCACAAACGCTAAGCAAAGTGGCAAGTTATACTCTTCGGTCTTCTGAAAACTTGAAAAACAACACCACCACGCTTCTGTTCCATGCTTCTGGCGTGATGCCCTCGAGGACGACGGTGTTGAAAAGCTTCTGGAGGACTTTTAATACCGGTGTTCCACCCGCTCTCAGAAGCTCTGATGTGATACCGTCATCACCCGGTGCCTTATTGTTCTTGAGCTGATTTAGGGCCATTCTAATCTCGTACAGGCTGATGTCCGGGATATCTTCGGTGAAGTGTCGGGTCAGCTTGGCTCTTGGGTCTTTGGCTGCGCTGTTGACAGGCTTAGCGACCGAAGCGTATAGCTGTCCATAGAACCTTTCGATCTCCTCCAATACCTCTGCCTTGGTCGACGCTACACTGCCATCTTCTCTCTTCAGCTTTGTCAGCTGGCTTTGCCCAATAGACAAATTCCTCGCGAACACTTTGGAGCCTTTGTTCTGCTCTATGGTCTCTTTAATATGTTTAGTATTAAAGAGACGAATGTCGCGCCTCACGGATTTCGAAATTCGTCTATTGATCAGCCTATATGACTTTGCATCATCGGAAGACTGCAGTCTCTGTAAGCGTCGTTCGGCCATGAGATTTAGAGTTTGATCGGAAAATTTTTGAGGTCTATTTGTACGACGGGGTCTAAAGAATTTAGCACCCACCGTCTGGACAGTTTCTACGAGCCCGTTGTTGATCTCGTCCACTGACGCAAAGTTCTCCAGGCAAGCAAAGCGATTTGAGAGCTCGAGCTGAAAGCTCTCGGGGTTTTGGATATCGGAAGGTGTAGGTCGGAGCGTGGACTTCATCAAGCGTGACCTTTCGAGTTTAACGTTTATATCCAATGTGCCTCTTACGATTCTGTGATCACTACCGGTTTTCACCCTGTGTATCACGGAGACATCATTGAATATCCGTTTCTCGGTGGTCATGATGAAATCTATCTCATTTTTCGTGGAACCATCGGGGCTCATCCAGGTCCACTTCCTGTGAGGCGGCTTCTGAAAGAAAGAGTTCATCATGAAGAGTTCCTCTTTCTCCAGAAAATCAGCCAGCCTCTAGCCCCTGGGGTTCCGTTGTCCATATCCAAATTTCCCCACTCTCAGCTCATCATCGCTTCTTCTGCCCAACTTTGCGTTGAAGTCCCCCATAACAACAGTGAAGTGGGTCTTAGACATACGTATGGCTCGACTTACGTCCTCATACATAGTCTCCACCTCATCATCTGGGTGTGACGAGGTCGGTGCGTATACCTGAATGACCTTCAGCGAATACCTCTCAGATATTCTGAGTATTAGGTACACAACCCTGCTCGACACGCTTTCGATGGTAATAATGTTGTTAGTGAGGGACTTGTGAACGAGAAAACCGACACCACCTTGGGACCGCTGGTCACCTTCCCGGTAGTATAGCAGGTTGCCGGACTTTAGGGTTATCGTGTCCTCCCCCTCTCTACGGACTTCAGACAACCCCACAATATCCCAGCGCAACCTACTTAACTCTTCTTCCAGCTCAGCAATCTTCTCGTCAGTCCTTAAAGTGCGCACGTTGTGTGTTACCAGGGCCAGTCGTCGTTTGAATACTTTGGAGTGACAGCCGTGCATCTTCCAGTGATTCTTAGCACCCCCTGCTCCGCCGTTACCGGGGCCGCTGTCGTAGCCCGGACTAGCGGAGCTGCTGGGGACTGGGGGCCTGGTCTTATTTTTACTTTTCATAGGGGGTATTTGCCCAATAATCGCCTCGCTGGGCAAGCGTGGTGGCGATCGCAGAGACGTAGCTTCGCGACAGGGATGCTGCTGCCCATCCCTGCCCTGTGCCATTTTAGCTACGTCTGAATTGAATGGTTATACCGCCATTAGTCGGTTCCGCTGTACCTCAGTCGGCTCTTACGACACCTGGTACTGGAGGGGGGTGCTATTCTACTCTGCCGGCACCCCACGGCTAGTACCTAAACACGGGATCATATTACTAAGACTCCGCTGTCCGTCCGTCTGTCTGTCTGTCTGTCTGTCACCAGGCTATATCTCAAGAACCGTGATAGCTAGAACGTTGAAATTTTCACAGATGACGTATTTCGGTTGCTACTAAAAACAACTAAAACGTGATTTTTTTCTCAATATTAATAGCGGCAACAGGAAGATGCATGAAATATTCACAGAATATTACTTTGTATATTCCCTCTAAAAATATATAATTAAAATAAAATATTTCAAGGGGAGCCTCCATACAGTACGGAACCCTTTGTGCACGAGTCCGACTCGCACTTGGCCGATTATTTCTCCAATGTAAACTCTCCCAAAAGTAGGCAACGCTCTTAACCTCCGGCATTGCAGTAGTCCATAGGCGGTAGCGACTAGTCATCATCTGGACGCTATCTGCTTGTTTTCTTATAATGATATTTTTTTCGCAGAAGGCTTTCTGACGACTTGTTCGTTCGACTACTTCACTGACGACCAGGACACGAAGGTGTTCGTGGCTTGCATCTTCGTGTGGAGCTACGCGATACCCATGACGCTCATCTGCTACTTCTACTCGCAGCTCTTCAGCGCCGTAAGTTTATTTACGTATATAATACGCGGGATGAGAATAGAATGGAATCTTGTTAAAGTAAATCGAAAACGAAGATCTTTGAAATCTTTCCATCAGGTGAGAGGTTCGATCCAAGTACTGGAATGGAACTTTGTCAAAGTTGAGAACTGTCAATTTATATTTACTTTGACAAGGTTCTATCCAACGAAGACATAATATAGATATGATTTCCTAATTTATCTCTATACATGTGCACTGTGATATCGTCTCCTGCCCATATCCTTCTAACGTGGGGTTGGCACCACATATTTCAATTCGGCACTTTGATATGAAACGCCCGACCTGGTAGTCTTATTTTTAAATATAACCAATAATAAGATATTAAATAAAGAATGGAAATCTAAAAAGACAAAATATAAATTTTTTGCCCACACATGTTTCGTACTCGTCTGAAAAAACATTTTAGGAGACCTCAACCTCTATCAACGAAATATGATCGATTTTTCCTGTTTGCAATACTACAAATAAAAATAATCCCTTCCACACATTATACAAAACATGGTCCGTATTTCAGCGTGTAAAAGCCAATGGTCCAGTGATTTCTCCGCTCTGGTGCGCGGACGAAGGTTCTCATCGGGCAAACAATCGCCAATATTCGGCTCCATTCAGCCCGCTGAGGGACGAATGGCCTTAATAACTGCGTGTTGATTACTTTTGCGTATGTGAAGATAGCATTGTAGGGTAAAATCGGGCTTCATTCTAGTTTTTTTGTTGCATGACGTTGTTTACTTACTTTGTTTTTTAATGCTTTTTTTAATTTTGATTAGGTACATCAAGTTGTAGAACCTTCAGCGTAGAACCTTACTTAGGCGTTAGAGTTGTACCTGTAAGTGTTGGGAGAATCGTGGTTAATATATAATTTTGGCAGAAAAGATACACTTTCTTAGCTGGCGGTCAATTCGGATATACTCATACTATGCAAAGTTCAAAAAAGTGTAAAAGCCAATGGTCCAGTGATTTCTCCGCTCTGACGCGCGAACGAAGGTTCTCCATCGGGCAAACAATCGCCAATATTGGCTCCATCAGCCCGCTGAGAGACGAATGGCCTGCGTGTTGATTACTTTTGCGTATGTGAAGATTCAATTCTGTCTATAGGGTTAAGGTTGGGCTTCAAACTGATAATCTTTGTAATGTAAAGTTGTACATATACTTTTGGTTTTTAAAGAAAGTTGTACTTTGGTAATGCGACATGTGGGATAAAGTAGACTCATTCAGGTAGGCGACATGGTTACTAATAGAGCTATTGGCAGTTAAATTGTTAGTAAACGGACGTCTTCTAGGCAGCAATTTTGCTTTGTCTCGCAGCAGAATCAGTTGTACTTGTTTGTACTATGAAAAAGTTTGACGGTTCCTCATCTGGCACACAATCGCCAATATTTGGATTCATTCGGTCCGCTGGAGGACGAATGGTATTATTGACTAACGTTTAAATAAGTAAGTGAATTTGCTGGGCATCTAAAATGCCGTATTGAATGCTTTCAAATTTTCCACATTTTCACACATTCAGCGCCAGTAGTGATTTCAATTTCACACAACCGATTTTATTATTTGAAAACGAATTACCGAAATATTAATTTATTTATTTTGTGTTCGCTGCATAATCTTAATTTGATCGCTCTGGGTTATACGAGCTTTTACAAATAACAACACTTTTAACTGGCGAGTGCGAAATGAATACTGAAGTTAATGTGTTTTTTTTTAAGGTATTAGTGATGTACATGGTTACTACTTACATAATTAGTTAACAGTATTCTTTCAACGAATCATACCTACTTATACAATATACTACCCTTCAACTAGACCTTTGACCTTTGAAACGAC